>CM076571.1:735762965-736439714 GCA_034641835.2 Pinus albicaulis | reverse complement strand
TACGCGGCTGTGTCAGCTGGAACTCACGTGTATACGCGACTTTATTTCATATAACCCGCGTATGGAAAGTGAAGCATAGAAAATTTTCATCTTCCTTCATTTCCTCCTGAGCTTGTACCTCATGTACCTATCCTTTCCACATCAGAAGCGCTGTCAGAAGTAACCATAACCAGAATAATCAAATCAACCTTGAGAGTCATCATGCATTGCTCCCCTTGTGACGATACATTACTAAAACTCATAATGTATCCCACATCATTCCTGCAGTCAATCAAAGAAGTAAGCTTCAGAAGCGGATGACTGCAGTAGGGTCTGAATTCCCTACGTTTCTGATCGGTCCTCCTTCATTTTCCAAATTTTTCGCTGCAGGAGAAGGTGCGTCCCTCAGGTCCACTTTCCCAGATCTGTTCATCCTGCATTCTTTTTCTACATGTCCATACTTATTACAAGCATAACATCTCATGTGGCCAGAGAAATAAACATAAGAATCACAATGAGTATTTCTATTTTTCCTCCTTTTACAATCAGCTTCTTTATGTCCATACTTGTTACATGAAAAACAATATCCCCTGAAGAAGCTAGAGTACCTTTCTGAGTAGAATTTGTTTGTTTGTGGCTGAAATGATCTGCTCCTGCAATTTGCTGCAACATGCCCATATTTATGACATTTGAAACATTCAACATTATTGAATGATTTCCTTTGAGATTTCATCATTTTTTATTGACCTTTTGTTTCTTTCAGCTCTTCAGGTTTTGTATTGACTTCCTTTGAATCTTTAGCACTTCCTTGTGAACTAGATTCTCCTTTAACAGTTTCATGAAAACCAAGAGCAAGTTTGATAGAAGGAGACCTTTGACTACTAAGAATATTATCCAGAATCTTAGTACTATCTTGAAACCTCAAAAGTCTAACCTTTTCTTCTAATTTACCTTTGAGAATATTTACCTCAACCTCCAAGTCTTGACATTGCTTTGTCATGCTTTCTTCTTTCCTTCTTCCATATTCTACTTGATCCTTTAGATTTAGAATCTCTTCTTTCAACCAATTTTCGTTTTCTTCACATGTTTGTTCCAGATCTTCATTCTTCTTCTTTGATGCTTCGAGATTTGCTTTCAGATAGATGATTTCTGCTTCAAGTCCTTCATCCTTCTTATTTGATATTTCTGGATCCCTTTTGAGAGAAATGATTTCAAATTCCTCAAGTTCTACATTCTTCTTATTCGAGTCTTCCAGATCTTCTTTGAGAGAGATGATTTCTGCTTCAAGTCTTGCATTCTTCTTGTTTGATTCTTCGAGATCTGCATTTAGATCGTTGACTTCTACTTCTAGTCTTTTAATTCGAGAGGATGCATAAGCATGAAACCTTTGGTACTTGTCTGTCTGTCCATTCAGTATTTCCATTTGTTCTTTCATCCCTTTGTACAAAGCTTTGCTTTTAGAAATTGATCTTCGTTGATCTTCAATTTTCTTGATAGCTTCCTCTAGATCCAAAACTTTACTTACACTATCTTCATCATTACATGCACCAGAGAGTGAGTCACAAGAACAACTATCAATACCTGATTTATCTTCTTCATTTTCTGTTGCACCTGATTTCTGAGGCATCTTCTTTCTTTGAGTAACCATCTTATTTTGCTTCTTTCCCATTGCGACGGATCTCCTTCAAGTGATCAAGCTTCTACAGAAGAACTTGCTCCGATACCAATTGTTGGGAAAAATACTGAGAGGGGGGGGTGAATCAGTATTTACTGCATACTCAAAACTTTTACTTTTTCATGCTCTAAAACCCATACGCTACTTTGCTGAAGCCAACTAGCGTATATACGCGGATATCCTTCATAAAACTCGCGTATACACAGAGATCTAATTATGCCATTAATTCTTCACTTATATCATTCCATCATTCATTCATTGGATGTTCTATAAACAGTAAACATGTGCAGTAAGAACAGAATAAACCATCACACATAAGCATCACACATGAACACCAGGATTTTAGGTGGAAACCCAAGTTGGGAGAAAACCACCGCTTTAAACTTGCTCAAATCTTCAATATTTTATTATAGAGAAAACATCTTACAACATATGTGTCAAGCGCAGACGGACTAAAGACGTAGCAATTCCACCGCGCTCGTTTACCGTCACCTCTCCCCGGAAGGAGCTACACCTCTAACCTGCCATCAAATTTCTCCTGGAAGGGAGCTCCAACCCCCTGACTCGTTTACCAGCCTCTCCTGGAAGGGAGCTATGACCCCCCGATCTTGTTTACCAGCCTCTCCTGGAAGGGAGCTACAACCCCCTGACTGAAGGCTACAACCCTCAGCACCACTATGGACCACGTTTCATCAATTTTCACACTGGATCCAAAGCTTCCTTTAGGACACCTCTTGCAGGCCACATTTCATCATATTTTCAGACTGGACCCTTTCCATACTTTTTAAGCACAAACATACATCACTAACAGATACTTACCAGTTCAGACAACACAGATCAGATAGCAGAAACATAGCAGAACAGATCAGACATTTCATACCACAGACTTCATCAATCCCTATTTTTCATATGCGCTTTCACTTCACTGATGTCGCGTATATACGCGCTTCCGTCCACACAAACCAGCGTATACCTCTGTAGATGCTTCATTGCGCATACGCGCTTTCTCTTCAGCGAAGCCGCGTATATACGCGCTTCCTCTGCGGCAAAGTAGCGTATAGATCTTCAATCATTATAGAGCAGCATACTTCTTCAGATCAGATGTTCAGTTCAGATTTAACCCTTTACTTCAGACAAATGTTCGCCTCATCACATATCTAATCACTCCATAAACAGATCTAGCAAATACAAGTTCATTTCAGATCTAGAAATCCCGCTTCCTCATTTCTTCATAAGTGCATCATAGATTCAGATCTATCATCAAACCTTTACCCTTTCCATACAGATATACTTCACAGAGAAGTATTTATTCAAGCTCAGACATCTTGCACCCACACTCATGATTTGCACAATGAATTTCTTCTCCTTATATAGGTTTATCCTTTTTCAATACCATGGGTCAAAGCAATACCATGAGCCTTCAATACCACGGGCCAAAGCAATACCATGAGCCTTCAATACCATGAGCCAAATCAATACCATGAGTCTTCAATACCACGGGCCCCTGTTTTTGCACTTTTTGAGCGCTTTTGCCCATACGCGACTTATCACGTTCTTTCCCGCGTGCATACGCGACTTCCCCTAGACATATCCACGTATTCATAGAGACATACTCTTTTCATCATACTTTGAGCACATTCTGAATTCCTTTCTTCATTGCCTTCTGTGCACACTGTAGATACATCATATTTTCTTCATCAAGAACATATTCTCTTAAGTACAACTTCATCAAGTGGGTTGCCTTTCAGGGACAACACTCAACATCATAATATCAACAAGCATCATATCACATCAGATTTACATCATTTACCAAGCCCATCAAGTCAAGAATAACTTCATCAGGTGGATTGCCATTAAGGACAACACATGTCAACAGTCGCATGTCTTCATCTTCATTCAGTGGGTTGCCATCAAGGACAACACTCTGCATCATATTTCCAACAAGAGGATGATAAGCCCAATCTAATATGTGGTCTCACAATCGATGGTCAGTCTAAAGATAGTGAGGTCCCACCATTTTACTTGAGTCTCAAATTCCACCAATTCATCCTTCATAATAATATGTTAGAATCAGGGGCCTCCCACAACCTCATGCCTAAAGCCATCATGGAGAAGCTTGGCCTTGACATAACCCACCCATATCATGATTTATATTGTTTCTATTATGGTCATGTCAGTTTTTTGGGTATATCAAAGATCTAGTTGTCTCCCTAGAGCAGATCCCGGCCAAAAATGTCCTAATATACGTGGTATTTTATGACATTCCTCCACGTTTCAGCATGATGTTGTCAAGATCCTGAGGGGATAAATTGAGATGTACACTGCAGTTGGAATTTTCCTATGCAAAAATTCTTGTCTTCGGTCAAATGAGAAAACTATACTGTGAGAATAAAATGAAATACATGATCACAAACAAGGAAAGGCCTAATAATCATCCTATAAATATTGTACATACAGGCTTAGAGTCCTTCATATTGTATAATGATTCTGGATTAAACGATGTAGATTGTAAATTAGTAGAATAGAGGATGTTCCAAAAGTTTTAGATTGCATTACAATAGTGTTAGAAAAAGAGAAAGAGAAACTGCCTATCATATCTGAACAACCATTAGAGAAGGCAGATGAAAGTTCAAAACAGCATAAAGAATCAGATCAGAAAATTATGTCAAATCAGAGTCAAGAGTTTCAGCACCTTGAGGAAGAAGATGGTCTTTGGAGTATGGAATTTGATGGTTCCTTTGGAAAAGACTAGGCCGACCTTGGTTTATGGATCCGTAGCCCATTTCAACAAAAAAATAAAGTCCCTAATAATGTTAGGTTGTGTTCCTACAAATTAGCATTTGATTGTACGAACAATGAGGTTGAATATGAGGCACTCATTTCCGATCTGAAAATTTTGAAAAAAATTGGGAGCTAGAAGAATTGTAGTCTACGGTGATTCAGAGCTTGTAATTAAACAAATCAAAGGTGAGTATCAAGCTAATCAACCAAGGATGAGGTAATATAGGAATGCAACATTTGAAATTTTGAGAATGATTTTGAGAATATACAATTAAAGTAGTGCCAAGGTTGAAAAACTTGATGGCTGATTCATTAGCCATTGCTGCAAGTAATTTTAGATCTACAATGTTTTCAAATAAGAAATTTGAGATTCATATAAAGCACAGGCCCGCCATTCCTAATAACTTGAAAATTTGGCAAGTATTCTGGGATGATAAACAGGTGAACAATTTCCTTCAAAGTGAAGGTGAGTTTGATAACTCTTCTATGGACAAAGTGTATGAAAATGATGACCAAATCATCGAGGTGGATCAGATTGACATACTTTAGCTCAAGGAAAATAATATTCCAAAAGGTCTTATACCTTTGGAAGAATTATTTTATCAAGATGACATGGCAAGAAAACCTACTTTGGTTCCCATAGGAAAAGGCGTAGAAGATGTTAATATTGAAACAACGCAACAACCAAAGTTCATCAAGCTTTCAAAGTCTTTGTCTCCCGAGGTAAAGACTAGATATGTTGATTTGTTTACTAAGTTTTCTGACATGTTTTCTTGGGATTACTCAGATTTAAATGTGTATGATAAAGATATCATTCAACACACTATCCTGATAAAGCCAGACCAAAATCCTTTTAGGCAGAAGATCAGGAGAATAAACCCAAAGTTGTTGCCATCCATTAAAAAGGAAGTAAATATGATCTATAAGGCAGGAATTATTGTTCCAATCAGATTTTCTTATTGGATCTCTAATTTGGTTCTAGTGCGAAAGAAGACCAACGAAATCCAACTAAGTATAGATTTCATAAATCTAAAAAAAGTGTCGCTGAAAGAAAATTACCCACTTCCCAAAATGGACCACATACTTTAGTGAGTTGTAGGAGCCAACAGGATGTGATTGTTGGATAGTTACTCAGGGTACAATCATATCCTTATGCATGAATATGATCAGGATAAGACAACGTTCACTAGACCATGGGGTACCTTTAAATATGCCAAGATGTCGTTCGTTTTGAAGAATGTCAGGGCTACTTTCCAATGTGCCATGGACATAGCTTTTGGTAATGAGAAATATGTCTTCCTTGTTTTTTATTTAGATGATCTCACTATTCATTTAAATTCATATGATGATCATTTACACCATTTGAGAGTAGTGTTCCAGCGATGTAGAAAATTTTGGATATCCGTAAATCCTAAAAAGTGCCTATTTTATATGTAAGAAGGAAAAATTTTGGGTCAAATCATCTCAAAAGATCGGATACGGATAGATCCTTCTAGATTTGAAGCGATACATCAAATTGATTTTCCTCGTAACTAGAAGGAAGTCCAAGCATTCAACAGTAGGATGAATTTCCTAAGTAGGTTCATTCCCAATTTAGCAAAGCATCTTAGAGAGTTAAATAATATGCTAAAGAAGGAGAATGATGTAAAATGGTTTCAAAATGCTCGTAATTCATTCAGTTTGGTGAAATTTGCTTTGATCACTACTCCAGTTTTGACAAGTCCTGATTTTTCTCTAGATTTCATTATATTCTCTTTTTCTTCTGAGCATACTTTGGCAACGGTGCTAATGCAGAAAAAATATGGGACAAAGCTTCCAATAGCATTCTTCAGTCGCATAATAAGGGATGCAGCCCTCCGATACAACATAATCGAGAAACAGGCCTTGGTTTTGGTTAAAGCACTTAAGGATTTCAGTGTTTATATTCTGCACTCACATATTTTGGCATATGTTCCAAATGCAACGGTTAAAGAAGTACTCATGCAAACAGACCCAAAAGGAAGAAGAGGTAGATGGATAACTTCCCTCTTAGAGTATGAACTTGAGATCAAGCCAACCAATCTGATCAAAGGGAAAGGCTTAGTCAAGATTATGGCTGAGTCTAATCTACATGCACTTGCCATCAATCTCATATTAGCACTATCCGATGAAGAAGAAGGTGTAAGTCTTATTTAGGTATCAGATCTCTTTTCATCATCTCCACAGTATTCTGATATCATTTATGTTTTGCAACATTTGAACCCTCCTCTGGGCATGTCAAAGAGTAAAAGTAGGTCCTTGAAACTTAAGGCTTCAAAATATTGCATACTAGATAGTGCACTCTACTAGAAGGATCCTGGAGGTGTGTTACTCAATTTATTGGTTGAAGATGAGTCCAAAGAAGTGATGAAGGATTTCCACAAAGGAAATTATGGAGGTCACTTATACTGGAAGACCACAACCAACAAAGTAATGAGAGCGGGTTACTATTGGCCAATATTTTTGTATATTTGTACAAGACGATCATGAGCTGCCATGAATGCCAACTTTTCCAAGGTAAATGTAAGCTTCTTCCTTACCATTACAGCCCATTTTAGTTGAAACTCCTTTATAGCATTGGGGCTTAGACTTTATTGGTGAAATAAATCCACCCTCATATGCTGAACACAAATGGATACTTATTGTCACAGACTATTTCACAATGTGGATAGAACCGATCCCAACCAGGTAAGCTATAGACTCAATTATAATTTAGTTTTTAGAACCTAACGTCTTGTCCCAATTTGTTTCTCCTAGAAATATCATCATGGATAACACTACATCCTTCAAATCCAAGAAAATGACAGAATTATGTGACAGTTATAACATTAATTTTTTTCATTATATAGCACATTATCCACAGTGTAGTGAATTAGCGAAGTCCTCTAATAATTCTTTGATCAGCATAATAAAAAAGATGTTGGAGGTGAATAAGAAGAATTGGCACAAGAAGCTAATTAATGCACTATGGGAAAATCAGATAACCAGTAAGAAATCCATTGGCATGTCTCCATTTCAGGTATTTTACAGTGTGGATATAGTTTTTCCTTCTTCATTGGCTATCCCATTCATGAAAAATTTACAAGAAGTGGGAAGTGAATAAAATGACATACAACGCCGCATAAACCAAATTATTCATTTACAACAGACAAGAGAAGAAGTGTTTCAGAACACTTCCAAGCTCCATGATGAGATCAAGAAAATTTATGACAGAAAGACCAAGCAAGATGATTTCAAGATCGACGATGTATTACTCTGTTGGGATGCCAAGAATGAAGACAAGGGTAACACGAGAAGTTCGATAATTTATGGAAATTTACTTTTAATATTGTAGCTTCTCATGGACAAAATGCATATCTCCTGGAAGAAATGGATGGGAAAAGTTGCTTAGGAGGGCCAGTTAATGGTAGGCTCCTAGAGCACTATAGCTTTTGATCTAAAATTGTGAAAAAAATTCCATCCTCATTGTATATATCAGTTTGATATTATTGCAAGTGTGAAGTAGAAAAGCACTAGAGTTTGGAACCTGAAGTGAAGGTCATAGAGCTTCATTGAGTTTCTACCAATTTCAAGTTCAGTTTTCAGAAAAGTAAGTTAATTCTTCAGTCATTATTCGAGTCAATTTTAGTCAATTTTTAAAGTCAGTTTGTATCATTGAGTTGTCAGTATTTAGTCGTGCATTTCAGTTTTAATTTTATTTTACCGCATTGGCCCAATAATTAGGCACTTGGTCTATAGTGTTCTTGACACCTCAAAGGAGCTACCATCCCCAATAAGGCCAATGTTAGTGTTAGAATATGCATTCTACCCTCAGTGATCAAAATTACGCTTTTCATATTCATTTTAGGTGTCCCACTCATAAATGTTTTTCATCATTCCATCAAGTCATGCAAAAAATTGATTCACTGATGGTAGCCCTAGTCATAAAGTCTCACTCTCCCTCACAAATTCTCATTTTCTGGCCCACCTTCATGTCTTTCTCAGCATAAAAAACACTTTTGAAAATCTCATTTCACTATGTCTTATGTCAGTCAAAGTTAACCATGGAGTCAGGTCATTCAAGGTCCAAAAATGCATCATTTTATCTCAATAAGGTCAGAAAAAGGTATGATAGTGACTCAATAAACATTTCATTATCATCTGCAAAATATTATCGGCATGTAAATATGATATTTTTAAAGTTGTAATTATGGTTTCAAGTATGATTTTCATACTCAAATGTAATTTTTTTCAAAAACAGAGTTTTAATTTATTTCATTTTTATGTAATTTTATGCTTTCTATATGTAATAAGTTACCCTCCAAAATTTTCCAACTCAAAAGTCATATGTCAAACTGAAGACTACTAAATCAAAGTGAAGAGTTCCAAAGGGCCGACAACTTCATCCTATAAAGAAGAAAAGTCAAATAAAAAAGGATATTCAACATGCTTTCAAAAAGTGAAAAGAAACATAGGAAAAGTGGGTTTTTGATTTAAATAAAATTTCACTCAAATATTAAAGACTCTTATATATCAATTTTAAATTCATTTTCCTCCTATTTTATTGAGAAAAAACCTGAGGAGAGCAAATTTTTGATTTTCTGGGAAAAATTGGAGAAAAACTGAGTAGAGGGTGCATATACTAAAGGTGTTGCACATGTCCTGAAGGCGATGTGCACAGATTAAAGGTGTCGTGCACAACCTTAAGGCACTGCTAACAACCTTAAGGTGTTGCGCATATGTCCATCAAAGCCCAAAACGCTTCAAAATTTTCCCAAATCACCTCTAGAGCTACAATATCAATCTCATCAGCCTCTAGCAAGTAAGTAAAGGTCAAAATCCATCATTTCTCTCCTCCAAAATTTATTGGTTGGTGTTTAATAATTTTCTTGAATAATTTTGTGTAAACTCACTCAAAACCCCAATTTTACTCCCTAACACTCACAACTCCTAAAACCCATTTCCCTTACACTCTCATACCCTTTCCACATTGCAAATAATATTTCCAAAAACCTATGTTATTACAATCCCTGTCCCTAAGCTTTTAAATCCTAAAACCCTAAGCCTTAGGTGATCCTTTTACATAGGCTCCCAATGCCCAATTCCCATCATAATATCACTCCTTTTCCCTTCCCCCATTTCTCATATCCTTGACACTATCTCCCACAAATTTCCCTTTCTCCATTTCCTATCCCCAAAATTCGCCTTCCACATTATCATATACTTCCCTAGGGTTTTGGACATAAAAACACCATGGAAACAGAAGAAGAACATAAAAACCCATACAGTGAGGAAGAGGAAACAAAAACTAGGAGGTCGCATAAAGGGGGTAGGATAATCAGACTTGAACCTACCAGCACTAGGGAAATTTTCACTTCTCCAATGATAGTAACATGTTTCAAATATGTTTGTTGCTATGATTTTTGTGAAAAAATTCAGAGGGTTCAGCACCATGACATCTTGACCAGGCTCTTCATATCCAACCTTCACAACAGCCAAGTCACTTTAGTTGGAGTCAACTTTACTATCTCAACTGCCATCATTTTAGCTGCAACCGGGATCCCAAATGTTGAGGAGAAGTGGTTCAAAAAGTGTGATTTGGAGGAAAAATACTTTGAGCCCTTCCTGAAACCAAGGTATAAGAATGAGAAAAAGAGGTTATTTCCTTTTTATCACCTCCAAGATAGATATGCACTGGTGATGAAGAAAATCATGAAATAATTTTCATGTGACGGTATATTTTCAAGGCTTTATACTTATCACATCCACCTCTTGATGCATTTCACTAGGGTAAAAATGTTGAACATACCCTACTACCTTTTTCGAAGCATAGACAAGATGGAATTCATTGTCTAGAAAAGGGAATATGAACATCAAATGAAAATTATTTTTCATCATTCGTTAATTAAAATCATAGTCCTACATCATCTCAATCAACTAAACATTACATGGGATAACCATCCCAACCATCCACTTCCATGCCTCCATCTCAGCCCATAGCTCATTCATCCTCATTAGATCAGTTCGCTTCACCTCCTTCATCTCCATATCATCATGACATTGGATCACCCAGCATGATTGAGGTCAATAAGCCTAAGTGGGGTAGTTTGGTTGACGTTGAGCCATTGCCAAAAACCTATCAGAGAGCTCACAGGCATGTGTTTTCTCCACACATAGTGGAAGGGGCCATGCCTTCTACATCAAAAAAGCAGGTGGACAAGGGAAAATAAAAGGTGATTGAGGCAGTCATTCATGATGAAGAGGACACTCATGAAACAGAGTAGGAATTTCAGCTTGTTGACCTAGATGAGGATGAAAATGAAAAAATCACTATTGCAGCCATCAAAGGAAAGGATGCCAAGATTAGTGAGCTCCAAACTAATCTTGACAGGGCTAGATATGTCATACACTTCCTTGAGAAATAAAATGAGAAATTGAAGACTAAACAGGTCATTAATGAGGTCAAGTATGTATTCCTCAAAGGAAGGAAAAAAAGGTGAAAGCCATGCTAGATGAAACATTTGAGAAGTATGGCTTACTTGATGAACATGAAGAACAAGTACCAGGACAACGACCTAGAACTAGAGTGCTGAAAAGAGATCAAGCTCTAGAAAGGCAAAGGGAAGCTAAGCTTGTTGATCAGCTAACCCTAAATGAGCAGCTTGCTATTGTGATCAGTGAGAACAGGGAGTCATGGATTGATAGAGCCAATCAGCACTTGGAGAAGCTGCTAGGAAATGCTAACAAATACAATGACCTATTAAGGAATAAATTCAAACACAATGCACTAAAGGAGAGAATTTCATTGTCCAAGCTCAAAAGTGCCAATGCAAAAATTGAAGATTTGACCATGGAGGAGAAGAAGAAATTAGAAATTCTTGTTGGGGCTTCCCTCCAATCCTAGAAACATTATCATAAGCTATTATACAAATTTTAATGCATTTTCAAACTTTTTTGCAAATTCTGAGTTTGACTGTATTTTTTTGAACAAGGAAATATCAAAAAAATTGTCATATGCAAAGCGGCCTAGGTGTTGTGCAAATGATAGGGGCATTTTTTGGGAAAAAGGTTGCCATCAGTGGATTCATAATGATAAATAAAGTTTGGAAAACCACTTTTCCATCCTTCATTTGCAGATTCAAGAGGTCAAAAGGGAAAAAAAACCACCAAAAAATAATGTTTATGCCCATATTTTTGCCTAGGCACTACACACAAAGCAATCATGAGATTGCAATTTTGAAGGGTCAAATCAGCATCATTTTGAGAGATGGAGGCATATTCAGAAAGAGGGCTTAACAATATTTCCAACAAGCCACCTTAGGCCTAATTTTGAGACCTATAGGTCAGTCAAAAGGTGCTTTGAACATGGAGGGCACACAGCCTTAAGGTGTTGCGCATATGACAGGAAAATGGCACATATGACAGTTTGCTGATCTTTTTGGGTTTTCACCGTAAATTTTGATTTTATCTCAGAAAATCATCTTTCGATTAATATAATCCATCATGGTAAATGTAATTATGTCAAGGATAAGTTACCTAGGGTTAGATTCATTAGGTAAATTTATCCTTTAGTCAAGATGAATCAGTTTGAATGTAATGAGGAGTGAGTCACTTGGACCATCCTACACTTCAACTTTAGTTTAGAAATTAGTGAATCTCTTCCTCACCTCATGGATTCAATCCCTGAGGATGATTGAATATCTTTTGATGTCTTTTTATCCCCTTTCTTCATACTAAGCAAGGGTTGGAATCAGTTTGGATGTTAGCTTGTTGCTCAAGGAACTATTGTACTCAGTTTGGCCAGTTAATAAGGAAGAGTTGCAGCTATTTTTTGGGACACTTGTGGTATGATGTTTATCATTGTTTTTTTGTTCAGTTTCATATATTAAAATGTATTATATTAATTTTCATTACATATCTATGGTATGATCTCTTTCATGTTGATAGGAAGAACACATGCTTTCTCATGCTCTGTTTTGGGAAAGATTTCATAATTTGTCCATTTTCCTCTGTTTAGGAAGAATACATCTCCCATGATCTTCCTAGATTATCATCAGTCTCAAAACCACCCCATAAAAATCATCTTAAAGTGATAATACTTATGCCTACCTTGCCCCATTGAATCCCTGCAACCCTATCTCATTTGGCGTGACCTAGCTCCCTAGACCTAATTTCTTCATCCAGTGAAACCCCAACCAAATCAAATCAAAAAAATGCATGTACTCAATATCTAGCCTTAAAACCCTAATTCCTCCAGCCCTCCTGGCTGTGACCTTATGGAGAGATCCCTCTCTGACTTGGTAGGGCTAGCTACCAAACCAAAATTTTGGTCTATGGTTACCTCTGTTGGGATTCCTTCTTTAGTGTTGGGAATCTGGCGAAGTGATAACACAATGTACATCACAACACATACACCCACATGTGACATACCAACACACAATAGATGCACCCACACCAACATATGACACATACACCTACATGCATTGTACAATACAATATAATACATACACCTACACCCAATGTACAATACAAAACAATACATACACCTACATCGACATACAATAGATACACCTACACTCGGTGTACAATACAACACAAAAAATACACCTACATCGGGTGTACAACACAAAACACACACACACACACACACACACACACACACACACACACACACATATATATATATATATATATATATATACATATATATACGTAGTACAACACATTGAATACACACGTCATAATGCCATGAATACACCATGCATACATATTACCACATGCCTACAACACAACATGTATGGCATGCACACAATAACACATGTATATTAGTACCATATGCACAACATGTACCGTAGTACCACCTGTACACAACACTACCCGCACAACGTGTGCACAACATCACATGTACATGACACCACCTGCAAAATGTGTACACAACACCAAATTTATACTGCACCATATGTAAAATGTGTACACAATACCACATGTACACAACCACATGCACGACATGTACATGACACCACTATTGGAATATATAAATCACTTATTAAATGACTGAACAACACACATTTAATTATCAATCCAGGGATGTCTATTTATTCCAATGATAGGTGCACACTCTGTGTCGATACACCAACCAAAAGTAATTTCAAAGAAAAGAAATCATTGCTGAAGTAAATGCTGGAAATAAATCACTCATGTACAAATAAAAGAATCTACAAGATTGAAATCACACTTCAATTGATCTGTCGATCTCGCCACACAATAAGTACCCAGCTAGTATTTCTATTATCACATGTGTAACAACATATAAAGTATTGAAATTGAAGCAGATGTATTCTCAGTTGAATAGCAGCAACAACACTCAAATGATACATAAACTGAAATACAATTACATACACACAAATACATTAATCACTGCAATCCCTACTAAGAAGGAGGACCCTTCCTCCCTAGAAGGGCGCATGTAGAGAAGGAAATTTAACAGAAACTAAATAGAATCACACATGTAACATCAATAACAGGATTATCTGTATTAATTTGAACGTAATTACAGAGCCAAAACAACATTGTTCTCCGCTAACCTCTCAACCTCTAGGGGAAAGAGTTATATAGTGGTTACATCAGAAAATCTAGGGATAGGTCAGTCATGAGAATCTTACGATTCTCATCCTGATCGAAATAGAACTCATACAGTTACAACCACTTACTAATAAAGTTCTGATTAGAAAAAAATAGATTACAATCGGAACTGCCCTTAGGCTGTTACCCCAAAAATACAATGCTAACAACTCCTACATATATCATAATGGAAACACAACTGTAGTGCAACCGCCAGAGGATAGATCAACAACAATATAGACAAGAGCAGTCAACAGTACACCTATATCAATAGTCTTACAACAATTCTGTAATAGCAGGGTGTAACAACATCACTTTGTTGTAACAGCACTATCCAAACTACTCATGTGAACTCCGTGTCTGGGATATTTGGTGCTACTAATGACATCTGAAAAGATGACACAAAGACCATCGACCTTCTCCATACATTCACCATCAATTAGTCATAAGAAGGTATAATAGATCATAATAATTAGTGAATTGGTGAAGTAACAAAAGAAAAGTGAAACAACATAAGTTAGGGTAAAAAGGTAGGAGAAACGGGTAAAGATACTCCCATTGGTTATGGTTATGAGGAAAAATAAGGAAGATGGGTGTAGGAAAAATGTACAAAACCAGCACCCAACATCTCCCCCCAACTGAAATACTTGCATGTCCTCATGAAAATTCATCTCTAATGGGAATACCTTCAGTGCAAGTTAGTAAGATCATAAGCACCAGCTGTGTCCTCGTCTACAGACCTGTATCCCTGATTGGCCATCAACTGCCATACCTAGGATTCTGACTCATATTTAATTAATTCATAATTGGTCTGGTAATCCTCAATGGGCAACCAGATCAAAGGAAACTTGAACTTTAGTCCCAACCACAAAGCACCAAGGGATTGTACAATCTGTGCGTAGGCTGGTACATGTGTAATAGCCATCACGAAATTCTGGAATGAGAATGGATCTCCCTTCAATAGCTCAGCACTGTTGGCTTCCGTGCGTTTTAAACACCCTATCAAAGCTCGGGTCTTCATCATTGCGAACTGATTGAGGATGAAATCCACAATTCTTCTTCTATAAGTGGTATCTAGTTCTTTAATCCCAAGGGTACCCATCATTCTCCTGAATTCTCGTCTCAACTCAGCATCCCGTCCTGCTTCTACCCAAACCCACAATGTTTTCTTCTCCTCATTAGTCTCCATACATTTAATGGCTAGATGCCATTCCATCTGGTTCCTCATGAAGGATACAAAAGCCCTTAATTGAATATCTCCCATATAAGATAATACTGTCACAATCATATGCATACTCACATGTTCACAAATAATGTTTTCTAAAAATAATTCACACAAAAAACTTTGCTCATCAAAATTTGAGGCACGGAAAACATCCAAAAACGTACAAGTGGAGGAACATAAATAAGGTATGTCCTCCATAATGGCTTTCAATTGAAACAAGAAATAATGTTCCCATAGAAAAATAGGTTAGGATCGAGAAGGCCACCTACAACCTAGCAAGTTGAGGGCAAGGTCATGAAGTCTCTGCTTATCTATGGTAAGGTCTCGAATATGCTCCTGTAATAGCAACAACTGTTCTTCTTGTTTCTTCAGAAATTATTTCTTCTTGTAACTCTCCCACCCTTTCTTTAACTCTGCTTCCATCCATCTTTCATGTAAAGTGTCTATTTATCTCTGATGTTCCTTTAGCGAAATCATCCCATCCCTAAGGGAGATTTCTTCTTGTTTCCATTTTTGTTACTCAGAAATTAATAGGAGTTTCTCAGAGTTCCATCCCAAGATGGGACTCGGCATTCTCATAAATTCAATACCTTCATCAATAATAGCTATACCAACCTCTACTTCATGGGTTTGTTCCACCTCTACTGCTAGTTCTTGTGTAACAACAGCCTCCTCGATGGGTTATTGTGTGTCAGCCCCTTTGTTTTTACCTAGAGTCGCCTCTATGTCTATTGTTGTTTCTTCTACAAAAGGAGTGGCCTCCACAGGTTCTTGTGGGTCAGCTTCTAGGTCGATTATTATAGGAGGCTCTGCTTTAACTATTGGTTCTTGTGTAGCAGTAGTATCATCAGTAGATTCTTCTGTAACAACCTCTTTTTGTTCTATTTCTACTTCCACTGGGCTGATATTTTCTCTACGGGCATTATATCCCACTGCTGTTAAGTTTTGAAAACATGTCATGCATACTAACACTGGAATTTCCCTTCCCTCACATAATTTTTTCTTCAATTCCTCATTGTCCTTTCTTAATTTTTCAATTTCTAAACACAAGGAATTGGTTTCATCCTTACCTGATGAGGAAGGTTTCCTTTCTTCTTCTAAAACTTCTGCTTCCATCTGCTTCTCGGCCATAGGTAAGGGTTCTGCAGGTATGATGACCTTCACTCTTTGTTTCGGTCTTCTATCCCCAATTGGTTCATCAATAGGCTTCTTCCAAATCCTAACTCCAGTAGCCCGAGTCTGGGTCTCCTCCTCTATCTAACTTCCTCTTGAATTCGTCATCTGTTTTCCCTAGCTTTTCCTTGGTATTTTTCTCTTGAATTCTTCCCAATTTTTTCCTTGCTGACCTAGGGCATCCAACACAATTAGCTTAATGAGTCTGTGATTAGTAATGCATGCCTTTGGGTGTGCAGTTGTTTTTACTGTTTCCACCATGTGCTTGATTTTACTAAGAAAATAGAATGGAAGATTGATTCTTTGCTGGTGCCAAAGGTGGTTAAGAAGAGGAAAGTGATAGTTGAAAACTATTGTGTATCTCCCTTTGCAAGTGATATATTTGATCAAGCCCAGGGTAATGTCTTCCCAAGGATGAGGAAGTGACAATTTGTCAATTCCTCTTCCTTTCTTCTCCAGTTTCTCTTCCACTACTAGGAAATCCTCTTTCAAGGAGGGGTCATTGATTTTTCTATTAAACCACCTCTTCCCTTCTATTGGTAATGAAGTTACTTGGGCAATTACCTCTTCAGTCACCTCCACTTGCATGCCTTTTACTAGGGTTTGATTATTGTTCAAGTTCTGAGAAAATTCAATTGTCACTACCTTGTCTGAGCCTTCAAGCTTCTGGAAAAACTCAACCCATCCAGCATCTATGAAATATGGTAAGCTTTTGGGAAATTCTGCAGAGCATCCATAGAATCCAATTCATGCCTGACCATTGTTCCACCCATCTCTGCTGTTTGTTCCTAAATTTTCTTCTTAATGTTCAGCAACACTGTAATATCACTGAGTTTCTGAGTTCACTTACTAGTTGCTGCTTGGCACCTCTGCTTATCCCAATCGACAAGTTTATAATGATAATTCAAGGTTTCAGAAGGAGGTTTATGAAAGGTGACGACTTTCACGGATTTACCAAATTGTACCCTACACTAATATTCATAAATGGCTTATTATGGAAAGTGATGGGATTTCATACACACGCTCTTTTCCAACCGAATTTGGTCATCATTAGAAATTATTTTATTGATTAGGTGCATGCGAGTTTAATAGATATTTATGATTATAGCCGTTTTTCAATGATTTAAATTCATATTCCCTCCCCCCATTTTAATGGTGACGGTCGCCCACGGTCATCACAAGAGCATCATTACTTTGCCAATTAATCAGTGAATCATCAATGGTAATCATTTACCTTTTTAATGACATACCTGAGGTGACGTGGAGGAAGAATTGAGTTGATGGCATCCTTCTTGTAGCACTTGTGTTGTTGTGTTTAGCCAGCATGGATATTGCTGCATATGGAATGAATTACAAAGAACAGTATTCATGGTTGTCGATTGTTACATGTGTAACATCCAAGAAAACTTTTAAATTATTCTCAAAAAACATAATAATCAGAAGAAATTGGTACAGAAAAGGAAATTACTTGAATACCATCATCCTGTGACATAAATCAGGAAGGGAAGATGATATTACAGGGAGGAAAACATGGGTGTAACAACTGCCACAAGAGTGGTTTTCAACTGTTACTAGATGTCTGACTGTGCCCCGGAAAGGGGTTTTCATAGTTAGATTTATTTTTGTTTTTCTTTTATTTTTTTATTTTATTTTTATTTTATTTATTATTCTTTTTTTTTTAAACAAGTGTAACAACTGCCACAAAGGTGGTTTTCAACTACTACACTTATTGGAATTTCAACTTTTAAGACTGCAGAGGAGAATTTTCCCTTGTTGTCGTAACATGAAGATCAGAGACCGCAACAATGTTGACAAATGATTCCTTCGAAGAGGGTTGATGATATAACCTTCGACGGTGCCCATTAACAAGTAACAACATCTTAGCACTGTCAATGGTGACTAATTGTATAGTCCCATTGTCAAAGACTGCATCCACTTCGTAAGGACCTAGCCATCTGGTGTAGATCTTGCCTTTGAAATATTCGAACCTTGAATCATACAAAAGAGCCCAATCTCCTTTCTGGAAATTTTTCTTCTTAATAAACCCATCATGCCATCTAGCTCTTTTTTGTTGGATGATTTATGTCTTTTGAATAGCATCCAGCCGTTTCTCTTCCAACTCATTGAGCTAGCTCAATCTTTGAGTCTATGTTGTACTCAAATCCAGATCGACCTACAATGTTGTTCTTAATGTATTTATTTCAAATTCTAAGGGGAATAAGGGACTCTTACCATACACCAGTTCATATGGTGAGAAGCTTGTAGTATTCCTCCATGTTGTCTTGTAAGCCCATAGTACCTCTGTAAGTTTCTCAGCCCATTTTCTTCGGTGGTTGGCTACTGTCTTTGTCAAGATTCCCTCAATGAATTTATTGGTGCTTTCTACTTTACCATTTTCTTGTGGATGATAGGGTGTGGTGATTCATGATGGATTCCATACTTTTCAACCAAATTCTTCATCAAATGAGATGTGAACTGAGGACCCCCATCTGTCACTATCTCTCTGGGTATCCTGAAGCAATAAAAAATATCTTGAAACAAGAAGTCTGAAACAATAACACTATTGCTCTAGTAAGTGCCCTTGCTTTGAACCATTTTGTGACATAATCGGTGCAGACCAATATGTACGATTTTTTCTGTGATGAAGGATTAATTGGCCCCACAAAGTATAGGTCCCATTTCTCAAATGGTTCTATTACTATCTAATGTTGTAACAACATCTCATCTAATTTTAAAGTTGTTGACGGGAAAATATGTCCGACCAACAGTAGGGGATCTCCCCGATAGAAAGTCCCAATTAGACCTTGAATCGTTTGGAATATGGATCCCGTCTGGGGTGTGGTTCCGGCTACTGCTTAAGTCACCTTCCCCTTCGGTCTCAAAAGAACCTGATTGAACCTGTGGACACACACTTATTCACATGATACAAAATACATGATTGATGCATTAAACACGAATAAAACACTATGCGTAGCAAGATCATAAATAAAGCATGTACACCTAAGGAGGTGTCGTTAGCAACACATCTTTGGGGTAATGCTTATAAGGTAGTCTGACCACAAAAGAAATATTTCTTTATGGTGAGATATCCCTTTACTTTCTGAAAGATAAAATGAAATGCTAATAAAATAGTTCATTAACATTCATTAAGAGAGAAGATGATAAATTGAACATCATTGATACAACACAAATAGCCATGACGCATAAATGATGACATGAAGAGTGCAGCTTCATTAATAAAAATATGTTTGAAACTGTATAAGGAAA
The DNA here is from genome assembly GCA_034641835.2 of Pinus albicaulis. Classification (NCBI taxonomy): domain Eukaryota; kingdom Viridiplantae; phylum Streptophyta; class Pinopsida; order Pinales; family Pinaceae; genus Pinus; species Pinus albicaulis. The sequence goes on along the minus strand of CM076571.1, from coordinate 736,419,996 downwards.
TACACATAGTGTTCGCATAGCAAGACACATCATAACCATAGGGTGTTTTAACAAGTATCTGTACTCATATGCACAAGAGTATAATCTTTCAATACAATGCCATGTAGCTCTTGAGTTTCCAAAAGAAAAAGTCCTTTACATTTTCCCCAGAGGGGTTTTTATAGATCAAAAAATTTCCTTTGGGCTCCCTGACTCTTCGCCTTCCTGTCGGTTGAGTTGCCCTGCGACCTGGGAGAAAAATGCGACCTGCAACTTGGCCAGTGAGTGCGACTTGCGACCTCTTTGGCAGTGCGACTTGCGACCTAGGGAGGAGTGCGACCTGCGAAATATTGAATAGTGTGACCTGCGACCTAGTGATACTGAGTCATGGAGGTGGGCGTGCAATAGAGAGATCATGAGCATCAATCTGCTTTCCTTTGAGGAAGTCTCGCCAGGTCTGGTATTCTGCTGCTATGGGAGAGACTAGAGGGACCTCCTCTTTCAACCGATGCATACACTCTAGAGCATTCGGGATTAGAGTTTCTTTCTTTTGGGAGATCTGGTTTGAAAGGGAGGCGAGCTTGGTGTAAATCCGTATTGGCGCGACAAGCAACTGACCCAGATTTTCTTGTGATGCTGCGACTTCCGGGGCGGCAGCAGCTTGCTTGATAGGTTGCAGAAATGACTAGATTTCTTGATCTACTTGTTCCCAGGTCTTATTTTCGTCCAATGCCCCTAGTGAAGGAATGTGGTGAAGAGTGTGCATTGAGTCTATGCTACTGATCAGGTGGTCGTATGAAGACATTACTTTGTCCAAATATTTGGATAGCTTGTCCTTGGATTGCATCTTCATCCGGATTTGGACTTTGGCATCTTGTGTATGAATCCAATCCTTCTTAGGCAAATGCTCGGGAACTTGAGGGTATTGCACTGTCCAGTTCATCATTTTATCTAAAGCAACTGAGGCTTCCTTGAGCCGCTCATGCTTCTGCTTAGTTTCTACTCATGCTCTTACCAATGGGGCGACTGTTTGCTTTATGGTGAGCATTTCTCCATACACCTGCCTCATGGTCGTCTCTAATACATCGCATTCTTTCATAATGGCAAGTGGAACTTCATTGACTGGGGGAGCCTTGTTTTGGAGTTGTTGCATCTCTTTTTCCAACATCGACCTCTCCTATTCTGCCTTCTTATCCCGCTGCTCCGCTGCTCTTAGTCTGTTTTGTAGAGAAATGATTTCTCTACTCATTCTGGTGACATTCTCTTCCGTGGCCACGAAAAAAGCAGTGCCTGCCTATGCTATCATCATGGGGTTAGTCCTAGTATCAAGGACTATGTATTTTTCAGTTGCGACCGTGGATGCGACGGAAGGACTTTGTACCATGGACCTTCTCTTCTCTTGCTGAATTTTGAAAGAGAATTGGTCGAATGTGAGCTTGGTTAAGTCGAAGACCTCCTCTTCCTGCCCCTGGGGGGAATGAACATCGGAGAGAATGTTTCCTGTACCGCCTAGAGGAAACTCTAGGGGAGATATGTCGATATCTTCTATCAATTCATCCTCTTCATCTTTCTTCTTCTTTTCCTCCTCTTCTCTCTTATTCCTTTCTTCTTCTTCCCTTTGTTGGCACTCGGTTTCTGCCTTGTCATGTTCTTCCCTCCTCCTGCGTTCTGTTTCTGCCGCTGCTTCTATTTCGGCTTTCCTCTTTTGTTCGGCTACGGCAGCTTGGTCTGCTTTCTTTTGGCGTCCAGCTTCAGCTTTGTCAGGTTCTTCTTTGAGTGCCCGTTCTGCTGCAGCATGCGCTTCCTTTTCCTACTTTTCCTTTCTGGCCTCCTCAGCCTGCTTCTTCTTCTGATCTGCCTTTGAATTCTTCTTACGTTTCTCCTCGTCCTCCTTTATCTTCTTTTATTTCTCCTACTGGGCTTTGGCCTCTGCTTCTCTCTGTTGGGAAGAGGTGTCAGGCCCTGTGCTGGTCCGGGGCTTTTTAGCTAGAGAGGAAGAAGCGCCTCCTAACTTACGGCTCCTGTCCTCTAAGCTTTGGTCATCCTGATCCTCCTGGCCAGAGTCAGCCCCCGGAGCTAGTTTTCTATCGGCATTGTACCAGTTCCTTCTCTCATCTTCTTCCGGGCATTCTACATGTTGGTAGTTCCATTTGAATTTGGCCTTCTTGCAGTGTTCGGGAACTATCCTTACTGGGCCGTATGTTCGGTACTCCAAAGTCCTTAGGTGATAAATTTTAATCTCTTCTCCTTCAGCCCCTACCTCTTTGAAGTCTTTAACTGCATAGGCACCGATAGTAAGGGGTAGAGCAGGCCAAGGCTTCTTCTTCCCTTTGGATAGGACACTGGAGAAACCCGAGGTCATTTGGAAGCATATCTCTTGCATGAGCACCTTGTCTATAACAAAGCGAGGCAAAGCATGTGGTGGCTTGAACGTGCCGAAGACTCGGATGATAGTATATTCAACGAATGGAAACCAATGCGCCACTTGAACTAGCGTCTCCCTAGCTCGCCAAGACATGCAAGGGGCATCCTGGCCAAATAATTTCCGGAAAAGAGCGGGGATGAATATCTGAGAAATTGGCTCTATGTCCTGTTTGTACCTAGATTCCCAGAACACCTTGGTTTGCAGATAAATTGCATGAGTCTACGTGGAATCCCAGTTATGAGCCCATCCCTCAAAATGCAACCGCACACAGATGACATCCAACAGATAAGAGGCCATATAGAACTCGGAAGGCATTCCTTCCTCTGGGGCCAATGCCGAAGACAAGTTTGTCTGTATTGAGGTCATCAATATATTAGCCCAATTGAAACGAGTGCCATGCACCGTTACATGTTCCATGATAGTAGCCCATGTGTCGTTGAAGGTAGTGGCGTCCGGGCACCCGTACAATCTGCAGAGCATGGCGGCTATTAATTTATATAATTTTCTCAGGCTGGCCACCGGATATTCTTGGTGTTTCTTGACTTTGAATTTGTCAGGTTCTGCCCACCATTGCCTGATAGTATCAACTACAGGGACTGCATTGGCAAGGGCCCATCCTGGGGTACAATTTTCTTCCAGTTGAGGCAACGAGTAATACACATGGGCGTCCGAGCCTACGAGCATTGAGAAAGCGTTGCCTTCACTGTCTCGGATCACAAACCTTTTGAGGTCTGTTTTCTGTATGATCCAGTCTATCATTTCGGGACACGGGAATATGGCCGGATGTGCCCCTGCGAGATGCAGTTTGGACCTTTTAACTTTTATGTATATTTCCCGGTCCAGGAGATCTTCTGGAAATTCCACTTCTGGTATGGTGAACTCATGATATACTTGGTACCATCGCATGCTGTCCCCTTTTGCAAAGGTGCAAAGGGTATCTCTGTATATTAGCGGTGGGGACATTTGCATGTCTGTGTCTATATCTTCTTCCACTGCTTGCTTGTCCTTCTTCCGGGACACTGGGGGTGCCATGTCGCTAGAATCCGAGAGAACAGATATACACTCCACGTCTCCTTCAAGTTCACCTATCAAATTAATGAAGGAATCCCACGATAAGAACGACATGATGATTAAAAGCAATTACAATTTGTCAAAGCTGGGGCAAAAACAAAATTTGAAAAAATCAGTTTGCAGGGTCGCGAGGTCGCGGATCACGCAAAAAGATGAAAATGCAACCTTGCGACCTTGTGACTAGGTCGCTGAGTCGCTGAGTCACGAATCTAAGAAAAAATCAGGACATGCGACTTTGCGACCTTGCGACTAGGTCGCGGGGTCGCAAATCTCAGAAAAATGAAGAGATGTGACCTTGCGACCTTGCGACTAGGTCACTGGGTCGTGGGGTCGCAAATCTCAGAAAAATGAAGAGATGCGACCTTGTGACCTTGCGACTAGGTCACTGGGTCACGGGGTCGCAAATCACGAAAACCGAAAGGAATGCAACCTCGCGACCTCGCGACTAGGTCGCTGGGTCACAAGTCACGCTCGGGCTTGCCGAGGGGTTTTGGGCGCTCACGGCGTGAAGGTTTTCTCCCTCTAACTGGAAACATATAAAGCTAAAAGGGTTCTGGAAGAGTTGAGGGATGGCTTTGGGAGCAGGGAACAAGGCCATGAGAAGCTGGACAAGAAATGTGGTGAGCTTGGGCAGTTGTGGTGAAGGCAAGATTAAACACACCACCCTAAACCTAAAAAGAAAATAATAGCTCATGCAGAGGGCAATTTAAAGTTCTAATAAGACATGGGTTTTGCAAGAAATTCCCACAAAGGAAAAAGTAGGATGGAAACGGCAACTTACCTGGGAAAATCGCGCCAGTCGACCTGTCAGAGACGTTTCTTTCTATTCGCCAAATGTGAAAAATGCGACCTAGTGACCTAGCTTATATAAAGGGGTCGCACGTGCGGGCACTTAATGAGGTTGCAAGGTCTCAATTTGAGTGGTTTAGAGGATCCGCGACCCTGCGACCTTGCGACCTAGGGGTTGCGGGGCCGCAAAGTCACGGGGTCGCAGTTTTCATTAAAAGTTGAGCTTTGCGACTTAGCAACCTTGTGACGTTGCGACCCTTAGGTCGTGGGGTCGCAAGGTCGAGGGTCGCAATTTTCTAAAATATGAGTTTTGCGACTTTGCGACTTGGCCTTATGGATTCTTTACATGGTTTTTCTCTAAGTTCAAGGGGCTCCAAAAACTTTGAATTGGGGTTTTTTGGAGGGTGTTGTAGGGGCTACAACAAATGGTGATTCACTGGACGAACTCAGAGTCTGTGCCGATGGTTAGTATTGGCGGGGGGAGGGAGGGGTCTCTGCTGGTTGTTTTCTTTTAACTTATGGTCGACATTGCCTAGCCTTTTGGCACCTTGCTAGGTTTCTCATTCTGCTGGCCTGTTCAGGTGCTGTTTAACCAAAATTCATTCCTTCAGGTATCCGGACTGGAAGGGTTGGAAAACTCCAGGCGGCTACAGGGTCCGATATGATTATTTTTTCCTCATCGCGTTGCTTCGCTGCCAGCGAACCTCTCGGTCCCGGTGGAGTCACTGCCTAGGAATCGTGAACGTTGCTCTACTGCCAGTGAGCCTGGTCAGTACCCCGACGGAGTCATTACATCACCTCTCTACGCAGGAAGCCTTTCTCAATCCTTTAACCTTTATTAGTGTGCTATTGCACTTATTTTGAATGTGCCTGAGGCACTTATTTAGATGTGCTCGTGGCACTTATTTGAGATGGCAATTTAGCCTGGGCGGATGAGGGATCCCGACTTATTTTTCTTGCATAGAGGTTGTTCCTGGTCTGGTATGAGGACTTTGGTTTTTCCCAGATACCCTGTCGTAGCATAGAGTACCTCTTTTCCCTTCTGATCTGGTTACCACTACATCGTATTTTCTTTTGCAGACACCCCCTCAGACTGGAGAGGTATGCTTCCTGCTTGATGACTTGAGCTAGGTCATATGCTGCCTTCAGGTGCAGAGAACAAGCAAGCTTTTGCCGCCTTCAAGTCTATCAGAAAAGGCCTTCCATCAGCATAGAACCTGTTGCAGTGTGCCAATTGCGTGGCTCTAACAGATCCTTCCTTTAAAAAAAAAATATTTTTTATTTTTTATTTTTTATCTTTTTTTTATTTTTTTATTTTTTTATTTTTAAACAAAGGCGAGAAAAGAAACTATGGTACAAGGATAAGATAGCCCTCTAAGGGCTGCTAAGTGAAATAGTGTTTGAGGTCAAGCCCGTTTACCAGGAGGACCTCGACTCGTCCCTCAAGGGTTTGCAATCTAAATGTGTGGGATCCTAACTTCTCCTTAATTTGGAAAGGGCCTATCCATAGTGCTTGGAACTTGGAATGCTTCCCCTTTTCCTCATGATCTTTGTCCCACTTTAGGACCAGGTCTCCTACCTCAAAATTTTTATTCCCTATGGATTTTCTATCAAACCATCTCTTGATTTGGCTTTGGTGGATGGCGAACTTTTCCCGGGTTTTTTGCCTTTCTTCCTCCAACTTCAGCAAGGTGTCGGTTCGAGTTTGCAAGGTAGGGCATGGCGTACCATGACATTCTTGGGACAGCTAAAGGGCAGGGAGAGATAGATGGGGAGGAAGAACAACTTCTTTTCCATACACGAGAAAATATGGAGAGGTGCCTAGGGAGGACTTGGGAGTGATACGGTCAGCCCAAAGTGCATTGTGAAGGGCATTGTGCCAGTTGCACTGGTGGGACAACAGGGTCTTCTTAATGATACAGATAATATTCTTATTAGTTGACTCAGCTAATCCATTTCCCTAGGGATAGTAATTTGCAGAATGTTTCAGAACAATACCGTTTTCCAGTGCAAAATCATATAATTTAAAAGTTGAAAAGTAAGTTGCATTATCGAAAACCAAGGAAGTTGGAACGCCAAACCTGGTGATGATGGAATGCGTGAGGAATTCTATTACCTCCTGATCATTGATTTGGTGTAAAGGTGATGCTTCGACCCACTTGGTGAAATAATCAGTAGCTGTAAGGATATACCGGTGTTGCTTGGAAGAGTGAGGCGTGATTTCGCCAATTACATCCAAACCCCACTGTTGGAAAGGCTCCTCCACTGCTACTGAGAGTAAGGGGGCAGCTGGCCGTGCTTCTCGGTTTGCGAACTTCTGGCACTCGATGCATTTCCGGACATATGCATGCGCATCTCTGAAAAGAGTAGGCCAATAGTATCCTGCGCACATTATCTTATGGGTGGTAGTATCTTCGGCAAAATGACCTCCAGTTGGTCCATCATGCAACTCTGTCAATATTTTCTGTGCTTCGTCATGTTCCAAGCAGCGTAATAGGACCCCATCATAATGTTTCTTGAACAACTTCCCTCGGATTAGTTGGTGAGATGCAGCTTTGAGTCTTATCGCGCGTTTCTACCGGGCAGTTAGAGCAGGGTCCAGGGTGCCTTGGGCTAAATATCTTGAAATGTCAGAATACCAAGAAAGGCTACTTTGCTGGGGCACATGGTCACTCTGGTACATGTCGATTTCTTGTTCCCAACATTCTTCTTCAATTCCATGAGAACTTGCAGCTTCCACGGCCATTTGGCATAAGCCCTATCCTTTAACGGTGTGTGCCAGTTTAAACTCTAAATCATATTCTTGCAAGCACGCCACCCAGTTGCTTGCCTCTCGCATAGCTCCTACTGCACAAACAGTGAGCAGACAGCTGGGTGTGGAAATAAAACCGTGACATGATTTTTCAAGATGTAGGGCCTAAAATGCTTGACTGCTTTGTAGACTGCATAGGCTTGCTTTTCGATTTCTGGGTAGTTCAACTCAGCTCCTTGTAAACAGTGCTCATGAAGGAAATGGGCCGTTCATCGTTGTTTCCATCTTTCTGCGTAAGGACAACCGCAAGTGAGGAGTCTGAAGCAAAAGTATACAGGATAAAACCTTTGCCAAAATCTGGACTTTGGAGGGAAGGAGCTTCAGCTATAGCCTATTTGATTTTGTCGAAGGCCTCCCTTTCTGGCAGATTTCATTGAAACATAGCATTCTTTTTTATCATTCCCTGCAGCGGCCTGACTATCTGGGCGAAATCCGAGATGAATTTACGGAAAAAAATGATTTTCCCCAGGAAAGATTGCATTGCTTTCTTGCTGCCCGGGGGAGGAATCTGAGCAATGGCTTTCACCTATTCTGGATCAACTACAATGCCTTTCTTGGTTATAATGTGGCCTAGCAGGTTCCCTTCTGCCACAGCGAAAACACTCTTTTTAGGGTTGAGTGAAATCCCGTACCTTCTGCACCTCTCAAAGATTTGCTCGAAGTGGCGTAAATGATCGCCCCTGCGTTTTGAAAACACAGTGACATCATCCAAATAGACCACCACGCTCTGCCCTATCAAACCATGGAAAGCTATATCCATGGCTCGTTGGAAAGTTTCCCCCGCATTGATCAATCCAAAGGGCATGCGCCTGAAACGAAAGGTTCCCCATTTGGTCCAGAAGGTGGTTTTCAATCTGTCCGGTTCAACTACCAGCACCTGGTTATAACCAGAGAAGCCATCCAATAGGGAGAAAATTTCAGATCTAGACACAGCTTGCAATATCTGTTCCATGGGTGGCACCGGGTAGTTGTCTTTGTTTGAGGCCCAATTCAGATTACGAAAATCTACGCACAAGCGGATCTCACCAGACTTATTTCGTACCGGTACCAAATTTGACACCCATGTGGAGTGATGAACTTTGAAAATAATGCGTGCATCCAAGAGCTTCTTAAGTTCTTTCAGAATCATTGGCTCCAAAGCCGAATGCACTTTTCTGAGTTTCTGTTGGAAGGGCTTAACGCCTTCCTTCACGGGTATCACGTGCTGAATGATCCGAGTATCGTACGTATGTAAATCATCATACGTCCAAGAAAATATGTCTCGATACTTCCAGAATAATTGGGTGAAGGCCCGTGTCTCCTCATCACTACAGTCTTTTCCGAGGTTAACGAACTTTGGGTTCTCATCTGATCCCAAGTTCACTTGCCGATGTCCCAATATGGAACTTTGCACTTTGGTGTTTGGGGGGTCGCGGAATCGGCTTTGCAGATCAAAGAGCTTTTCTAATGACACCACCCCCTTGGGCATGGGGTTATCTTTACGTTCATCATGCTCTTTCTACAAAGCATGATCATGCTCCGCCTCGTCTATCACCACATCCTTAAATACTTTAGCATTGAGCATAAAGTCCAAGATCTGTTGATCATCGTTAAAAACACATAGATTAGTAATGTTATCTGGCACAGAGGGTCTATATATAAGTTCAATAGAAAAACCATCCCTCAAAGGGGTAATTCTAGCAGCAGCATTAGCCAGAGTATCAGCTGCTGCATTGTGCATTCTAAGAACAGATTTAATTCCAAATGCATCAAAAGCAGAAATCAATCGCTATACCTCTTGTTGATACGTCTTTAAATGTGGAGACAAACAGTGAATAGTGTTGCATACCTGCCCAGTGATAATCTCAGAGTCTCCAATGACTTGTAGGAATTTTACCTTCAAATCTAGCACCTTCTTAAGTCCGAGGATTAAAGCCTCATATTCAGCAGTGTTGTTGGTGCACTGGAACTCTAGCCGACATGAGATTAAGAATTTGTTCTTCTGAGGGTCAAGCAAGATGCAGCCCGCACCAGCTCCTTCATGGGTCTTGGAACCGTCATAGTACAAGGTCCACATGTCATTTTCTGGGTCCTTCGGGGTAGTAGGCTGCGGAGGGATTTCAGCTTGGTGTGGGACAGGGGTGGCTTGCTCCTCCGCGACAAGTGCTAGTTCAGATTGGACCTCGGGGCCTACTGAAGACTGAGGGGGTTGGTAACATCCGAATATGGATTCCAGAAAACACATGCCAAGCTCCTCTTGGGCAAAGCTGATGGGTTCATTAGCGGCATCCAAATCAGTCATGGTGTATTTCATATATGGTTCACTTTCGACCCTAATTTGGTTATTCCGCCCCTTGTAAGGAAGCAATAGACCGTATGCTTCAGGGATGTCAACAACCACAATATCAATGCATTGATGGACCCTAGAGTCTGACGATAGGTAGATGATGACATTATTCAACTCTCCTATGGTTGGCACCTGCGATCTGTTGAGTTGTATGATCTTTGCGTCAGTTTTCTCCGGGCGAATGTTCAACTTCTTACAGACAGATAGAGGCATGACGTTTGTAGAGGCACCGGAGTCGACTAGACAGTTGTGAACGTTGAAGTTAAAAATCTCGAAGGACAAAAGGAAAGGAGGAGTGGATCCTCTTGAGTTCGTATTGATGGCGTTTACTATAGAATGGACATCTGGACCGGCTTGCGCAGACATGTTGCTCACAGTCTTCGTAGCTGAATTATTGGCGAAAGCTTTTAGAATGAGTTCTCTTTGGTTCGTAATGCAGTCAAGCTCGTAGAGAGAGATATTTGCTCTTGTTTTTTTCATATCCTCAACAATGTTATAGCTAGAATCCGGTTGAGGGCTAGGCTCGGTAGTGGTTTTTGGGGATTCTACCGGGAGCTTGCCCTTTTGACTTGCTCGGGTAATGTTATTTGCGAGCTTCTCCGGGGCAGATTGTTTTCCATTCCCTGGGGGTAGAATTTTTATTAGGAAAGCCCTTTTCTTGTCTTCATAAGATTGCTCGGGAACAGGTCCTTTGCTCCTTAGACTATAATTCCGTACAGGTTGGCCTTTGGGATTGTCTGCCATGTTGATATCAATGGAGGTAAGGCTGTCCCCCCCTCGGATTATGTCAAAAGCTAGGACAGAGGACCCTGGTTCTTCGTTTGAGGGCGGATCTTCATCGTGATTGGAAAAATCATCCTCCGTCACATTCCCCAGGGTTTGGTCATCTAAAAGCTAATTAACTACTGCTATCATGCTGCTAATCCATTGAGGGCACGTTTTTTCAGAGTGGGTAGCTTGGTGGAAAGAACAAAAGTTATCTTTCCCTATTTCTTCCACATTGAGAGCAGTATTCGGGTTAGACGGAGGTCTGTTGGTGTTGGGATTTCTTTTTCTGAAAAAGGGTTTGGGTGGTTTAGTGCTAGTCATGGGTTCTATGCCCTTTCTCCTTAAGTCAGAGACTTCATTCATTAAGAGCTTGAGGGTTTTTGCCATGCTTTCGAAATCAAACACATGTTTATCCCTATCCGTGGTCTTAGGAGTGGAGGACTGACCCTTTTTCGTGATTGGCTTGTGATCATCTCTTCCTTCGTGATCGATGGCTCCTATCGAAAGCATGTCTTTCTCCACAGTGAGAGCAGCCACATAATTAGCCATAAGGGTAGCGCGGGCTTCACGTTTGACGAAAACGGCGATGTCCCTAGGGAGAGCCTTGGTATAGTAGTCAATGGTGATTGAGTCATCCAACGCCAGGTTTGGGGGAAATTTCTGTAGTATGGCAGCAAAGCGTTGGTTGAAGTCCTTAACCTTCTCTTTTTTATGACACTTGATGGTGCTCAATTCCATGAGGAGCATGGAAGGAGTTTTATCTTTTGAAAACTTCTGCAGGAACACGTGACGGAATTGGTCCCACGAAGTAATAGAGGCACTAGGGAGGGAGCGGTACCATGTGGCCGCTTTGTTTTCAAGAGTGTGGGGAAACAGTTGACATGCGACGTCATCAGACTGAACTCTCATGATTTTCAGAGACAAATAGAAGCTGCTTATATGATCTTCAGCTAAGGTGCCTTTCTCAGGATCAAACTTGGGGAGGTGTTTCTCCGGATGCATAGGCAGATCGTGGAGTGGGCCCAAAATATTTAATGAGGACTGAGCCATCCAGGCTAGCGGTTGCACCCTCCTAGCCTGCTGGTGGTGCCTAAACTCAGGCTCAAATTCACCTCCCGAACCTGAGACCGATGCTTTTGACTCATGGTGAGAGTGTTCATCTTGATGTCTCTCACGGTAAGGAAAGTCTCTAAGATATCCCCAGTTGTGGATAGGAGGCCTATTTGGGTTTGGGTGACGGTTGTTGGCATGGTTTCCTTGGCCTCGGCCTCTATCTCCTCTACCTCCAGCCCCACAGCCTCTATTTCCTTCACCTTCATTTCTGCGAGCTCTATTTCTTTCACCTTCATTTCTGCGAGCTCTATTTCCCCCGCCTTCATTTCCTCGGCCTCTGTCTTCTTCACCCTCCCCAGGTGGGGGGTGTGCCTGGTTGTTGTTTTTCCGGGTGTGGTTAGGTTGGGAGTCGGGGAAAGGTTCGGTGTTGCCAAATTCCTCGCCCTCTTGGAGAATCGGGTCGTTTTCCTCAACAGCAGTGCCGAGGTCTTCCAGCATGAGATTCACGAGCTGGGGTATGGTACTCACCAGGGCACCATTACGAGTGATGTTCTCAGCAGGGGTCCTAGTGTGGGCTAGGAATTTCATGATTGGGGTAAATCGTAAATGTCTGATGAGATTGCGGGCAGCTAGGCGCAAGGCTCTCAACTGCGCTCTAGTGATTTCGAAATATCGAGCCTCCCCCCCTAGAATATCTTCCAGAGGAGGAGGGATAGGTTCATCATTTATGACCTCCCCATGGGGAGTTTGTGATGGAAAGTTGGTTGTATGCTGGGAGGATGCCATCAGGCCCTCCTTCTAGCACCAATTTTGTTGACGGGAAAATCTGTCTGGCCAACAGTAGGGGATCTCCCCGGTAGAAAGTCCCAATTAGACCTTGAACCGTTTGGAATAGGGATCCCGTCCGGGGTGTGGGTCCAGCTACCGCTTAAGTCACCTTCCCCTTCGGTCTCAAAAGAACCTGATTGAACCTGTGGACACACACTTATTCACTGATACAGAATACATGATTGATGCATTAAACACGAATAAAACACTATGCGTAGCAAGATCATAAATAAAGCATGTACACCTAAGGAGGTGTCATTAGCAACACATCTTTGGGGTAATGCTTATAAGGTAGTCTAACCACAAAAGAAATAGTTCTTTATGGTGAGATATCCCTTTACTTTCTAAAAGATAAAATGAAATGCTAATAAAATAGTTCATTAACATTCATTAAGAGAGCAGATGATAAATTGAACATCATTGATACAAAACATATAGCCATGATGCATAAATGATGACATGAAGAGTGCAGCTTCATTAATCAAAAGATGTTTGAAACTGTATAAGGAAATACACATAGTATTCACACAGCAAGACACATCATAACCATAGGGTGTTTTAACAAGTATCTATATTCATATGCACAAGAGTATAATCTTTCAATACAATGCCATGTAGCTCTTGAGTCTCCAAAAGAAAAAGCCCTTTACATTTTCCCCGGAGGGGTTTTTATAGATCAAAAAATGCCCTTTGGGCTCCCTGACTCTTCGCCTGCCTACCGGTTGATTTGCCCTGCGACCTGGGAGAAAAATGCAACCTACGACCTAGCCAGTGAGTGTGACTTGTGACCTGTTTGGCAGTGCGACCTGCGACCTAGGGAGGAGTGCGACCTGCGACCTATTGAACAGTGCGACCTGTGACCTAGTGATACTGAGTCATGGAGGTGGGCATGCAATAGAGAGATCAGGAGCATCAATCTTCTTTCCTTTGAGGAAGTCTTGCCAGGTCTGGTATTCTGCTACTATGGGAGAGACTAGAGGGACCTCCTCTTTCAACCGATGCATACACTCCAGAGCATTCGGGATTAGAGTTTCTTTCTTTTGGGAGATCTGGTTTGAAAGGGAGGCGAGCTTGGTGTAAATCCGTATTGGCGCGACAAGCAACTGACCCAGATTTACTTGTGATGCTGCGACTTCCGGGGTGGTAGAAGCTTGCTTGATAGGTTGCAGGAATGACTAGATTTCTTGATCTACTTGTTCGCAGGTCTTATTTTCTTCCAATGCCCCTAGCGAAGGAATGTGGTGAAGAGTGTGCATTGAGTCTATGCCGCTGATCAGGTGGTCGTATGAAGACATTACCTTGTCCAAATCTTTGGATAGCTTGTCCTTGGATTGCATCTTCATCCGGATTTGGACTTTGGTATCTTGTGTATGAATCCAATCCTTCTTAGGCAAATGCTCAGGAACTTGAGGGTATTGCACTGTCCAGTTCATCATTTTATCTAAAGCAACTAAGGCTTCCTTGAGCTGCTCGTGCTTCTGCTTAGTTTCTGCTCGTGCTCTTACCAATGGGGCGACTGTTTGCTTTATGGTGAGCATTTCTCCATACACCTGCCTCATGGTTGTCTCTAATACATCGCATTCTTTCATAATGGTGAGTGGAACTTCATTGACTCGGGGAGCCTTGTTTTGGAGTTGTTGCATCTCTTTTTCCAACACTGACCTCTCCTGTTCTGCCTTCTTCTCCCGCTGCTCTGCTGCTCTTAGTCTGTTTTGTAGAGAAATGATTTCTCTACTCATTCTGGTGACATTCTATTCCGTGGCCGTGGTGAAAGCAGTGCCTGCCGATGTTATCATCATAGGGTTAGTCCTGGTATCAAGGACTATGTATTTTTTAGTTGCGACCATTGATGCGACGGAAGGACTTTGTGCCATGGACCTTCTCTTCTCTTGCCGAATTTTGAAAGAGAATTGGTCGAATGTGAGCTTGGTTAAGTCGAAGACCTCCTCTTCCTGCCCCTGGGGGGAATCAACATCGGAGAGAATGTTTCCTGTACCGCCTAGAGGAACCTCTAGGGGAGATATGTCGATATCTTCTATCAATTCATCCTCTTCATCTTTCTTCTTCTTTTCCTCCTCTTCTCTCTTCTTCCTTTCTTCTTCTTCCCTTTGTTGGCGCTCGGTTTTTGCCTTGTCATGTTCTTCCCTCCTCCTGCATTCTATTTCTGCTGCTGCTTCTATTTTAGCTTTCCTCTTTCATTCGGCTGTGGCAGCTTGGTCTGCTTTATTTTGGCGTCCAGCTCCATCTTTGTCAAGTTCTTCCTTGAGTGCCCGTTCTGCTGCAGCCTGCGCTTCCTTTCCCTGCTTTTCCTTTCTGGCCTCCTCGGCCTGCTTCTTCTTCTGATCTGCCTTTGAATTCTTCTTGCATTTCTCCTCGCCCTGCTTTATCTTCTTTTCTTTCTCCTGCTGGGCTTTGGCCTTTGCTTCTCTCTATTGGGAAGAGGTGTCAGGCCCTGTGCTGGTCCGGGGCTTTTTAGAGAGAGAGGAAGAAGCGCCTCCTAACTTATGGCTCCTGTCCTCTAAGCTTTGGTCATCCTGATCCTCCTGGCCAGAGTCAGCCCCTGGAGCTAGTTGTCTATAGGCATTGTACCAGTTCCTTCTCTCATCTTCTTCCGGGCGTTCTACATGTTGGTAGTTCCATTTGAATTTGGCCTTCTTGCAGTGTTCGGGAACTATCCTTACTGGGTCGTATGTTCGGTACTCCAAAGTCCTTAGGTGATAACGTTTAATCTCTTCTCCTTCAGCCCCTACCTCTTTGAAGTCTTTAACTGTATAGGCACCGATAGTAAGGGGTAGAGCAGGCCAAGGCTTCTTCTTCCCTTTGGATAGGACACTGGAGAAACCCGAGGTCATTTGGAAGCATATCTCTTGCATGAGCACCTTGTCTGTAACTAAGCGAGGCAAAGCATGTGGTGGCTTGAACGTGCCGAAGACTCGGATGATAGTATATTCAACGAACGGAAACCAATGCGCCACTTGACCTAGCGTCTCCCTAGCTCACCAAGACATGCAAGGGGCATCCTGGCCAAATAATTTCCGGAAAAGAGCGAGGATGAATATCTGAGAAATTGGCTCTATGTCCTGTTTGTACCTGGATTCCCAGAACACCTTGGTTTGCAGATGAATTGCACGAGTCTGCGTGGAATCCCAGTTATGAGCCCATCCCTCAAAATGCAACCGTGCACAGACGGCATCCAACAGATAAGAGGCCATATAGAACTCAGAAGGCATTCCTTCCTCTGGGGCCAATGCCGAAGACAAGTTTGTCTGTATTGAGGTCATCAATATATTAGCCTAGTTGAAATGAGTGCCATGCACCATTACATGTTCCATGATAGTAGCCCATGTGCCGTTGAAGGTAGTGGCGTCCGGGCGCCCGTACAATCTGCAGAGCATGGCGGCTACTAATTTATATACTTTTCTCATGCCGGCCACCAGATATTCTTGGTCCTTCTTGAATTTGAATTTGTCGGGTTCTGCCCACCATTGCCTGATAGTATCAACTACAGGGACTGCATTGGCAAGAGCCCATCTTGGGGTAAATTTTTCTTCCGGTTGAGGCAACGAGTAATACACATGGGCGTCCGAGCCTACGAGCGTTGAGAAAGCCTTGCCTTCGCTGTCTCGAATCACGAACCTTTTGGGGTCTATTTTCTGGATGATCTAGTCTATCATTTCGGGACAAGGGAATATGGCCAGATGTGCCCCTGTGAGATGCAGTTTGGACCTTTTAACTTTTATGTATATTTCCCGGTCTGGGAGATCTTCTAGAAATTCCACTTTTGGTATGGCAAACTCATGATATACTTGGTACCATCGCATGCTCTCCCCTTTTGCAAAGGTGCAAAGGGTATCTCTGTATATCGGCGGTGGGGACATTTGCATGTCTATGTCTATATCTTCTTCCGCCACTTGTTTGTCCTTCTTCCAGGACACTGGGGGTGCCATGTCGCTAGAATCCGAGAGAACAGGTGCACACTCCACGTCTCCTTCAAGTTCACCTATCAAATTCATGAAGGAATCCCACGATAAGAATGACATGATGATAAAAGCCAATTACAGTTTGTCAAAGCGAGGGCACAAACAAAATTTGAAAAAATCGGTTTGCAGGGTCGCGGGGTCGTGGATCACGCAAAAAGATGAAAATGCGACCTTGCGACCTTGCGACTAGGTCGCTGAGTCACTGAGTCGCGAATCTAAGAAAAAATCAGGACATGCAACTTTGCGACCTTGCAACTAGGTCGCGAGGTCGCAGGGTCGCAAATCTCAGAAAAATGAAGAGATGCGACCTTGCGACCTTGCGACTAGGTCGCTGGGTCACGGGGTCGCAAATCTTAGAAAAATGAAGAGATGCGACCTTGTGACCTTGCGACTAGGTCGCTGGGTCGCGGGGTCGCAAATCACAAAAACCAAAAGGAATGCGACCTCGCGACCTCGCGACTAGGTCGTTGGGTCACAGGTCGTGTTCGGGCTTTCCAGGGGGTTTTGGGCACTCGCGGTGTGAGGGTTTTCTCCCTCTAACTGGAAACATATAAAGCTAAAAGGGTCCAGGCAGAGTTGAGGGATGGTTTTGGGAGCAGGGAACAAGACCATGAGAAGCTGGACAAGAAATGTGGTGAGCTTGGGCAGTTGTGGTGAAGGCAAGATTAAACAAACCACCCTAAACCTAAAAAGAACATAATAGCTCATGCAGAGGGCAATTTAAAGGTCTAAGAAGACATGGGTTTGGCAAGAAATGCCCACAAAGGAAAAAGCAGGAGGGAAACAACAACTTACCCTGGAAAATCGCGCCAGTCGACCTGTCAGAGATGTTTCTTTCTATTCACCGAATGTGAAAAATGCGACCTAGCGACCTAGCTTATATAAAGGGGTCGCACGTGCGGGCACTTAATGAGGTCGCAAGGTCGCAATTTGAGTTGTTTAGAGGATCCGCGACCCTGCGACCTTGTGACCTAGTGACCTGGGGGTCGCGGGGTCGCAAAGTCGCGGGGTCACAGTTTTCATTAAAAGTGGAGCTTTGCGACTTAGCAACCTTGCGACCTTGCGACCCTTAGGTCGCGGGGTCGCAAGGTCGCAGGGTCACAATTTTCTAAAAAATGAGTTTTGCGACTTTGCGACTTGGCCTTATGGATTCTTTACTTGGTTTTTCTCTAAGTTCAAGGGGCTCCAAAAAATTTGAAGTGGGGTTTTTTGGAGGGTGTTGTAGGGGCTACAACAAATGGCGATTCACTGGATGAACTCAGAGTCTGTGCCAATGGTTAGTCTTGGCGGGGGGAGGGAGGGGTCTTTGCTGGCTGTTTTCTTTTACCTTACGGTCGACATTGCCTAGCCTTTTGGCACCTTGCTGGGTTGCTCAATCTGCTGGCCTGTTCGGGTGCTGTTTAACCAAAATTCATTCCTTCAGGTCTCCGGACTGGAAGGGTTGGAGAACTCCAGGCGGCTACAGGGTCCGGTATGATTATTTTGTCCTCATCGTGCTGCTCCGCTGCCAGCGAACCTCTCGGTCCCGGCAGAGTCACTGCCTAGGAATCGTGAACGTTTCTCCGCTACCAGCGAGCCTGGTCAGTACCCCGGCAGAGTCTATACATCACCTCTCTACGCAGGAAGCCTTTCTCAATCCTTTACCCTTTATTAGTGTGCTATTGCACTTATTTTGAATGTGCCTGAGGCACTTATTTAGATGTGCTCGTGGCACTTATTTGAGATGGAAATTTAGTCTGGGTGGATGAGGGATCCCGACTTATTTTTCTTGCATAGAGGTTGTTCCTGGTCTGGTATGAGAACTTTGGTTTTTCCCAGATACCCTGTCGTGGCATAGAGTACCTCTTTTCCCTTCTGATCTGGTTACCACTACATCATATTTTCTTTTGCAAACACCCTCTCAGACTGGCGAGGTAGGCTTCTGGCTTGATGACTTGAGCCAGGTCATATGCTACCTTCAGGTGCAGAGAACAAGCAAGCTTTTGCCGCCTTCAAGTCTATCAGAAAAGGCCTTCCATCAGCATAGAACCTATTGCAGTGTGCCAATTGCGTGGCTCTAATAGATCCTTCCTTTAAAAATTTTTATTTATTTATTTTTTATTTATTTTTTATTTTTTTAAACAAAGGCAAGAAAAGAAACTATGGTACAAGGATAAGATAGCCCTCTAAGGGCTGCTAAGTGAAAATTGTTTGAGGTCATGCCCGTTTACCAGGAGGACCTCGACTCGTCCCTCAAGGGTTTGCAATCTAAATGTGTGGGATCCTAACTTCTCCTTAATTTGGAAAGGGCCTATCTATAGTGCTTGGAACTTGGAATGCTTCCCCTTTTCCTCATGAGCTTTGTCCCACTTTAGGACCAGGTCTCCTACCTCAAAATTTTTATTCCCTACAGATTTTCTATCAAACCATCTCTTGATTCGGCTCTGGTGGATGGTGAACTTTTCTCGGGTTTTTTGCCTTTCTTCCTCCAACTTCAGCAAGGTGTCGATTCGAGTCTGCAAGGTAGGGCATGGGGTACCGTGACATTCTTGGGAAAACTGAAGGGTAGGGAGAGATAGATGGGGAGGAAGAACAACTTCTTTTCCATACACGAGAAAATATGGAGAGGTGCCTAGGGAGGACTTGGGAGTGATGCGGTCAGCCCAAAGTGCATTATGAAGGGCATTGTGCCAGTTGCGCTGGTGGGACAACAGGGTCTTCTTAATGATACGGATAATATTCTTATTAGTTGACTCAGCTAATCCATTTCCCTGGGGATAGTAATTTGCAGAATTTTTCAGAACAATACTGTTTTCCAGCGCAAAATCATATAATTTAAAAGATGAAAAGTAAGTTGCATTATCGAAAACCAAGGAAGTTGGAATGCCAAACCTGGTGATGATGGAATGCGTGAGGAATTCATGGGCGCGTTCGATGGAACGGGCACGTCGGTTGGGCGTTTGGACGAGTTCGAGTGCCGTGCGACCTAACAGGCGGCACGTCGCACCGTTGGAGAGTCACGGGCGCGCGGGTGTAGCGAGGCGAGTCACGAGGGCAAGTTGGAGGAGAGGTGCATCGAGTTAATTAAACACGGTGTTGGTGAGGTGCGTTTATACCACAATGGAGGCCCCTTGGGTGAGCTAGCTGACGGGCGAGTCGGTGGGTCGGCCGACGTGTTGGGCGCGGCTGTCGCGACACTTCGTGGGCGGACGACCAAACGTGGGGGTCAGCTCGGGTCGGTCGAGCGCCCCACACTCCACGATGCATTCGTATATATTGGCGAGTGTTTGGCAAAGTGGAGGCATCAACGAAATCAACGAACAACAACAAACAACCAAGGGTGCAACAATGAGTCCAATAACTTGTTGGTCGAAGGTTTAATGACAGCAACGGGATTCTGGTCGAGTCGGGTCGAGCTGGGCAAGAGCACCGCAGACCGCCACAGCCGCACCGTAGGTCGGGTTGGGTTGGGTCTGGGCGGGCGCCTCTGAACGGCGGGTCAAGTCGGGTTGAGTCTGGGCGCCGAGTAACGGCAACAGCCCAACACTAAAATTGTGATTCCGGGAGCATCGGGTGTCGGATTGAGGTGCCGTAAAAACCAAAAGGTGCGTATTTCTGAGACGCATCCAACCATATGGGTGAGGGATGGATTGGGCACACGGTCAGCTCAGAAAACGCTCTATACTAATTTGGAGCAACGGCTAAGTGACCCGAGTGACCAGCACTTGGGCAGTTTTGGGCAACACTTCCAACGGTGAACTTTGATGTTTGTACATGACTGTTGTAAGCTAGTTTGAGGATTGGAAAGTCTTAGAACTTGGCAAAGAGGCAAATAGCCTTGTCAAGGAGCAGGAGTGGCTCTTGCTGGATTGACTGTTGTAACTTTTATTTTTATGAAACATATTATCCGGGCGGACTCATTTTAACAGGTAGTTGCCCCTCCCATGTATGTATGGGCGTATATGTGGTTTGATATTGATGTTTATGTTTATTTCCGCATAGTTGAAATAAAATTTGCTAATAACTAAAGAATGTTGCTAAAGGCGTAGTCTGGTTACTTGATTATTTAGAAAAAGAAAAGGTACGGCAGTGCCGCACCTGCCTACAAGGCATGGTTGGAAGACACCCAAGGTGGTCGCATTTTTGAGTGGTTTACAGGATCCGCGACCCTACGACCTTGCGACCTGGCGACCTGGGGGTCACGGGGTCGCAGTTTTCATTAAAATTTGAGCTTTACGACTTAGCGACCTTGTGACCTTGCGACCCTTAGGTCGCGGGGTCGCAAGGTCGCAGGGTCGCAATTTTTAAAAAAATGAGTTTTGCGACTTTGCGACTTGGCCTTATGGATTCTTTACTTAGTTTTTCTCTAAGTTCAAGGGGCTCCAAAAAAATTGAAATGGGGTTTTTTGGAGGGTGTTGTAGGGGCTACAACAAAAGGCTAGCCCATCCTTTGGCAACTGTCACATCCTTTCACAAACTTCTTGGAATCCTGGAATATATTTGGCCAGTAGTATCCTGTTGAGAGTACTTTGTGTCATGTCCTCTTGTTAGCGAAGTTTCCTCCACAAGGTTCCTCATGACAAGCCTTTAGGATCTCAAATACCTCATCTTCTTTAACACATAGCCTAATCTGGAAATTTGGCCCGGTGTGATAGAGATTACCTTCTATCCAAGAGTAGGTATCACTTTGTTGTATCATCCTCCTTCGTTCCTTGGAAGAAAATTGGTGTGGGAATTTTCCTGCAACAAGGTAATTGGCTATATCTTCATACCATGGTGAGTGAGTAGAAATGGAAAAAAGATACTCATCTGAAAAATAATCCTCAGTAGCAGTGCAGTCATCACTTATAGTTAATCTAGAAAGGAAATCAACAACTACATTATCTTTTCTGGGTTTATCTAAAATAGTAGTGTCAAATTATTTTAACAACAATAACCATCATGTAACTCTACCATTAGTAACATGTTTTTTCATTAAAAATTGAATT
The DNA here is from genome assembly GCA_034641835.2 of Pinus albicaulis. NCBI lineage: Eukaryota > Viridiplantae > Streptophyta > Pinopsida > Pinales > Pinaceae > Pinus > Pinus albicaulis. The sequence continues at coordinate 736,398,998 of CM076571.1, read as the reverse complement.
GCAGCATGGTCAGTGTGTACAAATACTTGGTACCCGGTGATGTAGTGTCGTAATTTATTGATAGCATGTACTGCTGCTAGGAATTATTTCACAGTAACAGTTTAGTTAAGTTTTGTTGAAGTTAAGTTCTTGCTGATGTCATAAATGGAATAAGGCTTCTTATCCTCCAGCTGCCCCAAAAAAGCGCCCACAACCATGTTAGATGTGTATGTAGCAATATGAAACGACAATTCCCAGTTTGGTCCTCGTAAAATAGGTGATGTGTTGGAATATTATTCCGATGTGATGTTGTTACACAGTTCTTCAACTTTAAAAAGGCTTGCTCACACTTTTATGTCCACACAAATTCCACATATTTCATCACTAATGAAAATAAAGGAGATGCAATCTTTGAAAAATTCTCTATAAACCTCCTATAGTATCCTGCATGTCCCAAAAAACTACGTACCTCTTTCAGAGTCTTAGGGGTCAGGATATTCTAGATTACCTCAATTTTTGCAGGATCTACCTTGATTCCATCTATTGAAATGAAATGTCCCAACAAAATTCCCTCGGTCATCATCATGTGGCATTTTTCTGTGCTCAAAGCAACATTGGTTTGTTCATAATGTTCCAACACTTTCTCCAAGTTAGCTAATGCTGTCTCAAAGGAATCCCCGTAGGGTGTAAAATCATCCATAAATATTTCAAGACAATCATTCAAAATATTAGAAAAATACCTAATATTTCCCTTTGAAAGGTTGCTGGTGCATTGCAAAGACCAAAGGGAAGGAATCTGTATGCAAAAGTACCCCATGGAAAAGTAAAGGTTTTCTTGTCTTGATCTTCTGGAGCAATCTGTATTTTATTATAGCCACTAAACCCATCTAGAAATGAAAATAGTTTTTTTCCAGAAAGAGTGTCCAAGACCTGATAAATAAATGGTAAGGGGAAATGATTTTTTTGAGTGGACTTGTTAAGTTCGCTATAGTCGACACAGACCCTCCATTTTCAATTATTTTTCAAAACTATGACAAGCAGAGACACCCATTCACTGTCAGAAATAGGGTAGATGAAATTAGCATTAAGGAATTTCTGCAATTCTTCTTTTACTATCTCCTTAAGTGCTAGGTTCATTTGTCACTGAGGTTGTCTAGCAGGTTTGAAATCTTCTTTATGATAAATGCGGCTAGTGGATAGGGTAGGATAGATTCATTTCATATTGGTATAGTCCCACGCAAATGCCTTTTTGTATTTCTCTAACAGTTGTATTAGCAATATGTTTTGTTCCACAATCAGGTTAGGATTGATGTTTAAACATTTTCTTGGTTCGATTTCAACAAGATTGCTAATAGTAAGTTGAGTTGTTTTCAAATGTTCAATAATTACATCATCTTCCTCACCTTCTTCTCCTAAATCCCCAATGGAGGAAACAAGGAGTGGAAAACTGAAAAAACCATTAATAATATCGTCCTATGTTTCATCCTTAAAGTACTGTGCTTTTCCAAGTGTGAGAAGAGGTAGGGAAAAATCAGATTCAAGTGAAAATTTGTCCCACAAAGGACTATTCGAATCCATATGAGGTTTTTCTGGGGGATAAAGATTCAGTTTCTGAGTGGCTTGCCCATCAAAGATCACCATAGATCCAGACCTACATCCGATATATGCATCTGCAGTGGCTAGCCATGGTCTTCCTAAGATTAAAGGATGACCCCCCAGATTGGATTTGGTTTGTAAATGAGAAAGTCAGCCAGATAGTTCCAGGAGGCTACAATGATAACCACATCTTCAATCATTCCTTCAGGCTTAACATGGGATGTATCTGTTAGTTCAAGAACTATTGGTGTAGGTCTAAGTCCATGAATTCCTAGAGAGATGAAGAGGTCTTTAGTCATAACGTTAATAGTTGCCCCTAGATCAATCAAAGTATTGGTTATAGGATGATTTTCAATATGGACAGTCACTATGGGGTTCCCCTGGTCATTATATTTGGTCAACAAAGGCTGATCAATCATAAGATCAGACAATTTTACCATGACATGAATAGTGGCAAGGTATTTAGGTTTCCTCCCAGATATTTTGACACATAGATCCCTCATTGTTTTAGCATAGATAGGCACTCTTTAAGAGCTTGTAACAGCGGAATCCGTACATATAAAATTTTCAACTCTTTAAGGAATTCAGATTCAGGTTGTAAGACTAGCCCAGTTTCAGTTAATCATTGAGATTATGGGGGATTATGAATGCCAACAGCTGAGTCAGCTACCACAGATGTACCAACCTTACTCAGATTTGTTGATATAGGAACAACATACCTTCCCAAGCTGGCTGTTACAGATGTAACAACGGGTGTTGTGCCAGCTATTACATGTGTAACAGCTACCTCAGAATCATCCATATCCTTCCTAGGTGATTCACTTTCTTCGATAATAATGGGAGTGTGTTCAGATCTGATTACTTTCCCTAACTGAAGCTAAACCTCATTAATTCTAATAGGAGTAATAAGATAAATCTGGAGGGTAACCAGAGCATCCATGCTCTGGGCTGCCTTATTATTTGGATTAGGGTTAGGTTGTACAGGTAATTGGTGTCAGACAAAAGTTGTAGGATTCTAAATAGAAGGTAGTTGTAACTGTTGTTGTTGCATTGGTATTGGAGTTGGACCTTGGCCATTTCCTCTCCAGTTCTGACCCCAAGGATTAGGTTGTGAAGGATGTTGCATTGGTGGAGGAGATGGCCATTGGTTGCATGGTGAAGGAAATTGTGTTGAGGAAGGAGTAGGGAACTGCCATGGATATTGCTGACTATTATAAATATTATTCCAAGGATAAAAAGAAGAAAAATCTAAAGGCATACATGTATGTCGCGGCTGCCATGGTCTCTTTGATCCGAAAAAATAAGAATATTGAACGTCCTTGCTTGATTCTTGGAGTACCACCTTAAGTCTAGGCAACTCAGGACACTGACATGGAAAATTTTAGGGGCTAATATTCTCAGGTGGGCTAATTTTCCATGGTTTTTCCAAAAAAAAGATTCGCCAATTTCCATTTTTTTATAAAAGTGATTTGCCCAAAATTTACAATATAAAATTATTTTACCTTAAAAATTGCCAGCATTATATAGATAATAGATATAATATCATTATAAATTTGAATAATTTTACAAATACATCAATAAAAATCTTATAGTTTTCATATTAGGGACTAGTGAGATTCGCCAATTTTTTAAACTTCAAAATAATTTTCTGTCCTTAAAATTTTCCCTGGACACTGATTTGTAGAGTGCGGCAACTCACAGATGTTGCATAGGCTGACACTATACAGTCTGCATTCTCTTTCCAAATGTTTCTTTTTGCATTGAGGATAGAATATTGCTAAGGATGCTTCAACTTCTACTTGTGCCTTCTTGACTTGTACCGTAGTGATCTGGGCAGAGACAATGCTAAGGAGATCGGTTTTAAAATCCTCGAATAAGTTCCCGACCTCTGCTCTGGTTACTCCTCCACTTGTGGACTTTTGTTTCCGAAGTGAAGGGTCCTGAACTGAAACTTTCCCCTTGACCAATCCTCTTGAGCTTCGTAGGCAAACCTTCATTATCTCATCAAAAATTTCTTGCGATATGTCTCCTTTTCCTATTATGTTCATATGTTCCATACAATCATCTCTTAAACCTCTTAAGAATATTGGCTTTAGAATATCTGGATTTAAGTTATTGAAATTGGACCTTTTTAAATTGTAGTGGAATTGCTCCAGATAGTCTTCCAATCTTTCCTCCTCCTTCTATGAAATTCTGAAAATTTCGTCCTTCAAATCCCTGGTTCAAAAATATTCTTGATACTTAAAGAGAAAGGCTTCTCTCATATCATTCCATGTTTGAATTGTGCTAGCACCAAATCTCATGAACCATCTTAATGTTGCTCCTTTAAGAGTATCAGGGAATAATTTCAGCTTTTGGGTGTCTGAAGTATAGTCGTAACCTATACACATCACATTGAATTTGAACAGAAAGGTATCAGGATCCTCAACATCCATCCCTTGAAAGGATGGTAGGGATGACAAAGGGAAGTTCTTCATATGAGCCTAAGCCCATGTTACTACTATTGAGAATTCAAAAGTAACAGAGCTATTAGTTTTAACATTATCGTCCCCCATGGCTGATTCTTCCTAATAGGATGAACTAGCCTCGTAGTGCACTGGAGATTGACAAATAGAAGGATCGGGCTGCTCCATGATCAATTTTTTAATAGCACTATTAGTGTCCAATTGATGATCAACTGACTATTATTCCTTAGGTTCCTAATGATCCCCACTGGTCTCTCCATGTCCTTCAATTCTCAGATGCTGATCAACAATTCCACATTGTTGTTTTGAATCTGGAGTTTTGATATCAGGATTGGATATGTTATTCGAAGGATGATGAGGTCCAGCCACTGAAGACAATGATGGTCCAGGCCTTGATATGGTAGCTACATTATGTGGACCTGTCTTCCTATTATCTCTATATGATGTGAACTGTTCCTTTTCTGCCCTTAAAATCATATCTCCAAAGAATGTCTTCCTTCCAAAATATGCGCTCTTCTTTTCCTTCTTACGATGCTTATTTCCTGTCATTAGTAGAGTGTGGGGGTGTTTGTAGATGTTGATGTTTTCCTAATGGCACACATGGGCCCTATGCGTATCAATTCATCCTATAAGTGCTTTAGTTTCTATAGCAGTGAGCCTGCTCAAGCTTGTTAGAGCGATGCACAGGTTCTTACCTCTCGTCTTACCGCCCAATGATTGTATAGTTGAAGGAACCCTAAAAAAAACCCAAAATTCAATTCCTAAGTGTCCCAGCAAGACATTGGTGAGCCCGCACAAGCCTGTTAGAGCACTGTGCAGGTTCTTACCTCTCGTCTTACTGCCCGACAATTGTATTGTTGGAGACACTCTATGAAAACACACGGAAATTGCACTTCTTAGAAACAACTCTGATTGATTGGATCATCATTTCCATCCCCGAAAACGACGCCAAAATGTTGGAATATATAAATCACTTATTAAGTGACTGAACATGACACATTTAATTATAAATCCAAGGACGTCTATTTATTCCAATGACAGTTTCACTGTCTGTGCCGATACACCAACCAAAAGTAATTTCAAAAAAAAGAAATCATTGCTGAAGTAAATGCTAGAAATAGATCAGTCATGCAAAAATAAAATAATCTACAAGATTGAAATCACACTTCAATTGATCTGTCTATCTCGCCACACAATAAGTGCCCAGTTGGTATTTATATTATCACACCTGTAACAACATATAAAGTATTGAAATCAAAGTAGATATATTCTCAGCTGAACAGCAGCAACAATACTCTAATGATACATAGTTTGAAATACAATTACATACACAAAACTACTTTAATCACTGCAAACCCTGCTAAGAAGGAGGGCCCTTCCTGCCTAGTTGGGTGCAGGTAGAGAAGGAAGTTTAACAAAATCTAAATAGAATCACACATGTAACAACAATAAAATGATAATATTTATTAATCTGAACGTAATTACAGAGCCAAAACAATGTTGTTCTCCACTAACCTCTCGACCTCTAGGGTCGAGAGCTATATAGTGGTTACATCGGAAAATCCAGTGACATATCAGTCATGAGAATCTTATGATTCTCATGCTGATCAAAATAGAACTCATACAGTTATAACCACTTCCTAATAAATTTCTTATTAGAAAATAAAAGATTGCAATTGGAACTATCCTTAGGCTATTATCCCAAAAATACAATGCTAACAAATCCTACAGCTATCATAATGGAAACACAACTATAGGGCAAATACCAGAGGACATATCAACAACAATATAGACAAGAGTAGTCAACGGTATAACTGCATCAGCAGTTCGCCAATGAGTCTATAACAATATGGTGTAACAGCATCACTTCGTTGTAACAGCACTATCCGAATCGCTCCTATGAACTCTGTGTCCGGGATCTTTGGTGCTACAAATGACATCTGAAAATACAACACAAAGACCATAGACCTTCTCCAAACATTCACCATCAATTATTCATAAAAAGGAATAATAGATCATAATAATTGGTGAATTGGTGAAGTAACGAAAGCAAGGTGAAACAACACAAGTTAGGGTAAAAAGGTAGGAAAAAGGGGTAAATATACTCCCATTGGTTATGGTTATGAGGAAAAATAAGGAAGATGAGTGTAGGAAAAATGTACAAAACTAGCACCCAACAATCACATGTACACAACGTCCTATGAACAACATGTACATGGCACCACCTGAACACACCACCACATGTACACAACACCATATGTACAACACGCATAAAACACCATATGTACATATCATGCATATACAACATGTACATAGCACCATACGTACACAACACCACATATCCAACATGTGTATAGCACAATCTATACTCATCACTACATATGCAATATACACACAACACCATAGGCATAAAACACAATACTACATATGTTACATGTACACATCACCATAGGTACAATCACTAAATATAAAACATGCACAACATATACACAACAGTAGTACTGCACATCCATAGACCACACACTGACCCCACAAGAAAGCTTGCTTCTAGTGTCTTTCCACTATCCATGTTTATCCTGGCATGTTGCAGATCACACTACATTCACTTCACTAATGTACCCCTCAACATTACCTATCCATAACATAAACATAGTCATAGTACAAGCATATAATATCAATTCATGTCCACATTATACTGACCTCATAGATTTGTTAGAGTTACTCTTGCCACTTGTTTCCTCATAAGACCAAGAACCTCTTCATGGCATTCACCTGCATAACCAATCATTCCTCCAGAAGAATGATCCTTGAAAACCCTATCATATAATAACATAGATACATAGATACATACATATATATAATCATTAGCATAAAACAATCATGATTTTGTCAAACAATGGCATACGTACACACATATATACATATAAACCTTAGCATTAAACAACCATGATCCATGATGACCCTATCATATATGACATACATACACACATACATACATGTATACATATATAAATATCAACATAATCACGATCATAACATAATTACCACATAGCGTAAGGTCAAGGTTAAGAGAACTTCCTTTAGTTGTACACACCATGCACAACCTTGAGAATAATTGTTCCCAACATAGCCAAGGCGTCTAACACCTCAGATCCATTCACTTTACCTTTTGTGTTACCTTTCTCGTGATTGTTTTGCACCATCCATTTACCTCAATGGACCCAACCAATCCAACTGGCTATCATATTCTTACCTTCAACTTCCCTTATACATGAAACAAGCTTCATATAAGTCTTTCATTATGTGCTAGGTTTCATTAATCTCTTCCATATCTCCATCAAATTTCTCTTTCCCAACCAATTCCTAAGACTCAAAGCATAAAAGACAAGGACAATGATAAGAAACAACAAGAATAAACCCATGAAAACCAATATAAATAAGACATCGCGACCAAAGAGGCATAGCTATTCACCAAACATAAACAAGTTGCAAATCAAGCGCAAACAAATCAAAAAAGACCAAAAGCACAAAACTCTCAACAAACACCAAGACTCAATCCCCATGGCTTCCTAGTGCTTCCAATGGAAAGCTTAACCTAATCCTTATTTAAGATTCTTGGCAATCTCTTTTGCCATACAATCCCCTGCATCATACTTCAATAAACACATAAATTTCAGTGCATAAGTGAACATAATAGTACACCAGTTACCTTATCTTATTGTGCCAAGAACATTTCCTTATAACTGAACATGTACACCTCTCAAGGAACTCCAATTCCTTGATGAGTTTGTCTATAGATAGAAACCAGTTGTTATACCTATCAAATACATGTTTATGAATATAGCATATATCCACATAATGTCAGACAAAGTCAAGGTTAAGAGGAATTCTTGTATGTAGAGCACTCACTCGTTTGGAATTAGGGTTTTTAAATGTATCCAAAGTAATTCTTACTCATTTCCTTTATTTTACCATTTACCTTGCTACAATTGAGTCTTACTACATGCTATCACATCACCCAAGTATTCGTTATATAAATAGTTCAACAGTTACCTTGTCATGCTAATGCCAAGCATGTTTCCCTTAATGTATCTCAGGGGAGTCTATCTTTTCTACACAATAAATCTAGTTAGCACGATATAACTTCAAAACACATCATCTCAAACAAAAATAAGATCATGATATCCATAACAATAACTAACTAACATGTTCACATCATAAGCTCATAAATTTTTTTCATCCATGCATAACAATTACAGATGCACAGTCAACCTAGATTATTAGGAAATAATAGACAAAATAATTCGACTCATATCTAAATGTCATAACCCTAGCCATATACATAGGTCAATATACATATAGAAACAAATATCTTAAATGCCATAACCTTAATCATCAAGTTAACTAACACATAACAACAAGAAGCTACTCATATAACATAATAATTGAGCTAACTACAAGTTAACATAAAACATATTCATTAACAACATATAACATAGTCATAAAGTTAATATTATGTTGACTAACCAATGGATTTACATACGATCACACTAATTAACTACCATCTATCCTGTATGTAACAATAAAATCAATAGAATGAAAATCATACACATAACCGTAATGCATATGAATACACTGATCAACTAGAATGTATGACATATGTAACCATAATAATAGAATGACAAACATTTAAGTAACCCTAATTCTTACAACAACCATGAATCACAAACCTTCATGCCAAGAATACAACTTGTATGATGATCTGTTCTTACCCCAAAGTCCATTGTTGCAATGTCACTTTAATTATTTGCATCTCCTGCTTTATCTTAGCCAACACATTATCATCATATCAATATAATCATGATGACATAATTTCATAGAATGACCTTATGCACAACAAAATTCACCATGAAAATGCATGCATAACAACATATATACAGCAACATGCCTAACAAATGCATATACAAACATACACTCATGATGACACATCCTACAACAACACCATCAACCTTGACATGGTGACATCACTACAACCATGCTCAACACCATGCAAATGCAACAAGTACATGTACTACAATCTACAATCATAAGGAACAGATATGCAACCGACTTGAATGCATTACCAACACATCGCATGTCCAGTTTGAGGGTTGAACTATGCTCTGATACCACTCTATAACACCCTCCTCCCACATCTACCCAAGTAACCAACCAACCATGGTAAATATGTGATGAGAGGCTACTATAAGGAGATTCAAACTCCTAGGTTACCTTAAGGAAGTGGAACCAATAGAAACACAACATAGAAACCTTGTACAGTAACAACAAAACCCCCAGGAGTTAAACCAACCATTCAGGCATCTTACCCCTAGGTCACACTAACCTTTTGACCTTTCTGAGATATAAGTGTAGGCACAAGATTTCAAGCTAGGGTCTAGGAGGCTCTGGACACAAGCATAACACAACATGCCAACATCGAGGGACTAAATTCCCTAGTGTTGTGCCAATGTCCCCGGGATTTGAACCACCTTTTCAAGCCTAGAGCCTAGTGCTCTACCCAAAGCTTCATAAAAATTTCATAGATGATAACTAACAATAGGAAAATGATACAAAATAAATCACATCAGCAAGAACTCATCTAGACCCCTCCTATCCATGGTAAGAATTTTTTTCAAACATGTCACAAACAATGAAACTACAGGTATAAACAACAGAACAGAGAAAAGGGGTCTCATACTTATCTGAGAATTGGTAAGAAGGATTTATCCCCTATATTATTAGTTGCAATACCATCTATTTTACCATAGGTACATTTTGCATTCATTTACAAGAAAAAACATGGGGAGAGCCATACATCATCAATATTAAAATACATGCTTATAAACAGTATAATAAAAACAAAAATACCATGGATACAACATCAATAGAATCCACATATAAATAAATTTATTTATACATCAACTACCAAATGAATGATCTCTTCATTAATGAATGTGGAAACCAACCAGAGATGGGACTTCCACATTCCACCCAACCATAGACATGGTTGAGCTAAATCTCTCTTCAACTAGTCACCCCCATGCCATATTCCAAGCATGAATGCGGGATCTCATAAACCAAATCCTTAAAAACCAAACCAGGGCTTCCATAGGAAAAACTGCCTCAACCCTCAACCAGTGATTCCACCTCATGGTCGGACATCACAAGCATCACCAGATTCATCTCTACCGAAGCTATCCAGGGATCTAGAGTTTTTGTTCCAACCAAGGCTCCAGTACTAGTAACTCAACCCCACTTGTTTCCGGACTCTAGAGTGTTTGTCCAACCAAGGCTCCATGAGTAGTAAATCAACCTAACAGTTGTCTGTCGATCTCCAGATCGTTTCTACAACCAAGGCTTCAATAACTAATGACTCAAACCACATCTAAAGGAATCATGATAACCAAACAAAAAAACAATTAAAATGAACCCACAGTACCATGTCTATCCAAGAAATGGAAAGTCTAGAAAAATCCAATGTCAATCCAGACAATCCTCCATGCCAATGACATACCATGACAAAGAAACTACATGCATACACTATGCATTCTAAAAATACTGAGGAAAACATACATGCAAATAGGTACCTACAATCAAAACCCATTATAGTTGTTGATCCCGATGTCCTCTTTCACTTTCCTACTCTTCCTCTGACTTCTTGATCCAAATCACCAAGTATGCCATACCCTCCAAGAGCGCTCCAAAAAAAATCCAAGTATCCAAGAGTATGAGAGAGAGAGAGAATAGAAAGAGATCCATAAGTGTGAGAAACATATTGAGCCAAAAAATCTTGCCAACTGATCCTCAGAAGCCCTTTATTAATGAGGCCTATATTTTCTTCAATTTCCATTATTTTACTTCATTTTCCTCCTCACATGCAACATGAGACCTTTCACCTCCCTTTTCTCCTATTTTCCATTATTTTCATAAATAAAATTCCTATTAATGTTGCATGCCTTTTAAAATCCTTTGCCATTTCCTTTTCCAATTTCCTTTAGCCATAATAAAACAAAATGAACACCCACTCAGATGTTTTTCCCACTATTCAGCTTGGAATACATGTCCCATGACATTGGTCTTATATATTTTACATGGATTTTAACCAGGGTTGTTACATGTAGCTTCCGTATTGTTATTGTTAGTGTAGCCCCCTTATTATTGTTGTTGTTCCCATTTAGCCCCCATATTGTTATTGTTGTGCCCCATAAAAGCCCACTATTATTATTATTGTCCCCTTACATTATTATTGTTATGTAGACTCTGATTATATTGTGATCCCTTAGACTCATATATATATCAGGGAGGTATTTTCATTTGTATCAACCAAGAGTTTTTCATTTATGTGATGTAAAGGAGGTTTCCCCGTCGAAGAGGTTAATTTTCAAGTCGTTTATCTATCTTTTATTCTATTTTTTGATCTGGTTGCATAACATATTTTTAGCTTTGCAACCATAATCTATCCTTCCTCGATATATAATTATTTTACATGCATCACAAGCATACAATTTACATGATGTTAACCATAATAGTTTAAATCAAATATTCTTCCTTTTTTTTTTCCTTTCCAAACTTGCTTCATATAAGAATTCATAAATATGATATTATTCTCATGATGTTAGAATCGTTCATATGGTATTACTCAATCATCATTATCATAACCAAGGTCATTTCAATAGAAATATATACTTTAAATAAACCAAACAATAGTACGTGTTTATACAAAAAATATTTCCATTGCAATATTTATAACATCCCTTGAATGCTCTTAGAATTATTATACACATAATAATTCAATCACTTTCAATTGAAATAAATTGAAATGAAGCTATCATTACAGTATTTTTTTGCATGATAATCATTCCAATAATTTTATAGTGCATTCAAACATTTATTCCAACAACCAAATGGTCAAAACTAAGAGATACATGTCTCTAAATTCATGAGTAATTAGGTTCCACTTTTCTTAGCAGGATGATAGATTCATGCCCATTCACAAATCCTAAAAAGTATTAGAAGTTATTTCTTTTCATGGCATCTAATAATGCAATCTATTATCTCATACAAGCATGCATGCACTCATTGCACCAAGTATATGTACCACCATGATTCATATTATGGGTGTAATGACCAATTCATTCCATAGTAACTCATGGATGCATTATAAATATTTTTTCAATCTTTACACACTAAAGGATTCTTGCCTTTGTCATAACCCACTAGGTATAATGAAAAAATTTCTTTCATATAGCAATAGTTCCATACAATTTTCACATTAACAAGGAAATCTAGTATTTCAATTACATGTTCCTTACCAAAAAAGCTCGACATTACATGATAGAATTACTTGTCTCAATATTAGAAACTATTGGGCCAATACTCATGGACTCATGAATGGAATTGTAGTCCCTGAATTCGCTTCATACATCCCACATTTTCATGTGTTATTTCAATACATTACCAAACATATTTTATCTCAAAAGTATATTTTTTATTCATTTAATCTTTTTTCAACATGACATCTCAATGCATGAACACATTATTAGTATTTTACTAATCTATTGTTTTGCTGACAATTTTTTACCTTGGGAATCCATGCAATAAATGAATTAATTTGAAAAACAAAAGATATCAAATTTAGGTCAAAAGGAATTGTTTCTCACTTCATTTACCTTTTTATCTTTGCTTTCCACTTTCCTTGGTTACCATTTCATGCATTATCAGCTAAGATATTTTCAAGGAGTTCAACTAGCTTCATAGCATAGTTAATGTTTAACATTCAACAACACCTAAAATGATCTTAGCGTCACATATTGGTAACAACTCTATCATTTCATCGTCTTACACACAATTTTCAATGAATATTCATAAAGGGAGTTTGCACTATGTATCCAAGTTACATATTCAAACAATACCTTCAATCATGCACCCAAACATGTGCATATACATATTTACATGCATGTGTTATATTTGCACACATTATATGCTATTCATACACAATTATTTTTAAATTTAATTTTAATCATCCCTTGATTTCAATTATTCACATGAAAAGTCTCATAAACATAAGCATAAGTACACTACTTTCTTTCATGTATTAATTAACAAAAATAGATCACTCTTGCACATTCACCATATGAACATTCCATGTGACATGGAATTCATTAGGTGCCCTTTTGTATTACCCAGATGGTAGCATGTACTAGTTTCTATTTTTTTACCCTTCACGCATTCATATTGTTTTCATAAATAAAATATATCAGTAAAGCAAAATTTTTAGTTAAGGTAAACTCCCTTCTTAATCCATTTTCATATTTGTGACTTCACTATCCATCTGGTTCATATTGACCCAGTCAAGCCCTCCTTAACTAACCTTTGTCCACATTTTCCCTCCAATGCAACTATGCAAGGAACACTTCCAAGCTCATTACAAATTCACACAAAAGGCTTGGTTAAACACTTAGAATATGGATCCCACTATTAAAGTTTTTTATCAGCTTCCCTCTAAAAGAAATCACCTGGTGGTTTATTAGTTGTACCTACAACAAACACATGGTGGTTTATTAATTATTGCTTAGAAGTAAGCACAAGAGTGACTCAATCTTTCCTTTGATTTCATTTAAAAGGATTCACCCAAGGTTTACATGGGGTATTCCTCAGTCTCGGGAGTTGGAATACATTCTCAAAGTTTTTTATCAATTATATTTTCATAGAAAGCACCACAGGAGTCTGATGTTCACTATCTAGGTGGTTTACAACTACTCAAAAAACACCATAGTGACCTAGAATTCCTGTCGATATGGTTTATAAAATATTTAGCAAGCACCACAATTATTGAATCTTCCACCTAGCCTCCGATTGACGAAAAATTAGACAACATAATCCAATGGCCTCAGACAAAAATATTTTTCCCTACACTTCTCCCTCTACTGCTCTAGCCTTCCACAATGAAAACCAAGGAGAAGTGCACTCACAACACTGTAACAACATGCATATCAACATGCATATGGGCCACTTGTGCCATTCTTGCATCAACACCTTCTCTTCCATAGCCTTGATTCAAAGGACTACATGCAACACCTTCATTATCTTTGCAATCATGTTCTCAACATGTTCCCCATTACATGTTCACCTTTAACAACTATTAGTCACTTGAATCATGTTATGCTAGTATACTACTCTGAGTCTTTATGCATGCATATCTATTATTATATGCACCTAGCATATCTTCATGCATCTAGCATATCATTATTTAATATATATTCGATGGACATGCATCTTTGAACTATTTCATCTCTTACATTTTTATCATGCCTAATATATTATTCATCAGCATATGACTTCTCAAATATTTAAAGAAAAATATTAAAACCAGTAATAGATAAGTTAATATATTTCCCTTCATAGTTTTGGTTGCATCACTCGGTCATAAACTTTTTCAATTCTATTGGGATTCTCTAGGGAATCTCAATAACATTATTTCTATTTATCTTGCTACGTAAAACTCAAGTTAGTCATCAACTAACATCAATATATTCATATGTGCAACAAGATAATTTCACCTAAGTACGCATTCATGCATAAATATTAATTTAAAACTTAAATTCTATAGTTGAGCCCATCGAGGTTTGGTTTTGAACCTTATATAAATACCACTTTTCCAAATAGTATCAGAGCTTCTCGGTTTAATATGTTCTTCATTCCATCTAGTTTTATTTTTGAATCATGCTATGATACCACTTTTTCACATATACCCAATTCCCTCAATGACTTATAGAGGTTATAAGGTACTCATTTTTTTTTCCTTTTTACTATATTGATGGATTTGATACAACCTTTTCACATACTCATACTAAATTTATCCTTTGAACAGTTACAAAAACTTTATTTTCATCTCTCATATATTTTGTCAAACACTTTACAAGTAAATATTTCTTCAAATACTTTATATACAACCAATTAAGTAGACCTTTTCTTGTAGACATTTTGTCAAACATTTTGTATGTAATCAACTAAGAAACATTCCCTTGATTCTACTTGTAACATTTTTATTTAAACATATAACTCAGTCATGCAAATTTTTATTTCTATCTTTGAGGTATTTTATCAAATAGTTTGTATGAAAATTGTAATAAAAAACCTATAACGCATTTCTTCAAATGCTTTGCATGCAAATAGAAATAAGTAAACTACACTAATAAAATCATACAATGATGCTTACATACAAAAATACTATCCCCATCCACAAATAAAATTTTCATTGGGCATTTCATCAAACAATTTGTATGCAATAAATCATAATCCATTTAGGAATTTCTTCAAACACTTTTCATGAAAACCAATATAAAACTTCCTTAGGGAATATGTATTAATTTATAGCAGTCCAAGTTCCAAAAAGTGAATTATATGATTAGTGGGAATTCTCCTCACTATGTCCCATGTTTTAGCGTCTTGAATCTTCTAGATGAAACATTATAGAAGAATGCCAACATGACCTATTGTATGAATGATTTTAGGACCATATAGGAAGCTCAACTTCTTATGATCATATTTTATAAAATTTTGCAACATGATGTAAAAAAAAATTATGTAACCAGATTACAAAACAAAATAAGAGATAAATCAACGACTTGAAAATGATCCTCTTCGAGGGGGAAACCTCCTTTTATATCACATAAATGAATAATTCTTGGACGATTCAAATGAGAAGACCTCCTTGGTATATATAGGAGTCTAAAGGGTCAAAATATAATTAGGTCCTACATAAAAATAATAATGCAATGGATCTATAATAACAGTAGTGGGTTTCTATGGGACACAATAATAACAGTATGGATGTTCTATAGTGAAAAAAAATAACAATATGGGGGCTATACTAGTATTATAGGGACCTAACATGCCCCTCTCCTTCAAAAAAAAATGTCCTCAACGTTTGAGTAGTTATGGACGCTTTTGTCTGAAACACTTATCCTCCCATGTAGAATCTTTAGTAGGTAATTTCTTCCATTTAATGAGATACTCTGAAATTGATTGATTCCATAATTGTCGAATTCTTTTTTCCATGATTGCTTCAAGTTCCAATATGATTTTTAATTCCTCGTCAAGTTATGGCAATGTAGTTTAAATTTGGAGCTTGTCGCCTATAACCTTATTTAAGCATGAAACATGGAAAATTCGGTGTACTCGTGAAGATGTTGAAAAGTCCAATTTTTATGCCATATTACTAATCCTTCGCAATACCGTGTAAGGGAAATAATACTTGGATGATAATTTATTATCCTTCTTAGCTTTCTTGAGGGACATTTGTTTGTATAGTTATAGCTGTAAAAATACCCAACCACCCACATCAAATTTTAGTTCACTGTGATGTTGATTTGTCTGTTGTTTCATTCGATTTTGTGTCATAGTCATGTTATCTTTTAAGAGTTAGAGAATTTTTTTTTGATGCTCGATGTGATATTCCATTGCTTGAACCTTACAATTGTCTCTTAAAGATGATGTGATGGATGGTGGATGATATCCATATAGTACCATAAATGGGGTCATTTTTGTTGCAGTATCGAAGGAAGTGTTATACTACCATTCTACCAGAGGTAACCACCTAATCCATTGTGTTTATTTATTAGATGCAAATAAATGAAGATATTATTCCAAACATTTGTTCAATATATAAGTTTTCCCATCAGTTTGAGGATGATAAGATGAACTATGAGCTAATTGAGTACCAAGACAAGAAAACAATTGTGTCCAAAAATTTCCAATCAAATTGGGATCTTTGTCACTTATAATAATCTTTGAGTTTCCATGTAGATTTTGAATTGTTTTAAAAAATGTAGTAGTGATTGTATTGGATTTAAAATGATGAGATGGTGCACAAAAGTGTGCATATTTAGTAAGAGTATCAACTACCATCATTATGACATTTTTTCCTTTGATCTTGGGTAAACTTGTGATAGAATCCACTGAGATTTCCTCCCAAAATTTACTTGGAATGGCTAATGGTTGTGTTAGTATGAATCCTTTGTCGAAGTGTACGAAAAAGGACCACTTTAGCTACGCATAACTAATAGCCCTAACAACAAAAGTGGCTGCCAATATCTTCAGATCTGTGATTAGTTAGACAAGAAAATAGCTGCAAAATACCAGATCTATGTATGGAAAGACATTAAGCAGTAAAAACAAGGGTTTTCTCCATATACCAATAGACAAGACAAGAACAATTTTTGAAAGAATTTTTGTATTAATGGGGCACCTGTGAGGAAAACTAGAAGGAGTATCCAATTCCCCTCAATGGGATGGGTTCTTGGAAGTCCTCAGCACTTCAGATCTAAGATTTCTCTCTCTAGTTGATGTAGAAAACCCAATGCAAAGAGTAGATCTCAATGGGAGCAAATGATGGAGATATGTGACCAAGTGTATAGATCCAGAGTGATCTAATAGGCAACAAAAGGTGAAGAATGGTAGGAAAAACCCTCCTATTTATAACAAAATATTGAGTCATTCTAGATCTTGGTGCATGGGTTAACCAGATCTAGATCCACTTTTTATGGAATATTTTATTATATTTGTTGGAGGGAAAAGGTATTTGACTTGGGTCAAATCCCTTGATTTGTCAAAAATAAATAAATAAATGATTTATTTATCTTTTTAAGGAAGCGGTTATAAGATAATCAAATAAATAATGATTTATTTAATTATTTGTGGGTGATTTGGTCATATTTAACAAGGAATATTATCTAAATAAGATTTAAATAATTATTCCTAGAAAAATAATAAGATAAATAAAGGTTTATCTAATTAATTTCTTTGTTTTGGGTTAAACATGACTAGGAATAATAATTAAATTATGGTTTAATTAATTATTCCATGAGGAAAATCAAACAAATATAGGTTTGTTTAATATTTCCTTTTGGGGTTTCCTGCTTTAACATAGTGAAAGCAATTTTACTTAGGGTAAAATTGGTCTTACATGGTGTACTTGGGTCCATCTAATGATAATAGGTTAGATGACCAAAAAATGGTGTAACAGATTGCCCCCCAGCGTGCGAGTGTCAGGAGCAAATCGTATGACCGAAGTACATTGTAAGAACACAATCACTAGACAACAAAAAGGGATGTCAGAGAGAGAAATGTGAGGTAGATAGTGTGCTGAAGGACTAGACCCTGAGGAGACGAGACTCGCAGGTGCAACAAGTCTCTTTTTATGAGAGGGTACCTGTGCTGAAGGCGGCGGGGGAGGCATACCTATGCCCGCCGAGACAAAGTACAAAATAATAGTGTGTCCAGTAAACAAGGGACCAGACCATAAAATACAGCTGGCATAATCATGAGCCAGATAAAAATACAATGAAGAATCCCACATACATGCTGTGCCTGGGATAATAGCCAGGACTTGTACAATAATATCTGAGTACATGAGATACAAATACAACCGAAATGCCCCCTGCACATGGGGAAGGGCTCACAAAATCTGACTGATACATGCAAATTGAAGAGGCGCTGCAAGTGGCTATGGCCAACATCATCAAATATCTGGAGCTACATCGAAGGCTAAATAGAAGAGGTCATCTGGGCATGTGGGGGGCTACCTGCAGGGCCACCCCCTCATGAGGGTTGAAACATCTCACACACACCCGGGAATCATCAAGAGCTGTTGCTGGATCACTGGACCATCAAGTATACGAATCTCGATCATGCTGAAGGAGTTGGAGAAACAATCAAGCCGAAGGGAAAGGAGATATCCCTTTGCCTGATCCTAGGCACCGAACAAGAGTGGAAGCTGTAACCAAGGTACACCGCCCTCTAGACCTGGATTCTGGAATAAATGAGCTGATGTCGACAGAAGGAGGTCTGCCATAGTTGAGGCAATGAGAGACCCTCAACCAAGGCACGAGAGAAAAGAGTAGAGCGACGGACAGACTGACACGAATGATGATAGTGGAGTGGAAAGGACTGAGTAGCTAATGGACGACTTCCCTTGCTAGAGCATAAAGGGCATGAATGACATGGCAGCGACTGACACAACATCATCAGGGATGGGGGACAGTGAAACTAAAGGTCATAATGTGCGACACAAGAGAGAGACCAATCAATGATGGATGGAGGGCTATAGTGGGGTACAAAGGGACTCGGCATAGACTCCATGGAGGGAATGATGACTCAAATTGGATGCTCTAAACAAGGGCGACTCAATGGTGCTGCCACATAGTAAAGGCCCCAATGGGGGAACCGTGGAAACATGAGTACATGATGGGAACTCATGACGAAAATCGACATGAACAAGGACAAGTAAGGGGGCAAGATGGTGCCCCAAGTACAAGTGTCGTAAGTGAGGAAATTCGATTCTTAGGAGGGGTAAAGTGACCCTTCTTGGACAAAATGTGTCTTGGTGGAGTGTCCGATCTCAAAAAACTAATAGATACCCATTTGAGGGTTCGGTGAGAGCTTTCCAACGATGCAGACGGTTCATCAAACGGGGCTACGGTCTGGTCACAACAGTCGAAAGAAGAAACATGGGTTCTCTTTTAATAAGGCAGTTTTCCCTCCAAAATCACTCATTTGCTATTGTTGCTGTGGTGAATGTAGAGAGGAGAGAAGGCCCTAAATCTTGCAGCGAACGTAGCGGACAAACCGACCGTTGGAATCGCGATCCGTCAGTTGCAGGTAAGAGGTCTAACTTTTCTCTTGCATTTTGATGGATTACATTTTCAGTTTAGGGCCCAGAAATCCAGGAACAGCCCCTCCTTCATCTCTACGGCTGGGTCGCACTTTTTGGGGCAAAAAGTGCGACCTAGGACGCAGGTATCAGGGCAAAAAGTGCGACCTGGTCCAGAAAAGGGCAGAAAACTGCGACCTGGGAGATGAGGGGGTTTTGGTGTTGTTTTATGGCTGGAAGTTGGGTTTTGGTGTTTGGTTATGGTTTTCCCGATCTGTACGCTGACAAAAATGATGTGTTTGTGCAGGTATGGCAGAGTTACGGGTCAACTGGAGAGAAAGAGATCCGGGGACACCACGGACAGAGATCCAGGCGGATCAGGGCGTCCGCCGTGTTTTGGCCAGATTTGGGGTTCTTAAGTTTTTGGAGAACCCGTTAATGAGAGCAGGGGAACCGTTACTGGCCTGGATTATCAGTTACTGGGATCCAGATCAAGAGATATTTCTAGTGCAGGGGCACAGGATTGAGCTAACGGTCCAGGACGTGTACTTCCTGACTGGTCTCTTGCCACTAGGGATGGTGGGAAACATACAGCCAGTGTTGCCGTGGGGGCGGCATATCATGGAGTTCGTGGAACGCCATTGTCGACCGGGTCTCCAAGTCAAGGGGACTCGAATACCGATCGGGGATCTAGAGAGGCTAGAAACCCGTGCAGTGGCCGCAGTTGTGCTGCGAATTCTGGGCATCCAGGCGTTCCATCACATCACTGGGGGGCAGATGATGATAGTGGAAAGTGTGTTGGGTGGGACCTACTATGGGTGGGCCCAGATGTTATTGGTGTCGCTAAAGCGACAGTTGTCACTATGCAGGCGGCAGGTGAACCATGACTGCTCATATGGGACTTTGTTGTGCGCCTTCTTCTTTGAGAAGATCCCGACCTTGAGGCCTCGTGTACAGCTTCCAGATGGGGGCCCGAGGGAGCCCAAGATGCGCCGTTGGGGATGGCTACTGTGCAGAGGAGGAGGAGGGGCGGTCGGGCAGGTGTTTCGACCGGAGTTTTTTGCCCATTGGGATGAGATGCCGTTGTACATAGATGACTATCCTTATAGTGGGATGAGCTACTGTGGAGATTCGGATCTGCCACTTCTGCCTGGTCAAGTCTGGGGGCCCGATGGTAAGTGACCAATTGCTATTCTTGTGTGGGAATGTTAAAATTTTTGAATAGTAATTGATGATACTGATTCATGTACTTTTGGTATGCAGATATAGCACCGGTAAAACCGGCCGGATATATGGGACGACCGGCAGCGTGGGTCGAGAGCGGCGCAGAATGAGGATGCAGCTGCCCTGCTGGAGGACATCCGCCGTAGATGCGAAAGGTTGTTGACCGGAGTATCAGAGCGTGGGTGGCAGGACTTAGACGACCAGTTCATAGAGCCATGTGTTGGTCTACCCTCGGAGTGGCGAGGTGTCATGCGGCGCATGGCGATGGCCGGTCAGGCTATGCGCGATCTACATGCTACAAGGGCAGAGCCATTGGCCTGGGAGCCTCCAGATAGTGATTAGGGGTGGGGGCATGTGGTGCCCCCTATGATGTATGTAGGGGCAGGTGGTGCCCCCCGTTTTGGTTTTTTGGTTGTAACATGCTATGGGCATGTCGTATGTATCAGAGTAGATGGACTCTAAACACATGTTTTGCGACACATATTATGGATATGCATCGTTTTTTTTTTTTTTTTTGATGGTTTATTTAATGTTATTGTCTTGTATGAAATGTGTGTGATAAATGCCAATCTAGAACATGGTTTGCAATACTATCTACATAGTGATTCTGTTCTCGAGGTACATGGTTGAAAGTTATGGTTTCAAATGCACGTATTAAGATTTTCACTCGTAGATAGCGTCTAAACAACACAGGGTTATGCACACGATAAACACCATTTAGTTGCATTATAAGAAGCAGGGAATCCAAACGAACGTGCAGATGGAGGATGCGATGAAAGGGGGCATCAGCTAACAGACCACGCACTGCATCATATTCGGCCTAATTGTTGGTGGCAGAACCAATGCATACCCCGTTAGAAAGAACAAGGGTATGCAAGGGGGTGAATATGGCCCAACCTGCCGAGGCTAGATTCCTGGAGTAGCAACTTGCACCATCGGCGTAACCGATAAAGGGTGTGGACGGGGGGTCCTGCAGAATGGTGTGACAAGACAATAAATGAGGGGATGAAAGGAAATGACGGCAGTGTGAGTGCACAAAAGTCATCGGGCAGCAACCACAGGAGGGAGTGTAAGGGGCATGATGACCAAGACTCAGACATGGTGGTGTATGAGGGCTATCGGAAGCATGGTGAGGACTCGGGCTGCGGAGGTCAACAGAGACACAAGTGGAGTGATCTCGGGTATGAGGAGGAACAGGGCGATCAAGGGACACAACAGGGGAGGATGCGGGCGGGCTAGGCTCCGAGTGTCTCGCAGAGGAAGATAGGTAAAGGATGGTTACAGTAGACTCCGTCATCTGAACATCAGGGGGGGAATGTCGATGGGAGCGGGGGGATCCTCAGGTTGACCTGAAGCATACTGCACGAGGATAGGAGAGGCGGATTGATTTTGTTCAACCTCATACTCTCGGATTACCTCTAAAGAGGCGCGGTAGTGCGTCAGGTGAGGAAAATGGTGGGATTAATGGCCATGAACGCCGCACAAAGCACAGGGCTTGTTGGTGCGGAGAGTCTTGGGGTTCTTGGTTACAGACGAAGAAGGAATGGGGGCTTTAGGGACCGTAGACTCGGGGAACGCGACTTTAACCATGGGCTGAATACGGGGCAACTCAAGACAAGCATGGGTGGCATGACCGGTGACATCACATAAAGCGCAAGGCTTTGCGGGTGGTGGAGGGGCCAGGTCAGTCGTGGTAGTCTTCTCTTTGGGTGCCCCCTTGCTGGCTTTGCCTTTCTTCCCGGGTGCCGTCACGACAGGAGAAGGGTCCTGTGGAGGTGTTGGGGGCACGGAGGCAACGGAGGAAGCTAGGGGGACCGGTTGAACCGGTGTCAAAGCCATATAGGGCTTGGGGTGACCAGGAGGGGTGGCGGCTGGGGGATCAAGGTACCAGACCGGTATGCCCAAGGTCAAGTTAGGGAGAGAGAGGGTGGCCATGACGGGGACAGAATATACTCTGGGAGGGGGAGCTAAGAAAGGGATCTGCCCAGCAGGGTAATGACCAGGAGGGACGGCTTCGAGATGGTTAAGGCCAGGAGGAACCGATCAAGGAGGGTAAAGGGGTTCAGGGATACCAGCTGTAGGGGTAGGGCCAGAAGGAGGAGGTCCGGCTAGCTGAGATGAATGGCTAGGAGCGGGTTGCGGAGGGAGAGGAGGAGGTTGCTGACTAGCCGAGGCAGGCCGTTTACGGGCAGCCTGAGACGATTGCATCATGCAAAAATTCGATGAGCTGGGATCGGTGACAGGAGGGGGGGAAGGTTAGGGAAAGTTCCAAGCAGGGAGGAATCTTTGTAAACGTCGGGGGAGACACTGGTCAAAGAATCAACGGTTTGCTTGTTGGCTACAGAAGAGATAGTCCTCTCAGGAGAGGTCTAAGATTTTGGCTCATGATATGTCAACTGGTCAATGGTGACTATCTTTCCATTATGGGGGAAAGACATCTTGCAAAAGACCGCGGATGGGATAGCAGACATAGCATAGGTGTAGCTTCGCCCCAATAGAATGTTGTAATCTAGCAGGGCGTCGATGACTTCAACGTCAACGCAAACAGTCTTACCGGCGAGGGTGATAGGACAATTACGAAATAGGCCAATGGGCTGGGAGGCATGACCGTCCCACGCTCGAAGGGTGATCGTGGAAGCGGCCAGTTCAGGAGATCCGAGCTGCTTCCAAACCGAAGCGGACATCACGCATGTGGATGCCCCCTCATCAATGATACATCGGGACACGTTGGCGTTCCGGATTTTGACTAGGATTTGGAAAGCGACGGAAGGAGGGAGAGGAGGATGGTCCGATTGAGTGGCGTCGAAAATAATCATTTGGTCATCAGCAGGATCTACAGTGCCCACGGCAGATAGTAGAGCCTTCTTCTGGGAAGGGCACGACTGGAGGAGCTCCAGTGTGGAAATGGCGGCAGGAGATTGCGCCAAATCATCTACTATGCTATACGAATGGGCAGCTCGACTGGGAGCAGTGTTTCGACGTAGTGGGCCCTTAGGTATCTTGGTACGAACCTCAACTTTTGGTTGAGGGATATGTAAGTGTCCACTGGGTGACGAAAGAGGCTCTGGAGAACCTGAAGAAGGAGGCTCGAGAGCAGACTGAGCAGGAGGCTTGGGGTACTGGCGAGACCGAGTTTGAAGGTGAAGATTGATGGACGGGTTAGGATCGGAGTGCATCATAAGGATCTGGTAATCAGAGGAACCAGAAAGGGAAGGGGGGGTGGCTACCTGGCTGTCAGGTGGTTGGGTAGCCACGAATCCTTGCTGAGGGAAAGGATCAGTAAACACAGTTGGCTGAGTAGTGGCCACATTAGGAGGAGCATGAGGGAGAGTTGTTGTCCGGCGCAATGTGGCTTCGAGACCCCACATCCGCCGCATCTCGGGTAAGAAGGGGACAATCGTGGGTGTAATGACCATGTTCACAACACGAACAAGGCCGTTATTTCAGGCGGGCGGCCCTCGTCCGCCGGGCCGAGTGCCCCGTTGTCGGCCGCGTGCTAGGGTCCGCGTCCAGATTGGGTCCACTCGGTACCAGTGGGCGATTGGCTCTGATTGCCCCCCTCCGCCCCGAGGAAGGGACCGGGCCCGCCCCCCGCCGTGCAAATACTCGCCCGGAGGGGGCCGTAGGTGCCGGTGGCCGGGGGCCGAGGAGGCAAGGGAGGAGGAAGCGCATATGCCGGGAGGGGTCACACCAGGCCGCGGATAAGGGCATGGGTGGGTTGGGCAACATTGAGGTAAGCAGGAGGTTGGGCAAAAGGAGGAGGCATGCCGTATCCTGGATACATGCTACCGGGAGGGGGAAGAGTGCTGGAGGAGCTGGCCCCTCCCTGAGGGAGACCATAGCCCATAGGAGGTTGAGCGTATGGATGGGAAAGGGCTCCAACGATACCGTCGGTGGAATGAGATGCCCCCCGGGCGTTAGCGCCACCGGGCCTAGGGATGTCAGGAAGAACGGTATAAACATAACCAGATTGAGCGTAGATCAGGTCATATTTCAAGGCTATTTGGAGGGCAGCTTCTTCAGTTTGAGGAAAATGAGAGGCGACATCTTTGCCGATGGGAGCGGGAAGGGTGCGAAGGAACCAGTCCATGTAAACCCGATCTTCGAAGGGAGGGGCTCGACATAAGCTCCGTCTTCTTCGCCATTCCTGAACATGGGCAGAAAGGCGTGTTGAAGAGGATTGCTTGAAGGAAGTCAAGAGCTCCGTGCTAGTATCGTATCGGAGAGGGAGCTGGAAGTACGACAAAAAGGCTTGGGCAAGAGTCTCAAAGGTGGTATGGGTAGAAGTGGCTTGTTCGACATACCATTTAGAAGCTTCGCCGGTAAGTGTGCGTTGGAACAAACGAATACGGATGGAGTCATCGGTAATGGAATTGGAGGAACACCACATATGGAAAGATCGGACATGATTGGTTGGATCTTCGCCATTAAGGCCCTCAGACTTAGGGATGTCGGAGGGGAGCTTGGTTGGCATAGCAGGCCAATTAGCATTGTGGTGAATGGGGTCATTGATCAACTGATGGAAATCGGGGAGGTTGAGGCCTGCAATGTACGGCAGCACAGGGGTGGCCAGGGTAGTTCCTATGGCGGTTTCGCTAGTAGTAGGGGCGGCATTAGGGCCGGGAGAACCGCTAGCGTTAGGCCCTGGACCAGACATAGTGAAGGTGACAGGGGGAGAACCAGGAGGAGAAGGAGGACCCGATGAATCAGGAGAGGAGTCGGAGTGCGGACTCGAAGGTGGACTGGCTCGACGACGGTGGGGCGGAGCAGGTCGATCGACCGGAAACTGAGGATGAAGGCCAAGAAGTCTTCGGGAAAGGCGCCTTGGGGGCGCAATGATGACAGGAAGAAGGAAACCGACAGGGGCAGAAAGGGACAAAATCAATTAAGGTCAAGGGCAGAAAAGGTGCAGTGACAATTGATTTTAGAGTCTTTTCCAGGCGGTGTTAACCAGGCGCTTCTTCGCTTAGGGTCAGTGTGTGGCGTGTGTTAATTTTAATTTTTAAACCCTTTCCGTTTTGAGAGCAAGAAAAAAGTGTGCTGCGTAGCTGAAAATAAACCTACAGAGAACAGAATATAATGTTGAAATAACAGAAAAATAACAGCTACTTGTGCATCTATCTAACCCAAGAAGGTGGGTCTCTCAAAACTATTCTAAAAAGAAAGGGAAAAATCTATGTAAAACACACGAAAAAGAGGCCAATAGATCTAAGGTCAAAAGGACAGGGTTCTAAAGGATAAAGCTGCTGAAAAGAGGTGCAGATCACAGCCAAGAGACAGAGGCAAGGTGGCTGGAAAAAGGGAGGAAATCAGCAAAAGCCGGAGGGGGCAAGGTGGAGGCCTTCAAAGGAGGTCCAAACAAAATGACAGGAGGTGATTTGAAAGGAAGAAAGGCTGATTTCAAAAGATCTGAAAGGGAGGTAACAGATCTGGAAAAGGAGGCTGAAGCTCTGAAAAACAGACGGCTGAAACAGCTTAAAACTCTTCCACAAAAAGTGGAGGGTACTAAAGCCCTAAGGGGCTAGGTTCCCACTTATATGAGTAAAAATAGATCATAACTTGGTCAAAACAAGCTGGGACAGAGGCTGGAGGACCCTGACAGAAGCTGCAGCAAAACCCAGAAAAATTGCAGAAAAATTGCTAAAAAAATGGCAGGTCGCAGTTTCTGACCTGATTTCAGTGCAGGTCGCAGGAAACAGGCTGAAAAGTGCGACCTGGAGGTCCAGGTCGCAGGTTTAGGGCCAAAAAGTGCGACTCCCGCTCTCGATTGTCTCTGGGCGCATTTTTCGTGTGTTTCGTCGTCGTCCAAATGGCGCTGTGGTCGCCACCGCGCAATAGCCGTAAAACACCGGGTTGTATTTTGACTCAGGTTTTATGTGAGAAAAATAACATAAAAATAATAAAATAAATAAACGAAAAAAAAAAGAAACCCCTAGGGTCTAAAGTAGGCCGGATATGCAAAAGAATATGAAAACGACAATGGGTTGTAATTGGTAACCCGTGTGGAGTCGCCATTTGTTAGTATGAATCCTTTCTCATTTAAGTGTACGAAAAGGACCACTTTAGCTACGCATAACTAATAGCCCTAACAACAAAAGTGGTTGCCAATATCTTCGTATCAAGTGATTAGTTAGACAAGAAAAATATCGTTAAAAAACCAGATCTATGCATGGAAAGACATTAAGCAGAAAAATAAGGGTTTACTCCATATACCAATAGACAAGACAAGAACGATTTTTGAAAGAATTTTTATATTAATGGGGCACCTGGGAGGAAAACAAGAAGGTATATCCAATTCTCCTCAGCGGGATGGGTTCTTGGTAGTCCTCAGCACTTCAGATCTAAGATTTGTCTCTCTCGTTGATGTAGAAAACCCAATGCAAAGAAAGGAGCTCAATGGGAGCTCACACAACAAATGATGGAAAAATGGGACCAAGTGTATAGATCCAGAGTGGTCTAATGGGCAACAAAAGGTGAAGACTGGTAGGAAAAAACCTCCTATTTATAACAAAATATTAGTCATTCTAGAGTTAAAAGGGTTAACCGATTCAGATTCACTTTTATGGAATATTTTATTATATTTGTTGGAGGGAAAAGGTATTTGACTTGGTCAAATCTTAATTTAGCAAAATAATAAATAAATGATTACTATCTTTTTAAGGAAGTTTAGTTAGAAGATAATCAACAAATGTGTTAATGATTTATTTAATTATAGGTGATTTGGTCATATTTAACAAGGAATATCATCTAAATAAGGTTTAAATGATTATTCCTAGAAAATAATAAGATAAATAAAGGTTTATCTAATTAATTTCTTTGATTTTGGGTTAAACATGACTGGGAATAATAATTAAATTATGGTTTAATTAATTATTCCATGAGGAAAATCAAACAAATATGGGTTTTTTTAATATTTCCTTTTAGGGTTTCCTGTTTTAACATAGTGAAAGCGGTTTTACTTAGGGTAAAATTGGTCTTATATGGTGTACTTGGGTCCATCTAATGATAATAAGTTAGATGACCAAAAAATGGTGTAACAGGTTGTAAAATACCCGAGGTCTTAATTGTCTCAACTTTATTTTGTTGCAAAACAAAACATTTTTCCACAAACTTCTTAATATCATATTTAAGGCCATCCCAAAAAAATTCCTTCTTAATCCTGTGGTAAGTTTTTGAAAATTGTGAGTTCCCTTCTATAAGAGAAGTTTGCAATTCCAAAAGAACTTTTTTTTTAATTGGGATTTATTACATAGATATAAGCCATCTTTGTACCATAATGAAACATTTTTCCATATAAATGGATCATATGCACTAGGATATTGTTGCAACATTTGAATGAGTGTCTGGATCTCTTCATCATTCTTCCATTCAACCCTCGCTTCAATTATCCAATAAGGTTGGAGAATATAAATGGCACAAAGAAATGTTTTGACATCCTCATCCATTCTTAAGAGTGCATATGCAACAACATTTTTCTTCCCTTTTTTGTAGATAATTTCAAAGTCATAACACAACATCTTTGTCACCCATTTTTGTTGCTCCTCTGAAGATAATATTTGTTCTAAGAAGTATTTAAGACTATCATGATATTTTTTTACCTTGAAGTGTCTTCCTATTAGGTAAGGAAACCATTTCTTCAGAGCATGTAGTATTACCAAAATTTCATTCTCATAAATATGTTTGTGTAAATACTTTCCCTTGATTGGACGAATTAAAAAATCAATGGGTCTTCCTTCTTGCATTAAAATAGCACAAATTACATTTCCTAAGGCATCACATTACACAATAAATGTTTTTTTGAAGTCTGTTGTAGCTAATATCAGTGTTTGGCACATTGCATCTTTAAGATGTTCAAAGGAATTAGTTGCTTCTAGAGTTCAAAAAAATCCATATTTCTTCAGTAATGTTTTTAGTGGTGTCTTTATTTTCCCATAATTCTTAAAAAGCTTGTGATAATACCCTGTCAACCCAAGAAATCCTCAAATATTCCTTAAGTTTGTGTGGATTTTCCATTCCTTTATGGAAT
This sequence comes from Pinus albicaulis, assembly GCA_034641835.2. Taxonomy (NCBI): domain Eukaryota; kingdom Viridiplantae; phylum Streptophyta; class Pinopsida; order Pinales; family Pinaceae; genus Pinus; species Pinus albicaulis. The sequence goes on along the minus strand of CM076571.1, from coordinate 736,370,017 downwards.
TAGTTTTTTTAGGGTCTACCTTAACACCCTCACAAGATACAATATGACCCTATTTAATCATGTCTCCCAGACTCGTTGGTTTCCAAATTATCCTTCATCTTCACATTTCCATAGGGACTGCCTCCCATAGCCTTTTGATGGGAGACAGATAGTACTAAGAGGTCGTGGATCAGAGTGATAGGCCCCAACCTAATTCATTGTCCCAGTTCCTGTGCAATCTAAATCAACAAAAAATTTTGGTGCCATTCCTAGGGATATGTTATTCTCGGCATTTTAACGAAATCTTATCAATATTTTCATATTTCATCATTCTTCATATTTTCATCACCTTATATTTTTTCCTCTCACTAATTCTCTCATACTTTCTATATAAACCTTTAGCACCTGGATATTTCAATTGGTTTCTTATTGGTAAAAGGACTAGGAGATTCCTTTTACTTGGAATGTTTCATTAGTGGCTTAAAGGAAGCTATCCAAGCCCATTTAAGAATGCATCACCCAATTACTTGGTTGGAAGAATGAAACAAGGCCTTAGAGGTAGAAGTCACTTTAAATTCCCACTCCAATCATCCAAATTTCATCGCAGAGGCGCATCCTACCCCGACTATAAGCCCCACCCAAACACTTAAGGTTCAAAAATTATGACCGGGAAAAATGGAAGAAAGAAGGAAACACATACTCTAATACTATTATGATGACAATTACTCCCCGGGACATAAATTCAAGGAACCAAAATCATCTCAAATTGACGCTACTGGAAAAATCTCCACCAATGAAGCTCCATCCACTAAAGTAACTGACAAGGAAGAGGGTGAACCCCTAGTAGACTTGAACATTAATACTCCAACTACACAAGATGAGTTGGTTATCTCATTGAAATGAAAAAAAAAGCCATTTTCTTAATTGAAAGCAACACTTTATATGTAATGGAATAATTTACTCAACCTATAAATGCATAGAAATGGAAAAACTTGGAAATATTCTATTGTTTGTAGCAACACTAGTCTGTGATATTAATCAACGATGAAAATGGTTCTTAAAATGAGCTTTGATACCATGCTCACAAAACTAGGGTTTTCAAAAGAGAATGAATAGCTTAAGAATGAACTTAAGAGGATGTACCCCAAAGAAACATTTGGAGGGTTTTTCATATAATTGTTTCTCCTCCAATAGTTTGATCACCCTTTCAACTACTGAAGATGATATTTCCAAGACTTGTTATAGATTAGTATATCATCAAAAAATACTAACACAAATTTTATAAGGAAGGGTTTGAAAATAGAATTCATCAAACCTTGAAATGTCGAAGGTTCACTACTAAGACCAAAATGCACGACCAAAAATTCATAATGACCTTAATGAATTATGGATATTATTTTTGGAATGACTCATGTATTAATTCTAATTTGATGATATCCTGAGTGAAGATATAGATTGGTTAAGTAAATTGCTCCATGTAGTTCATCCAAAAATTACTCAATGACAGGAATGGGAAATTTATCTTTAATAGTGAGATTATTGAACTCTTTATAATTTAGAAACATATTCCATGATCCATACTCATTTTTCACCAATAATACTGGAGAAGAGAAGGAAATTTTGCTAGGTTGAATTATACTTGCCTCTAGCATTTATGCAACCATACATTCAATTTCACTCTTATGGGAATAGGGATATCTATAAGGTCTAATGTTTGGAGGGACACTTCTAGGAATCAAGTGAATAGAATGATCACAATCATGAATAGGTGGAATACCTTTGAGAATCTCAAATACCTTGGAAATATTGTCAAGGACTCTTTGGAGATCTAGAGAAATAGATGAATTAAATCTTTGAACATCTAGTGAGCATAATTTGGGAATTTATCCTGATTTTTCCTTCTTCAAAATATTTGTCATGCCATCAGAGATAATTATCTTTTCAAGTTTCCTTGTGATACACCTTAATTCAATTTCCTTTCCTTCCCATAAAAATTTCAAGAAAAGTTATTGAAAATAAAAGCTATCATCCCCATAGATTATAACCATTGGACTCCTAATACAAAATCAACACCACCCATTGGAATTAAAAGCATTGGACTATTCAATACATATTTTCCCATGGTTATATTGATATTATGGTAGTTCCCTTAGCAATTTGTAATTCCTCCATTTGTAACCATCACTTGACACTATGTTGCTGGATATAAGAAGCAATTCAACTCGTTGGTTATCTTAAATGAATAAATTATATGTACTTACTGAATCAATAAGCACTATTACATCTTTATTCTTGATATAAAATTATATCTTGAAAATTTGAGGATTGGTAATTCCTGCCAATTCATTACCAGATATATTCGGATTCATTTCTTCCTTTTTAACCCCTGGGGTTCGGTCTTGGTGCATGTATTCTTATTTTGATTTTTCTTGTTTTTTTTCTTCGTCCTCTTCACAATCTATATAAATAATTTCTTCTCAGCACACTTATTACCTTTAGTGTATTTGTTATCACAATTTAAAAAAAACACTTTTACTATTTTTTCCTCAAGTTGTTACGGTGTCAACCTTGTAGTTTGTGGGAGGCTAGGAGAAGCAACACTTCCATATTTATAGTTAGAGTGGTAGACTTCCTTGTTTCCATAAAAAAAATTTCAACTTTTCTTGCCACCCTAAATACATTCTCCAATGACTTAGGTTCCCAAAAGTAAACCTCATGTTGGATGTTATCCTTTAAATTACCTATAAAGACATAAAGTATATGTTTCTATAGAATGTCATTTACCTTGATATTTAATATTTGGAAGTCCTGCATGTTCTCCCCAACTAAACCATTTTGTTTGAGATTTATCAATTGAATAAAGAAGGTATTTCTCTCTGTGTCCTCGTAATGTGTTATCAATTCCTCAATAAAAATTATCCAAGTGATAAATGATTTACAAGAAAAAATCCATTATACCACACAAATTGATTGGGTTCTATTAGTCATCCATAATTTTTACTATATGTAGATGACTATATATTGGTCCTAGATTTCTAAAAAAAAAATTCCATGAAAATTGATACTTTTAGAAATCTCATCGCCTTCATTATCCTTAGAGAAAAAATTTCAATATTCTACCATTTTTCCATTCCATGGTCACCCTGCTGCTCCTAAAAGGCTTCTTATGTGATTTTACCTACCTTTGTTCTTGTAGATGACTAGGGTTTTTTAGGGCATTTTTCTTGGTTTCATGACTTCCTTAGTTAAATCATCAACAAGGCTTGTATCCTGACATTCTTACACCTCCCCCTATCCTTAATATACCTTCATAAACACTTCCTGTCACTCCTATCCTCAAAACCATCATTTTTATACAAAACCTAGCCTATTGCTACAATTTGACACTTTTCGAGACTAGGATTGTGTTTTTCCCTTTTGGACCCCTTCCCCTCACTCAATCCTTGAAATTCCACTTTCCCCTACTCTCTAACATATATCCATATCCCTAAAAAATTCCCCAATAATTTAGACAACCCTTAACCCATTCATTCCCCTCCCTCTACAAGGCAGTCCTAAATCCCCTGTTTTGCCTACACCAAACCCTAATTTTCCCTTCCAACTAAGCTAGGGTTTGCTATGGAAAAGAGTAATAGGAGTAGAGGATCCATTTGATAGGTCATATCAGCAAGCATAAAGCCATACGAACCCATAAACATCATGCCTCCATCATTTTCCAAGAATTCATTCCAAGAGTCAAGTCATTTATCACTCATAAGGCCAATTTCGCTTCAAATTGTGTTTCCAAACAAAATAAGATGAATTTGAAAAAAGTGAGAAAGGTTTTTTCCATCATATGTCCAATAAGAAAAACATCCTTCATATTTTAGACAAGCATCATGGTTTGGGAGAAATGTCAAAACTATAGGTGTCACGGGAGAGTTGTTGCACTTCTGGAGTGACCTTGGGAAAAATCAGGTTTTCTCATAGATGGAGTGTCCAAATGAATTTTGTAATACATCAGATGATAACTAGACTAGAATTTCTTTCCAATGGTATATCATGAGCTCAATTTAGATTTAAGGAAGGCCTCCAAAAGTTGTCTACACCAGCACTCTACATTTTTGCACCATCATTCAGCACTTTTTGACCAGTCTTGGGAGAATCAACATTTGACAGGTCAATCAACTCCAATAAGAGAAAAAAAAAGGTATATTTAGACATTATACAGGATAATATTTCCAACGAGCTATCATGGGCCCAATTTAGACACTGGGAAGGCCTCCAAATTCCCTCTACAAAAAGGCGCTACACCTTCAGAAACTAGCGTTGCGCCTTTGGACAGGAAAAGCTTCTAAGCCCTCTAAAAACTCAAATCACCTCAAAAGCTTCCAAACTCTTGCTGAGGGTCCTCCAAGAATATTTGAAAATTGATTAGGTAAGTGGATTTTCCCTAATGAAGAACATATTGCAGCAAAGAATACATGAAGCACTTGGCTCTAAGAGGAACTAGGGTTTTACACTTGGCAATCCAGCAGTGTGCGAAGTAGTGATCAAATGCAGAAAAAAACCTAAAGATGGCATAAAAATCCAAGCATGAATAAAAACTATAGAAGGTAAAGAGTATTAGTGTGAAAGGTTCAAATTCATCATCTCAAATCATCTTCAAGAAAATGTACAAACGACCAACCAAGGTAAAAAGACAGGTTTCAATATTGTAATGGAAGCTACAAGAAAGTTTCTAAAGATACTGTCTTCTGTCTTGAGTCCCAAAGTGTCAAAAGAAATCTATTATGCCTCTAGGATCAGAAGGAAGAAAGTGTCATATCTCTAGTAACCTGCAAGTAAAGGGTCAAAGAACATCAGTAAAAGAAAGTAAAAATGACTTAAAACACCAAATAATGGGTTTACAAAGTTCAAACTAATTCCCAAGTCTATTACAAGTCATTTTTGCATTTCATATTAATCATGTTCACTTGCAGAGAATTGAAGTTTTCAAAGGAAGATTAAATTTAAGTTTTTAAGTCAAACTGGCAAAATTTTGTGGTGTTGCGCGTTCAGGGTCAGGCGCTGCACGTTCGGAGGAATTCCCTGTGCAAATTTGCACTCCGCTGCGCGTTTAGAGGCAGGCACTGCATGCTCAAAGGCACACTGTGCATTTTCCCAGGAAATCCCGACAGGCTCGAAACGCGTGCAGGCATTGCGCATTCATAGACCTGACTTGCCCAAAACGCGTGCAGGTGTTGTGTATTCACAGCCCGATAGGTCCGACTCTATGTGCAAGTGCTACGCTTTCGCCTAAAGCTCCTCCTTCACCTACAAGCACCCAGAAAACATCGAAAACTCCTTCAAGATGACATCAAAGGACTTTCAAGGGCATTGCAAATTGGTAGGTGGATTTCTTGCCTTTTCCTCCAGTGGATTTTTGATGGTTTAATGTCAAAAGGAATTGACCAAACCCTAAGGAGTAAAAAACCCTAATCTTCATGCTAAAAAGCCCTGTTTCAAACTCCATCATCTACAAGAAAGAATATATCAGTCAAGTAGGGTATGAAGTAGTATGGTTATAGTGATTTGATGAAGAGGATAGTAAAGAGGAAGAAAATGAAGAGGTAGGGGGTTGTGATTTCAGCATGGAACAAACAAATGAAGATGAGGTAGACAATGTTGATGAAGAGGAAGCCATTGAATATAAGGGCAGTGAAATTGATATTGGGAATAATGAAGCAAGCATCAGTGAGGAAGAAGACAATCATGACAGTCATGAAAACAGTGAAAACAGTAAGCCTCACAGTAATAATGATGGTACAAGAAGCAGTACAAATGCATAGGAGAGCAACAATCATGATAATGATGCTAGGGACAACAATAAAACTCAAAGCCACAATGACAGTAAAAAAAATGAGGTTCCTAGTAGTGATAGGGGTAGCGATGATGTTGGAGACAAAGATAACAGTGATGGCAATGGTGAAACAAAAAACAGTACAAAAGATAATGCAGAAGGCAGTGATGAAGAAAAGAACAGTGAAGAAAGTGTAGTGAAGGAAATTAGGCCTATGGAGGACATGATGGAACCAAAGAGGAAAAAGACCCAACTAACCTTGAAATCTTGGCTGAAGCTTCTCTATAGGCCTCCCAAACCCCACAAGTAAAATATCTACTAATTTTGGGAACTTTTTGAGAATTTTTGGTTTTTTACTAATTTTAAGGCTTGAAAGTGCAGCACCCTTAGCACTATGCTTTCATATGAAGCATCCTCAAGAGGAAAGATTTGGATTTTTGGAATCCTCAGCTCAAGTACAGCGTGCTCACCAAATTTCAGATCATTTGGAGCATTTTTGGTCCCTCGAAAGGCTAAAAAACACCTCATTTTCACCTTTCTGCCTCATTTTCAGGACTGGCACCGCGCCTAGAGCAGGCTTGGGAGATTCAATTTTTGGATAGGTAAATGGAGCCCAATCAGAAAACCAAGGGCCATTTTGGAAATTATACTCGAATGTATTTCCAACGAGCCATCGCGGTGAAAATTCTGACATTGGGAAGTTGAAATATTCCTAATTAGTCCTAAGCTAATTGGAATATCCACTTTTGTTTTCATTTCTTTGCTTAAAGAATAAATGTGTAAAGGAGGTTCATCAAACTCCTAATAAAGAAGAAATCAATGCCAAATATGAAAAAGGATAAATCTTGGCTATGTAAGCAAGCATCCTTAGGTGTGAAAGGGGCTAATCATCTTGACTGGGTCAACCTTGACCAAATCTACAACATTGTATTGGAGGAGTGCTCATCAATAAGGCACGACGCAATTCTAGAAGGAGATCTCTTGTGTGAAAGAAATGAGTTTATTGAAGATGGTTTAGGGTTTTTCAATATCTCATCTTATAAAAGGAAGGGGAAGGCAGCATGAAGAGGTTTTTCATGGATATGATAATTTGATATATTATCTATTTAGACCATATTGCTTTCTTTGGTTGTTTAGCCTATATTGCAAATGTTGTTTAGCATTGGGATCTCCTGTTTAGGAATTCCACCTCTTCCCATTGAGTAGCTCATGGGAGAGTTTGTACTGCATAGTCCACTATCTGGCTTGAGGCCAAGCTTCTTCTTTCAACTACAACTCAGATCCTATTGAGAGTTTGGTTGTCTTTTCAAGCTGCATCAAGTAGAGATTAGATCTATTCAGATCTAAGACATTCCAGTGCCCTTTTTCAGTGGAGGAGTCTTTTGCTATATTGGAGGAAGTGTATTGGAGTGGCATCATTTATTTTTCTTGGCATGTGTCCAACTGTTATCTATACCCTATAGCACATTTTCTATTCCTGATCTATGTTATTCTTGTAGGAGTTGTTGCAAGGAGTTTGGGTGCACCATTTGGAGAGCTAGTTTCTGAGTGTTGGGGATCTGCCCTTCACTTCGAGATCCATTGGAGGAGATATACACGTTGTATTTTTCAGATCTGATCTGCATATTTTTGGATAGTTCAGGATTTCTGAATCATCCTGTAGATCTGCATTCTTAGATCTTAGATCTACTGCTTATACTTGGTGTAATGCTCAAAACCACAAGGGGATCTTAAAGAGGAGCCTTTCTAGTGCATGGATTTGATATGGACATTACTTTTTATGCACATATCTACTCTATATATGACATGTAATCAACAGTAGTTTGTAGTCTAATAAAATAACGTTGTCAAGGAAGTTTCAGTCCATTCATGTGGTTGTAGCACCTCTTTTGAGAGATTTTTTTTTGTTTATGTCTTGTATTTCCAGCTATGTATCTCATGGGCCTCATTATACAAATATTTTGCTACTGTAAATACTATTGAAGAAAATTTTAGTGGCCTCCTACTCTTTCTATGGATGAACTACGTTATTTCATTGCGGTATTGTTCATATATTGTTGCAGTCCCATTCTTGGGTATTTTTCAGTCATACTAGGTGTGGGAGACTTATTTACCTCACCTAGGAAGATTTATTTTTTATCTCCTCTTGGATTTAGATGTTAGATTTTCAGATCTAAGGGATCCAAGGGTTGATTTTCATTGTTGTAGCATACATTCCTGAAAAATGCGTTTTTCAGGCATGCATTACTGACAGTCCCAATTTGGGGATATTACAAAAGGGCATCAAAACTTGGCTGAAAGTATACCCAGTTTTCTTGTGCATGTGCTACGCCTTCAGACCTCACTGTTGTGCCTTTAATGTGAAAAAGTCAACAAAAGACACTCATTAATGGAAAAATGATATTTAAGTGTTTTTTGGGGAAAATCACTCCAAAGTTAGGTGCTAAGAGTTATTTTTGCATTTATTTCATGAGATATTTTGTGTCTTGGGCCTTACATGGTCTCTTAGACATAAATGAAATTTATGGGTGTTTTTGAAATTTTCAAACCCTGGTTAGGGTTTTTGACCCCCTTTTCTAGATAAATAGAGCATGAGGGCCTTATTGTAAAAGGTTGGCATTTGATGAATCTTGAAATAAATACATGGTTTTTTGGAGATTGAAGAAGAAATTGGTGTTGTGGAATTTGTGAATGGCTTGTTTTGATTGATGATGGAGAAGGCTCGCTTGCAGGATCCCTGAGCATGGTTAATGGTGATGTGTCTCTATTTATTTCTTGTTTCCTTATGTATCATTTTGTTACATCCTTATATGTTGCAGTAGGACAAAATTTTTAGACTAAGAAATGTTGTTCACAGGTACCTTAGATATGTTTTTCCTCACTGCCTTCATGTTTTCCTCTGCTAGGTTAGTTTAGAGAATTCTTAGCTGCTTTCTAGACCCACTTATGCTTGTTTATTTCAAGAATGGTTCAATAGAATAGATATCAAATATGTTTTATGGTTAGCCCTACTTGTTTGATGTTACTTAAACACTTTTCTTGAAGTTTTTCTTTGAAGTATCACTGATTAAGTTTGCCAAAGAGGTTATGTTTTGATCATGTCCTTTGTCCATCCTTGAAAGGTTACCTTAAAGGTCTTTATAGCTTGGTCAATGATGTTTAGGAGTTCCCTCTTCTTTGATATATGTTATATGTTATCTTAAATGTTTTCTAAAACTTGAAGGTGAAATCACTAGAAGTTAGACAAGTTCTTTCCTTCTATAGTTCACTGGATTGTTTGTTTCAAATTCTTACTTGCTTGAGATTAATGAAAGAGTTATTAGTTTGCCCTGTCTTATGATTATTTCTTTGTGTTGATTATTATTTAGAACCATTCTTGTTTAAAGGTATTTTGTTCACAAACTTGATGTTCATTCCATCTCACACAAACCTTGAAGATCCATTTAACCATGTTAGATATTCCCTGTGATGCACCATGTTTCATTGTTGAACTTTCTATGACCTTTTGTATATTCCATAGCCCAATGATTTGAATACCTCTCACTCCACCTATTCTACTTGATCATCCTACCCAACCAAAACAAAAAAACAAACCCTACACTTAACAACTAGCCTAAAATCAAACCCTAAAAGCAAACAAGTTCACATCCTTTGCACAAAATAGAGAGAGCCCTCTCTGAGTCCAAGAAGGCTAGGTCCTAGGACTCCAAAGACTGGTCTGATGTTACCCCTGTTCATTTGTTCTCACCAATCTAAAAAATTACGGGGACCTAATAGGTTCTAATTATAAAGATCCAATGTTTACTTTTTGTGTGTGTTGCACTTCATGTAGATTAAAGAATTGGTCCATCTGTAGTATCCATGTTATTTGATACTTGCCATCAAAATTCCTCATATCAATGTTTAGAATATGGTTGGTTTTAAACCCAAAGTTGGAGTCTCTAAAATCATTATTCACATTTTTTTTTTTCTTATCATGAGTCTCATGGGATACCTTGTCACCATTAGGAAGCCTTTCTTGTAGCAACTTCATCAAATTATACTTCAACCCTTCAATATTGACATCATAATTTCTTCCATGTCTAGTTTTAAACTATCCATTTCCCTTTTTAAACCATCAATCTTAACATTCATTATTGTTTCCAATTCAGTTTTGGTTCATCTTTGCAAGAGTGAAATGTTTTTCACTTGGTCTCGTAATTTTGATATATCATGTTTCATTTCTTCCTCTTATTCATGTGTCATAGTAAAGCTTGTTTGTTTCTTATTGGGAGTATCCACTTTTTTTGTGGCACATATTCAAACCAAAAAATGATATGTATACTTTACTATGCTCTTTGAATCACTTCAGACCGATTTTTCAAAAAAAATTATGCAATTTAAAAAATACACATTTTTTTGGGGGGATATTGATCTTGAAACCGTTACATCTCTTGTGATTTTGACCTCTCAAGGTCTGAAATTTCACCCTATTGTATGTCTCTTTTTCCTCTTTCCAAGCCACCATTTAGACTGAGATTGGATTCTTCAAGACAAATTTAGGCCAAATATCCCAAGATGACCTATTTATGGAATCATTACGTAGAGTGAACTTGTACGAAGTACCATGTGTCAATGATTCCTACTTTAGCCCTGCAAATGATACCCAAGAAATTAAAATCCATTTTTCCACCCACTTTTAACGAGATTCAATTTGGATTCCTGAAACAAAATTTATGACAATTTTCGCAAAGACACTTTTTTTATTCAAAATTATGGAGCATACAAAAACCATAATTTCCTTAAATCATATATCTAATAATATAGTGAACCAAGCTCTAAAATGTGTATATGATGTTAACCAATATTTCAGATCCACGTGGTCAAAATTTCATCTTCTTAAGCCTCACAAGAAAAAATTTATATAAAAAATCCCAAGATGGTCTCTTTGAAGCAATGAAACCATAGGACCCAAAGCTCTAATACCAAATGTTTTGTAAATAGATAAAAAAACAAAAGAAAATATAGATCAATGACTTGAAAACGAGCCTCTTCGAGGGAGAAACCTCCTTTTACATGACATAAATGAAAAATGATTGGATGATTCAAATGACAAGACCTCCTTGGTATATATAGGAATCTGAAGGGTCAAAATATAATTAGGGTCTACATAACAATAATAATGCAAGGGCTCTACAGTAACAATAGTGGGATTATATGGGGCACAAAAATAACAATATGGGGGTTATATGGTGCACAAAAATAATAATATGAGGGTTACACTAGTATTATAGGGACCTAAAAAAATTGGACCAAAGGTTTAGTGGGATATCCCATCACTATGGTCCAAGTTTCTTCTTTTGGAACCTCCCAGAAGAAAATTTGTAGCAAAAATTCCAAAATGACCTATTTAAAAATAATTAAACCAACCTATCTTCCTCAACTAGTTTTGTTACAAAATTTAATACATATAAAACTCTACGGAAGAATAGTATAACAACTACAACCATGATAAATTTGTTGAAGGGAAAATTCACACACATATAAATTTATTGAAATAGAAATTAAATAATCATGCATGTCACTAAACTATCTATTCCAGAAATATCATTAACCTTGGAATAAATATCTACCTATTACAGCAAAAAAAATAATGGAACTTGAAGTAGGGTGAGCCACATTCCACCCCACCATCACCTCAGATATGCTACAAAATTTCTGACAGATAACCACCCTTATTCTAGATGAGAACTTAACTTAGCGTTATTCACACACTTAGATGCGTACCATATTTTAATACCATAACTGAAGGTCATTCTTCTTCACACATACATAGGAAAAATGAGTGATTATCCTTTCCATCTTTGACGTGGATCACAAAAATACCATGCAATTTTTCACGACACAAGGGATTCCTTCTATGATCTCTACAGTCCCTTAGTCCTCTTTTCTTCAATTCTCTATGTGCCACACAAAACCAAGACCATTACCAATCCTTAAAGCCATCTAGTCCAAAGAAAAAGAACTCCAACGCATTTTTTTCCTTTCACACAAGTTTTCACTCATAGTGCTTAACCAAGCATAAGGTTTGAACCTTTCTAAGTTCTATCACCAATCCATTTCCAATTTGAATTTTCTAAGTGTGTGTGTGTGAGAGAGAGAGAGATGAATTAGAGAGTATAGAAGAGAGAAAAACAAGAAGCTTAAGAACCAAGAAGAAGAACCCCTTGATTGATCCTCCCTCTTATTTTTAAAATCACACCTTGGTCCTTCATCTTTCCAACCTTAAACTTCTTGGGAATACTAACCATCACATAAAAGGGAAATATTCACCCAAAGTTATATTTTTCCTCTTAAGTCAAGTTTCCCCTCTCCCCGAGGCATCATAATCTGTTGGTTGTCCCATTTCTTCGAGTCTAGCATTTTTACTAATAAAAATAAACATTACATGATATAATAGAATTTAACATGATAGCATTAATGTTTTCACCCCATCATTATATGTTCTTAATTACATTACAAAATTTGGGGTAATAAAATGAGTGTTGCGCACATGATGAGGTTTATCCATCAATTATACATGTGGATTAGGTTCATGTGTTAAAGGCATGGGTTACCATGGTTTAGGTCCATAGGTTAAATGCATTTTTTTTATCTACATGATGAGTAAGTTGTTAGGATATGTTTATGGGTCATAAGGAATTAGAGGCATAAAATTATTTCCAATGTATAATTTAGCTTTAGGAAATTATGGGTTATGGGCTTAGTGTGTTTCCAAATTGGTGTTTTAGGGTCAGTGGGATTTAGTGGAGGACTTGGGCTTATAGGATTAGTGGTTGGTTAGTTCCCACTTTGACATAGTTCCCTATGGATCATATTTGGATTTGAAGAAGTTTTTATTGAGCTAGGGTGGTTTGAAATGTTGCTTATAGTTTCTAATGAATGTCACAAAAATTTGAGGGTGTTCCACCACAATCCTATTTTTAGAATGACATGTAGTCTATAGATAAATTCCCATTTTTAGGGAAAGCAATGAGGGATCAAATGATTAGAGGTTATCGGATTTCTCATTAATTAATTATTATTTTTAATGACTAGTGGGATTGGGGTCATGGTATAAGGATTTAGGAAGTTATAGGTCAATGATTTGTGGGATAGGTGTTATGGGATGGGTTAAGAGTTAGTGGGTTAGAGGTTATGAACTAGGGAATAGTCAAGATTAGGAGTTTGATGTCTAGGTTAGTTTGGTGCATTAAGTTTGTGCACTAGATTCATATTTTAGGAGTGTAGTGTATATGGTGTATATTAATATTTTGCCTTTCCAGCACTAGCTTTAGTGTCATTCATTTGTAGTCATGAGCACTAGTTTTTGGAAATATATAAGCACCAATATACCATGATTCTTATTCCAAAAGAGAAATCCATATATGAAATGGTATTCTAACTAACATAATGGTTGATCCACTCTAAGGTTATTATTCTTACTTGTTTGTATTCACCTCCCTTTTCTATGTAACATGTGCATCTAAGTGTATTAACACATTGATTTTATGGCATGCTATAATTTTTTGGCACAATTCTGAAGTATCCTCCCCTTCCCTTGCAAAACATTTGTTGAGTTTTTTTTATTATATAAATAATGTCCATAATAACTAATGACTATCGAAATGCTTCTTTAAGATTTAATGAAATTCATCTCCATAATAATGTATCACTAGCCAATTAGTCTTTTAAGCCTTAATGAGATGTCATTTTTGAAATTCCATGATAGGTGCCTATGTTAGTCAAGGGATATCTTGTGATTCCTTGTGGTACTTCCCAAATGATACCAATAAATTAATTTTTCCTCCCTCGACCATGCCCAACGTTGTTCGGCCTAACCTTAGTATTAGAGGAAATTTCAGCCTAAAAGTGACCTCCTAAAGAAAAATAAAAAAAAATAATAGTTAAAATAATAAAATAAGAGTTATGAATTTTGGAGGGAAAAGAAGAGAATTATTTTTTTACTTATATTTTTGGCTTATCTCCTTATATTGTTACTCAAATTTCAAGTGTAGACACTCATTGGATGCGGAATTAAATTCCACATCCAACGAGTACCCATTATGCATACTTTTGAGAAGACCCACATTGATCAAAATTGAAGATACATTAAAAAATGTGTTGAACACATTTTTTTAATGTATCTTCATTTTTTATCAATGTGGGTCTTCTCAAATTATGCATAATGGGTACTCGTTGGATGTGGAATTTAATTCTGCATCCAACGAGTTTCTACACTTGAAATTTGAGTAAAAATATAAGGAGATAAGTCAAAAATAAAAGTAAAAAAGTGGTTTTTCTTATTTTCCCTCCAAAATATTTACATGTACCTCTGTTTAAATTTAAAATATTTTGATTGGTATAAATATTTTGACATGGAAATTACGTGAAATTCATGGGCACTTTTAGGCTAAAATTTCCTCTAATTGGTGGCTTAAAATCTCTTAGTGATGCCTATGTCCCCACTTTGACAACAAATATCCATAAGGGAGGTTGAGTGTGGTGTTTTGAGGCATCGTTCATCATCCTCAAGCACTTAAAGAGTCCTTTACAACCTCAAGCATCATTCATCATCCTATAGCACTCAAAGAGTCCTTTAGAACCAATGTTGAAAACCTCCAAGTGGTATCCATATGTAACATAAGGATGTCATGTGTAGTAGTTAGAAACCTCATGCATGGTCCTCAAGCCCTCGAAGCTTCATTTATGTACATCTAAGGCATATGAGCTTGAATTGATCATATTTTATCAATGATAGCTTCATTCATGGAATGTAGTGGTCATTTTCCTTTATAATCTTTCTTTAATGTGTACCTTGTCCAATATCTCTAGTGAGTTAGTGAGCATAATGAGCACCAATGTGCTTGTGTTGAGTACCATCCAAAGATGCAAAAAAGTCACACAATTTACCCATAAAGCTTTTCTTAGAAAAATCAAAATATTAATATCACATTTTATTAATCTATGATGTGTAACTCTAAACATGCTATTAAATGGTCATTTTTTGGTCACTCATAATACAAAAAATACCTAAAATCTAGCGAAAACAATTTTGATTAATTAAAATGTCGTTTCAAATATTAAATATATTTTTATATTAAAAAAATAATTTAATAAATTTAAAATTCACAATATTATAAGAAAATTGCATTAAATTCATAAATGAGAAAACAAAAGAATAAAATTATATATATATATATATCTTTTCCATATATTATATTTGTATAATATTTAAAACTCAAATTTGGTTTTGACATTGCTTTCCATCTGCCTCACTCTTTTGGAGAAAAATAAATCTGTATCATTTGTACAATAACTCCACTTTTCTTAAATTACACACATAAGGGGTTATTTGAAAGAGAATTTGCGAATGAAATTCTTGTTTGAAATTAATTCCAACTGCAATCTGAGCAGGAGGACATAAATTCAATTTTTGATGTAATCCCGAAGGACACTGCAGCAGTAAACACTTCTAGTTTTATTTCGCACGCAACTGTGCATTCAATCCTGGTTTGAATAACCCTGCAAATCCATGTTTTGGTTTATATAGTCGTAGCCCTTTTTGCAGTCAAAACCGTGGTTTAAACCACACACCCCTGCTCTTTACTCCTGCATTCAAAATTCCACACCTACCCATCATTACACTGCACCAACCATTTAACTTACCACGCATTTGTTTTAAGTTTGAATTCCCCACATCACGTTTTTGGAGCCCTCCATGTCCACATCACCATTCCCACAACCAATCAATGCTTTATCACATAGCCGTGAGGCTTATGTTATCGTCCCATAATCCATGGAATAAGCCACCCCCAATACTGCCAAGTCACAACCCAAACAACCAATCACATGCATATTTCACATATTGAAGCTTATGTCACCAGAGGCCCAAAACCTTGTGATAAGGTCTGACCCACCTCTGCCACGTCAAAATCGCTCAGCCAATAGGAGCGTTTTGCATCATTTGATGCACAGTAAGAAAGAACCTTAAATGGATGTGATAAGTTATTGAAATGTTTTTCATTTTGTTTGAAGTCCACGCAAATAATGTTATAAGGTTCAAGAACCTTAGGTTTAATGTTTTATTTTATATATGTGTCACGATGTATGTTTTATTTCATAAGTTTTAAAACTTAGGTTTAAATGTTTTGACATATATATTATAAACATGAAATGTTTATAATATATATATATATATATATATATATATATATATATATATATATATATATATATATATATAATGTTACAATATACAATGGAACAGTCCAAGTGTATGAGACTTTGTAATATGCTTGGAGGCAGTGACTGTGTGTTAAGAACAGAGAGTAGAAGACAGAGAGAAATAGAGCGTTGTGTTTTGTAGCAGTCAAGTGCATTTTGTAAATCCAGAATAGCATAAGTTCTGAGGAATTTTTTTTTGTAACATTTTTTAGTTTGTAATGAAATAGAGTTGTTTTACTCCATCTATGTCCACATTGTTTTGATATAAATATCTGTGTTTGTAGATGAATTCTTGTTTCCTCTTTTTTGTTCTGGAATAACCAAAAATTCCAACATGGTATCAGAGCTAGTCCAGGCTCTCAGCATTTGCTGGAGAAGTTGAAGGAAGAAGAAGTTTGTTGATTTTTTCTCCAGCAGTGTGAAAAATCAGCAAGCCAGGTATTTACCAAAGCAGAGTTTTGTGTTTGTTTTAAAATACAGCCCAGAGAACTGTAGAAAGAAAGTATTTTAGAGACAAAGTTTATCTCTCACAGTGAGAAGGTTTGGTTAAGAAACACAGTCAAGTTTTGTAGCATAGTTCTACAAGGCTGGCAATGGCAGGAGCTAGCACAAGCATGAGTATGGGAAATGCTCAACTTCCACAGTTCAATGGGAGGAACTATGACTGTTGTGAAATCACAATGAGAGCCTTGTTTGCCTCTCAAGATTTATAGGAGCTAGTTGAAGATGGTTTAGAAGAACCAACAGATGAACAAGCATTTAATGTCTTGACACAAGTAGAAAAGGATTTTCTGAAGAGTAATAGGAATAAGGACTCAAAAGCCCTCTTCTATCTCTATCAAGCAGAACATAAAAGCATATTTCCAAGAATTACAACAACAAAGAAGTCCAAGGATGCATGGGATACCCTCTAAACAACCTATCAAGGTATGGAGAAGGTAAAGACAACAAAGCTTCAATTAATGAGAAGATATTTTGAAGTCATTTGCATGAAAGAGTCTGATACAATAGACTCATTCTTCACATTGTTTATTGGGTTGGTTACCCAAATGAGATCTCATGGAGAGACAGCAAAAGAAATAAGAATAGTGGATAAAGTATGGAGGAGCATACCCTCAAGGTTTGATGTGATAGTAACAATCATTGAAGAGACAAAGGATCTCTCAATGTTTACTGTTGATGAGCTTCATGTATCATTGATGACACATGAACAAAGATTGAGTATAACAGCAAACTCATCTTTGGAGCATGTCTTCAAGACCCAAATGTCCTTTGGAAGAGGAAAAGGTTAAGGCAGATCAAACTATAGAAAAAAACGAAGAAGCAGAAGCCAAAACAGAGGAAGAAACAACCCTGCAAATACAAGTGGAAGGGGCAACAATCAAGTTCAGAATCAAAGCCAAGGCAACAGGCAACAAGGTGGAAAAAAGAAAGCACATGGACAAAGGTATGATAAATCTCAAGTCCAATGTCATTAATATAATAAGTATGGGCATTATGTCAATGAATGTAGGAAGAAACAGAGTGACATGGGTAGTATACCCAATGCTAATGTTAGCAAAGAGAATCTTAGTAAAGAAAATTTATTTTTAGCATGTAATATGGCTGAAGAGAAAAATGAAGATATATGGTTTCTAGATTCCGGATGTAGCAACCATATGGCTAGAAACATTTAGATGTTTTCCATGTTAGATGGAAATGTAAAGTCTCAAGTAACATTGGGGATAGACAGTAAAGTCTCTATCATGGAAAAAGGAAGAGTGAGTGTTTTAACAAAGAAAGGAGAAAAGAAAACCATATCAGATGTATACTATGTGCCTGGTATGAAGTGTAACCTTTTGAGCATTTGAAAACTCATTCATAAAGGCTACAAAGTATTCTTTGAGGATGATGAATGTACCATCATGGAAATACCACCAAGAAAACAAAGGATTGCACAAGTGAAGATGACAAGAAACATAATGTTTCCTATCAAGATGAGAGCATATTTGAAGAAAGGAGCTGCAATGGCAGCAGTAACATAAGAGACATTCCAAAAAAAACCAAAAGATGAAAACTAGTTATGGCATTTGAGATTTAGACATCTCAACTTTGGAGGTCTGAACTTGTTGCATAGAAAAGGAATGGTAAAGGGATTACCATTTATTGAAAAGCTAGACAGCCTATGTGAAAGCTACATCTTGGGAAAACAACACAGGGAAAGCTTTCCATCAGGAAAGAGCATAAGGGAAAAGACACCCTTAGAGATAGTCCATTCTAATTTGTGTGAACCAATGCAAACACCATCATTAGCAGGCGGCCACTATATGTTTCTTTATTGATGATTACATAAGAAAAACATGGGTTTATTTCTTGAAGTTGAAGAGTGAAGTGTTTGAGAAATTCTACCACTTTAAAGCTCTTGTAGATAATCAAGTGAGCAGCATATTAAAGTTCTCAGAACAGACAGAGGAGGAGAATATATCTCAAAATAAGTTATGCATTTTTGCAGAATAAAATGGGATTCATAAACAATTTACAACAAAGTATACACCACAACAAAATGGAGTTGTTGAAAGGAAAAATAGAACCATCATGGATATGGTAAGAAGCTTGTTGAAGGAAAAAAATTTGCTAAATGAATATTGGGCTGAATTTTTACATTGTGCAACATATGTCTTGAATAGATCCCCAACAAAGAGTGTTATGAATAGAGTTCCAGAAGAAGCATGGAGTGGCATAAAGCAGTTTGTCACCCACATGATAGTTTTTGGTTGTGTGGCTTATGCACACATTCCAGATCAGCTAAGGAATAAGTTGGATAGTAAGGGGGAGAAGTGCATATTTGTTGGATACAATGAAGAATCCAAAGCATACATATTGTATAACTCATCCAAAAATAATTTTATGATAAACAGAGATGTACAATTTATAGAAGAAAAAGCTTGGGATGGAAGCATTGAGAAAACAATAAATGTAAAAAGTTGTTTGTCTCACGATGAATATGTGGAAGAAATGGCTGAAATACATCCCTCATTAGTAGCACCACCTCCACCAACACAAGGACAACAAGGGACACCACAAGTAAGTATGAGAACACCCTTGAGAAGTGATGACAATGCTTCTTCAAGCACATCATAAGGAGAAGATTTGAGTGCTTCTACAAGCACAAGTTCAATAAGTGAAAGAGGAACTAGATCCAGAAGTCTGAATGAAATTTATGAGCAAGAAGAAGGTATAAACTCCTTATTTGCATTGTATTATCATGTAGAATATTCTATTCATTTTGAAGAAGCTGTAAAATATAAGAAATTGATAGATGTTATGGATGAAGAGATAAATGACATAGAGAAAAACAAGACATGGGAATTAGCTGATCTCCCAAAAGGCAAAGAAGTTATTGGAGTAAAATGGGTTTATAAAAACAAAAGCAATGCTGAAGGAAAGATTGAAAGGCACAAGGCCAGACTTGTTGTCAAAGGCTACACACAGCAACAAGGAAGAGACTATGAGGAAAATTTTGCACCAGTTGCAAGAATGGAAATAGTAAGAGCAGTGTTGTCCATAGCAGCACAACACAAGTGGAAAGTTTACCAAATGGACGTGAAATCGGCATTCCTAAATGGAGTATTGATGGAAGAGGTTTATGTTGAACAACCTCTGGGCCATGAGAAATAAGGCCAAGAGCACAAAGTATGCAGATTGAAGAGAGCTCTATATGCGTTGAAACAAGCACCAAAAATATGGTATAGTAGGATAGATGCCTATCTACTGGAAAATGGGTTTGAGAAATGTGAAGGAGAACCCACATTATACATCAAAGAAAAATATGATAAGATGCTCATTGTTGTTTTATATGTTGATGATATTATATTGATAGGTAATGATGCTTACCTCATTAAGAATTTTAAGACAGTTATGAAGAATGAATTTGAGATGACTAATATGGGATTGTTGAGATACTTATTAGAAATAAAAGTAGAGAAAAATGAAAATAACATTTTTATTTCATAAGCAAAGTATGTTAAAGAAGTTTTGGAAAGATTTAACATGCAGGATTGCAAAGCAGCAATTACTCCTACAGTGATGGGATTGAAGTTGAGCAAAGAAGACATCAGCAAGGATTTTGATCTAAGGTTATATAAGAGCAGAGTTGGTAGCCTTATGTATTTGACTGCAACTAGGCCTAATATTATGCATGTTGTGAGTTTAATTTCCAGATTTATGGAAAGGCCAAAGGAGGCACATTGACAAGTAGCAAAAAGAATTCTGAGGTATGTGAAAGGAAAAAAGATGTATGGAATTTTATACACCACTTCAGAAAATTTTGAATTGATTGGATATACTGACAGTGATTGGGCTGGAAGTATAGATAACAAGAAAAGCACTTCTGGATATGTTTTTCATATGGGATCAAGAGCCATCTCACAGGATTCTAAGAAACAACGAATTGTGGTTTTATCAACAACAGAGGAAAAGTATGTGGCAGCTACAGCAACAACATGTCAAGCAGTATGGATGAGGAGAACGTCAAGAAGTTTGTGTCATGAACAAGTAAAAGGCACAACAATGTATTTTGATAATAGCTCAGCTATAGCTTTATCCAAGAATTCAGTGTTTCATAAGAAAACGAAACACATTGATGCAAAGTATCACTACATCAAAGAGCTAGTGAGAAATGGAGAAATAGTTCTGAAGCAATGCAGATAAAAAGAGCAGTTTACTGATATTCTAACAAAACCATTGGGACAAAAGAGTTTTAACTATCTCAAAAAATGTCTGGGTATGCAAGAAAACAACATTTGCAATTAAGGGGGAGTGTTGGAAATTAATTCCAACTGCAATCTAAGAAGGAGGACAGAAATTCAATTTTTGATGTAATCCCGAAGGAAACTGTAGCAACAAACACTTCTAGTTTTGTTTGGCACACAACCATGCATTCAATCCCGGTTTGAATAACCCTACAAATCCATTTTTTGGTTTATACGGCCGTAGCCCTTTCTACAGTCAAAACCGTGATTTAAACCACACAACCCTGTTCTTTACTCCTGCATTCAAAACTCCACACCTACCTGCCATTACACTACACCAACCGTTTAACTTACCACGCATTTGTTTTAAGTTTGAATTCCCCACATCGCGTCTGTGGAGCCCTCCATGTCCACGTCGCCGTTCCCATAGCCAATTAACGCTTTATCGCGTAGCCCTGAGGCTTATGTCATCATCCCATAATTCGCACGATAAGCTGTCCCCACCACTGCCAAGTCACAACCCAAACAACCAATCACATGCATATCGCACAGATTGAAGCTTACGTCACCAGAGGCACGAAACCTTGCGATAAGGTCTGGCCCACCTCCACCACGTCAAAAGTGCTCAGCCAATAAGATCGTTTCGCATTGTTTGATGCACAGTAAGCAAGCACCTTAAATGGATGCGATAAGTTATTGAAATGTTTTGAATTTTGTTTGAAGTCCACGCAAATGATGTTATAAGGGTCAAGAACCTTAGGTTTAATGTTTTATTTTATATATGCGCTGCGATGTATGTTTTATTTCATAAGTTTTAAAACTTAGGTTTAAATATTTTGACATATATATTATAAACATGAAATGTTTAATATATATATATATATATATATATATATATATATATATATATATATATATATATATATATATATATATGTAATGTTACAATATACCTATGAGACTGTGTAATATGCCCGAAGGTAGTGACTATGTGTTAAGAAAAGAGAGCAGAAGACAGAGAGAAATAGAGTGTTGTGTTTTGTAGCAGTCAACTGCATTTTGTAAATCCAGAAAAGCATAAGTTCTCAGAAATTTTGTTTTATAACCGTTTGTAGTTTGTAATTAAATAGATTTTTTTTACTCCATCTCTGTCCACATTGTTTTGATATAAGTCTTAGTGTCTGTAGAGGAATTCTTGTTTCCTCTTTGTTGTTCTAGAATAACCAGAAATTTCAACAATTCCACCACTTCATTTCTTTTTAGTTAAGTTTTTAATATATACTTATCTTGCCAACCATATAATTATTAAATAATTAAAAAAAAGCATAATAAGTTAAGAAAAACAAAAACTTTAGAAGGGTTCAATACGTCTGCACTATCTACCCACTCACGCATGTTTCTCAATCTGGACAGAGTTTTCAAGATTCTCCAGCCAGGACTGGTTCAAGCGGATCCATAGCGTTTGAATTTAATTTCTGATCTGTGCCAACAGAAATGTCCACCCTTTATTCAACTTTAGGCGAGATCAATTCAATTACAAAGGACAAGTTTATCAAATTGTGCATCCATCCGAAGGATTTTTACTTGATGGTTTATATTGAGATTAGTCCTGCCTAAGGGTTGAAATGACTTGATTGGAGGTAGCATTCTAGAGCCGCAAGCAAGATTTGACCAACAATAGAACTGAGTAGCTGTTGTCTGGATAAAAGGGTTTCTCAAGACTTGAACACCACGAGCAAAGAGGTAGATCATAGCCATAAACCCTGGACCTGTGTTTTGCTGTGGATAGGAAAGAATTTTCAACACTGTAAAGCATATTTTGAGCCCTTGCAAGGGTGGATTACAATGAGATCATTTGGATAGGGAAATAGAATCTACTAAATCTTGTATGTTTCCATACTTAGGTGTATATTTTGATAGCAGATTTTGTTTAGGGTGAACACTTTACTCATTTTCAGAGAAAGAAATTTAGTAGAAGAGTGCAAGCCTAGAATATATAAATAAGGAAAAATCTAGCCCTAGAGATTTAAAGGAATAAAATTGACTAAGTCTAAGAAATAAATGAAATTAATTTTAAATTTAAAATCAAAATTAAATTAAATTATTAAATAAACAAACTATCTGTTTAGAAAAATAGAAAGAAGCTTTGATAATTTGACTAAGTCAAAGAGATAATTAAATTTTACATCATCTAAAATAGATTAGATTTAAGAGGAGTAGAATAGAAAAAAAAAAAAATAGGATTAGGCTGATCTTAAGTAGGGATCAACAACTTGAGATAGTTTTAATTCTCTCAATGAAAGGTGAAAGCCTTCTGTTTCTTTTCCTGAATTTTGAAACTCTGACTTGATAGAAACTAAACTAAACCTCACACAAGCCAATTTATCTACATCTCACATATTCTAATATAATATGAAATGTGGCAATTTCAAAAATGCTAAACAAGTTTTTGACAAAATGCTTCAACTAGATATGATTTCAGGGAATGTTCTGGTCTCAGGAAACGTTCATCATGGGTTTGATGAGGAGGCCCTGAAACAGCTTTGCAAGATGCATATTGAAGGTAGGAGACTAGAATCAATTTACTTTTTCTAGCATTCTGAGCATATGTGCCATCATCAGAGACCTCGAATCACCCATGTCATTAAATCTAGATTGGAGTTTTGGATCTTTGCTGAGAATGCACTTGAATTAATAAATTAGATAGGTTGGATTGGATTGATGTTCAATAGTTTGCAGCATGAGAATTCCAATCAACATCAATAGAAAGTATGAGTAGTTTAAGGATAAGGATTCTATAGCTTCCAATATGCAACTTTGGAAGGAAAAGAAGTTACCAAATTCAGTCATAGCTACTGGCTAGTAGACTTGGGTGTTGTATACCGATCAGCAGGCCAAAAGAGCAGTCAACAGAATACACAGAGTATGTTGTTTAATCGAGGTTGTATGGTCTCATCTAATTATTTGATTCATCTATACAAATTTTCCCATGTGTGAAAAGTTGTTAGTTTTATTATTTATAAGAATTTATTATTTAGATAAAGCACACATCCAGTGTGACTTGTGAATGAATACATGTTACACATAGAAGACAGGCTGGATTAATGGTTGATAGAAAGTAACATGACAATTCCAATCAACATTAATACAGAGTATGAGTAATTTAATTAGTAAAGTAGAAAACCGGTATCAATGGTCAATTACTAAAGTAATACTTAAATACTAAGACAGGTTGTATCAATGGTAAATTACTAAAGAAATACTTGAATTAATGAAGTAGACAAGGTTGGATCAATGGTCAATAGACTGCAAGATAGGAATTCCAATCAACATAAATATAAGGTATGGGTAGTTTAAGCATAAGGGATTTGCATCTTAATATTCTAATTTGCAATTTTAGAAAAGAAAGCCCAATTCAATCAGATGCTGGCCAGTAGACTTCTATGTTGTATTCCACTCAGCAGGCCAAAAGAGCAGTCAACAAAAGACACAGATTATGTTGTTTCATCAAGATTGAATGGACTGATCAAATTATGTGGCTATTTTTAAAAAATTAGCCAATGTAGTGGAGATTAATTAGTTTTACTATGTCTAATGATTTTTTACTTAGAGAAGGGACACAACCAATGTGACTGATGAGTGAATAGAGGCTACCAATAAAGAATAATTGTGATATTTACTATGGTAATCCCTCCTTTTGCGACAAAATCATTCAGCCTGTATTGTGCTATAATCAATTTTCTAAATGTCATGCTCCAAGCCATGAGCAGAAATGTGAGTTATAAGCAGTATCGTGATTCTTAATATGTATGCGGTTGGGCAATCTTACATGTGAATATTTATTGATAATTTTGCATCTTATGGGTACCAAGTATCGTAGAAACAAAATACTTCAAAGTTTTTGAATATTTACTGTTAATTTTGCATTTTGTGGTACCAAGTATGGTAGAAACAAAATACTTCAAAGTTTTTGAATATTTATTGATAAATTTGCATTTTATGAGTACCAAGTATAGTAGAAACAACATATTTAAAGTTTTTCATTCTGAAGATTTTAGAGTGCTATCTAAAATCTTAATGATGTAATTAATTCAAAAGGCATTACCTAATTATATTTATATTTAAATATTCTTAACTTTTTCTCTTTGGAGGTAAGATGATTAAAATAAATTGGAAATGAAAAAAATTAATATCATTGTATTCTATTTTGAAGGAATGATGCTCATATATTCTATCCAATATAAATGGTTTGTTTCATAACAAAGATAATGGACTTAGAAGTAGTGAAGGGATAAAGCATATTCTTTGTAATGGACTGAAAATAGTGAAAGGATAAAGCTTATTTTCTTTTTGGCATATAGATAGCTTTATGGACCTTAAGAAAAAATTATTATAATAGATAATTAAAAAATTTATAAAATAATAAATGAAAATAATAAATATAAAAAAATTACAAAATACATACTCTAGAAAATTTAGACCATACATTTTCAAATAACCATTATTATACTCAATTTACACCATATATTCTCAAATAACAATTATTACCCTCTCAATTTCGTAGATTTTCAAATAACAATTATTACCTTCTTGATTTTATAAGAAAGTCATATAATATGACAAATAATGCACTAAATTACTTCCTATCTTCTCAAATGGTCTATAGTCTAATCATTGTACAAAAATAAATATGATACAATTTATTGTCCCAATCCTTTTGTTGAAAAGAAGAATAAGATTTTTTAACAATGCAAAGTCCCGTCATATAAGAGAGATTATTTTGATTAAAGTGATTATGTAAAGTTAATTATATAAATTATTTTTATATAAAATAATTTAATAATATATTTAAAGTATTTTATCACTTTTTAAAATAAGATAGAAAAATAAAAAAATTTTAAATAATAAATATAAATAAAACTAATTAATTCTTTTAAAGTTGTTTCTTATCATAAAAACAATATATATTATAAAAAAACACATTTTTAAGATATTGTTTTTGAAATCGAAATCATATCAAAACAAAAAAACATACTTTGAAATTGAAGCCCTATGTTTAAAATTTCCAAATGTAACTCCTTTTTTACACATGGTCAATATTTCTTTTTATAATTCCTGGTTGGCTTTTTATCCTACGAAAAATATATGACCAAAAATTAGAGCCCTAGTTCAAATTTTTATAATTTAATTTTCACTAGTTAACTTGGTCCGTGTTCACTATCATCCTTTTTCTTCTCTCATAAGAAGATGATTACCTTGTTGTATACACAAGTGTGTGAGATGATCGTGGCAATTAAATCAAGTGTGTGAGATGTCTCTTAAGGTATTGTTGTGGTGAATTTGTAGCATGTTTTTGCTTGGACGTCTATTGATGAATTATTATTGAAATCTCAAAATTGTATTGTTTAGTAATATTTAGCGATGGTTCACAAAGATGATGGGTGAGGTGACTCGAAGAAACATGTATGCTTTGCTTACTCGAATTGAAAAGTTGCATCTTTCAGTATTGTAAAATGTGATTAATTTATTAATACTATTTAGAAGTATATCATTTAATTCAAGATTTACTCTAAATTATGAGATATTTGAGCTTAATTTCTTTTAGAATAATTTATTAATACGGCTTAAAAGTATATCATTTAATTCAAAATTTACTCCAAATTGATGAGATATTTGAGTTTGATTATGTTGTGTTTTATATTATTAAATAGATGATTTATTAATAATAATAATAATAAAATAAATTGATTTTTTTTTTAAATATTAAAAAAAAAGTGTGTTTAGATATAACATAGTTTCTGTCCATTAATTATATATTTGTAAATAAATAAGAAAAAGTGAAACAAAATTTATCAAATATGATATTTTGAATATATTCAAGAACTTAGATTAATCCAATCCAATAAAATAATAAAATGTGATACAACTAGAGTGAAAAAAC
Organism: Pinus albicaulis; assembly: GCA_034641835.2. NCBI lineage: Eukaryota > Viridiplantae > Streptophyta > Pinopsida > Pinales > Pinaceae > Pinus > Pinus albicaulis. Next base: position 736,343,301 of record CM076571.1, on the reverse strand, counting down.
ACTTTACACTTTACAAATTTAAATAATTACAAAAGTGTTTAACTATTTTGATGAACTTTTATAAATATATATATATATATATATATATATATATATATAAACTTAATTTAAAATATAAATTTTTGATATACCAAATTTAAAAACAAAAATTATAATTATAATTTCTATTTTAATAAAATATTTGAAATAATATTCAATTATTTTTATTTATAGATTTTATTATTATTATTATTAAAAATTAAATAAATTTTTAATTATCTATAAAAAAATTGAAAAGTAAAATTATATGGTTATTAAAAAAAAATCATGAAAAGTTGGTTTAAGATGAAGTTGTTGTAGATAACTTTATTATTATTATTATTATTAATTTAATTTAATTTAAAAAATAAATAAAAAGTAATTCATGAAAGGGGATATTTTTTTTTGGTCTACTATTAACAAATATTTTCATTTTACACCAACAAATTTTTAATTTAATTAAGAAAAAAACACTTATTTAATTACTTAATAGTTGTTGAGATGTTTGTATCTTAAACTTTGCAATATAGATATTTCAAATTATTCTCTATAATACAAATATATATTCAATCACTTATTAACCATTTGTATGTGGATCCTTACCTTATAGGGACAATTTTTTACAAAGAAGAATAAGATTTACTCTGCAAGTGAGTAGAAAAGTCAAAAAAATATGTTATTTTAATATATATATTCATTCATAATCATATTTAATAAATTAAAATCAAAATCTTAACCATATCCGTTAGAAATAATATTAACTAACCGTCTAATAAATATACAATAAATTATCATTATCAATCACAAAACATTGTTACTGTAGTCAAATAAACACATAAGATAAAATAATCACATAATAATGATAAGTATTACAAAACACAACTCTATTAATATATAAATATTCATATGATCATTAGGAATTTGATTCCACTTCAAAATGCTATCAATATCCAGAAGAATAATAATTACGACATTTTTCTTTTGTTAATACCAGGTACAAAATGTTGAACCCTTAGTTAAATTGAGAGGGGGGTGAATCAATTTAATGCATTCATGGTCTTTTAGAATTTTTTTTTTACACTTATTTACACCTTTATTTCATGATCAACTTTTAATGTATAATGGAACATCAATATTAATAAGTGAGAAGCAGGTATTAAGCAGATTAAATACAGAATATCAACACATAATTATCATGTGCATAGACAACAGATATAAGTGGAAACCCATAAGGGAGAAAACCACATCTTATTATTGTTTTGATGCAAAGGCAAGCTCCAACTCCCTCTCACCACTAATTTTCTATGGGCTCCAACCTATAGGAGGCTACTACCTCAATTCTGCAAGCTACAACTTGCAAGGAAGCTCCAACTCCCATCTATTTTCTGTAGGCTACAACCCACAGGAGGCTCCTACCTCAGCCAGCTACAACTGGACATCTATTGAGCTACAACTTGATATGGAAGCACCAACTTCCTCACACTACAATGAAAACATATGTTGATTTACCTGGATATTAGCTATGTTCTGCTCCTTCTTCACTGTTGTCCTCCAACCTTCATATCTTCCTTATATCATCTTTGGATCTACACAGCCTCTCTATCTGCTATGTCTTCTTCTTATTCTTCGAAACTCTCTTTTTCTCTTTATGCATATTAAAATAACATCATTTATAGAGATCACCTCATAGTTATTTGCATTCCATATGGGAATATGAAATGAATAGGTATGACTCTTTTCCTTCCACCTTCTCATTTTCTCGCTCAGCACATTCAAGATGTTACAATACTATGTACTCATTTCAGTATTACATTGGATTTTTTCTTTGCCTATCAAATATTTGCCTTTACATCAGAAATAATATAAAAATAAATAATGCATTTACAGTTCCAATCAATTATTTACTCAGCCCTTTCAGTTTCTTAACTTTGCTGAGCGTTCGTCCTCTTCTGCTTATTGCCCTTTTGTATTTTCTATTTATGTCATTATATTCCAACTTTGCTACATAACTGCCCTTTTCTTTTGTTTTTCGAGACTTTTTCTTCCTCGTTCAGCCTTTTCATTTGCCCTACTGCCGCAACACTGTTCTTCACAAGCTCCCAGTCCTTTGTTATGCGTTCATGTCTTTCCTTTGTGACCTATGGGATAGGCCCATGTTCGGCCCCTTGTTTTGAAAACTCATTTTGAATATTTTGAATTTTGAATAAAGAATGGATTTTTGGTTTGCGGCATGATTATACATGGAAATCGCGACCAAATCGCAACTACAGTAAGTCACGGAGCTATCAAGGTGGCGCAGAAGCGAGAGATAGCTGAAGAAAGCAGATGCATGAGTATAGACGAAGATAATACACAGTAGAAGACAGAAAGCAGAACACACAGACTACAAGAGAGAAGCCGGAAGCAGCTGAATAAGAACGAAAAGAGGAACTAACAGTTGCGATAGCGGGTGAATAAATAGCATTCACCCGGCCGAAAGAGATGAGGATGCGACAGGAGAAGGAATGCAGAGTGACTAAAGGAGATCGAGCATGATCTCTTTGTAGTTCCTAGGTTTCTCTTATTTACCTTTCTGTTCTATAAGGCATCGGTATCAGACTTGTAAGCTCTCCTTGCGGAAGCTATGTACTTATGAATTTGGCTGAAGGTATCAACACAATTGCAGGTTGTTGTCCTATGATGTGATTCACATGCATGCATAATGGTTCTGATGATTTAAAATTTTATTTGCTTAATACCCGTTTACTCTCTGAATGTTCCTGCGTATATAACTATGTTTATGCAATCAATTCAATGTTAATCATGAGTTGTAGATCCTTCCCCTGCTATCGATCTGTTCCCCTTCTGCATGTGGTTGCAGCACGCCTCAGGTGAGACTCTCTACTCTTTGAAGTAGGGTGATAATGCCGGCATGGTTCTAGAATATGGTGGATTCCTTTGTTGGCCCCAACCTGTGAACCTAGGTCTTGCCTGCGAGATCTGTTTCCTCGCCAACAAATGGTTCCGTTGCCGGGACCTGCATGTTATGAGGGGAACTAGATCATGGTATCGAGGATCTTCGAAGGCGAAATACGGAGATGGTGGGATAACCATCTGGACCAGTTCGTTGCTCAGCAAGTGGAGTTGATGAATCAAAAGGAAGACGTTCTGAAGGATCTCGTTCTTTTCTCAGATTCCGCTAGTGATACTTACGAGATCCTCTCGGTGAAATTCCCTAGTGACCTCTCTAATTGGTTGCGGAGGTTATAGACGAAGATGCCTAGGGATAGCTCACAGAAGATAAACCGAAAGTGGGTGCACGGGGATTTGGTGGCTCTACATCGTTTGGACACTGAATTGACCCGCACGGTGGATTTTTGGGTAGAGACCACTTTGGACGAATATATTGTGGAGTTTTCTGCAGAGTGCTACCAATCCTTCTTGAAGGCTGAGGCTATCTTCCGTTCTGGGCTAAGAGGGAAGCTTCTTAAGGAGATTTCGCTGTTGATTAAGGCTCTAATGGTGGACGAAGGGCTGATGGAATTCCAAAAGACGAGCATGGAAGCGTAAACCTCCGGTGCTGGGGGAAGGGCCAAAGGGACATATGCTACGTGAAGTGTGAAGAGGGGAGCGGGGGATGGATGCTTAGGCTGCGAGGAGATTGAGGGAGCGACATGCACATCGGCGGGTGCAGATCGCTGACAGGTGACGAGAAAGGGTGATGCGGGAGTTAAGACGATGGGAACACGACCGAAAGAAGCAAGAGGAGGCACCTCAGAAGATGGGAATTATGGACACTCAGGCGGATACCCTGGAAAAGGAAGGGACTGTTGCGGGAGTACAGCGGGTGCATGGGAGCCCGGCCAAGAGAAAAGAGGAGATGACGACTGATGAAGACGATGCCGGTGTGCAGCTCGAAGGAAGTTCCGATGGCGAATGGTACGTCGTGATGCAATGGTTATTTCAAGAGAAGATGACATTCATCTCTCCAGGCAGCCCTACTTCCAAAAATTTGCATGGTAAGGATCCCTACCTTCCCTGGGTACTCTATCAACCTTTAAGTAATATTTTCGTTCAGTTACAAGCATTGAGTCAATTGTATAGCATTTCATTGTCGACAACGACATACGTTAACAACAGCGTCACTAGCAGTATTGCATTTCCCAACAGTACAATCACGCAACTAGGACCCAGAGGGTTTAACTTGGCTACCCCCTCGCACGTCAATATGGCTGGGTCATTCACCCGGTATCCAGAATTCTCTGGTCGAGGCAACGATGATGTAGAGCACCACTGGTATCTCTGCGAAGCCATATGGAGGGCTCGGCAGACGCTAGACGCCGGGAAGCTCATCGAGTTCCAAACTACGCTCAGAGAGAGAGCTCTACGATGGTTCATCAAATGGTCTGAGGCTCATTCCAATCCAGTAATAGCTAACGTTAAGCGAGACTTTGTCTGTGAATTCAAGCTTCCACAGACAAACCAGCAGGGTCTGTCCGAGCTTTGGGAAATTAAGCAGAAAGAAGGAGAGACAGCATGGGAGCTGATGCGTCGATTCAAGGACGCGATCGAGAAACTCAACTACCCGATCGATCCAAACCATCAGAGGGATTGGTTCATCAAGGCTCTACTTCCCTTGATGAGAACCCCCCTCACTCAGTAGAAGATTGACAACTTGCAGGATGCTTTGGAATAGGCCATGAAGATAGAGGCCATGGCAGGCTACCCTTAGGAATATCGGGGAGGGCCGGCCCCGCAAGATCCTTCCCTGGTGGGACTGCAGCATCATATCGCTAGTCTGACTGAAAACCTCAAGGAGATGCAGCCTATAAGACCAGCCCGGTCGAATTTTTGGTGCACTCACTACCTGGTTGAAGGCCATGTCGCAACCAAATGTCCTAGGCTACGTGGAACAGGTGTGGGACCCTCTGTCGCAGCAATCCAGGGGGGTCCACCCACAGGGGGTGGCGCGGTGCTGAGTCCGCAGGGGGTATACCAGCTGCAAAATCCTTATGTGAGGTTCCCATCTTAACCAAACCCCATCGCCACGGAGTACTGCGAGATTTTCCAGACGATGGGGCATCCACCTTGGATGTGCCCGATACTAGAGAAGTAATCTAACGTCCCAAACAATGTATATTGTGATTTTTGTGCTTCCACGACTCACAGCACTGAGCAATGCAGAGCTCTCGACGCACTTGCAGACCGGTTGGACCGTCCTTCCTATAGGGTGAACGAGGCTTCCAGGGGCAGAGATGGCGGTATGCGCGGAGGCTGCACGGGTGGACGAGGTCCAGTGAAATGTTACAACTGTCACCAGGAGGGTCACGTAGCTTGGTAATGCCCCCTTCCCTGACGTCCTTGGTGTTCCCAGTGCCACGTGAACGCCCATGCAACAAAGGATTGTCCGGAACTCATCAAGAAGTGGGAGGAATGGGCAAGGCAGAGGGGCATGAATTTGGTAAGCTCTGAGTCTCTAGGAACCGTGACTCTAGCCATGCAGAAGGTAGCAATCGTCATGCGGGGCGGCAAGAAGACGGGAGAGGATGCTCGTGGAAAGGAGCCAGTCTGGGCTATTCGGCCCGCCTACCCAAAGCCGTGCAGAAAAAGTAATTCCAGGAGGCGGTGGAGTCTTTTGCTCAGCTGAGGGAAACCGGGGGCCCTGAGGTACCCCCGACGACTGGCCCTGGAGAACAAAGCACTACAGGGACTGTGATTGAGGAATGGTTTCAGTTGTTCCTCAAGATTGTGGATAATGCCTCGATGCAGGACCAGCTTAAGCATACTCTGCAGGATGCACTGCAGGGGAATACAGGGCCGAGGGAACTTGTGGACACTGCACCCCAGTATGTGCAGCGGGTCAAGCGGAACAAGCGACGAATGGGAAAAGAGTTCCGGCTTAATACACAGGTCACGGGATTCCAGATCAGCGACACTATGCTCAACTTAGGATCTGACGTAACATCCTGCTGTGGAAGACATGGGAGGATCTGGGAAGGCCACGGATGACCTACTCGCCGATTCAACTTCAAATGGAAAACCAGTACTGCATTGTTCCAATCGGTCGACTTGAAGGGGTCGAGGTCGATATTGCGGGGGTAAAAACTTACACGAATTTTAAGGTTATTGATATTATGGGAGATAAGGATCCTTACCCCACCCTGCTAGGCATCGATTGGGCTTTTGAGAATTACACCATAATCGACCTCAAAAAGGATCTGATGATCTTCAAGGACAGAGAGGTCTGAGTCACTCAGCCCCTTGACCCATATCAAGGCCCGCGATATACCGAAACCATGGATAACCAAGAGGATGCTCAGATGATGGACCACCTTTATTAGATGACTGCCGGAAAGCAGGAAGATTATATTAACCTGACCACGACTGGTTCTGTCAGTTGGCGCAGTGTCCAGAGCTCGGAGCTGGGTTCGGAACTCGCATTGAAGGATCGGCAGCAGGGTGGGTACGAGACCAGTACACGGAGATGTGATGCCATTGCCCAAGTCCGTTGGATTGGGGCTGAGTTCAGAAAATACCCCACCCTGTCGAACATGCAGGTTGTCAATACCTTTATTGCCAAGGTGGAGGACATGGTACCAGAAGGAAGCAGGATACCACTTTTGGATGTCGCACTACAGTCCACATCAGCGAGGTGGTGGAGGAACCACCGCAACACCCTGTCATGGTGGCGTTTCATGGCAGAGGCTTTGCGGGCATGGTTTAAAGAAGACGGGGGCCCTCAAAGTGGGCGCAGGTACAATGGGACCTTCGACCCGCGAGACCACCTAAAGAGCTGTGAGGAGCAGTGGCAAGGTCTGGGATACCCGTAAGAGCTGTGGGTACATCGGTTCATTCACTCCTTAGATACCATCCCCCAGCCCTGGTACCTGGAAGAAGAGCGGAAAAGAGGCGCCAGCTCCTGGCAGGAAGTCATGGAAAAGTTTTTTCGGTGCTTCTCGTTCAAAGGGGAGACCAAGCTGGTCACCAGGGCACTACAAGCTATCATGGGGGTACTATTTCTCCGTGACCTAGAACCCGATGGGGGCACGTTTGCATCACGTCTGGAGGCCAGGCGCAAGTTGGCTTGCCAATTGATTGACGGTGATCCAGAAGAAAACAGTCTGGAGGACCTCAGGCACCTATATTTTGAAGAGAAGGAAGGCGAGCGAAACATCAATGAAGAATCGACTACCGAAGGCGTCCACTTACAGCCGCTAAAGACAAAGAAGTTGAACATAGGTACGGAGGAAAAACCCAAGCTGGCTACAGTTGGGGATTACTGGGATGAGGAGACGACGAAGGAAATTTTTTAGCCTCCTCCAGGAGTACAAAGACTTATTCCCTTCGTCGGTTGCAGATTTGAAGGGTATCAAAGGTGACCTCGGAGAAATGTGTACTATGCTGAAACCGGATGCCAGGCCCATCAAGCATCGACCCTATCGGTTGAACCCACGGTTCAAAGAAAAGGTCAAGATGGAGATTGACAAGATGCTGGCCACAGGTCTCATCTTTCTGGTGGAATAAGCAGAGTGGGTGAGTCCCATCGTCATTTAGAATAAGAAGGACAAGGCGGAGATACGCGTCTATGTCAACTACCGGAGTCTGAACAACGCCTGCATTCATGATCTATTTTCCACTCCTTTCAGCGACGAAGTATTGGATCATGTTGCGAGAAATGAAGCTTGCTCCTTCACTGATGGTTTTTCGGGTTATCATTAGGTGCGCATTGTGGAGGAATACAAGCCAAAGATGACATTCACCACCGAGTGGGGATCGTTCGCATACCACGTGATGCCGTTTGGGTTGAAGAATGCCCTGACCGTGTTTTCCCGGATTGTCATCATTGCTTTCTAGGAGTATATCCACAAATTCCTGGAAGTGTACATGGACGATTGGACCGTCTATAGTTTGCTGAAGAAACGTGCCACCCTGTTGCGTATCATGTTCGAACGGTGTCACCAGTTGCAGATTTCCTTGAACTTGAAGAAGTGTATTTTTGCAGTTCCTTTTGACACGCTGTTGGGACACGTGGTATGAAAGCAAGGGGTCTGCGTCGAACCCGCCAAAGTAGCGGTAATCATCCACATGGAAGCCCCTGAAATGGTTAAGCAGTTGCGGGTACTACTTAGGCACACGGGATATTACAGGCATTTTATCCGAAATTACGCGAAGATCACTGCCCCTTTAGAATAGCTATTGCGGAAGTCTGAAGTATTCCAGTGGACGGAGGAGTGTCAGATGGCCCTTGACACTCTGAAGGAAAAGAAGGCGACGATGCCTATTCTTGTTCACCCACACTGGGACAAGCAGTTCCATGTGCATATTGACGCTTCCAGTATTGCACTTAGGACTGTTTTGGCGCAACCCGGAGATACGACAGTGGACCATCCAGTCTACTTCGCCAGCCACAAATTATCTAATGCAGAAAAGAACTACACCACCACTGAGAGGGAGGCCCTGGAAATGGTGTACTCACTCCAGAAGTTCTGCCACTACCTTCTAGGAGGTAAATTCAAGTTCTTTACGGACCACTCTACATTGAAGTACTTGGTGAATAAGCCTGTGTTGGAAGGACAGATCTGTCGCTGGCTTCTACTCTTCCAAGAATTCACATTTGAGGTGATTTTCAAGCCTGGGAGGTTGAATTTCGGGCCTGATCAATTATCCAGGTTGGAGACAGGGGAGAACGACGACTCTCTGGATGATCAGCTGCCGAATGCTGACCTCTTCCGAGTCGACGTTGTACCAGACTACTTGGCTGACATTGCCACCTATCTGACCATGGGGCAGTGCCCTCAGCACTACACCCCACTCCAAAAATGACCCTTGGTCATCCGTGCCGCCGAATATCAACTTATTGCGGGGCAGCTCTACATACTGGGCCTCGATGAGGTGCTGCGCCGATGCATACTTGACCACGAGTGCGAAGCTATGATGTGGGAATGCCACAACGATGTTGCAGGAGGGCATGTGGGAGAAAAACCCACTGTGAGGAAGGTACTCCAGGCTAGACTATGGTGGCCGACGGTCCATGCAGATTGTAAGACATTTGTGAAGCGATGTGATGTCTTTCAGCGAACGGGGAGGCCCTCTCACAAGGACGAGCTTTTGCTACACCCAGTGCATGTGTTGCGGCCGTTCAAGAAGTGGGTTGTCAACTTCATAGGCCCCATAGCCCCGGTCGCCAGGCACTCCAAGGCCCGTTACATCATTACCGCAACCGATTACCTCACCAGGTGGGCTGAGGCAGTGGCTGTACGCGACTGCACGACGAATACAACATCTCGGTTCATCTTTGAACACATCATCAACAGGTTTGGCTTCCCACGAAGTTTAACTAGTGATCAGGGTATGCATTTCATTAATGACACGGTTAAGTTGCTGCTTGACACATTTATGATTCAACATCATAAGAGCATCCCATACCACCCGCAGGCCAATGGTACCATTGAAGCATTCAATAAAATTCTTGAAAAGGGCTTAACTAAGATTTGCAATGCCTAGTGCGACGATTGGGATGAGCGCCTACCCGCTACATTATGGGCCTATCGGACTACGGTGAAGTGTTTGACCAATCAGACACCTTTCCAGCTGGCGTATGGCCGGGAAGCTGTGGTTCCTGCCGAATTCACTGTACCAAGTCTTTTAATTGCCACATCCCTCAAGTTCTCGGAAGACGCCTCGCTCCAGGAGTGCCTACATGAATTACAGGAACTGGACGAGGCCCGGTTTTTGGCCAAATTTCACCATAAGGTTTAGAAGGACAGGAAGAAAGTGTGGCATGACCGCCACATCAAGAAAAAAACATTCCAGGTTGGCGGTAAGGTCCTCTTATATGACAGGAGGTTTCAGAAGTTTCCAGGGAAGCTACAGATGCACTGACTAGGACCTTACTTCGTCATTGAGATTTGCGAGTTGAGAGCCGTTTGGTTGGCTCAGCTGGACGGTACTGTTTTACCTGGGTGGGTGAATGGCGCACGCTTGAAACCCTACCAGGAGTAAGTTTATTTCCATCTTCATCAATAACTCTCACAACCGAGAGCACCCATAGAGTAGTGTAGTTGAATAACTCTCCCGCAACTAGGATGAGCCTAGGTAGTCCTTTTCTTTTCTGTGTAGCTTGTCAATCACTGTTCTGTCGCGGGGACATCACCGCAACCGACTGTGGTCGGGGAGGGGTGTGTCCAGCGTGTCATCTCTGTAGGATTCATAAACGTGTTAGCGCCAGTCCAGGTCATTCGTGAGCTCCGCCCGCCCCTCCAACGCAGTGCCAAGACAATGCAATAGCTAGCCGTCGAGGCCAAGAACTAGATTAGCTCGGTGTTCGGGACTGTACCGGTGCACATAGAGGAGGCCGCTGTCACCAAGATTTCTGAAGAAACAGATGCACTACTGCAAGGCTGGCAGCAAGCTGTGTCAGACTTCACTGGGCTTAAAGCTACAGTGTTCCGCAGAGTCCCAAAGTTGGGGCCCTTGTTTGAAGAACAGATGGAAGGCGCATAGCGAGAATAGGAGCAAGCTGGAGGCACACAGCTCGAACAGGGCATGGGAGCAAGCGGGGAAATGGAGGTAGAGACTGTCATTTGTGATTGACTCGGGGACGAGTCAAGAAACTGTGGTCAGGGCCTGTTGGGGCCCTTGTTTTGAAAACTCATTTTGAATATTTTGAATTTTGAATAAAGAATGAATTTTTGGGTTGCGGCATGATGACACATGGCAATCGCGACCAAATCGCAACTACAGTAAGTCGTGGAGCTATCAAGGTGGTGCAGAAGTGAGAGATAGCTGAAGAAAGCAGATGCATGAGTATAGACGAAGAGAATACACATCAGAAGACAGAAAGCAGAACACACAGACTACAAGAGAGAAGCTAGAAGCAGCTGAAGAAGAACGAAAAGAGGAACTAACAGTTGCGATAGCGGGTGAATAAATAGCAGTCACCCGGCCGAAAGAGATGAGGATGCGACAGGAGAAGTAATGCAGAGCGACTGAAGGAGATCGAGCATGATCTCTCTATAGTTCCTAGGTTTCTCTTATTTACCTTTCTGTTCTATAAGGCATTGGTATCAGACTTGTAAGCTCTCCTTGTGGAAGCTATGTACTTATGAATTTGGCTGAAGGTATCAATACAATTGTAGGTTGCTGTCCTATGATGTGATTCATATGCATGCATAATGGTTCTGATGATTTAAAATTTTATTTTCTTAATACCCGTTTACTCTCTGAATGTTCCTGCGTATATAACTATGTTTATGCAATCAATTAAATGTTAATAATGAGTTGTGGATCCTTCCCCTGCTATCAATCTGTTCCCCTTCTGCATGTGGTTGCGGCACGCCTCGAGTGAGACTCTCTACTCTTCGAAGTAGGGTGATAATGCTGATGTGGTTCCATACTATAGTGGATTCCTTTGTTGGCCCCAACCTGTGAACCTGGGTCTTTCCTATGAGATCTGTTTCCTCGCCAACAGCCCACGTAAAACTCCCTTTTAACTCAGCGAAGTATTACAAATCCAAGTTTTATCAACAAACATATGTTTAACAATCAAATAGCGCGTATATACATGGAACAGGGCTTATAGGGTCCCACAGTACCTTGAACCAATCACAATACATCACAAATACTTGCCCGCAGGTTTCCCACACTATCAATAGTGATAAACCATAAATCGTGCGATCTTGGATATGTGCTCGTGCACAGTGCTTCCACACGAACTCCCTTCATCGCGTCGCCTCACATGAACCTTACTGCATCGCAACCAAAATAACATTCCTTGCGATATATTGAAGTTACACCCTATTCCTTGCAGGATGTGATGTTACGCAAGGTCGACCTATGTCCCTATATTTCGCATCACAAAAAATTTAACTTAACTTACGGATGCCTTCCTGCTACCCCTTAAGCGTCGCAATGTGCGGTATGTGGGTGAGGTCCATGTCATCATGCCACGTCACCCTGCCATGTCACTGCCACGTCACCTTTCCACGTCATCATAAATTCATGTGATCTATGGGGTCGGGGGCCATGTCATCTGCCATAATTTGCAGTTCGCTACTTATAACCATTTAACTTAGTGGTTAACTCTATTTAGTGTGATTTGTGATATTCCGTTGTGCCACCACATGTCCCTTCTCCACTTCTCATCACAACTGCTTTAACTTACCATGCGACACCTTAACACTTAAATCCTAAATGTTGTGATTTGAGACATCACTCCTAACATGATTCAATCTCTGGTGTCCACCTCTCGCCTTTATATTTGCAATCTAATCCTAACCTTCCATTCGCCTCCCTTGGACTTCTTCAAAAAAATTTCTTCCTTAGTAATTTTTTCATTTGATTACATTGTCCTGCTCTGTAACTCCAGTTTCTCCACGTTGTTTCTCCTGCGCTTGTTCCTGAACTTGTTTTTGTTACTAAATATCTTCCCGAGTTATCACACTCGACATATACCCTTTTCATACTGATTAAAGCCCTCTCTATCTCTTGGCTCTCACATCTTTCTCTTGGCTTAATCATGTATGTGCTGAAGCAATTCGCTTGCCTCTTTGCTTCATCCGTTGCCTCTGTTGTATATGCTTCTTTGTTTTATCTCTGTTGCCTTTGGTGCCTTTCACTGCCTTAACTGCATTTGTTCTTTTGCTGCTTCTTTGCCTTAAATATTCATGCTAAAGCTTCTCCATGCTGCTCCTTTGCCTCTTTGTTGCTTCTCTCTGCTTTAGGTTATACCTCTATTGCTGCTCCTTTGCCTTATAACCACTGCTTTTCTGCTCTTTTTCCATCAACGATGATTCTGGTGTTGTTCCTTTCTAAACCTTTGCCATCAATGACAACCCCCTTTGGCATTGATGGAAATATTCCAATACTTCCTCCAAGACTTCCTCCCCTTCTCAATATGAGAGGTGTCTTTTCTTCCTCTACTTGATTTTCCTCCCCCTTTGACATCAATGGCAAAGGGTTGCACATTTCCTAGTGTGGTTTCTATATTTTCATAATACTCTGATCTTGAGGACATGTACCATGCACTACTCTAATTCTCTAGCTCTTTTGTAAAAAAAATTATTGACTTCTCGCCCCCTGGAATGATGCTTTTGTGTATGATACTAACTATCACTTATCTACCTTGACCCTAGTTCAGCAGCATTGTGACCTTTGTGAATATATTTCCAACATTATATATATATATATATATATATATATATATATATATATATATATATATATAATTTGATTTCTGATCATATCAGAGATCAACATCTGTAGAAACTACCCCTAGTTTGTCTCTTAGATATTCAAATGGTTCCTTAGCAATATGTTCTTTGAATATGTCTATTGTTTGTTCCTTTGTTGGTACATACTCCAACTTCACTATTTTATGTGCTACTTGTTCTCTGAGGAAGTGATTCTTTATTGGGATGTGCTTTGTTTTCGAATGAAGTACTAGGAATTTTTGATATACTTATAGCACTCATATTGTCACATTTGATAGAAATGGGTTCATCGATGCTTATCTTCATGTCTTGGAGATTTTGTTTCATCCATATTACTTGTTTACAACAAGCTGCTACTGCTATGTATTCTGCTTCTGTTGTAGATAGAGAAACAAAAGTTTTCTTCTTGCTTAGCCATGCCACCAGACTTTCTCCCAAATGAAATGCATCTCTACTTGTGCTTTTCCTGTCATCCACACAACTGGGCCAATCTGCATCTGTGTATGTTGTCAATGTGAAGTATTTTCCTTTTGGATACCATAGGCCATAATGTGCAGTTCCTTGCAGATATATGAATATCCTCTTGATTGCTAGCATGTTATTTTATTTTGGTGCTGCTTGATATCTTGCCACAAGTCCTACTGCCAACATAATGTCCGGTCTAGAGGCAGTTAGGTATAGCAGACTTCCTATCATGGAACTGTAAAGTCTTTTCTCTACATCTACAGATCCATCATCAGCAGATAGTATGCATCTAGTGATCATGGGAGTTGACACAGGTTTGCAGTCTTCCATTTGGAACCTTTTCAACATTTCTCTTAAGTATTTTTATTTTGAAATGAATATTCTTATGTTATTTTGTAGAATTTGAAGCCCTAAAAATAAGGTGAGCTCTCCAATCATAGACATCTCAAATTATGATTTCATATCCTCTGCAAATCCTTTTGCTAACTCATCTTTGTTGCTACCAAACATGATGTCATCTACATATACTACTACAATTAAGAGTTTGTAGGAATTTTAATACAAATTATGTATTTCCTGGATTCTCCTGATCTAACAATTATATGTCACTGTTAAATATATAATCGCTTCTACAAAAAAAAATTCGGAAATTTAAAACATGATCGCCAATTGCAAACACATGAAGAAAGATCAATCACACATAACACACATGTTTTTACCAGGAAAGCATAAAGCTAAAAACCCCACTATCATATATTATTTATATATCATGGATCACGAAACAATCTCATACAAAAATATAATCCAAGAGCTCTCAATACAGTATACAATCATCTCACATTGTCATACAAAAATTGGTAAATACATGCACCAAATTACTGCCTCCTGACAGCCTGCCTCCACTACACAATCTCTGCTGATCACAATCCATGAATGAATAAGGTCCCGCTTGTCTTAACTACGCAATCCTTATTGGCATCTCCAATGTGTTTGTGGTTGCATGAGTGCACCCACTAATGTCACAACTGATAGTCAAACTGTCCCTTTCACCTGTCTCTCAACTGGATCTCCACTGGATCTGACATGCATGTAGTTAACAGTAGTAAATCTTCAGTTGCATGTGAGATCACTACTTGTGAATTAATTAAATAATTAATTCATTGATCTCTCACTAGTGTATGTTTAGTTACAACTAGCACAACTGAGTTAAACTACTTTACAACTCACATAACTACACATCCAACTTAGTTACAACTTCGAATCACTCAGTTACAACTAAGTCCACTTTCATGTCCCACCAACCAACCTTTGAACTCGAATTTACTATAGCTAAATGGTTTGCCACTTCAATTAACTAATTCTAAGTGCTCCATGAGAATAGATTAATATTTATTGTCCAACTATTATTAAGGGATAATAATAACCGACATGCATCTATAAATAGACATGCGATCTATAAATAGAACTCACACATACATCTAAAAATAGAACATTATCTATAGATAGAATTTTCTCACCGTCTATAAATAGACATCATCTATAAACATAATTTTTTCATCCATTCTAAAAATATACTTCCACCTAAAAATAGCCTGAGGCTACATCCTAGTGTAGGTGCTTAATTTTCACTAAGATCATCATCTTGTTGAATCTCAACACTCCCTCTCAACAAGAAAGGGATTATCCTTCACCCCGATCCTATCTCTATGGTATTTGAATTTGCTCCTGGTGAGTGCCTTCATCAGAATATCTACATCCTGATCTTCCGTAGGAATGTATTGAAGCAACATGATCTTCCGATGCACACAATCTTTGATATGATGATACCGGATATCTATATGCTTAGATCTATCATGAAACACATGATTGCAACTCTGATTATCACAATGAATCACTGTTGGATCTAAATGAGAACCAAACAAACCAACCAAGATCTTTCTCATCCAGATAGCCTCACATGCAGCTTGACTTGATTCCATGTATTCCACTTCCATTGAACTGAGTGCCACGGATCTCTGTTTCCTGTAGTACGAAGAAATAGTTGTAGATATGATACTAAAGATCCCCCCCTGATGTGCTCTTTCTTTTCGTTAGGCTGCCCGCCCAATCTACATCCATAAAGCCATGCAACTTCACCTCATTCATCTATCTGTACCACAAGCCATACTCAGATGTGCCCCTCAGGTATCTCAAGACATGCTTGCCCTCCTTCTAAAAGATCTTGGTAGGCTTAACCATCTCTTAACTAAGCTATTTCACCACATAGCATATGTCCAGTCTTGTATTCACTAAATACATTAGTGAACCCACTAACTGTCGATAGATAGTAGCATCCACTACCTCTCCAGATGTAGCATCCTCTTTCCTCCAGTTTCCTGGAAGAGGAGTATCCATGAGTTTGCAGCCCTCCATGTGAAACTTACCCAGTATCTCCCTTGCATACTTGCCTTGAGACACAAAAATTTCACTATATCGCTGCCATATTTCCAATCCAAGGAAATAATGAAGGAGGCCCATATCCTTCCTCTCAAACTCCTTTGCAAGGTTCTACTTGCATGAGTGTATCAGCTACTCATCACCTGTGAGTATTAAATCATCAACATAAATAAAAATGATTAAAATCTTACCATCCACCACAATTTGGTATAGGTTTTCATCTGCCTCACTCTTGGTGAAGCCAAGTCCGGTGAAATAGCTACCTATTTGAGTGTACCAAGCATGAGATTCTTGCTTCAACCCATACTATGCTCTTTTGAGTCTGCACACATGTGACTCGCTGTTAAATATATCCAATCCTTCAGGCTGCTCAATGTACACTTCTTCCTTAATGATCCCAATGAGAAACACAGTCTTCACATCCATCTGGTGAATGTGCCAACCCATCTATGCTGAGAGAGAAAGGATGGTCCTTACGGAAGAATACCGTGTGATAGGTGAAAAGGTTTCTTCATAATCAATCCCCTTGATCTGAGAGAAGCCTCGGGCCACAAATATGGCCTTGTATTTGACAACACTCCCACTATCAGCTTGCTTTACCTTGTAGATCCATCTTGAACCTACCACTGACTTATCAACTGACCTTGGAACAATTTCCCAAGCATTGTTTCTGAAAATGGAGTCATACTCCTCCACCATTGCATCTACCCATGTGGGCTCCTGCATTGCTTCCTGAAAGGAAGATGGCTCAGTCACAATACATTTTTTCATGACAGCCATGTATCCAGTAAATTGTTCAGGAGACTATCTTTATCTGCGCTGTGAAGTAGGGGATCCTACATTCTGTGCAGCATCGAGTCTCAACCTATCAGCGTCTGTGGTACACCTTCTACTAGTTCTGATGTTTGGCTCCGCATGAGTGGACTCCTCCACTCAATGAACCTCCTCTTGTGGCTGATCCACATCTAGATACTCATCTTTGGGAACCAACAGTTCCTCCTCCGCATGCAATTCTAGCTCCCTCTCAAGAAAAAACCACATGGCTTTCCCCTCATCGAATTTTATATCCCGTCACATAAAAATCATCTTATTGTTAGGAAAATACATAGGATAATTATGGGGTGTTTTTTTGTACCCCACAAATATCCCAACTTTAGCAGTCAGCTCCAGCTCTTCCTGGCGTCCTTTGTCACATGCATATAAATAGATGAGACAAAAATCTTAAAGTGAGAAACATCTAGTTTCTTAGCAATGCAAGCTTCTTCAGGTGTACTCATGCCAAGTACTCTATGAGGAAAACGGTTTTGAACATAAACCATAGTGTTACATGCTTCTGCCCACAAATGCATTGGTAGGCTCGGATCATGCAACATTGCTTGTGCTGAACCCACGGTCGTTCTATTCTTCCTCTCTGCGACCCGATTTTGTTGTGGGTTATGAGGCGTTATGAGTTCTATTCCAATTCCTTCTTTGCTATAGAAGTCTTTGAATTCATTAGAGACGTAGTCTCCACCATTATTACTCCTCGGAGCCTTCACTTGCTTCCCTGACTCTTTCTCCACCAATGCCTTAAACTCACGGAACTTTGAGAATGTTTGATCCTTCTTTTGCATGAATAAGATCCAACATTTACGAGAAAATTCATCAACAAAAATAACCTAATACCTATGTTTTGTTGTTGAAGCAACCGTGAATGGTCCACACACATTTGTGTGAACTCTCTCCAGGATCACCAAAGCATGGTTCTCCTTTTCATGAAAGGTGGACTTTACATACTTCCCCATGGTGCAACCCTTGCACTGATCTAACTGAGCAAGTGTTCCCATTGGAAGTCTAGTAGATATTTGTTGCATGACTTTCAAGGCTCCATGATGAAGATGGCCCAATCGCTTGTGCCATAATTCACCCTTATCCTGGCTTGCCACTTTTTTTTCCTTGCCCATCATGGCAACATAGCCATCTACCTCCATCTTGTAGATATTATTAACTCGAATCCCTATCCTCTTGGCTTAACCCATTTTTTTATGTCATAGGATAGTTTTTCCATCGCTGAAAACAATGCCATAGCCTTTGTCCTCCAACATTGCGGCTGAGACCAAGTTTTTCTTCAGGCCTGAACATGCATAACATATTTCAATTGAAATGGTTTACCTGAATCCCTCTCAAAGGTAATGGTACCAATTTCGATCGCACTGTATTGTTCATCATCACCCATGTCTTTATGCATTTGGAGATCTTTCTCCTCCAAATCACTAAAAAACTTCTTATCTCCATTCATGTGGAAGGAAGAACCACTATCAAGATACCACACCGATCCCAATGCACTTGACACCATGCATGTGATCAAAGAGAAATCAAGTTCAAATTGCGAGGCAAGGGCCTCACCCACTACAACTCCAGTAGCCTTCTTATTCTTCTTCTTCTATGGGTAGTTAGTGGAGAGATGCCCATGTTTGTGACAATGAAAAAAATTCACCTTGGACAAAGCCAACTTCTTGCCTTTGTGCTCGGATTTGGAATGGAATTTCTTCCCCTTCCTTTTCCTTTTTCCTTGGCATCCAAAGCACAATCCTCTTCATCATCATGCTTTGATTAAGAGCCATATCTTTTGTTCTGCTTGAACTCCTCCTGCACTAGATCCAACCACATTCATTCCCAATCCAATAGTTTTTCCCATCCATTGACAGAGTATTCATAACTGTGCCAACTCTTAGGAAGTCCCAAGAGAGCCAAGCTCACCAAATCATCATCAAAAGTCATGATTTCCACACTCCCCAATTCATCTCGACATTGAACAAGCTTTGTGAGATACCTTGGAATGTTGTCGCCCTTTTCCATCTTAATATTTCTGAGTTTATCCTTCAACGCCAATTTCCTATGGTCGTTACTACTTTGGAAAAGATCCTTCAAAGCCTTTCACATAGCATATGGAGTGGCTTTCCCATGAAGGCTTGAGACAATGTGGTCTCATACACCTTCCAAAAAAATCCTTCTCACCTTCGCTACTTTCTTTTACCATGCATCAACTAATGGAGCATCCATCGAGGTGGGCTTAGGAACATCACTGTCGATGAATTCCTTCAAGCCATTATCTTCAAGAACCACCTCCATCCTGTCCTTCTAGGAAATGTATTTAGAGATGCCCTCGAGTGCATATTCTAGTCATAAGCCATTGAAAGCCATTTCTATGTTTACTCAACTGTCACACCAAGAAATTCTTGCAGCAAATTCAAATTGTTTCCACCAGCAAACTCAACTCCTAATTCAAAAATGCAATCTTCTGTGCTCCGATACCATGTATAAATTTTAATATAAATTATGTATTGCTTGGATTCTGTTGATCTTATATTTATATGCCACTGTTAAATACATAATCATTTCTACAAAAATATTTGTGGAAATTTAAAATACAATCACCAATTGCAAACACATGAAGTGCACATGAAGAAATATTTTTCAATCACACATAACACATATTTTTTTACTAGGAAAGCATAAAGCTAAAAACCCCACTATAATATATTATGTATATATCATGGATCATGAAAAAATCTCATACAAAACTATAATCCAAGATCTCTAAGTACAATATACAATCATCTCAGATTGTCATACAAAAATTGGCAAATACATGCGCCAATTTACTGCCTCCTGACAACCTGCCTCCACTGCGCAATCCCTGTTGATCACAATCCTTGAATGAATGATTTTATTCTTTCTTTGACTATGCAATCCTCATTGGAATCTCCAATGTGTGTGTGGTTTCATGAGTGCACCCACTAATGTCACAATTGATAGTCAAACTGTCCCTTCCACCTATCTCTCAACTGTATCTCCACTAGATCTGACATGCATGTAGCTAACAGTAGTAAATATTTAGTTGCATGTGAGATCACTACTTATGAATTAATTAAATAATTAATTCACTGATCTCTCACTAGTGTATGTTCAGTTACAACTAGCACAACTGAGTTTAACTCACTTAATTGAGTTAAACTACTTTACAACTCACATAACTACACATCCAACTCTGTTACAACTTCGAATCACTCAGTTACAACTAAGTCCACTTGCATGTTCCACCAACCAACCTTTGAACTCGAATTTCCTATAGCTAATCAGTTTGCCACTTCAGTTAACTATTTCCAAGTGCTCCATGAGAATATATTAATATTTATTGTCCAACTATTATTAAGGGATAATAATAGGCGACATGCATCTATAAATAGACATGTGATCTATAAATAGAACTCGTACATTCATTTTTATATGTTAAGGAGAATCCTTCAGGTTGTTCCATGTATACTTCTTCCTTTAAATCTCCATTCTGGAAGGCAGACTTCACATCCATTTGATATACCCTGAAATCATGATAGCATGCAAAGGCCAAAAACATTCTGATTGCTTCCATTCTTGCTACAGGGGCAAAGGTTTCATCATAATCAAGTCCTTCGATTTGAGAATATCTCTTACATACAAGTCCAGCTTTATTTCTAATTACTTGCCCTTGTTCATTCATCTTATTCTTGAATATCCATTTTGTGCTAATGACATTTTTCCCAGTGGGTCTTGGCATTAACTCCCAAGTATTTTTTCTTCTCAATTTGGTCTAGTTCTTCATTCATATAATTTACCCAGTTTTTGTCTTTGTTGGCTTCTTTGATCTTCTTTGGTTCTATTTGCGACAGCATGGCTAGGTATACTTCCTATGTCTGTTCAGCTAGTTGTCTTCTAGGTTGGACTCCTGCACTTTTTTCCACAATGATTTGACCTTCTAGATGGTTTTTCTAAGTATTTCTTGAGGGACCTTTTGAGTTTAATTCAGTATCTTTTGCTGTCTTACTATGTTCATCATTATCTTGGTTCTCATCTCCATGATCATCTGGAGGATTAGTGCAGCTTGTGCTTCTTGTTATGTTTGGTAGATCTTCGTCAAATCTCACATCAATGCTTTCCAAAATGTTGTGTAGTCTTTTGTTGTAGCACCTGTATCCCTTACTCTTGGATGCATATCCCAAAAATATTCCTTCATTGGCTCTTGCATCATACTTCCCCAATTTTTCACCATTATTTTTTATGAAACACTTGCTGCCAAAGACTCTAAAGTGTTTGATTGATGTTGGTTTCCCATGTCATAATTCGTATGGAGTATTGTCACAATTTGGTTTTACATGATCTTTGTTGAGAATTTGAACAGCTGTGTGTACTACTTCTGCCCAATAGGTTTGGGGAGTGTTACTTTCTTGCATCATGGCTCTAGAAATCTATTTTACTGACCTATTTTGCTTCTCTACCACTCCATTCTATTGAGGTGTACCTACAATTGTAAACTCTTGTTTTATCCCATATTCATTGCACAGGTCTGCAAAATCATAGTCTGTGAATTCACCTCCTCTTTCTGATCTGATGCATTTTAGCTGGCATCATGTTTGATTTTCTACTAGTGCCTTGAAGATCTTGAATTTCTCAAATGCTTCGGATTTATATTTGAGAAATTCCACCCATGTCAATCTGGTAAAATCATCTATTATCAGCATAAAATAATATTCTCCACCTGGTGCATTAGTTCCTGAAGGTCCACACAAGTCCATGTGTACAAGCTAATGTGGCTTACTTGTAGATATTTGATCTTTGGCCTTGAATGATGTGCAGGTTTGTTTGCCCAGTTGACAAGATTTACATATGGTATTTAGAGGCTTCTTTATTGCAGTCATATCTCTGACAACATTCTTCTTGCTCAGACTGATGATGTGGTCAAAGTTTAGATGTCCCAATCTTCTATGCCATAGCCATGATTTGTCAAGTTTTCTTATGTGGCATGCTTCATTCTCTTCTTCTACTATATAGATATTACTTTCTATTCGAACACCTTTGATTAAGGTCTTTCCTATGGTGATAGACCTTACTTCACAATCTTGGGCTCTGAAAATGACCTCACAGCCCTTATCACACATTTGACTAATGCTTAGCAGATTGGCTTTCAGCCCATCCACAAATAGTACATCTTGAGCCTCTCCTCTTCCATTATTCAGACTAACTGAGGCTTTTCCTTTAATTTTCCCAGCTTTATCATTGCCAAATGTTATATTTCCATATTTCTTTTCATCAAAGGCTATAAAATCGCTCCTGTCTCCAGTCATATGCTTTAAGCATCCACTGTCCATATACCATTGGCTTTTCTGATCTTGAGCTATTAGAACCATATCACACACATTCAAGTTCCTTTTCCATTGCATGTGACTATTTGTTTGGTAACTTTCTTGAGAAGATGGACCACAGTCTTTGAGAGGACATTTGTCAGACTTGTGCCCAATTTTATGGCAGCCAAAGCATTTGATTATATTTCTGAATGGATTATGTATACAGGTGAATTCTCCATTGTTCATAATTCTCCTTGAGTTTTCATACACTAGTCTTTGTCCATACATTCTGAACTCCATGGCTTTATGACTGAACCCCTTACAATAAAAACAATACCCATGGAAGTAGTATCTATCTCTAGCAGAGAGAGTTGTTTGAGGTAATATTTTCATTTGTCACATCTTTTGCTGGTTGGAATGGATTTTCTTTATCTTACAGTATGTTGCGATATGTCCAAGTCTATGGTAGGAGAAGCAAGTGAAACTTCTCACAATAAGAAGAAACCTCCTATGACATCTTCCGAATTTGTTCAATTCATCCTTAGGAGCATATGAGTCTTTTGCAATTGATTGTAACTTCATTTCTTTCGTTGTCACTTGAGGTTTTTTATTGTTTATGTTTGATTCGTTATATATCACGGACTTGCCGGTTTCTAATTCTATGGATTCCCTCTTTGTTGCTTCACTACCCTTTACAATTTTTACATAAATGATACTCTTGTTATTTTCTACCTTGGATTTTTTGGTTTCTCCTTCATAACCTATCCTAGCCTTTATGATAGGAGATATTTGAGCATTTAGTATTTTATCCAATTGCTCAGAGCTTGTCATTCATGGAGTGTTCATAGATAATTCCCTTTGGGCGTTTTCTAATTTCTTTCTTAGGCATACTACTTATTCTTCCAATTTCTCTTGCTATTGAATTTTATTTTTAATTTTCTTTAGTAGAATTTCTTCCACCTTCTTAGCTTCTTCAAGTTCTACTTTCAACTCAATGAGGTTTTCCAAATTTGGTTCTTATTTTACATATTTCAAGAGAATGTCTTTCTATTTTCTGCACTTGAGTTTAAGTCTTTCTATTTCCTCTAGGGCACTAATTAGCTCCCCCTCAAGATCTACCTCACCTTCATCTTCAAATTCTAGGAGATCTTCCTCAGGCACATCCTTGGCCATCAAAATGAATTATGTGTTGGAAATTCAGTTCAAATCTCCCATGTGTTTCACGACATGGACTAACCACCTCTCGTGGATCCTAACTCTGGTGATTGTAGCGGAGACTTATGCCTACGGGTTTTGGTCTAACAACAATCGTGAATCCAACATTTTGGTGTTTCCTCTTCATTGGGGGAGTCATCTAAGCTCTCAAATGCACTACTATCTTGTTGAACATAGAAATATCTTCGATTAAATCTATTCCCTTTCGGCCTATTGCTAAAATTGGTTTTCTCTTTCCCTCTTGACTGATTCTCCATTTTATTCTGAGGACATTTAGATGCCTAATGCCCCACTCTTCCACAATTAAAGCATTTAAATGGAGTTTTACCTTTATACTTGCCTGTGCCTCTATCTAATCTTCGAACAAATTTGGGCTCTTCTTCATTAGAGCAGGAGCAAGTATCTTCCTTTTCTCCTTTGCACTTATATTCCTTAAAGGCTGCCTCCCTCACATTTGACTTCCCTTTTGGAAGTCTCATCTCATAGGTCGTCAAGTTTCCAAGAAATTGGTTCATGGTCAATGTTTCCCAGTTAGTTGTTTCTTCTATAGAAGAAACCTTAGAGTTAAACCTAGATGGTAAACATCTCATTATATTTTTTACAATTACACATTCTTTAATGGTTTCTCCTAGAGCTTTCATGTTGTTCACAACTTATGCAACCTTTAAGAAGAAGTTGGCTACATCTTCTTCTTCATTCATTTTTACATTTTCAAACTGAGCTCTATAGGCTTGTAGTTTGGCCACCTTCACCTTTTTATCTCCCTCATGGATACTTTCCAATGTATCCCAGATTTCTTTGGCAGTCATAATGTGCATTACCGCAAACTTCATTGATGATGTTGAGTTAGATGTTGTACCGCTTGACATATCAGGAATTATTTTGGGTAGCCCATATCTCTATGATAGGAAAGAAGTCTTATATCACCATGATAAAAAGTACCACTTTTTCAATGATTGAGTGGAATATATTGTGAGAGCTCATTGCAAAAAGCTAAACCTCTCTTTGGTTAGTGTTGGAAAAATGACGAGACTAGTAAACTCAAGAAAAAACTTTGTTCTTCTTATGATAAAAAAAAATAATGATAAGGATTTTGAATATTTTGAAGTTTGTGATGATAGATTAAAATATTATTTGTTTGATGTGGTAATTCATCATGGCTATATGTTTTAGGAACCAAAGGGGTTACCTCCCAATAGGGGAATCCAAAATGAGATACAGCTGCAACAGGATGTTCCACTCCCTAACATTGGCATGTATCACATGTCAATAATGGAAAGTGCGGAAATCAAGAATAAAATCCAAGAAATGTTGAATAAAGGTATCATCCGTCCATCTACCTTTCCATGTGGTTCACCGATTTTATTGGTGCCCAAGAAGGATGGAACTTGGTGCATGTGTGTAGATTTCTGTGCACTAAAAAAATCACGATAAATAATCATTATCCGCTTCCAAGGATTAATGATTTTCTTGATAAATTGAGGTATGAAAATTATTTCAAGAAGTTATACTTAAGAAGTGGTTATCATAAAGTTATAATAGTTGAAGAGGACATATGGAAGACCACATGTAAAACTAAACAAGGATTTTTTGAGTGGCTTCTTATGCCTTTTTGTCTTTGCAACGCTCCAACTACTTTCATCAGAGTTATCAATGATGTATTGAGACCATTTATTGACGAGTTTTTCATTGTGTACTTGGATGATATTTTTATATTCAAAAAATCATGAGAAGAACATGTCATGCATGTGAGAAAGGTGCTTGATGTCTTGAGAAAAGAACATTTTTTTTTGAAGATGTCGAAATGTGAATTTGGTAAAACTTCTTTAGTGTATTTGGGACATATTATTGGAGGAGGTGAGCTGAAGATAAACCCCTCTAAAGTTGAGGTCATTGTGAATTGGCCTACACCCAAGTCATTCACGGAGGTAAGAATTTTTCTAGGAGTGGAAAAATATTGGAGGAAGTTCATTGCTAATTTTTCTTCTGTTGCAGCTCCATTACATGAATTGACTAGTGTTAAGAAAGTTTTCCAGTGGGGAGGCAATCAACAAAAATCATTTTATGCTTTGAAAAATAAGATCAGTTCAACCCCAATATTAGCACTACCAGACTTGAGACAACCCTTTGAGATTCAAACCAGTGCAAGTGACTATGTCATGGGCGCAGTCCTTCCACAACATGGTAAGACTATTTCATTCTATTCAGAAATTATTAATGGTACGGTGCTAAATTATCCTACATATGACAAGGAGCTATATGCATTGGTTCAAAGTGTGAAGAAATGGAAAAAATATTTGATGGGAAAGGAAACCATCATTCACATCGATCGCCAACCATTGCAATACTTGCAATCACAAAATAAATTGCAGTAGCCAAGGCACTTCCGATGGATGGGATTCTTGCAGCAATTCCACTTAGTCATCAGGTATAAGAAAGGTATATACAACAAGGTTTTTGATATGCTTTCTAGGCCTATTATTAATGCATCTACTTTACTCAAGAATACTTTTTTTTTACATGAAAGATACATTGAACAATATGCATTTGACAATGAATTTAAAGATGTTTATCCAAACTTGAGTCAAGGTCACCAAGTTGAGGAATTAGATTATCATGTTCATAGTAACTTGTTGTTGTTGGGTCGTGAATACGACCACTTTCTAACACTTATTTCATCCATTTTAACTCTTATTTATCATATCATTTATTATAATTTATTATATAAATTCATTTTATAATGATTTATGCTCTTATGGATGAATATTATTTCTTCTCCTTTATTTTTAATAAATTGATGATTATTATGCATAATTTTATCAATGATGGTTTATTAATATATTTTGTAATATCACTCACCATTTTAGCCTCCAAGATATTTGCCAGACTACAGATTTGATTTCCAAATCATCATGAAATATTCCAACTCAGAAATTCGTTGGAATAAGAAGTGACAGTTTTGCGGTTGAGATTCTGGGAAAATGAAGAAGAATCTAAGAAAATCGTGCTCAAAGA
Source organism: Pinus albicaulis (assembly GCA_034641835.2). Taxonomy (NCBI): domain Eukaryota; kingdom Viridiplantae; phylum Streptophyta; class Pinopsida; order Pinales; family Pinaceae; genus Pinus; species Pinus albicaulis. Next base: position 736,316,822 of record CM076571.1, on the reverse strand, counting down.
ACTCTGTGTTTCTCTCAATACAGGCCGAATTTGGGAAAAATGTTCTTCAATAAAGTTAATTGGGCCCATTCTGGCCAAAAACCATGTTCCAGATTTTCCAGATTCTTCTTCATTTTCCCAGAATCTCAACCGCAAAATTCACTTCTTATTCCAACAAATTTTTGAGTTGGAATATTTCATGATGATTTGGAAATCAAATCTGCAGTCTGGCAAATATCTTGGAGGCTAAAATGGTGAGTGATATTACAAAATATATTAATAAACCATCATTGATAAAATTATGCATAATAATCATCAGTTTATTAAAAATAGAAGAGAATAAATAATATTCATCCATAGGAGCATAAATCATTATAAAATAGATTTATATGATAAATTATAATAAATGACATGATAAAGAAGAGTAAAAATGGATGAAATAAGTGTTAAAAAGTGGTCATATTCACGATTGTAGTGTATAATTTGGGCAAGTTTTTTATTCCAAGGGGTGAGAGAGTGAATGTCATAAGGGAAGCACACACTTCTCTTATTGCAAGAAATTTTGGTGTAAGTAAAGCAATGAAAAATATTTAGGGGTATTGTTATTGGCCTCGTATGCTTGAAAGTGTGTCACGTTTTATTAAAGGTTTTTCATTGTGTGCAGTCAGTAAGCCTAGTAATAGGAAGTCAAGATTGTACACACCACTTCCGGTTCCTTCACGTCCATGGGAGAGTATTTTTATGGATTTTGTAGGAGGTCTTCATTTTTCTAAAAGAGGTCATGATTATTTGTATGTAGTTGTGGATAGGTTCAGAAAAATGTGTATTTTGATGCCATATAAAAAGCAAGTTACAACTGAAAAAACAACTCATCTTTTCTTTCAAAATGTTTGGATTCATTTTGGGTTGCCTACATCTATTGTAAGTGATCGAGATTCTCGATTTGTTGGGAATTTTTGGCCAAGTTTGTGGGACTTGATGGACACTAAGTTGAAGAAGAGTACAACCTTTCATCCACAAATAGATGTTCAAACCGAGGTGGTCAACATAATAGTCATTCATCTTCTTTGAGGATATTGCAGAAAACATCCTAAGTTGTGGGATGAATAGTTTCATTGCATTCAACATGCTTACAACTGTGTAAAACATTCCTCTACTCAAACATTTCCATTTGAGGCATGTATTGGATACTTGCCGAAATTTCCATTGGATTTCATATTTAGAAAATATGTAGCTATCAATGAACATAGAGACATAGATAAAGCAAATAAATTCATAGAGAAAATCCAGTTGATTCATCAAGCAGCACAAGATCAAATAGAAAAAATTCAAGGCAAGTACAAAGCGAGGCATCACAAACATCAAGTGGATCATAAGTTTCAAGTTGGTGATGAATTTTGGCTTCACATTAGCAATGAAAGGCTTCAAGGAGAAGGTAAAAAGCTGAAACCAATCCATTATGGTCCTTTCAAAATTCTGGAAAAGATTGGTAAAAATGTGTTCAAGCTTGATTTTCCTTCATACATGAAAATTTATTCAATTGTTAATGTTGAAAATTTGAGATTGTATGAGCCTCTTTAATTAAAGTTCAGAATGATTTTGAAGTTTTACCATCTGTGAACTTTTAACTTTTCTCCAGATTTCTTTGTTGAGCTAAAATGAGACACCATACTTGACATGAGGACAAGGACATTGACAAGAGGAAGTGTCGACTATCTTCAAGTGGGGCTTAAAGGAACAAATCCTTTAAAGGCAAAATGGATTTAAATTGGGAAGGTGAGGGAACTGTACCCTCACTTGTTCAACAACTAAATATGATATTTTGGGGTCCAAAAGCTTCCAGTGGGGAGGAATGATCAAGGGCTTAGTTTTATGCTCTAAAATCAAAGTTCTAAGAATGACTTGAAACCTGAATGGCCACTTAATGCTCATCGTTATGAATTTGGTGCTCTTCATTTTGCGCAAAATGAACTCCGTATGCTCCTGAAAACAAATTTTGTTTGCTTCAATAAACAGAATTTAAAAAAAAAGGACAGACAGGTGCCCAGTCAACGGTCCGTACTACTGATGTGGCATGCTGACTAGGGAGGGTCGATTTTGGCATTTTCCTTCAGCGAATGATGAACTTCCAAGTGGTAACATGTTATTGGCTGAGAAATCCGGGTTATGTGGCAATTTTTGTTTGGTTCCAAGTTGTTCCAATTGGGTGACGACACGTGGTGCAGCCTACGACCGCCATGTTTGCCCCCCCCCCCCATGGTTGTATGTTGAACCAAAAATTTTGTTCTGAGTCTAGGCGGAGGCACCGAGATTCGACTCCGCGACCTCCCACAAGCCAACTCCACTCCTTACCATTCTACCATGTGTTGGTTCTTAACTATATACTAGAGTCATAACCTCGATCCATGTGACTTCAGCACATAACCAATGATGAAGCTAACTCCTAATGTGAAGTTTAATGCATTAACCTATGTTTAATTACCCATAAGCATGTACTTAACCAACACCTTATCCACTTATTAATTCATGATTATGTTAAGCGCCAATTAAAGTGCTAAATGTGTTTAATTAATTAAAATGCACTTAATTATATTTAAGTGGGATTAAGTTGGTGGACCGCCAATCTCAGCGGAAACTTCAAGTTAGCTAAATTAGGGCTTGAAATAGTGGAGAAAATTTAATTGGACATAAATTTTGGAGTTTTCAACCAAATTGGGGCAGAAGAAGGCTAGATTACCATTTTTTGGCATTCTGGACTCATTGGTGCAGGTGTCAGGAGAAAAAGAGCACTTTAAATATGTCAATTTTCCAATTCGAGCATAATATAGAGGCCCAAGCTATGAAAACTGGACCAAGGAGATGTAGCCCAGGAGGGGTGAAATCCTTCATCAAATACCTGTGTTGATGTGTTGTATTGTGATGTACTAACTTTAATTTTTGTTGTTCAACATTTGTTTTTATGTTAAATTGTTCATTAAATTTACATGAAAAACACTCTTGAAACTTGATAATTTGCAAGAGAACTTGAACCCTTAAGCACACATAAAACATTTATATTCAAAATATGAAAGAGTAATTAGCACAACAACACTAACATACTCCATTCAGATAAAAAAAGGAGGAATTGAAAAGAAAATAAGAAGAAACCAAAAGGAGTCCTAATCATATCTATAGTTTACTAATGATGTTAATCATATGAAATTATCTTGGAAAGGGAAAATCAATAATAATAACTAGTGACTAAATAAGTTAATTGTTAATGACCCCTAAATGATTATGAAATAAAAGTCAAGGGAAAGAATGAATAAAAAGAAGAAATATAGAATAAATCAATATTCAAATTCATAAAAAGATAAATAAGAGTCTAAGATATAAGAAAGAAATATAAAATAAATCAATATTCAGATTCAAAAAAATATAAATAAGACTCTAAGATATAAGAAGGTCATCATTAAATATTTGAGGAAGTTGAACTCAAGGGAAAAATATGATGATATTATCTCTTTTAAGAAAGATAAATTCAATTTTGAGCACCATATTTAAAATATCATTTTAGGAATAATAAATGTGTGAAAAATGAAGAAAACCCAATAGTGGAACCATATCAACATCATCATCAGTAAGAAAGTTGACTAAAAAAGGATCAAAATCATCATCATCAATAAAGAAGATAATAGAATAATTGGTATTGGTGGAATTGGAATAGGGCATTATGGAAATTTTATATGCAATGTTATAATTAGAATAAGTAACTAAAACAAATTGAAGAAGCTACAAGGATGCAAGGAATCAAAGGAAAGGAAGCTATTAAGGATTAACACAATAAAGAATCAAATTAGATGGATGGATAATAATTAGTGGAAAATATAGACCAAGGATATAAAAAAATCATATTATATGGTTGTTAATGCAGAAAAATCTCTCATGTCAGAAACACATGTTCACCTAAAAAAATGACTAAACTCAACCCCCTTCATTGAAAATAGCTAACCCCTCAGATATGGAATAACTATTATGAGTTAATGGGATGTATCCTGCATTTTTAGAAGTAATTATTCTTATCCTTGCCACTTAGTTTCAATTCTTACAAATGACATGTTGGTCTCATATTAAATCGATTGTTGTAATGGCTTTGATCCTTAATGTTGTACAGCCTTGACCCCTAAAGAATATCTTCCTTTACCTACAAGATGAAGAGCAAAATGCTTTATTACCTTTAAAAAGTAAAATTTCCTAACTATCATGAATTATTTCAAGCTTTAGTAGTTACATCCCAATCCACCATTGATTCTATATGCATTTACTACATTTGAGAATGCAAAATGCAACTAATATATTTGTAATACAACCTATATTATTCCCTCTTCTAATTATGAAAATTTAAAATAATTGATTTAGTAAGAAACGTGAAAATTTTATAAAAAGTAAGATAAATAGTCTATCTTTGATATCAACCCAAATGAAACTTATTAGTAAAATATATAATAATTAAATATTAATATAATAATTAAAAAAAAAATATGAACATGATAATTAAGAAAAATTTGTTACAAACAACCCAGAAATAGTAAATGATGAATATATTAACATCAATTCACAACCAATCTATCTCACTATATTTCACATATAAAAATAGTTTACAATGTAAAAATAATGACACTTTTATAGAAATTCCTTGTGACCTTTGGCATTATAATTAGTCGATTTTGAATTTCTAATTCTCTTGGAATTCTACTATTTATCTAACCTTGCAACTTTGTCCTCATTAAAATAGAATGAAAAAACTATTTTACAATCTAAATAAAAAATATTATTTCTTTCCAAAGCGTTCCTTCTCCTCAATTACACCTTTGGCACTCACCAAACACTATCATGAAGTTTGACATGTAATCTTTTTCACCAAACACTATCATGAGGTTTGACATATAGTTTTTTTTGTCTTGCGGTGAGATTGAAAAATAACAATTAGGAGGATGGATGTGAAGACCTCATGATTCGTATTTTGAATGGAAATTGCTTGTATCGCCATTTTCAACGACTTGTCCATTTGTGAGCTTCATTTCACTATAAAATTTACCCTTTGACCGGTGGTTTAGATTCCTTAATGTCTCAACAAAACCACTTCTAAAAGTTTGGGAGAGTTTTTTGTTTTTTTGTTTTTTTTTAATCCCCAAAAGTCGAGAAACTAAAATTTTTACTGGTGGCGTTTTACAAAACACTTCTAGATCTTCATTTCCTATTACTATTAGTAGCAGTTTTCCAAACACAACCTTTAAATATATGTTTAGTAGTGAATTTAAAAAAAAACACAATTAAAATTGAGGTTTTGGAGATATGTCATAATAATTGATGTTTTAAAAGCAAGTTTTTACAAACGGTTTCCAAAACTTCTATTCTCATAATTTTTAACTTAGCGTAGCGCAGATTGAAATTAGGGATTTTTTTTTTTTTTCTAAACAAAATTTACATATAGAAGTCAATAGCATTAGCATGATACATATAAAGTATATTATGAAGTATTAAGGAATTTTTTTTTTCCCTTTTGTATATAAAAACCACTACCATGATATATATAATTTTGAATGGTATATATAAAGTATATTATGAAATATTTAAATTGATATTAGTATAATATGGAGAGGATTAATATATATTTTTCATATATGTAAGTTAATAGAAAATTATTATTGTATGAAATTGTTTTACAAAAAATAATTGTATTAATATTTGCTCAAATCATATTTACATTATGTGTATTGAATGTACTATTCTTATAGCTTTGACTTACAAATTGTTAGTGCAATGCACAATTACATAGTGTTGATTAATTTGGCATAAACTTAACATTATATTAGACTCTTGCATTGACACGGACTAATAATGTGAAAATTGTGAGGTTTTTTCTTGGGTTTCTTTTGGCCTAAGAATTCAACCCTTAACCAACTCATAACATGTCGATGTTTTGAAAAAAATATGAAGAAACAATATTTATTAATGCTTTTTGGTAGAGTGGCAAATAGATACTAAGTATATGAAAAGTTCATTGTAAAATCATAGTATTAAAAACTCGAACCGGTGACTAGACCTGTCCACCTGATAAAATGGGTTTCAAACCGAGACTGGTCTCATTGAACCGATTTTTAAAAATTTACATGAAATAACTAATTTTTAATAATAAAAAAACTATTTTTAAGATTTAAAACCATGATTTCAAACCAATAGAAACAAAACATGCAAAGTTTTCTCATCTATATACCTTATAAAGGTGAATATATCAAAATGACACATAATGCAATACATATCATCAACAAAATACATAATAAATGAGGCTCTAAATGGCCTATATAGTCCAAAAACAATGATACATGAAATGAGACCATTGGCCTACTACAAGATGACAAGTATACTAGTACATATTAGTGATCAACATGATCATTTCTCATCATGATCAAACTCATCACCACTACTAGACACATGATCATCAACAAAATCTACATAAAAATCATTTGGACCAGAGTCTAAGGATGCCTCAGCCTCATCTGCAACCTCAGTAGTAGCATTTCCACCAATAACAGTAGAAGTGTACCTAATGGAAGCATGAGTTGGTCGAGTTCCATGGCTACTACCTTCATTACTTGTTATCCTTTGCTTGATGTGGCTACTAATTTTGGTTCTTATGTTGCTACCAAATCTGCTTCATCCCCCCTAATGCCATGTCAATATCAAAATCAACATCAAACTTGGGATCTTCAATCTACTCTACCCATTATGATGTTGGATCAATATTGTCCAACACAATGGGATCTAGATCAGGTCTTTTGTTCGCCATTTGGTTGTGCCTTAGTCGAAGGTTGTATTGCACGAAGACAAGATCATTTAACCGTTTTTGTTCCAAACAATTTATCTTCTTCATGTGCGCGTGCTCAAAAATAGACCAATTATGCTCACAACCTAAAGCACTAAAAGTTTGGTTGAGGACTCTAACTGCAAAATTTTGCAATTAAAGAAATTGGCCGCCAAATGAATCCCACCAATTTGCTGCAAAGAAAAATACTTAATCAGTAACTTAATTCATTTCATTACTTATTTACAAGTATTCACAAATAATATGATTTGTAAATTTGTAAATAATTGAACTTTAAAAGAAAAAAAATGGAATTTCTTACCTAGTTGATCCACATCCCTTTTCATATTTTCCAAGTTTTTTTTCCAAAGGTACTTGATGCCATACTGAAAAGATTAAGTTGTCTATGTATTTCCAACCGGTATACATGGTTAGAGACCATGCACTCCAAGCAATCATACAATCCATCTTTGACCTCCTCAACCTACAGATCTCCTAACCAAGCTTTATAATGATACTTTGGGTTAAAAAAATACCCAGATGCATGTATAGGACGATGGAGTTGATTGTTCCATCTGATATCAATGATCTCCCATATACGTCTATATTTAGATAACTTATCCTTTTAAGTGGCTCGTATCTCCTAATTTTTCCTGATCCATAGCCTCATAAATGTATCCCATGTCCAATTTTTCCCCTTCCACCATCTATAGCACCTTAACAAGGGGCTTAGTAATTTTCACAAGCTCTGAAAACCTTTTCCAAAAATAATTGTCAAAAACTTTATTTTTGTTGTTTTCACCATATTTTCTACGAGCCCACCGTGATGAAGTCCAATCATCAGAAGGAGACATTTTATTCAAGTATTTTGGTTTATAATTGTGACTTTGAAATGCAAGGGAGTGAGTTGAAAATCTCGTAATTGTAGGCCTAACAAGATCTTTGCCCCTAGTGATTTTCCTCATTAGATCAATACCCAGGAGTGGTTGTAGATGTATTTTGTAATACAATTGGCATACTAAAAAAAAATTGTTATCCACTCCACTTTTCTTATGTCCTCAAGCATTAGTTCTATGCAATTTTTAGCACATGGAGTCCAAAATATGGTCTTATATTTGGACTTAAGCATATTTCCAACAAGAACATAGTTTGAGGCATTATCTGTGATGACCTTCACAACTTTCGACTCCCCCACTTCCTGAATAATATCATCCAAAGGCTCAAATAGAAGGGTTTCATCCTTCACCTTATCATATGCATCAAATAATCTCAAAAACATGGTTCCTTAAGGGAAAGACACAAGGAAATAAATGATAGTGTGGTTCTTTCCATCAATTCATCCATCTGACATGATGGAACAACTTGTTTTCAGCCATGACTCTTTATACTCAGCCAAGTACTCATCAATGGAAGAAATCTTTTTTTGCAAAGGAGCTCTTGTCATGTCATGTACGGTAGGGCCTTTGAATCCCTTTCTTGTAATGCTAACAGATTCCCATACAGCTTGGTAATAAGGTGAGTGAGAAAAATTAAATGGGATATCTGCATCATACCACCATCTAACAATGTATTGAAATGAAGATTATTTGCAAATTTTTTTCCAATTTTCATCCAAAGTGGGTTGGCGACTTTGTTGGGAGGAAATTGGATTAGCAGAAGCAGTGGTGGTAGAGGATAATAAATAACTCTGGATTTTCCTCTTTGTTTCTTTATATTGTTGGCCTTGATGATAAAACCCAAGAGCAGGAGGAACATAGTGAAAGGGGTCATTGGTGGAAGGGATAGAAGAGGATGCTTGAATCTCAAAATCATCATACCCACTCTCTTTCATGGCTTGTAAAATTTCCTTATTTCTTGTAATTTATTCTTGGATAGCCTTATCCCTAGCCTTATTCTCCTCAAACTTCTCAAACTTGGCAAGGTATTCTTCCCTAACAAGACCTATCACTTCCTTTGGTGCATCACATAGCTTTAATTGGCCTCTTATCCCAGCTAAGTGCTGTTTCAACCTGAGGATACCCCCACCTCCAATAGATTTGTTGCAGAATTTGTATATCATTTTTCTATCAATCATGTCACAATGATCCCATGCACTGTGTTTAGCTTTTGGAGGCATGGTGGCTAGAAATATTTGAAATTTGCGAAGAAATCTGCCATTAAAAAAAATTTACAGCTAAGAAAAATGGAAAACCTAAGATAAATTTGGAAAAAAATGGGCATATTTAGCCTACAAAATTTTATAGCATAGAATTAGATATTTGATAAAAATGTAGCATAGAACACATAAAAAAATTAAATACATGGAAAACAATGAAATAGGGATTTTTCAAGTGAAAATCCTTACCTGGAAATGCAGACTAACTTCCTTAGCCTCCTCTTAAAGATTCAAAGTCTACTAATGTTACACAACATTTTGTCAGTGTCCGTGCAATCCCCATCTTGCACATTGGAGGGTCATTTTTGTGACTAATAAGAAGTGTCATGCCTTGAAAATACCATCATTGCATTCCTTTACATGAGAGAAATATTCCTTCTGTTGACAATTCCCTGAGCAAAGCTTCAGAAAACCCTGTTTTTTCCTTGGCGCGAGTAGCCAAGTTCTGCCCTCACGCCAATGAGGAAGATTAGCACTGGAACCCTAACCAATTGGCACTCTATCCTAGTTAGCCACCCTCGCCGAGCTATTTATGGAATGTTTTTTAAAAATAGAGGCAGAGATTCCACTCTAACAACTTCAAGGATGAGTCATTGAGAGTGGTTGGACTGAATAACCACAGACTCCCTCCTTTAGTTTATGGTTTCCACCTCTTGTGGGAACTTCCTAAAGGATAGGCATTCCTTCCACCTTTGTAGGGATCCTAACCTCCTCATTTTCCTCTATAAAAAGAAGCTATCTCTCCTTGCATAAGCTAGCTGAACATGGAGAACTGAGTATATTATAGTTGAATTGTTGAAGACATAGAACAAGAAGGAACTTCAATGAGAGAGCTTAAGTCCATGCCCTCATCCCGTCCGAATCCCCTGACGAGTATCTGAGACATGCTTCAGCTGAACACCGCTGGAGGAGACTGCAGCGTCAAAGCTTTGGTTGTACCTCTTCATTCTATCAATATATACGTGACAATTGTTAGGTTCCCATTTTGCGTTATGTCATTTGTTAAATGCAATATTCTTAGCCCTCTTTAACTGGCTAATAGTTATGAATGAAGCTATTAAGTCATATGTTGTTCTTGTTTGTTTTTCTATGTGTAGGTATCTGAGCATGACTACAGAAGGATTGTGACTTGCCGAGGCAGGAGCGAGAGGACACCACCACTACAGCTGCAACGACAACAATGGACTCCAGGTAGGTCAATCTACCATGTCCTCTTTTCATTCAGTAATTAGGAACCTACACTCTAGCATGTCTCTTTGTTTCTAGACCCACTCTAGGCCTAGAGGGATCGTCTCTATCTGTAGAGAGGACTTACCTGCTTAACAAATTGGCGACTCCACTAGGCATCAATGTGAGTTTGTTGTTTTAGCTTGTTGGGTCGACTCTGGCCGTTGACTTGCTTGTTTGTTTTTTCCTCATTTTCTGGCTTGTTTTAAATCCTTTTTCAGCTCCAGAGTGTCAAGATTTACCTTTGCTCATTGGTTTTCCCCTTTTCCCATAGTTATCTGGCTCGGTGCGCTTTTCGCTTGAACAGTCATGCCGATTGGCACAGGTTGCTTTTGTTGGAGTTGCACCAACCCTGTTTGGCGTGGATTACCACCTTACAGTGGTGCCGAATCCTATAGGATTTGGTTTGACCTCCTTGATGAGTCTTTTGGCCAGTTGTGCTTGACTCTGGGTTGTTTTTTGTGTGTAATTGAGCCTTTGGGACTGCTTTGACTACTGTGGGCTTATTTTTCCTAGTCGTTTGTTTATTTTCCTATTAGTGTAGTTTAAGGCCTTAGGGTTTCTGAGTGTCTTTGTGCATTGAGCCTTCTATTTGGAAATCAAGTCTTTTGGTTATTATCAGTCTCATTCTCGGGTTGATTGCGCTAAGTTTCCTTGATCCTTTTGAGTGTTTTATTTGGTTGAATGATCATCTCATTTTTGTTTTATTCTTCTCCTTGTTTCTCAGAGCATAGATTGAATTGTTTTTTTAGGTCGCTTTGAAAAAATTCTTTTGGTTTGGAAGATTGAAACATTAGTTTGAATGCTTTCTTGTGTTTTTTTTGCATTGATTGAGTCATTAAATTTTGATTCTTACATTTGCAATACTCAGGCCAGTGTTTATTTTGTTTTTTCATGTAATTAATGCATTGTATACTTCTTTTCATTGAAAAATAAAAATTAAAAATAAAATTTTGCATTGTGTCCTTTGCATCGAAAGTCAAAAGTTATTTTGCATAACTAGCATTTGATAGTCTAGGAAAGAGTTTTTCATTTTTGTTTGATTGCATTAGATGCATTAGTGGATTTATTCGCATATTCTCATTTGTTTTCTATTGTTTGAAAGATCTCTATCCTTCTCGTAATTAGCATTCATTGAATGGAAGATGGTGTTCTTTTGCATATAGCTTGCATTTAGGAAATTTGAGATCCAAATTCGGCAGGGCCTTGAAACTGAAACATAATCCAAGATCAACTTTAAAATTCATTCAAGTAACCTAAGGAAGCATTGAAACCTAACACAACATCCTTAATGGTCTAGGCTAGAGATGCTTTTTGGTGTCTTAAAACCTAGTAGCAGTCGTTTTCCATCTGGCTTTAGATAGCTTTAGTACTGACTTGTGCTTCCCGTACCATCAAGTATATAAAGGGAGTCCCCTCTAGGTTGCAATCCTTTTATCCATAGGAAGCTAAGTCTGCCACCTTGTAACTGTAATACACCAAACACAGCATTTGGGGAGACTACCTGCACGCACATTAAGTCCTTGGTCATTTCTCTTCCATTTGATCACCAAAGTGTATATGGCAGCTCACAGAAACTGGGTACACCCTCTTGCTTAGAGTACCTGAGTATTCATTTTGATATTTTCGTGACTCCTTAAAAAGAGAAGAGATCGTCAAGCACTTGTCCTTTCACGCTCGTTTAAAATTGAAAGAGACTAGAGTCATCTTTTTCCTGTTTCTCGACTCTTAAAAAATGAAACAAAAAAATCCAGTTTCAGTGTCATAAAATTAATTACCTACGATCACACGCCCATTAAAATTTTTATTACTTGGCCTGTTTTTGTTTTCCTTAGATTTTGATCTTGGAGCCTTCTATTGGTTATATTTTTTCCTTCTTGTTTTGATATACAGTCACAGTGGTGGAGCCACCAGTTTTGTCATCCTCACTGCCTCCTAGTGGTGGTTCTTTTCTAGATGTTTCCTTTGAAATCCCTCAGTCCACTACATATGCCTAGTTTTCGCAACCTATTCTCCCGTCTGTCTTTCCTCTTACTACTCAATCTCCCCTTGAAGAGTCGGTTGAGTTCAATTGGCCTCCTTCGGGTGCTTGGTCTGGTTTTGGGGAAGAAGGAGAATTTCCTCCTCTTACATCGGGATCACTGTTTTTAGCTGTTGTTGTACCTCCAAGCACTCCATAGTCTTTTCGAAGATCTTACAGTGGAGTGAGACATGGATTCATCTAGTCCTATTGGCAGTGAAGGAATGCCTGTTTCTACAGGAGAATATCAACTTTTTCCTAAAGATCTCCCTCGTGTTTCTACTTAATCTTCTCCACCTTCGGTGTCACTTCCGCTTGGATATAGGCCCTTGAGTCAGATTATGTGTGGTGTTGCATCCATAGCAAAATCTAGTACATCAACTCCTCCTCAAAGTTTAGTCCTCCCTTCATTAGGACTATCACCTTCGACACCTGGTTCATTGGTTACTATTACATTTGTCCCCGTCCAACCTACTGTTTGTGTGGCTTCATCCACACCGGTGGTTATGACTCAGTCGTCAGGATATTTTCACACTCACAGGTCTATTTTTCTCAATCCTACATGGCCTGTCAATCCCAGTTCGAGTAGATCACAATCTCATGCCGCAGAGACCTTGTCTTCTTCTAGTGCAGTTTCCACTACCCCAGTGATTCCTGGCGGCCTTAATTTTGAAGAGTATCTATTAGCTATTCAGAAGCAGAGCTCTCAGGGTTCTCAGTAGCCCTAAACTCATGGAAATCCTTGATTTCATCACTATGATGCTGTCGGTAACCCCGTTTATTCGTTTCTGCATCATTATGATGTATATGGTAATCCTTTCTATTTGCCTCCTATTGATCCTTATCAGGCTGTGTATGATCCTTCTCAGACCATTACTCATCTTGGACCCACCTTACCTATGCAACCCTCTGGCTTGCAAGGACAACCCTCATCGGGACAACCTTTGGCTCAGCAGGACTCTACCTTTGGTCCACAAGGACAACCTTTCGGTCCACAAGGCCAACCTTCACAAGGTCAACCATTGGTCCAACAAGGCTAACCCTACGGTCCATCTAGTCAACCTTAGAATCAACCAGGACCATCTTATGCTCCTGGGGGAAAATATATCTACCACAGGGACAACCTTTTTCACCACAACTACTGCCACACATTCAGAATGTCCAAAAATTTGTGCAACAAGGACAACCCTACAGTCCTCATCTGGGTCAACCTAGTTATCAGGGACCACCTAGTCCATTGCAACCATCGGGTCAATGTATCCTATAAGGGCAACTTGGTGGCCCTCAATATTCAGTTAAACCAGCTCAACAGCTAGTTTCACCTTCTCCCCAGCCGGTTCAACTAGTTCAGCAGTTGGTTTTACCTATTTATCCAACTCAGCCAGGTCCACCTTCTCAGTAGCCTGCTCAACCTACTCAATAGGGTCTTCCTGCTCAATCACAAGGCACTTATTACCCTCAGGGTCAATATCAGCCGGTATATAGTGTGTCCCAAGGTTTTTACCCTTAAAATCAACCTTCAATGGTGTATCATCAAACTCAAATCTATGCTTAAATTCCACAACAGACTCCATACGTAGCTTATTACGGACCTCAATGTTCTACGCAGACTCAATATCTTGGTGCTCAACGCCAGTATCCACAAGATTATCCTGCTTCTAACCCCTATGGTCAGAACCCTCCGGGACAAAATATGTGGGGGCAGAATTCCTCTCAGACTGGGTGGAATGTGAACACAGGTCTTTATCAAAGACCTCCAATGAATTTTAATCCTCAATTACCATTTATTTCTATGTTGGAGTTACCGGATGTGTCAAAGTTAAAGAATGATCCCATTCTTCATAACCCATATTGGCCGCCGATTATGACCAAGATTCCTAGTGATTTTCCTAAGTTTGAGGTCAATTCTAGTGAAGACCCCCAAGCACATGTTATGACTTACCACTTGTGGTGTTCCTTTAGCTCTTTGGTTGAAGATTCTATTCAACTCCGCCTTTTCCAGAGAACTCTTACTGGTGCCGCTGCAAAGTGGTACATTGAGTTGTCTCGTGGCATCTTCCAAGACTTCAATTCTTTAGCTATGGCATTCCTTACACATTTTCAGTTACCGATCCACTATGAGACCCAGACGCACCTCATCACTTCATTGAAACAGGACCGAGCTACTCATATCTTGAATAATATTAATGAGTGGAGGCATCGTCGTTTCATAATCAAATTTGAGATTCCTGATCAGATTATGACTCATTGGTTCACCACCTCCTTTTTCAATCAGATTTCAAAAGACATATCTATGGGGGCATGTGTAACCGAGGAACAAGCCATTTCTTACGCCCAGTACCTTGATCTTGTGTACTCTCAGTCTGGCGCATTGTATGATATCTTGCCTGATTCTCCCCGACCTGGAACTTCTAAACCACCAGTGACTCCATCCAATGATGGTATTATTGGTTCCATATCTCATACTTCTTAGAAGTCTCCTTATTTAAACTCTGGGAAGCCGAAGTATACTTCTTCCACGAGTGTTGCTTCTCAGTCCACCTCGAATTCTGGTAAGCCCACAGAAGTTAATTCTGTTTAAGCCAATCCAACAGATAACACTTCTAAAGTTAAAAAGAAGGGTAAAGGTAAGGCCAAAGCTGATACCCTGAAATAGGATTCTCAGAAATCTCATTCTAGTGAGGGTTCTCAATGCAAGCCGAAGTACCCTTGTTTGATTTGTGATGAAGAGCACTTCACCAAAGACTGTCCTCGAAGATCCGAAGTAAGCTGGTTGCTCAAAGCCACCCAAGGAACTATGACCATTCTTAAAGAACCTTTCCCATCTCAGTAGAACCAGATGGTAGAGAAACCTCAGTCCTCTGCCCCATTTTGCTCTCAGGTGTTCATGATGAATGGTACTGCAGCCATTTCTATTGCTACTCAATTGAAAGATTATACTAGATCGCTTCAGGCAGCAGCGAAGGAGATTGCTGATGATCCTCCTCCTCCGCATGTTTCTGGCCCTCTTGAGATTGAAAGGCCCAGTGATGAATCCGTTGTACATCCACTTTCAAAAGGTGTACTCCGCAAGTCTTCTTACAATCCCAACTCCTATGCCACTCACCATTACAGTATTGTTGAGGATTTGGCTCATGCACCGTCTATGATGTCCACCTTAGAAGTACTTTAGAGTTGTCCATCTCAACAGAAGGCTTTGTTGTTTGCAATTGGTGGGGTTGATCCTACTGATACTAGCCTTCTCGCTTTCGATTTAGAGAATTTCATTCCATGACTTCCACATTATATTGTGCTTATTATCCAAGTTGTTATTAATGGTTTCAACATACATCAAGTAGTTTTGGATGAGGGTGAATCAACCTCTGTCATGTCATATTCTTGCTGGAAAGCTATTGGTTCTCCAACCTTGAATTCATCACCAAATTCCCTTGAAGCATTTGATGGAAGGGAATCAAAGCCTCTAGGTGTTCTCGCTAGTTTATCAATTACTTTTCAAGGGAAGACAGTCAATATCAAGGTAGAGGTAGTTGATGACAAACTCAATTATAATCTTCTCCCCGATCGCAGTTTGACTCACGCCATGCTGTGCATTCCATCCACTCTCTTTCATGTTCTGAAATTTCCACACAAAGGAAACATTGTTACTGTTGATCAATTTTCCTTCTTCACCTCTTCTTCTGAGAACAATGTTCCATATGTGGATAGATTCATACTCCCTATGAGAGAACAAGGTCGGGTCTTTTCAAGGATCTTGCCCTCATGGGTATTTTTCCCCTTGATCCTCCAAACACTGTTCAGATCAATATGATCTCTCGATCTGATGACCCGTGGATTATCCCTTTGCCTGAATAGATCGATACTTTTGGAGATTCGATGTCATTGAGTCCGACTGATATTGACTATTATGAACTCATTACGGCTTCGGACACTCCGTCCTCTGTTCATGCTCCTTTGAGCATGTCTCTTGACATATATTCTCAATCCCCCTACCTTGGGGATTCAGATTCACCTGATCCTTTAAAAGAAGTGTTTCCCTCTGATGAAGCCATTGTGAAAACTATGTCTCTTGAATATCTACCATGGGATGATAGTCATCATCGTTCCTCATTTATGCCTAGCCTTGGGGCCATGTCTACATGTCTTGAGTGATTTTCATCTCAGGTTCCTTCTCCTCCACTTCAAATGCCTATTCTGATACATGAAGTTTTTACGGAAGGTAACTTGAGTAATATTACACAGACGATGCCTATTGACATTTCTGTGAAACCGGGAATCGTCAAGAACATCCATATCGGGGTCAATTGTTGGTCAAATGAAGTACAAGTTTACACTACCTTTTTCATGAGTTTCATGATGTATTTGCATGGTCCTACGAAGAAATGCTCAACACTGATCCTAGTATAGCGGTGCATGAAATTCCTACTTACCTTGGTTCAAAAACTGTTCACCAGCGTCTTCATCCTGTGCACCCTAGAAAAGCTGCTAGCATTAAAGGTGAAGTCGAAAAGCTTTTCAGAGCTAGTTTCATTTATCTAATTCCCTTGAAAAAATGGGTCTCTAATATTTTTCATGTAGATAAGAAGCAGGGAAAAATTCAGGTCTACTTTGATTATCGCGATATCAATCGAGCTTGTCCCAAGGATAATTATCTTACTCCCTTTATCGATCAAATCGTTGAAGACTGTGCCAGGAGTGATATTTTTTCCCTCGTGGATGGTTTTTCTGGTTATAATCAGATTAAAATTCTCCCAACTGATCAACATAAGAATTCCTTCATCTGTCCTTGGGGTACTTTCGCCTATAAGAAGCTCCCTTTTGTCTTAAAGAATGTTGGGGCCACATTTCAGTGAGCGATGTCGTATGCTTTTCACGATATTCATCACATAATTTAGCGTTATTTGGATGACCTTCCGGATTTTTGATCATGTCAGCCCCCTGTTAAATTCTGACAAGCAATCCCCTTTAAACCCCCTTTGTTAGACCTAAAAAATCCTTTTTCCACTATCGTTTCCCTCCTCCAAACTCAAAATTGCATAAAAAAGGGTTGAAAGCACACATTTTAACATATTTAAGGCCTAACACCTTTCGACCCTAGCCCCCTCAGTCCTTTTCTCCATGTGACTTAGGCGTTAGACTAAGCGCTAGCCCAGAAAGAACTTATTGCAGATGGATATCGGGCGCAGTATTATTCGTCGATTTGTACAGATTGGACGACCTTCATAGATCAACGTCGTGCCTGTGGCCCAACCTGTCCACCGTCCGATCAACCTAAAAATCAACAGTCTATAGCTCACCCACCCTTGTGGTTCCCACGCCCAAAATCACTGTTAAAAAATCGGTGGTATCCATCGCACCGCATTTGGAGGATGGGCAGTAATTTTATTTTTGGAGTGATTCCACTCACCGCCTGACACGTGGCTTCGTCACTATTTCAAAACCGCCGCCCCATCACGTGTTATTGTTCGGCATTTGACCCGACGTGATATGCATATCAACCATCCGATCTGGGGCTCTCCATCCAACTGTCATCGCACCCCGAAGATGCGCGGAAATTAACCCAAGGAATCCGTACCCCTAGCCCGCCATCCGTCGTCCTTCGATATGTTTTCCACCGTCGATCTCCTCCTGAGATTGGATGGTCCAGATTTAACTGCATGCGCCTACCATCGACTGGGTCCTACCATGTCACCATTCCACGTGTTTTGTCACATTTTCCTCCGTTCCCCTATATATTTCATTCAAAGGTAAAAATGTTAAGTTCTCGTGTTTGATTTTCTGTGCTCCGCCACCTTTCTCCATGAACATTTTCTGTTGTTCACGACCATTTTCCATCGTCATCCTGCACTATTCCACCACTTCACCAACCTGCACGACCATTCTCATAATCCTCGTTGCATTCACCCACCCCGTGCATGATTTCTTGACCAGTTTTGTGTGTTTTGCAGGGTTTCGGGTGGCAATAAACTGCCATGATTCGCAGTCTCTGTCACAGTAACAGAGAACATTGGAAAGGACCATTTTTCAGAGGCTATAATTATGGAGAAAGGCTTGGGAAGCTGTTACAACATGACCTCCATTAAAGAAGTAGGGTTAAACTCTGTCCAAACCATCCAGAGTCATTCAAAGCACAGATTTCACGATCGGAGACATTAATATTGCAGACAGAGAATATTAGTAAAAGGCAGAGAATTAAAGGCGTATAATTGAAGATTTTTAAGCCTTAACCTAACCATTTGAAGGCAAAATTCTAGATTGAAGACCCCGTAGATCACTCAGAGAGTCCATGCACAGAAAACAATACCCTCAAGGTTTCATTTCAGCAGAATTTTCTTTCCAGGGAAGGACAGACTGCCCATGTGGTTTTTATTTCTCTACTGTGTTCCTGAAGAGATTTCCACCCAGTGCATTTATTTCAGAAAGCAGGCCATAGAGTACATACAACACTATAGAGTCATCAAGCAGTATGGGCATGCACGTTTCCGCCATCTTGTCTTAATGAGGAAAATTAAATGTTCATCATCGACTTCCTCTACTAGTTTTCTTTTTCTTCTATAAAGCTTCCTAAGAACAGATTTTTGGGGGTTCCAAATTTTATCAGAAAATTATGCGGTGAGAGAATTTTTTGTATGCATTTTGTAAGAACTCTTATATGAATGTACAGAGCCCGTTGGGTTTTAGTGAGGAGTTCCATATTTAAAGAGGATTCTAAACTTTGGTGTCTCACAGTGTGTAACTTTCTCTTATATGTGCTAATTTAATGATTCATTTCGTTTCATCCGCCTTTCTTGTATCATGTTTCTGGAATGTGAGTGGCTCATTGGTTTTTGGTATGGATTTATCCTATTTTATACCCATGCTCGAATTAGTCAAGCGCTTTAAATATGGCTCAGGCATGATATATTGTTTCACTATTCACTTCAACCATATTTCTGCTATATTAGTTTCTTTGGGAGGTTATTTTTAAAACACTATTGTCATGTATAGATTCTTAAATTAATAAGCCCATTACATGGTCATATTGTGTATCTGGATATCATCTCAATGACAACTAGTATTCTCTTAATCTTTCATACATAACAAACACCTTCTGATAATTTATTTCTGTGAGGTATTTTTGAATCAGCCCTCTTTACAGTAAGCTGTCTCTGAATTGTCTGATGCATTTGTGTTAGGGTTCCTCACATATTGCCTCTGCAGTATTTCTTTCCCTGTGTCAATTTCCTGAAGGTTTTGGTCCCATTCAAATTAATATTTCTTGTTTTCAGGAGATAGCATGAGAGCCTTTTGTTGATAACTCCCTCTATTATATCACACACTCCTTGCTATATAAATATGTCCTAGGCACTGGTATTTCACAACTCAAGGCTATCTCTAGGAACTACAACATCTTTTTGGCGCCGTTGCCGGGGAACGAAGTTGAGAAAATTTAAATCCCTGGGCCTCGACAAAACCTAATTCACTCTTCAAGTAGGTGAGTATGGAGAGTTGAGAGTTGTAGATCCCTCACCTTTGTGACTCCACATTCGTTTATTAGATAAATTCACTTGCAGTCTTAGCTCTTCGTAAGCCACACCTGAGGTCAAATACGTCACAGCCAAAGACACCTTCAGTGTCTGACCCAGAGAAGATCATACATAGAAGAAGTTCGAGGGAAAGACAATCAGTCCACACTGAAATCCCTGAATTGTCTGTAGAAAACTTTCCATCCTCTTCTTCTCAAGTAGCCCAAGTGCTAGGTCCCGACTCCACTGTGGGAGATACTGATTACTATTGAGATAGTCCACCCCATGGAGGTGTCAGAATTAAAGAAAAATTTCACCCTACTCCTGAGGTCGAAGAGGTCAAGTAAGTCACCGAAGTAGATGCTATTAACAGACTATTGTTCCCCTCAATACCTCAAGCTGCAGTCCATTACATTCTTATTGTCATTCATACTCCACTTCCACCTCCGCCTCCTCCTTTTACACATCAAACTCGTCCACTACCTCCACCTCCTCCAATGGCAAATGTTCCAGGCTTCTTGTTGAATAAATATGCCCCCCTGGCATTACCTCAAGTGTTGAACGATATGCCACAGGACTGTCTGAAGATTTTACCCCAATTCAATGGGGAAAATGAGATTGATGCTCAAGAACATCTTGAGGTCTTCTGCTCTTTTGCAGAGAAATTTAATGTGGAACATTTAGATGTAGTCTTAAGGCTATTTGTACAATCTCTTGATGGTTGAGCCTGAAAATGGTTTAAGACATTGGGAGACCGTTCTGTTACCACATGGGAAATAATGTAAGATACTTTTCTCAGGAAATGGGGAGAGAAGAAAGATCATGGAAATTGTCTTACTAAGTTCAATACACAAAAGACATAACGAAGGGGTGTCAGAGTTCATCAAGAGATTTAATAAATTGTATTTGAGTCTTCCTGCAGATATGAAACATCATCAAACTGCTGCTAAAGTTGTTTTCGTAGCAGCCTTTGACTCAAAATTCAGTTTCTCTCTAAGAGAAAGAAAGCCTGCCACTCTGGATGATGCTTAGATAGATGCACTAGAGTTGGAGGCAAATTTCACCTCCACTGGTAAATCAAAGGGAAAATCTGAACAAGATACTAGAAGAAGGGGCAAAGAGGAGGTATCTACCTCTAACCAAGATAGAGACTTAGCTAATGAGAGAATAGAAGAAATGAACAAAATAATTAAGAACCTTTCTGGTAAGCTGGTCAAGCTTGAATTGGAGGCCAAGAATTCAGCCTCCAAGAATTTCCAGAATGCTCCAAATAGAGGTTACAATCCTCATTATAGGAAACCACCCCTGCAAATATTGCAAAGGGAACTAAAGGAACAACAAGATCAGGTACCACACCCATTGTACTTTGAAGGTTCAGTGGATGGTCCTATTGAAGACACTGCCTATGAATTGGAGGATGCAAATCTTGCTTTCTCAGATAGTGATAAAGAAGAATACCCCTTGCAAGGAAGTGATGGAACCGAATGCTCATTGCAAGGAGAAGAAAAGTATAGAGACACAGAAGACTCAGAAATTGATCACTATTGTAAGCAATTTGTTGATTTCATGCAAGCACAATTCAATAGAAGATATGATCTCAAATATTCTAGGAAGAGGACTCATACTCAAGATCAAGAAGAAGAGCCACCCCAGAAGGAAGAACCTGCTCAGAAGGAGCCAACAATGCAGAAAGTCACAGAAAAAGGTAAGGGGCCTCTAAACAAACCTTTGCAGTCTAATGATCAAAATCCTTCCTCTTGAAAAGTAGTATTCCCCCCTAATGCCAAGTCTATGTCAAAATAAGTCAAACCCTCAGCCAAAAATAAAGAGTCAAAAGAGGTTGTAATAGAGAAGTCCTCTCCTTCTTTCAGTCTGCAAAAGGAACTTGAGAAGGTCAAAATCCCAGTTCCCTTGACTGAACTGTTGAAGCAACCTGCATATCAATCCCAAGTCACCTCTTTCATGATCCCTCCAGAAGCAGCACTTATCCCGGATAGTCTCAACCTTCAAGAAGAAAGACCCATGGTTGTATTTGGCCCACATGTTGAGGAATTAGATGCTTCTACTCCTCCCTTCTATGTGTCTTTAGTGATCCATGACCTGTTGTTACATAATTGTATGTTAGATTCTAGAGCTTCCCATAATCTTCTGCCTCTGTCAGTCATGGAAAAACTAGGATTACAAATCACCCATCCATACAAGGACCTCTATTCATTTGATTCCAAAAGAGTTAAATGCCTGGGGATGATCAAGGATTTGGTGGTCAATTTGGCCCAAATCCCCGCAAAAAGTGTGGTAATGGACATCATGGTGGCTAACATCCCAGCTCGCTTTGGCATGTTGTTTTCAAGGTCCTCGGGAAAAAAAATTGGTGGGTCGATCAAGTTGGACTTAAAATACGCCACTATCCCAGTTTTTGGTGGCTAGGAGAGGAGGTTGTACAGGGAAACTAGATTTGTCAATATGGTTACTAAGGCTGACAACTCTGCTAATTCACCACTCTACAGTAAAGAAGGAGATTTCTCATGCTTGATGCTGGACGAAGATCAATATTATGCTCATGAACCATCCTTCTGCCAGATCAAGACTGAGCGACCCTTAGAGAGCCATGAAGCAGGAATCTGGACACTTCATTTTGATGGAGCAAATTCTAGAGAAGGTAATGGAACTGGAATACTATTGATTTCTCCTACAGGAAAATGGGTACAATTTTCTTTGAAGCTAGAATATGAAGCCACTAATAATGTGGCTGAATATGAAGCACTTCTGTTAGGGTTGTAGACAACCAGGAGCATGAATATACAAAGTGTAAAAGTTTTGGGAGATTTAGAACTAGTGGTTAGAAAAGTCAGGAATCAGTGTCAAACCAAACATCCTCGGCTGAGGGCTTATAGGGATGAAGTTTGGGACATGGTGGAAAAAATTTTCTTGGCATTTAATATCCAGTTCTTGCCCCGGGAACAGAATAGGATGGTCGATTCCCTTGCTGTGGCTGCTAGTACTTTCTGTCCACCTCAGAACCCTCTCTTAAGGTATGAAATTGAGGTACATTATCAACCATCAATCCTAGATAACATCAAGCACTGGCAGGTATTTGAGGATGAAGAACAGGTGAAGAGATTCATGGAAACAGTAGGGGAATTCTCCAATATGGAGATTGATGCTTGTGAATAAGAAGAGGCTGAAGACACTTCAGAAAGAAATTGGGAGGAGAAAATGGAAGGTAATAAAGTGTTGCAATTGAAGGGAAACGTTATACCTAGAGGTTTGGTGCCTCCAGAAAGATTATTTGACAAGAACTATGTCCCATTGCAGCCATGAAAAGTGGTAGAAGAAAATCAGGTAGAAAACCCGAATCTTGGTACTGATGCTAACCCCAAAATTGTAAAATTATCCAAGAAGATCCCAGAAGAATATAAGGAGATATACCTGGAATTATTTTAGTCTTACAAAGATGAGTTTGCATGGTCCTATCAGGACCTGAAAATGTTTGATATTAGTACCATGCAACATAGAATTCCACTAAAGGGAGATGCGAAACATCACAAGAAAAAGCTCAGACAGATAAATCCCCTGCTGCTTCCCTCCATTGAGAAAGAAATTAATATGTTGTTAAAAGCCAAAATAATTGTGCCACTGAGGTACTCTGAATGGGTGGAAAACCTAGTCCCTGTCCAAAAGAAGAATGGAGAAATAAGGCTATGCGTTGATTTCTGAAATTTAAATCGAGCATCCTTAAAAGATAATTATCCACTACCCAAGATGGATCACATCCTGCAGAAAGTAATTGGAGCTTCTAGGATGTCAATGATGGATGGATTCTCTGGTTATAATCAGGTAGCTATACTTTCAGAAGATCAGAAGAAGACTGCTTTCACCACGCCATGGGGGACATTTATGTATGCCAGGATGCCTTTCAGGTTGATTAATGCAGGGGCCAATTTTTAGAGGGCCATGGACATTGCTTTTGTTGGGGAGAAAGATAAAATTTTGGTAGTCTACCTCGATGATATCATTATGTTTTCAAAGGGCGATACGAAGCACAATCAGCATTTGCGTAGAACTTTTGAGAAATGCAGAAGGTATGGTCTTTCTCTCAATCCACAAAAGTATTTATTTGCATTAGAATAAGGCAAGATTTTGGGACATATTGTGACTAAATATGGGGTAAAAATAGACCTTAAGAGGGTGGAGGTTATAAATGGTATTTCTCTTCCCAGAAATAAGAAGGAGGTACAGGTGTTCCTAGGACGCATTAATTTTCTGAGAAGGTTTATTCCTAACTATGCTGAAATAGTTAGACATATAACTGACATGCTGAAGAAAAATAATGAGGTTAAGTGATCCCAAGAATCACGAGATGCCTTTACTAGAATAAAAAATGCTTTTGCAGAAGCCCCAGTGTTAGCTGGACCAGATTATGCCAAACCTTTCATGATATTTTCATTTGCATCACCTCATACAGTGGCAGGAGTTTTATTGCAGAAAAATGAAGAAGGGTACGAGCAGCCCATCACCTTCTTCAGTCAGGTGCTCCGTGATGCAAAACTGAAATATAACATATTAGAAAAGAAAGCATACGCCCTGGTGAAATCCCTTAAAGCTTTCTACATGTATGTCTTGCAGTCCCATATCACTGCATTTGTGCCTACAGCAGCTGTAAAAGACATTCTTATCCAAGGGGATAGTGAAGGAAAAAAGGAGAAGTGGATTGCCAAAATACAAGAGTATGAGCTAGACATCCGCCCTACCAAACTGATCAAAGGACAAGGGCTAGCCAAAATCTTATCCGAATCAAACTATCAGGCTTTGGGTATAAATCTGTCCATAATAGCAAGTGAGCAATCTGAGGAGAAAGAAGAGCGACAAGGATTAGAGATAACTACTCTGAAAACACATATAAAGTACCTCACCAGTCATTGGTACAAAGAGATAGTAGCATATCTCCTCACACTCAACTGCCCTCCAAGCTGTGATAAAGCTAAATACAAAATGCTAAGGTTGAGATCACAGAAGTACATAGTCGCCAATGGCCGGCTATACTGGCAAGATCCCTCAGGCATTCTACTCCTGTGTCTCACAGAGGATGAGGTAGAGAGTATAATGGACGAATTTCATGAAGGAATCTGTGGGGGTCATTACAGCTGGAGGGCCACTGCTCACAAAATCCTGAAGGTTGGTTTCTATTGGCCCAAGCTCTTTGGAGATGTTTTTGCCCGGGTTAGAGCTTGTGAGAAATGTCAGAAATTTGTTGAAAGACAGAAGTTGGCACCTCTGCCCATGATTCCTGTTCACGTGGACGAACCATTCCGGCAATGGGGAATTGACTTTATAGGTGAAATACATCCTCCATCGAGTGGTCAGCATAAGTGGATATTAACTACCACTGATTATTTCACAAAATGGGCAGAAGCCATACCTGCGAGGAATACAATAGATGTTGTGATAATAAAGTTCATGGAAGAAAACATCATATCCAGGTTTGGCTGCCCTGCCAGAATAGTAACTGATAATGCCCAGGCCTTCAAGTCTGCAAAGTTTGTAAGCTTCTGCCAGCAGTATAACATCACACTAAGTCACTCTAAATTCTATTACCCACAAGGAAATGGCTTAGTAGAGTCTTAAAATAGAATCTTGGTGAGGGCGCTGAAGAAGGCTATCAACGAAAATCAGAAAAATTGGGATTTCCAGTTGAAATTCGCTTTGTGGGCCAATAGAATTACCAGCAAGAGAGCAACTGGGAAATCCCCATATGAATTAGTATATGGGACGGCAATATTATTCCCTATACAGTTAGCCTTACCAGTAGCCCGATTCATACAAGAAATTCAAGAAGAGCCCGATGATGTGACCAAGAGAATAAATCAGCTGGTGGAGTTAGAAGAAACATGAAACTAGGTAAGTCAAAGGCTGACTGAATATCAAGAGAAGATGAAGTACCTTTTTGATCAGCATGCCAAGGATAGGAAGTTGCAGATTTGTGATTTAGTGCTCAGATGGGATATCAGGAAAGCTGAAAAGGGGAAACATGGTAAATTCGACCCACTCTGGTTTGACCCTTTTAAAATCGTTGAACAAGGGGGCAACAACACTTTCAGGTTGGAAAATTTACAAGGAGACTTTCTCGATGCCCCTGTAAATGGCCAGTTCCTTAAACCCTACTTCCAGTTCTGATTCAAGCATAGATAGCCTGGTGTATCATACTTTACATTAGTTTCCTATTTTCATCCTTGTTTGAATAATGTGGGTGTCGTGATGAATTATGAAAATAAAAGTTGAAGTGCTGAAGAACAGTTTCCACATAGAATATTAACCAGTGATCTGCGAAGTTCTTGAAACGCCCAGGGATGAACGTGTCATCCCCAGGTGGAGCCAATGTTGATCATGTCAGCCCCCTGTTAAATTCTGACAAGAAATCCCCTTTAAACCCCCTTTGTTAGGCCTAAAAAATCCTTTTTCCTCTTATCGTTTCCCTCCTCCAAACTCAAAGTTGCATAAAAAAGGGTCGAAAGCACACATTTTAACATATTTAAGGCCTAACACCTTTCGGCCCTAACCCCCTTAGTATTTTTCTCCATGTGACCTGGGCACTAGACCAAGCGCTAGCCCGGAAAGTGCTTATTGCAGACGGATATCGGGGGAAGTATTATTCTTCAATCTGTACAGATCGGACGGCCTTCATAGATCATCGTCGTGGATGTGGCCCAACCTATCCACCGTCTAATCAATCTGAAAATCAACGGTCCGCAGCTCACCCGCCCTTGTGGTCCTCGTGCCCAAAAGCAATGTTCAAAAACCAGTGGTATCCATCGCACCGCGTTTGGAGGATGGGTGGTAATTTTATTTTCAGAGCAATTCCACTCACCGCCTAACACGTGGCTCCATCACTATTTCAAAACCGCCCCCCCGTCACACGTTATTGTTCCATATTTGACCCGGCGCGATATGCATATCAACCATCCGATCTGGGGCTCTCCATCCAACGGTCATCGCACCCCAAAGATGCACATAAAGTAACCCAAGGAATCTGTACCCCTGGCCCACCATCCGTCGTCCTCCGATATGTTTTCCACAGTTGATCTCCTCCTGAGGTCGAACGGTCCAGATTTAACTGCATGCACCTGCCATCAACTGGGTCCTGCCACGTCACCATTCCACATGTTTTGTCACATTTTCCTCCGTCCCCCTATATATTTCATTCAAAGGTAAAAATGTTAAGTTTTCGCGTTTGATTTTCTACGCTCTGCCACCTTTCGCCATGAACATTTTCCGTTGTTCGCGACCATTTCCCACCGTCATCCTGCACTATTCCACCATTTTACTAGCCTGCACGACCATTCTCATTATCCCCACTGCATTCACCCACCCCGTGCATGATTTCTTGACTAGTTTTGTGTGTTTTGCAGGGTTTCGAGTGGCAATAAACCTCCATGATTCGCAGTCTCTGTCACAGTAACAGAGAACACCGGAAAGGACCATTTTTCATAGGCTATAATTATGGAAAAAGGCTTGGGAAGCTATTACAACATGACCTCCATTAAAGAAGCAGGGTTAAACTCTGTCCAAACCCTCCAGAGTCATTCAAAGCATAGATTTCGCGATCGGAGACATTAATATTGCAGATAGAGAATATCAGTGAAAGGCAGAGAATTAAAGGCGTATAATTGAAGATCTTTGAGCCTTAATTTAACCATTTGAAGGAAAAATTATAGATTGAAGACCTCGTAGATCAATCAGAGAGTCCATGCATAGAAAACAATACCCTCAAGGTTTCATTTCAGCAGAATTTTCTTTCTAGGGAAGGACGGACTGCCCATGTGGTTTTTATTTCTCTACCGTGTTCCTGAAGAGATTTCCACCCAGTGCATTTATTTCATAAAGTAGGCCATAGAGTACATACAGCACTACAGAGTCATCAAGCAGTATGGGTGTGCACGTTTCTGCCATCCTATCTTAATGAGGAAAATTAAATGTTCATCATCGACTTCCTCTACTAGTTTTCTTTTTCTTCTATAAAGCTTCCTAAGAACAGATTTTTGGGGGTTCCAGATTTTATCAGAAAATTATGCGGTGAGAGACTTTTTTGTATGCATTTTGTAAGAACTCTTATATGAATGTACAGAGCCTGTTGGGTTTTAGTGAGGAGGAGTTCCGTCTTTAAAGAAGATTCTGATCTTTGGTGTCTCGCAGTGTGTAACTTTCTCTTATATGTGCTAATTTAATGATTCATGTCGTTTCATCCGCCTTTCTTGTATCATGTTTCTGGAATGTGAGTGGCTCACTGGTTTTTGGTATGGATTTATCCTAGTTGATACCCATGCTCAAATTAGTCAAGCGCTTTAAATATGGCTGAGGCATGATATACTGTTTCACTATTCACTTCAACCATATTTCTACTATATTAGTTTCTTTGGGAGGTTATTTTTAAAACGCTATTGTCATGTATGGATTCTTAAATTGATAAGCCCATTACATGGTCATATTATGTATCTGGATATCATCTCAATGAAAACTAGTATTCTCTTAATCTTTCATACATAACAAACACCTTCTGATAATTTATTTCTGTGAGGTATTTTTGAATCAACCCTCTTTACAGTAAGCTGTCTCTGAATTATCTGATGCATTTGTGTTAGGGTTCCTCACATATTGCCTCTGCAGTATTTCTTTCCCTGTGTCAATTTCCTAAAGGTTTTGGTCCCATTCAAATTAATATTTCTTGTTTTCAGGAGATAGCATGAGAGCCTTTTGTTGATAACTCCCTCTGTTATATCACACGCTCCTTGCTATATAAAGATGTCCTAGGCACTGGTCTTTCACAACTCAAGGTTGTCTCTAGGAACTACAACATGGCTCATTCAGTTAAGTGTATGGACCATCCTCACCATCTTCATCATATTTTTCCTCTTTGTCGACGTTACAACATTCAGCTTAATCTGCACAAGTGCATCTTCTGTGTTGATTTCGGTAGACTCTTGGGGTTTATCGTGTCCAAAGATAGAATTCGTTTCGATCCGCTTAAGGTTGAGGCAATTGTCAATCTCCCCTCTCCCTCCTCATTGCATCAATTGCAGAGTTTGCAAGGGAAGGCTAATTTACTATGTTGTTTCATACCTAACTATGCAGAAGTGGATAACGGATTCACACGATTATTACAACAGGGCATCCCATTCTGTTGGGAAAATATTTCTTAGAAGTCCTTTGATGCACTGAAAACATTGCTTGTCAATGCTCCTCTGTTGCGTCCTCCAAACTATCATCATGATTTTTCCCTCTATTTAACCGCCACTTTCAGCACGATTGCCATGGTTCTGGTACAAGAGATGATGATGGTAATGGGAATGTTATTTATAACTTATCTCGTAACCTTCTCGATCCCGAGACATGCTATGCACATGTCGAGAAGTTAGCGTTAGCTGCGGTTCAGGTAGTTCAACGTTTTCATCATTATATTCTTTTGCGTACTGTGACTGTGATTTCTTATTGCAACCCTATGACCTATATATTTTCTCGAAAATTGCAGGGGGTAAATACTTGAAGTGGATTGTCATCCTCCAAGAGTTTGATTTGGAATTCACTACTTCCAAGTCGAAGAAATCATTAGTATTTGCTGATTTGATCCGTTCCCTCCCGTCAGACTCTGATCCATCTGGTTCTGAGGAATAAATTCTAGATGATACGCTTTTCTTGATTAGCACCCTCAATCCTTGGTATGGTGATATCAGTGTCTATTTCCAGAATTCTACTTTCAGATCTGAGTTGACAAAGGATGCATGCCGGCGCATCCGGCACTAATCTCAAACTTATCGTAAAGTCGGAGATACGCTCTATTGTATTGGAGTGGATTCCATACTCCGTCGATGTTTGACTCTCGAAGAAGCTGAGAAAGCCCTCATTGATTGTCACAGTGGTGACTGTGGTTGTCACATGTCTAGTTATGCCACTACACAGAAGATTCTTCATGCTGGTTATTTCTAGCCTTCTATTTTTAAGGATTGTGTTGTAACTCCTAGAGACAACCCTCAGTTGTATAAATACTAGTGCCTAGGACATATTAAATGTAAAGAGCATATGACTCAACTGATTGCAGTTGACAATGTTAGGTTCTCATGCTACTATCAACTAATGAATTTCTTTGATAAAGATGGGATTGAGACTCTAAATGTAATCACAACAAAGAAGAAAACTGCAGAGACTAAATATGAAACTCAATAAGTAAATGCATCAGATAGATTTAAAACATAATGTTGTAAAGGGGGCCAACTTGTGAAATGAACGTATAGTGGTCAACTTATAAGTGAGCGAAGACTATGATAGAAAATGAGATAAGATATCAACTATAACTGGGCTTATTCTAGGATAAGAATCCAAATAGTTATTACCAGTAGAACAATGGAAGAGATGTGAAAATGAACAAAGTATCATGCTTGATCCATATTTAAAGCGCTATAGATGAGTAAATATGAGTATCTGTTATGATAAATTCACATTTAAACATGGGAGCACTCGCATTCCAGAACATTTAGATACAAGAAGTGTAGAGAGATACAAAATGAACATGTATATTAAAAACATGAAGAAGGGTTACAGATTGTAAATCATCTTAAATGGAATCCCCAATCCCAGAAAAATCTTCTATTACTGAATCCCAACGGGATCTTCAACACCAACTATCGAATTCATACAAAAAAATACACATACAGAGTGCTTGAGCTAGTGAGTCCTTCAGAAAATCTCGAACCCTGTATAAGTATTTTCTCTCTACTTTTATAACTTCTCATTTCTATGCGTGGAAAGATATTTTGGAAAATATCTTTCCCGCATGCTTGTATGTTGTTCCAAGTATTAATCAAAAATAAAAACTGATGATGGGGTAGAACGCCTCCCATCATCTTACAAAGTGGGCATGAAGCCATTTCTAACAAAACTACAAACAACTTGCTAACTGAAAATAAAATGTAGGAGTGAAATATGAATTTCACTCAAAATTAAAAAGTGAAAAGAAAAATAAGGTAAGAGGCCATGTAGGCCCAATCATGAATTATCATTACTTCCAGTGAGATGGAGTTGCAGCTGCTGCTGGAGAAGGCAGTATTGTTGTCATGGAGGAGATGGATTTCTTTTTGGAAGACGGAGCAGATAGGGACGTAGACGCGGTGACTGGAGCGCTTGTATGATCGCTACACCTCTTCCATATGTCAGTTGCAACACCAAGTATTGCAACGAAAGCATCGACCAAGGCATGTACTTCTGTCAATTCGGCATAGTTCGTTCGAGTAGGCAACCGCTGCTTAACTTGATAGAGAAGGGAGAACTCCTTACCAAGTGAGGCAATTATTGTTTTGGCCTGAAGCTGAGTGGTCTTTCTCAGATGGTGCATCTGTCTGATTCATCACCTCCATCATTTTGCACTCGTATACTTGTAATGGTTGAAACACAGTAGTTGTAGGCTCCCAACATGATGAGAAGCATGCAAGCGCCAGTTCAGTCCATTCCGTTTCAAACTGTCCCAAACTCGTCACCATCCATTCCAAACTGCCCATTTTAAGGTTGCGCATGGCTTCCTTTTCCATTACCCTTCTACACTCTGCTACCTCCTTGAACCTATCTTTAATTCCCCGGTTTACCAATTCTTCTAAGCTCAAATTATTCAGGAAGGTAATATACCTTCAGGTACTTTCAACTTTAGTTGTAGTGTTTGTGAATGGCTCAGGTCCAGGAGCAACCCTGGACTCACGAACTTGAGGGGTTTCGGGCTCTGAATTCTTAATCTTTATTTTACCCATTACCATTATGAAAAATGAAAATCAAAAGGAAACTTAGACAGTGAAAAAGGGGTAGAATACCTGTGTAGTAAGGAAAATGCTCTGGAGAAAACGATGCAGAGAAGTTGAAAGCGACTTGGTAGACCTGGTACTGGGAGCTCGCGCTTTAGTTATAAAATATCTCGTAAAAGAAAGTATTTTACCACAGTGAACACAGAACAAGGTTAAAAAGCTTTAGATTACCCAAAAAATGAGGCTAGGACGACACTTATAGGGCTGACGTCATAAGGACGTCGACATTGGGACGTGTGGCATTTGGCTATTGGTTATCAGGGTTTGGTTAGGTGTATACCATGCGTCGGGTTAAATACCGGTACTGGTCATGTACCAAGTGTCCTAGGACTTACCTTACCTTCATGTTACTTATGACAGCTGTTACTTGAATGGGCCAACTAAAAAGTCCAACGGGGTCTTGGAGCAGCTCTTAGCCTGCGGCCATCACCCCATGGAATACCTATCTTGGGTCCCACCATTGCTACATCACCACCATTCCGGAGGGTGAGTTTACACCTTCCCCCTGCCATCCTTGATCCGCCCGGAAATGCTTTAGCGCTGCCTTCTTCTCTTGATTGTTCATAACTCAGGTGGGTCCTGCTCTTATCCAGCTGTCTTGCACATATATACTCCTTTATTTTGGGTAAGGTTTTACTGCAAAGTTAAAACTATATGTCCTGTCCCCTTTATATATGGATTTTCATTTACATCGATCCACTCGCTCCTTTAAATATTTCTCCCCTTTATTCTTTGGTTGATCCCCTTTTTGAAGTTTCTTAGGGTGGTGGTGAATGATATAACAACATTGGCTCCATTTGGGGACAACACACTCATCCTCGAACGTGTCGAGAACTCTTCAGACCATATGTTAACCTATTTCTATGAACTCATCCTCGCTAGCACTTCTAACTTCCTTAGGTATTAATAAAAAACAACAAACATAAGAGTAAAAAAAAATAGATATTGTACAATATATATACAGCAGGCCTTACGACTTGAATCAATATTAGAAATAAGGTTTTAGGAATTTCCCATTTACAGGGGCTTCAAGCAGATCACCTTCCAAATTTTCCATCCTCAAAGTGTTATTTCCTCCAGCTTCTGCAATTTTAAATGGCCTGAACCACAATGGATCGAACTTCCCATGCTTTCCCTTCTCGGCTCTCCTAATATCCCACCTTAGTACCAGATCTCCAACTTGCATTTATTTATCTTTGGTATGTTGGTCGAACAAGTCTTTCATTTTTTCTTGATACTCTGTCAAGCTTTGATTTACTTGACTCTGGGTTTCTTCCAACTCAACCAACTGATTCATTATTCTGATAAGATCATTTGGCTCTTCCTGATTGTCTTGCAAGAAACTAGCTACAAGTAGAGATAGCTGTATTGGAAACACCACTGCTCGTCCATAGATCAATTCATACGGAGAATTTCCATTTGATCGCTTGCTAGTAATTCTGTTTTACCATAGTGCAAACTTGAGCTGTGAATCCCAATTTTTTTGGTTCTCGTTTATGGATTTTTTCAATGCTCTTACCAGTGTCTTGTTAGAGGATTCCACCAGCCCATTTCCCTATGGATAGTATGCAGTGGAGTGTCCCAACACAATTTTGTATTGCTGGCAGAAGTTAATGAACTTGGTAGAATTAAAATTCTGTGCATTGTCAATTACAATTTTGGTAGGGCAGCCAAACCTGGATATGATTTTATCCTCCATGAACTTGATCACTACTGCATCCATGGCACTCCTCACTCGTACTTCCTCTACCCATTTAGTAAAGTAGTATGTGGCTGTCAGGATCCACTTGTGCTGTCCACTAGACGCAAGATGAATCTCTCCTATGAAGTCAATTCCCCATTCTTGAAAAGGCTCTTCTACATGTACTGGGATCATGGGCAAGGGTGCCAACTTTTGTTTCTCAGCGAATATTTGATATTTTTCACAAGCCCTAACCTGAGCATGAATTTCTCCAAAAATTTTAGGCCAGAAAAAACCTGCCATCAAAATTTTGTGGGCTGTGGCCCTCCAACTATAGTGTCATCCACAAATGCCTTCGTGGAATTCAGCCATAACTTCCTCCACCTCGGGCTCTGTGAGACATAAGAGCAAGATTCCTAAGGGGTCTCTCCAGTACAACTGGCCATTTGCTATAATAAAATTTTGGGATTTTATTCTCAGAGTTCGATATTTCATCTTATCACAACTTGGGGGACACCTGAGAGTCAGAAGATACTCTACAATATCCTTGTAACATGCACTGAGTAGGTATTTCATTTGATTCTTATGAATGGTAGTTTCTATTCTAGCCTGCTCACCTGTACCTAAGTACCTCTTCAAATCCCATGGTTAATTTTATTCCCAAGGCTTGACAATTATATTTGAACAAGATCTTTGCTATTTCTTCTCCCTTTATAAGCTTGGTGGGGCAAATATCCAACTCATATTCTTGGATCTTTGCTATCCACTTTCCCATCTTACCCTCGCTGTCACCTCGGATCAAAATATCTTTCACTGCATCAGTGGGTACGAAAGTAGTTATAGCTGACTGCAATACATACATTCGAAAAGCCTTCAGGGACTTTACCAGGGCATAGGCTTGTTTCTCCAAAATATTATATTTCAGCTCAACATCTCAAAGCACCTAACTAAAAAAGGCAATGGGTTTCTCGTATCCTTCGGCATTCTTCTATAATGATACCATTGCTACTATGTGAGGAGATGCAAATGAGAAAATCATGAAGGGCTTACCGTAGTCAAGACCTGTCAGTAGAGGGGCTTCTGCGAAAGAATTTTGATTCTATTAAATTCTTCCCTCGACTCGGCAGTCCATTTCACATCATTATCTTTCTTCAAAATTTCTGTTATATACCAAACTATCTCTGCGTAGTTCGGTATGAATCTCCTCAAAAAATTTATGCGTCCAAGAAACACTTGAACTTCCTTCTTGTTTCGGGGTAAGGATCTGTTGTTTATTACTTTTACCCTTTTTAGATCAATTTTGACCCTAGCTTTAGTTACAATATGACCCAAAAACTTTCCTTCTTCTAAAGCAAAAAAATATTTTTGTGGGTTTAGAGATAGCCCATACCTGCGACATTTGTCAAAGGTTCTGCGCAAGTGATCGACGTGCTTGGTATCATTCTTGGAGAAAACTGTGATATCGTCTAGGAACACCACCAAAAATTTGTCCTGCTCACCTACAAAAGCGATGTCCGTGGCCCTCTAAAATGTGGCGCCCATGTTTATCAACCCAAATGGCATTCAGGCATACATGAACGTACCCCATGGAGTGGTAAATGCCGTTTTATTTTGGTCTTATAGAAGAAATGCCACTTGACTGTACCCTGAGAAACCATCCATCATGGACATGCATGAGGATTCCACCACCTTCTACAATATGTGATCCATTTTTGGCAGTGGATAATTGTCTTTAAGGGATGCTTTGTTTAAGTTCCGAAAATAAACACACAGTCTTATCTCTCTGTTCTTCTTTCGAACTGGGATTAGTTTGGCTACCCATTCGGAATACCTCAATGGTACAATGATTTTGGCCTTCAACAATTTCCTGATCTCCTTTTCTATGGATGGGAGCAGTAAAGGATTAATCCGTCTCAACTTTTGTTTGTGCGGCTTAGCATCTCCTCTTAATGGGATCTTGTGTTATATGATGCTAATGTCAAAAGTTTTTAGGTCTTGATAATACTAGGTGAACACATCCTTGTAGGACTAGAATAATTTCAAATATTTCTCTTTGTACTCTTTGGGGACCTTCTTTGACAACTTCACAATTTTGGGTTCTGCCTCTGTCCCAAGGTTTAACTCCTCTACCATCTTCTGTTTGACCACCTTATTATGACTGGATGGGACATTGTTTTTGTCAAACAGCCTTTCCAAAGGCACCAATTCTCTGGGGATCACATTCCCTTTGAGTTGGATTACCTTATGGCTAGCCACAGTATCCTGCCACTTATTCGTGGGTGAATCTTCAATCTCTTCTTCTTCTGCATCTATGGTCAAATTGGAGAAATCTCCAATAGTCTCCATGAATATTTTCACTTGTTCTTCATCTTCAAACACCTTCCATTGTTTGATATTATCTAGGATAGAGGGACGATAACGAACTTCTATTTCATACCTTAACAAGGGGTTCTGAGGGGGTCTGAAATTACTAGCTTCAATAGCAAGAGAATCGGTCATTCTATTTTGGTCCCTCGGCTTGAATTGAATGTTGAATGCCAGGAAGAAATTTTCCACAAGATCCCACACTTCATTCCTAAAGGCCCTTATTCGGGGGTGATTTTCCTGACATTGATTCTTGATCTACCTTACTACTAGCTCCGAATCCCCAAAGACTTTCAGACTTTGGATGTTCATGTTTTTGGCTGTCTGCAATCCCAGCAGTAGTGCTTCGTATTCGGCCACATTATTCATTTCTTCATACTCCAACTTGAAGGAAAAAGGGACTAACTGCCCATTAGGAGAAATCAAAAGGACATTGGCTCCATTCCCTTCTTTGGAATTCTCTCCATCAAAATGTAGGGTCCAGATACCCCTTTCTTCCCCACTTGTCAACTGTTCAGCCTTCAATTGGCAGAATGTCGGTTCCTACAAGAAATATTTGTCTTCTTTGAGCATCAATCAAGAGAAATCCCCGTCTTTTCTATGTATGGGTGAATTAACAGAGTTATCAGCCCTGGTCACCATTTTTACTAATCTTGTCTCCCTATATAACCTTAACTCTTGGCCTCCAAATACAAGGATGGTTGCGTATGTCAGATCTAGCTTGATGGATCCCCCAATATTTGTCCCCCATGATCTAGATAATAGCATCCAAAAATGGGCTGGGATATCAGCAACCACTATATCCATTACCACACTCTTGGCTGGGATTTGAGCTAGATTTACAACTAGATCTTTGATCATCCCCAAAAATTTGACTCTGTTAGAATCAAAAGAGTATAGGTCTTTGTATGGATGAGTAATCTATAGTCCCAATTGATCCATTACTGAAATAGGTAACAGGTTATGGAATTCCCTTGAGTCCATCATGCATTTATGCAACAAAAAATCATGAATCACTAGGGAGACATAGAAAGGAGGGGTTGATGAATCCAACTCCTAAACATGGGGACCAAACACTACCATGGGCATTTCCTCTTGGAAGTTAATACTATCTGGGATTGAGGTTACTCCTTGAGGAAGCATGAATTGAGACACTTGAGCTTGGTAGGCAGGTTGTTTCAAAAGCTTAGCTAGGGGGACTGGGATCTTGACCTTTTCTAGCTCTTTTTGTAGACTAAATGCAGAGGGATACTTCTCTATAAGGTTTTCTTTGGGCTCTTTCGGAATTACTGGAGGCTTCTCCTTCGTTGGAATATGTTTGACCTTTACATGGGAATTAGCTATAGGTTTATAAGAAGAGGGGATGGAAACATTAGAATGTACAGGTTCATTGATAGGTTTCTTACCTTTGTCTTCAAATTTTTGAACAATTGACTCCTTTTGAGGCAACTCTTCTTCTAGCTCTTGTGTTCGGGTCCTCTTCCTAGAGGACCAAAGATCATACTTTCTGTGAAATTGTGCTTGGATGAAGTCCACAAATTGTTTGCAGTAATCATCAATATCAGGATCTTCAGCAACACCTATTTTCTCAGCTTCTTCTTGCAAAGGGAAGCTCAACCTCCTCATATTCCTACAAAGAGAGTTCCACCTCCTCACCTTCTTAGTAGGCGAGGTATTGATCATCCTACACATCAGAAACTTCTTCAGCAGAACCATCCATTTTCCCTTCAAGATACAGTGGAGGCTACATGTGATCTTGTTGCTCCTTCTAGTCTCTCTGCAATATTTGTAGAGGAGGTTTTCTGTACTGAGAGTTATAACCTTGGTTTGGAGCAGCTTGGGGTGGCCTCGATGATGATTTCTTTGCTTCAAGATCAATCTTCACCAACTTTCTTGAGAGGTTCTTGATCATCTTGTTCATTTCCTCGACCTTATAATCCGCTGCATCCCTTTCTTGATTTGAGGTAGAGGTTTCTTCTTTACCTCTTCATATAGAATCATGGTCCATCCTCCCTTTAGGTTTTCCCATAGAAGCAAAGTTAGCTTCCACTTCTAAAGCATCATTCTGAGCTTCATCTAGGGTGAAAAACTTCCTTTCCCTTAAGGAGAAACCGAAATCTAATTCGAACGCCGCTACAAACACCACCTTAGCATCGATTTAGTGAGGCTTCATTTCTGCTTGTAGACTTGTATACAGTTTATTAAATCTCTTAATAAATTTAGAAACATCTTCATTATGTCTTTTCCTCAAGATTTTGAATTCAGTAAGACAATATCCATGATCCTTTTTCTCCCCCCATTTTCTAGTGAAGGCATTTTCCATTTCCTCCCAGGTATTAGTAGAGCAGTCTCCCAAGGTCTTGAACCATTTACAAGCCTCTCCATCTAAGGACTGAACAAAAGGCCTCAACACAACATCTAGATTCTCAACATTGAATTTCTCTGCAAAAGCACAAAAAACTTCCAAGTGTTTTTGGGCGGCAGTGTTATCCTCCTCGTTGAAGCGAGGTAGGACCTTCAAGTAATCTTGACGCATGTCATTCAAGATATGTGGTAATGATAGGGGGGAATATTTGTTCAAAAATAAACTAGGAACAACCATGGTAGGTGGTGGAGATGGATTCTGATGAATAACAGAAGGTGGCAGAAGGGGAGTGTGTATAACAATAGGGATGTACTGAACGACGGCTTGTGGGGTTGCTTGGACAAATGGAATATGTGAAGTGGTAAATTCTGTGACTTCTTTCACTTCTTTGGCTTTAGGAGTGGATTGCAGAAAGAAGCTTGAAGTGTCTACAGACTCAGCCTCATATTTGACTTCAATATTTTCAATGGAGGAATGACCTGGAGTATTCAAGGATTTTGGCAGTGGTCTCAGGGCCTTGAACTTGAGCCAACTGTGAGGAAGATGGAGAGTCTTCCAGGGAGAATCTTGGTATATCAGTATGAGCAGTCTGCTTTTCTCTCCAATTTCTTTTGTATAATATGTTTTTAGGGTCAGATACTGAAGGATTTCTCAGTTGAGACGTGTCCGACCATAGATGGGGCTTATTTTGAGCTAGGACTGCAAAATGGATTTAAAATTTTAATTATAGTGGAGTCACCAAGGTGAGGGATCTACAAATCCCAACCCTTCTTACTCACCTATTTTTAAGGGTTACTGTGTTTTTTTCGTATCCCGGGGATTTAAATCTTTAACTTCGTTTCCCCAGCAATGGCGCCAAAAAGATGTTGTAACTCCTAGAGACAGCCCTGAGTTTTATAAATACCAGTGCCTAGGAAATCTTAAATGCAAGGAGAATATGACTCAACTGATTGTAGTTGAAAATGTTAGGCTCTCATGCTACTATCAACTAATGAATTGCTTTGATAAAGATGGGACCGAGACTCTAAATGTAATCACAGCAAAGAAGAAAACTGCAGAGACTGAATATGAAACTCAATAAGTAAATGCATTAGATAGATTTAAAACATAATACTGTAAATGGGGCCAATTTTTGAAATGAACGTACAGTGGTCAAGTTATAAGTGAGCGAAGACTATGAAAGAAAATGAGATAAGATATTAACTATAACTAGGCTTATTCTAGGAT
The DNA here is from genome assembly GCA_034641835.2 of Pinus albicaulis. NCBI lineage: Eukaryota > Viridiplantae > Streptophyta > Pinopsida > Pinales > Pinaceae > Pinus > Pinus albicaulis. The sequence continues at coordinate 736,277,621 of CM076571.1, read as the reverse complement.
AAGAATCCAAATAGTTATTACCAGTAGAACAATGGAAGAGATGTGAAAATGAACAAAGTATCATGCTTGAGCCATATTTAAAGCACTATAGATGAGTAAATATGAGTATCTGTTATGATAAATTCACATTTAAACATGGGAGCACTCGCATTCAAGAACATTTAGATACAATAAATGTAGAGAGATACAAAATGAACATTTATATTAAAAACATGAAGAAGGGTTAGAAACTGTAAATATTCTCAAGTGGAATCCCCAATCCCAGCAAAATCTTCTCTTATTGAATCCCAACGGGATCTTCAACACCAACTATCGAATTCATACAAAAAATACACATACAGAGTGCTTGAGCTAGTGAGTCCTTCAGAAAATCTGGAACCCTGTATAAGTCTTTTCTCTATGTTTTTATAACTTCTCATATCTATGAGCGAAAAGTTATTTTGGGAAAATATCTTTCCCGCATGCTTGTATGTTGTTCCAAGTATTAATCAAAAATCAAAAATGATGATGGGGTAAAACGCCTCCCATCATCTTACAAAGTTGGTTTGAAGCCATTTCTAACAAAAATACAAACAACTTTCTAACTAAAAGTAAAATGCAGGAGTGAAATATGAATTTCACTCGAAATTAAAAAGTGAAAATAAAAATAAGGTAAGAGGCCACGTAGGCCCAATCATGAGTTATCATTACTTTGAGTGAGACGGAGTTGCGGCTACTGCTGGAGAAGGCGATACTGTAGTTGTGGAGGAGCTGGCTTTCTTTTTGGAAGACAGAGTAGACAGGGATGCAGACGTGGTGACTGGAGCGCTCGTATGATCGCTACACCTCTGCTAGATGTCAGCTGCAAGACCAGGTATTGCAGCGAAATTATTGACCAGGGCATGTACTTCTATCAATTTGGCATGGTTCGTCTTAAATTGATAGAGAAGGGAGAAATCCTTACCGAGTGAGGAAATTATTGTTTTGGCCTTAAGCTGAGTGGTCTTCTCAGACGGTGCATCTGTCTGATTCATCACCTCTGTCATTTTGCACTCGTATACTTGTAACGGTTGAAACACAATAGTTGTAGGCTCCCAGCATGATGGGAGGCCTGCAAATGTCAGTTCAGTCCATTCCATTTCAAACTGTCCCAAACTCATCACCATCCATTCCAAACTGCCCAGTGCAATATTGCACACAACTTCGTTTTACATTACCCTTCTACATTCTGCTACCTCCTTCAACCTATCTTTAATTCCCTGGTTGACCAATTCTTTTGAGCTAAAATTATTCAGGAAGGTAATATACCTTCTGGCACTTTCAACCTTAGTTGCAGTGTCTGTGAATGGCTCAAGTCCAGGAGCAACCCTAGACTCGCAAACTTGAGAGGTTTCGGGCTCCGACTTCTTAATCTTGATTCTACGCATGACCATTATGGAAATTAAAAGTGGAAGGAAATTTAGACAATGAAAAAGGGCAGAATACTTGTGCAGTAAGGAAAATGCTCGGGAGAAAATGATGCAGGGAATTTGAAAGCGACTTGGTAGACCTGGTATTGGGAGCTCGCGCTTTGGTTATACAATATCTCGTAAAAGAAAGTATTTTAACACAATAAACACATAACAGGGTTAAACAACTTTAGATTACCTAAAAAACGAGGCTAGGATGACACTTGTAGGGCTGACGTCATAAGGACGTCGACATTGGGATGCGTGGCATTTGGATATTGGTTATCAGGGTTTGGTTAGGTGTATACCACGCGCTGGGTTAAATATCGGTATTGGTCGTGTACCGGGTGTCCTAGGACTTACCTTACCTTCGTGTTACTTGCGACAGCTATTACCTGAATGGGCCCACTAAGAAGTTTGGCGGGGACTTAGAGTGGCTCTTAGCCCACGGCCATCACCCCAGAGAATACCTGTCTCAGGTCCCACCATTGCTACGTCACCACCATTCCGGGGGGTGAGCTTTCGCCTTCCCCCTGCCATCCTTGATCCCCCTATAAATGCTTTAGTGCTGCCTTCTTCTCTTGACTGTTCGCAACTCAGGTGGGTCCCGCTCTTATGCAGCTGACTTGCACATATATACTCCTTTATTTTGGGTAAGGTTTTACTGCAAAGTTAAAACTATATGTCTTGTCCCCTTTTTATATGCATTTTCATTTACATCGACCCACTTTCTCCTTTAAATATTTGTCCCCTTTATGCTTCAGGTGATCCCCTTTTTGAAGTTTCTTAGGGCGGGGGTGAATGATATAACAACAAACTGCATTATTGTGGTTCTCAAATTTCATGATTTCCAATTCTACCAGCGCAAGATACGTGCACCACCTATACCTCTTCATCCTATCATTACCGTTGGTCCCTTTGCGAAGTGGGGCATCAATTTTGTGACGTGTAACCCTCACTCAGCCGAGGGGCATGCTTATATTATCGTAGCCGTTGAATACTTCACCAAATGGGCCGAATCAATGCCTACACTTGCTGCTGACGGTAAGACAACTCCTCAATTCATATTCAATCACATTATTGCTAGGTTTGGCATCCCTCAAGCCATCATTACTGATCATGGTTCCCATTTTCAGGATTATATGGTGGTGGAGTTACTTCTAAGTTGGGTCTGCGTCACGATAGCTCAATGTCGTACTATCCTCAGGACAATGGCCTCGTTGAATCCATGAACAAAGTTCTTGTCACCATGCTTCAACTTATGATTGGGATCCACAAATCCAATTGGAATCTCGTATTATTTTCGGCTCTTTGGGCGTACCGAACCTCCACTAAGAATGCGATCGGATTCACTCCTTTTCAGTTGGTTTATGGTTTGGAAGCTACTCTTTTGATTGAGTGTGAAATACCTTCGCTCAAGCTGGCTGTTGAATTACTTCTAAGAACTTCGCCAGAAGAAGAGCGTCTCCTCTACTTAGAAAGTTTGGATGAAACTCGCTACTTTGCTGCTATGGTTATTGAAGCACAAAAGAAGCAGGTCAAAGCTCATTTTGACCAATCGGTTTCCCCTCGTTCCTTCGTTGAAGGAGACCTCGTCATCCTGTATGACAAAGCTCATGATAAGCTGGGGGATGGAAAATTTCAACCCATGTGGCATGGGCCCTACATTATTAAATGTGTGTTGGATAATGGGGCCTATGAGCTCATTGATTACGAATGTCATCCTCTAGAACAACCCAGAAACGGGTTGTATCTCAAAAAATATTATGCAGGAGCCATTCATGCATGATTTGTGTACATAGGTGTTGTTTTCATTTTTGTACATGTTTTGGGTTTGGTGTTCTTTGCAAGCATTTTTCCTGCTTATTGGGTCTTGCTTATTGTGTAGATTTTTACTACCCCTTATTTCGGTTTCGCAGATAGTGCTTCCTGTAGTACCAGGAATTTGTCTTTAGCAGCCTGGGTAATTTATAACCTTGTTGGTGTGTTGATATATCTGAAAGGTATTTGTCTAGGACAGACTACAAAAAATGTTGTTGAGTATAGTGTTGTCCTTGAACTATTAACCGAGGCAATCAACCTCGGAATATGTTCATTGCTTCTCAATATAGGTTCATAGCTTGTTGTTCTTCAGCTTAATGGTCATTATTCGGTTAAAAACCCATATATTCTGAGATTGTATTTACATGTTCGTTTTTTGGAAAGAAATTTTGATTTTATTACATATAAACATATTCCTAGAGGAATGAATGCATTAACTGATACAATGGCTAACATTGTATTAGATAGACATTTGCGTAATCTGTAAAATCGTCATCATATGTAAAAGATCCATGTAGGAAAATAGATGTATATATATATATATATATATATCGAATGTTTTCATTAGTGTGCATCATAAATGTTTAAGATTGCAACAAGAAACAGTGAAGGAGGCATCCTAAAACATCATTCCTGATCCTAGTTGGAAAATAATCACCTAAACTAGGTGGGGCCCACACAGGTGATTTTTTTGGCGCAAAGTCTATTTTTAGACATGTCGATCATATTCTATGAGTTGTGGGATGCTATTTGTGGATGGTTGGTCAAGTTGGAAAAATATATGGATTTCTATTTTTAGACATATTGGGTGGAATCTATTTTTAGATTGCCAGTCTAAAAATAGATATGTCGAATATTATTAGCTCTTAATAATATTTGGACTCTAAACATTATCTTATTCTCTTGGAGCACTTCGCTATGTACAGATGGCATGAGCCGAGCAAGGAATTACGGCTATTCCCCGAGGGTTACGTGAGCCATTGTATGGAGACTTTGCTTAGAACCTGCGTAGTAGTTTCGATGAGTTATCGAGGTAGCCAGGAGTTGTGTTCGCTAACTCTGGGCGAGACACAGTTGAGCTAGTTGTATCTAGTCTAACTGATTGATACACTAGTGAAAGTGGTGTGAATTAATTAATAATTAATTCAATAATTAATAACTCATTAATCAACTGAAGAATACATCAGTTAACTACAGTGCATGGACAATTTTAGTGGAGACCAGTGGAGAGGTAGGTGAAAGAGCAAGTGTGACTATTAGTTGTGACTATAGTGTTCCATTGTTTGCACCACAAATTAAGTAGAGATGCCTATAAGGATTGCATGAGAAATTATGGAGAAATTGGAATTCATTCAGATCCATTCTTTAGCATGGATTGCATAGTAGAGGCAGGCGAAGGGCTAGCAAAGATCGGTGCATGGATTCGCAAGATCGGACCTGATTAGTGTGTAGCGATTGGAATGTACTGAGAGCTTGTGATAATATTTGTATGAGGATTGTTACATGATCTCTATGACACATATATTATATACAGATAGTTGGGGTTTTCAGCTTCAGGCTTTCCCATTAAAAAAATTGTGTTAATGTGTGTGAATTTTTATGGTTTCAATGTGTGCATGCAATTGATTTAATTTCTGCATGTGATGATCAATGGTGGAATAGATTCTGTATTATGCATGAAGTTAAAATAGTGTGTGATTAGGAGAATCTTGGACATATGCATGCGTAATGCATATAATTTCTACATGGTATCGGAGCCAAGTTGATCAATGGAGAAATTGAAATTATTGAAACAGTTGAGTTTTGTGCTGGTGGAATTTGAATTTGCTGCAGTGTTTTCTTGATGTCGAAGTTGAGATGTATTTCAACGGATTATGATTGGAGTATGCCCTTGAGGGCAGCTATAATTATATTGCATCGAAGGACATTATGGAGGCGGTGGTAGAGGATAATGGGTTGAAGGAGTTCTTAGATGCTGATATTCCTAAACCGGGTTCTAGTGATGCAGCTGCACTTTATGCATGGAAAAAGAAGGTAGAAAGGTGTCGAAGGATTCAGTTGGAATGTGTGAAGGATCACATAGTGTCCAACCTTCACGGTAAAGCCACTCCATTCTTGATGTGGAAGGCTTTGACAGAATTGTTCCAAAGCAGAAGTGACCAGAGGAAGTTGGCACTTTAAGACAAGCTCAGGAAAATAAAAATGGAGAAGAATGACACTATTCCAGTATACTTGACAAAAATTTTCCACTGCAGGGATGAGCTTGGGAGTGTAGGAGTTAGTTTGGATGAAGAAGACTTGGTGAGCTTGTCTCTCCTTGGGCTTCCGAAGAGTTGGCATAGCTACGAGGACTCTATCAGTGGTCGGGAGAAACTGCCAGGATGGGAGTGACTTTGGTAAGATCTTGTGCAGGAGGAGATAAGGTGGAGTACCAGGGATGGATCTTCATAAAAGAATGATGATGAAGAGGATTTAACTTTGGCTACCAAAGCAAGGAAAGAAAAGGGGAAGAAAAATCCTTCTCAATCTGGTGCGGATGGCAAAGAGCATGACATGTCCAAAGTGAAGTGTTTTCACTGTCATGAACATGGGCATTACGCCACAAATTGTCCACAGAAGAAGAAGAAAAAGAAAGATGCTGGAGCTGCAGCTGGTGAGGCCTTCGCCTCACAATTCGAGCTGGTCTTCTCATTGATCGCATGCATGGTGTCTAATGCATTGGGATCAGGGTGGTACTTTGATAGTGGCGCTTCCTTTCACATGACGAGAGATGTGAATATTTTCAGTGACTTGGTGGAGAAATATCTCCAGTTGCATGTTGAGTTGGGAAAAAATGGACTATACAATGTGACTGGCATTGGTACCATTACCTTTCAGAGGGAGTCAGGTAAACTCATTCTTTTACAAGATGTAGTGCATGTTCCAGGTTTAAAGAAGAATCTAATCTCAATTGCAATGTTAGAGGATAAAGGGTATGATGTTGTATTTAGTGAAGGAAAAGTGTTCCTTCGGTACAAAGCAATAGGAAAAGTCAAGAAGGTTGGGATTCAAGGTAAGAATCTCTACAGACTTGAAGTAGATGGGATTTCTACAGAGCTTCCTACTATTGGGAAGTGTGAGAAATCCATGCAATTGATGCTTGAGAGGGAGCAAGTTTTTCATGCAGGTAAGAATGAACCTCGGGATGTGGACCAGCCACAAGATGAGAATCATGGAGTGGGAAAAACCACTCATGTAGAGAAATTTCGTGCTAGATGGGCAAAGGGAGTGCATGCAGCTATACCACTAGGTGAGAGGTGGGGCGACATGCATGATTAATCCCAAGAGGATATTTTTGGGCAGGATTCATGGAGATGGTGTGGATCTCATGAATTGAACCTGGCTACGAGGTGCCCATAGAGAAGCAATAGCATGATCAGTTGGATTGATGTAGGCAGATCAAAGTGACAGTGTCAGATACTGGAGCGCAGTTTAGAGTTGACAGCAAGTGCAGAGTGCATGGGTGCAGAGTTCAACAGTGTAGTGGTTCCTGAAGACATGTGTAGTTGGTACTAGCAGAAGTCGAAGACTTTGATGATAGATGCATCATATTGATTAAGTTTTTTGGAGCCTTTTCAGTTTCGGAAGAGTTGCAGAGCAGATGCATGGAGTTTCATGGTGCTTACAAAGGTTGCAGGGTGAATGGATGGAGTTGCATGTCGCATGCAATGACAGTCCTTTCTTGTTGAGAGGGAGTGTTGAAGATTGCAACAAGAAATAGTGAAGGAGGCATCCCAAAACATCATTCCTGATCCTAGTTGGAAAATAATCACCTAAACTAGGTGGGGCCCACACAGGTGATTTTTTTGGCGCAGAGTCTATTTTTAGACTATGTCTATTTTTAGACATGTCAATCATATTCTATGAGTTGCAGGATGATATTTGTGGATGGTTGGTCAAGTTGGAAAAATAGATGGATTTCTATTTTTAGACATATTGGGCGGAATCTATTTTTAGATTGCCAGTCTAAAAATAGATATCTCGAATATTATTAGCTCTTAATAATATTTGGACTCTAAACATTATCTTATTCTATTGAAGCACTTCAGTTAACTGCACAGATGTGGCACAGGAGCTGATAGAAGGAATTACGCTATTCCTGAGGGTTAAGTGGAGCTATTGCATGGAGGAATTCAGTTAGAACTCATGTGACAGATTTTGGTGGAGTTATTGAGGTAGTTGGTGGAGTTGTGTTCAGTTTAACTCAGTTAAACACAGTTGAGCTAGTTGTATCTAGATTGATACACTAGTGAAAGTGGTGTAAATTGATTAATAACTCATTAATCAACTGAATAATACATTAGTTAACTACAATGCATGGATAGTTTTAGTGGAGACCAGTGGAGAGGTAGGTGAAAGAGCAAGTGTGACTATCAGTTGTGACTATAGTGTTGCATTGTTTTCACCACAAATTCAGTAGAGATGCCTATAAGGATTGCGTGAGAAATTCTGGAGCAATTCGAGTTCATCCAGAGCCATTCTTCAGCAGGGATTGCACAGTAGAGGCAGGCGAAGGGATGGCAAAGATCGGTGCATGGATTTGCAAGATTGGGCCTGATAAGTGTGTAGCGATTGGATTGTACTAAGAGCTTGTGATAAGCTTTGTATAAGGATTGTTTCATGATCTCTATGACACATATATTATATACAGATACTTGGTATTTTCAGCTTCAGGCTTTCCCGTTAAAACAATTGTGTTAATGTGTGTGAATTTTTATGGTTTCAATGTGTGCATGCAATTGATTTAATTTCCGCATGTGATGATCAATGTTGGAATAGATTCTGTATTGTGCATGAAGTTAAAATAATGTGTGATCAGGAAAATATTGGACATATGCATGCGTATTTCATATAATTTCTACAATAAATTCAAAAAAATATTTGTGTTTCTGTTACATCCTGAGACATCACGTCTCTCAAAATATGTAGATATAAAACCTATATTTCTAATCAGCATGATACTCATGGTAGCATGTCACCACCTGTATGAGCCACCTTAGCAAATGGTGAATTCGTTTTGGCACCCCTACGGTATATCTCTAGTAGGCATGAGGAACATCGTCAAATCGTGCATAGTCCGGGACTCCGCGTGTGATTCCCTACAAGTTGTGCATGATATCCTCTTCCTCGCCTCCCTCGCCATGAGGGTCAAAATCGTGAGGTATTCGCCTCGCTATCAGAGACATTCCTACAAGTCTCTCTGGGCCAACATATTCAAGCACATGGGTTTAATGTTAGAACATACATAATTAAAAAAATCATAACACTCATAAAAATTAAAAATGAGTCTTACCCAAACCTTCATCCCAATCCTCTCCCTCTAGGAGTGAGAGGTCCAAATCATCAGTAAAATATGTACCAGAGTAAGTCCAATCCTCCACGACAATCAACTGTTGGTAGAGCCAATTAAATAACTTCGGTCTCCAGGACATCTGTTGATCGTCCCCCTTCCCTTGGCATCAGAGCTACTCATCGAGCCATCCTTGGTTCCCTCACTGGTGGTATCGGGACTATGACCTCCTGATGCTGAAAGATTGGTAGTCATTCTAGGAAGAACAATACTAGGATAGACCCATAACCAAATTGTTTCAAATTGGTCTTCTTACACTTTGTTAGCTGGTGTTCCATGTTGATTATCATAGCCTTTGCCCAATTGTAGATGGTTGGTGTCAAGAAGTATACAACAAGAAGTATCTATGTCTTTGTTTCTTCATGCGATGCTTGCGATCTCGCAACTCATGTGATGGTATGTAGCACTACTTTTAGTGCCAACTCTGGGATAGTCTGGATATCGACTTTCCTACTTCTTGATCCCTTTCGTGCCCCTGGACATACCCTGTCAATCACCATGGACATGTTCTCCATACAAGGCCAGGTGCCAGTTAGGATTGGTTCTGCTCCCCACCACGATAGTCCTATTATGAAGTAGACATTAGAAACATCAATCTCAAGTTCCTGATCTTGAAGGATGAAATTTTCCTGATTTTCATCCCATATGTTGATCAAATATTGTAGCACTTCCGGTTGAGCTCAGAGACATGGTGTCAAGAAGAACTTATTTAGTCCACAGTCTTTGAGAGCTTCCATGCATCTCTCATTTCCCATGGCAAGCTCATCTTCTTTGTTGTGTTCCCGTTCTTTCCATTCGATCACCATTCTTCCACTTTATACCTACAAACATGTTCATATGGAAAATATTAGCTGATTTAGAAGCTTGAATTTGTGAAAAAATGGGCCCTTAACTTGTATTTTTAAAGATAACATGGTCTGTGTAGTTAGCGCACCCAGTTCAGAAAAATGGGTGATTGGCATGAGTCCATGCCCGAAACTCGCGCCAACCGTCGTGCCCTAAAATTTGTATTTTCCTCCTCAGAAATCAAAATTGAGGGCTGCAGGCAATAAAAGAGGACTCAAAATGAAGGGAAGGATGACAACTTTTACCTGGAACTGACAGATTCGAGATTGGTTTTCCGGATCATCCACTACAAGAGGTAAAAAGTGAAAAGTAATTATTTTTACCTTTTTTGGCATTTTATAACTTTTTCACAACCCTAATTAGGTTTTAAGACATATTTTTCTATTATTTTATTATATTATTTTGAGAAATGGGTTTTACATGTATCTCTTGTGCAGCTACAGGTTTTCACACGATAGTGATGAAGTAACGAGCTATATTTTATACTTTTTCAGACACGGTAAAAACATGAAAATTTCATTATTGGAGTCATCTTTCAGCTCTTTTCTGACTCTCTAAAATTGAAAATATTGCTGAGATTCTTGTCATTTTGAACTCGTTCAATGGTTGCGAAACGATATCTACCTAGTATATGTTTACCCCTTTTTCGGGCTAGGATGGATTATTTACAAAAAAGGAATACCTTAGCCTATCGCAACTAAGAGGTTCTTTCATATATTTTTTTCTACCTTTTCAGTTCTAAGAGACTATTTACGAAAAGGGCCATGTTGGAGTTTTATTTTCTGCTTCTTTTCAAACTCTCTAAACATGAAAAGATGCTGAGTTCTCCCTTTGTCAGACTCGTTAAACCCTGATGACATCAGACTTTGTCACCATGACGTTACTCGAGTTCTTCCTTCCTAGGGCTTGTAAAATGTACTAGGTTGGATTTGTCCAAAGGAAAAACTTACATTGCAAGCATATGCTATCCCCTTCAAGCTTGTTCTAAAAAATAATAATTGGGGTACTCGCCAGAAATGGTGGGGGGAAATGGAACCAATTTTTAGTTATGTTGGCAGTATGACGCTCTTGAACATGGCACTTGTTTGCATTCGTGTCGGGTTGGGTACATCTCATTTCGTCATTTTTGCCTCCATGGATTTGGGTAATCTATTTTTACCTCTCATTTACTCTTTGCCACGTTATCATGACCTCAGATCCTTTGATGTGAAATACTACCAAATCCAGTGTCGTGTCACTGATATGTTCAAGAGAAGTTTGCCTCTGCATTTTTCAACCTCCCTTTGATTCTCTGTTGGTCCTGATTCACTATCATCATGTTCCTTTGTCTTGTGTCGATGATGTGAGAAACATCATGGCCTTCCTTCGACCAGGTCACTTCCTGTCGACTTCAGCTCATTATCCAGGAATATGATCTAGAGACTCCCTTTCGATACCTTGGAGCATGCATGCCTCAATGGAAGGTTATTCGCATTCGACGCAAGGTCCACATCATTGGCCTTCGATTGAGTGATTTTGTAGATGTTTGACATCAAATCACTCTTCACATTCTATGGATTGTACCTCTTGTACCTTGAGGGCCATTGTTATTATTGGTGGTTTCTCTTGCATCTATTAACAACTTTCATCGTTGGCTAGTAATCAGATGATTTTATTGCATGTTCGACTTCAGCTCATATATTCGCATGCTTGAATTTGTACTTGTTCTAGTTGACATGGAGCACAAGACCCTGGGTTTCGTCTAATAAAATCCAGGCTGCAGGTTCTTGTGGATTATCATGACTAATTGCATGACTCTTTTGATCGAATGGCTACGACCATACCTGAGTCCATTTGTTGATCCTTACTACTGGATGGTTGTGTCCATACCTCAGATCTCAATTTTTATGTACTCTATTATGGATGGTTGTGCCCATACCACATGTTCATGTATCAGAGATATTAGTTGTATTTGTAATTGTAGGTTTTTCGACAACGGTGTTTCATTCGAATGCGTTCTCGTAAAGCATTTCTCCCCTCCCTCTCCCTCGAACCTCATGCTTTAGGGGCCATCTATTACAGAAAATTTTGTCACTGTCCCTGCAATCCCCATCTCGCACATTGGAGGGTCAATCCTATGACTAATAAGAAGTGTCACGCCTTGTAAAGACCATCATTGCATTCCTTTACATGAGAGAAATATTCCTTCTGTTGATAATTCCCTGAGCAGAGCTTCAGAAACCCCTGCTTTTTCCTTGGCGTGAGTATCCAAGTTCTACCCTCGGGCCAATGAGGAAGATTATCACTAGGCTCTGCGCCAGTTGGCACTCTATCCCAGTTATCCACCCACATTGAGCTGTTTATGGAATGTTTTTAAAAAATAGAGGTGGATATTCCACTCTAACAACTTCGAGGATGAGTCATTGGGAGTGGTTGGACTGAATAACCACAGACTCCCTGCTTTATTTTATCGTTTCCACCTCTTGTGGGAACCTCCTAAAGGATAGGCCTCCCTTACACCTTTTTAGGGATCCTAACCTCCTCCTTTTCCTCTATAAAAATGAGTTATCTCTCCTTGCATAAGCTACCTGAACATGGAGAACTAAGTATACTATAGTTGAATTGTTGAAGAGATAGAACAAGAAGGAAATTTGTTGAGAGAGCTTAATTCCATGCCCTCATCCCGTCCGAATCCCCTAACAATTATTTGAGACGTGCTTCGGTTGAACCTCGCTGGAGGAGACTGTGACATCAAAGCTTTGGTTGTACCTCTTCCTTCTATCAATATATACGTGACTATTTTTAGGTTCCCATTTTCCGTTATGTCATTTGTTTAATGCAATATGCTTAGCCCTCTTTGACTGGCTAGTAGTTATGAATGAAGTTATTATGTTGTATGTTGTTCTTGTTTGTTGTTCTATGTGCAGATATCCAAGCATGAATATAGAAGTATTGTGACTTGCCAAGGAAGGAGCGAGAGGCCACCACCACTATAGCCATGACGACAACATTGGACTCTAGGTAAGTTGATCTACCGTGTCCTCTTTTCATTCAGTAATTAGGAACCTACACTCTAGCATGCCTCTTTTTTTCTAGACCCACTCTAGGGCTAGAGGGATCGTCTTTGTCCGCAGAGAGGATTTACCTGTTTAACAACTAACAACTCCAAACTATCTCCAAAATAGCTCCAAGCCTCCAAGATGACTACTGCAACAAAAAATCAACACTCTCCAAGCTCCCAATGAAACTCACAAAAACTTCAAATGAGATGTGTGAGGAAAATGAGAGGGGAGGCCTCCTTTTATTGGCTTGGAGGGTGTGTTTCTATAGGGAAACAACCCTTAGTTTCCCTTAAAACCACCTCAGAAACAATAAAAAAATCCTCCAAGGGGCCCCACGATCAGCATGGTAATAAATCAACCAATTGATGATGGAATAGGTCGGTTTACCCATAAACCGAACGGCTCCATCATAAAACAGTTGGTTAGGCCCAATTTTTCCAGAAAATCAGTGAAATACACCGTTTGATTGGTTCTTTTGCTTGGTTCTAGTGGTTTAGCCAATGAACCGACTAATTTGACTGGTTTCTGGTTCAACCCGATAATTTTTTAATAATATGTGTAAAATTGAGGATTCCAATAAATAATAAAATTATAAGGACAAGTCAAAATGAAGATTATAATATAAAGGAAATAAGTATGTCTCCTATTTGACTTATAGACATATATAAATTAGTTAGAAAATGGAATCATAATGAATGAAGTATGCATATAAGAAGTTATGCTTTGTAATTGTTAATTTATCTGGATGAGGTTATGTTATTAACAAATCATAAAAATACTTGTGATAAAAATATAGTCATTTGATATAAATTTATACTTGGGTAATATACTTGTTATTATTAAAACTCTTGTGTGGAGAAATAGATAACCATGAGCATGAATGTCTTCTATTCTATACATAATAAACAAATAAAAATTATTAACAACAACAATTTTATATGGTTGTTGTTTTATCTATACAATTAGTTAAAAAATATTCGAATAAGGTTAACTAATTACTCTAAGTTTAAAAAGAGAAGTATATATATATAATCAAATTTAATCATAAAAATATAAATAAATACAAATACAAATCATTTTCTCAGATAAAAGTTAAACAAAGGATATCTGTCTCACATAGATTTAAACAACCTATAAATAAATCTCAACTAATAATACATTTAAAGGAAAATTTATATACATAAAAATATATACTTTACAAACCAAAAAAATGGAAAACAAAATCCATGTTATGAGACAGTACTATTTAGGAATAAATAAAATGAAAATACTTAATGAAAATATAAATATTTTTTTGTTCTCAATCCCATTGAACTTTATTCTATATATCAATGGAGAATATAATGTTTGTCCCACCCCATAATCTTATTTGTGAATATATATGGATAACACATTTTTCAAGCAAAGTAGAGATGGATTAAAATTTCTATGAGTCATTATGTTTTAGCGTGTAGATGTAATATGTATGTGTAGCTAAATTAATCCAATTCAAACACTCGTTTTCATCCTTATTCTTCTCGCATTCATTTCTACTACCTAATCCTTGCACTTATTTCGTTGCACTTCTTTTCCATTCCCAATTTTTAACAACAATGTCAAGGTGATGCATTTGAAAGAAGAAAAAAAGTTGGGAAACAACAAAATAAATATTTATTACTATGAATTGTCCATATTAAAAGGAATATATACAAAATCTTGGATGATGATCAATTCTTATTTTGTAAAGAAATTTTCCTTTTCTTTTTATTTTTTCTGATCAGCTAACTACGAATAAAATTAAAATATTAGTTAAATTGATATCAAGTTTTGGGTTAACCTAATTAACTAATATGAGAATAAATAGTTTATTGTAGTGTCTTATACAACTTATATCAATTCAAGCTTACGATATAGCTAAATAATATTCCCCCCCCCCCCCCCCCCAACACACACACATACTTATATATAATTGAATCCCTGCATCAAAAAAGTTGGAATTGTTTCAAAAAATGTACAAATATGTTATGGAATAATTACTAAGTTCCAATTAAAATTATAAAAATTTGGATAAAAAAATTTCCTCAATAGAATATTTTGATAATATATATGCCTTGGTAAATAGTGGTTCCTATAACTAAAATATAGATTCCTTCCTTAAATTTTTTTTCATTCTCATTTCACCTTGTCTCCCTAACATGACCACCCTCTCCCTTGTCAACTTACTCAAACCTATTTCTATATACTTTCCATTTTTCGTGGTTGATCTTATACTACCCTCCACCAAAGTTAGTCTTTCAAATTTCTCTCTATAGAGACAAATATCTCACTTCCCATTCACAATTATTCATTAGTAGCGATAAAATTGTGCGTTGTATTCCTATTCAAAGTATCAATGGCCAGATAAGACTCAAGTTGGTTATTTCAACTATATTTTGATTTGGTTTTTTGTGTTTTGTGATTGTGTGATATTATGTGTCATAAGGAAGATATCCATGAGTTGCAGAAGGATATCAACTAACGTAACAAAAACATAAAAACAGTTATATTGATGAAACTTTTTCTAAATTTCATAATTCACTTTCTCCTCTTTATTTCATTATCTTTATCAAAAAAAAATATTTTTTCATTCCTTATGTATCAATAATATGATGGTTTTTCACAAACATTCTTTAATCATTTTATTTATACTAGATATAAATTATAGTATTCACTCAATTTACTGGATGTTTCAAAAAAATGTCACATAATTAAAATTCCACACAATTTAAACTTTTAATTTCTTTAAATTTACTAGAGAATGAATTTAAAAAAAATAAATTTATCATCTTGTTCTAGTTCATTTTTTTATACAAATACTTGCTTAAATTATGTTGGGTAGTAACTCATGGTAAATAATTTATTTATGTTAGTATGATATATTTTCAAGGATTTTAATTTTAGGTAGTTTTCCTATGAAGCTTAACAATGAAAAATCATTGCACAAATAATG
Source organism: Pinus albicaulis (assembly GCA_034641835.2). Taxonomy (NCBI): domain Eukaryota; kingdom Viridiplantae; phylum Streptophyta; class Pinopsida; order Pinales; family Pinaceae; genus Pinus; species Pinus albicaulis. The sequence continues at coordinate 736,262,129 of CM076571.1, read as the reverse complement.
AAAAATGACTGCAAAAATATTTGTAAATCATGGCATAAATATTGCAACTAAATCCATAAATTATGGCACAAATACTGCAATAAGACCTTCAAAGTTACAATCCAATCAAATGTTTGAAAAATAAAATTTTCAAAAATATTGAATATATATATATAAAGTTAAACATTATAACTTGAATTGGTCAATGTTAAACTAATAGTGCTCAACAGGGACTAATAGCAAATCCATTGCTAGAGTCTCGCTTTGACAGGGACTACTAATAATAATTAAGTGCTTAGTTACCCCATAATTAACCACCAATTACCGCTAACTACCAACTAAATACCACAAGTAACCCCTAATTACTCGTAATTGACCCCTAAATACTAGTAATTGAGCACTAATTACTCATTAATGACCCATAATTACCATTAATTAATCTCTAACCATAGAAAATTATAAAGATCCATAATTTTCTCAAATTGTAGAAACTTTGTTGAATCTTACTAATTTGTAAAATATCAAATTTCCAGTGATATTTGTAAAATAATTCAAATTTTAAAATTTTTATATAGTTTCTAGAAAATTTGATGATTTCCAAAGTAAAAAGTTTTGTTCTGTGAAATTTGGTGAATAATTTTAGAGAAAATAGGGATACAAAACTCTTTTTTAAGAAAACATTAAAAATATCTTTGGGAAAAAAATAACTCTTAAAATATTCCTTGCCCTCATGAACCATTGTTACTTTAAATTTTACCCTAAATTAACCATTAATTACCTCTAATTAACCTATAATTCAATCTCAATTAACCCCTAATAACCCCTACTTGGCCACTAATTACCCTTAAGATATCTCTAATTATGATTGAGTAATCCCTAATTACTTTTAGTTATCCATGATTAACCTATGGAGTCTCCACTTAGTCAACCTATGTCTTAGCATCTATGTTCATCGGATTTTAAAGAATGATCCTAATCTCATTGGATATTAATTAAAAAATCCCAAATCCTTTTGTTGAACCCCCTCTAAATACATTTTTATCATAAAAATAACCCCTATTTTTAATAAATATCCCCTATTTTTACGAAATATCATTGTTTATACCCAAAATTCCTATAATTTATCCTTAGCTCTAACTATTTGTAATTTATCCTTAAATCTACCTAGACCCCATGAACTATTTCCTTTACGACACTTAAATTAGATCCTGAAACCATGTTTTCACATGTTTCAAAAAATGGATCCAGTTCTTGGCCTTAAATAATGGCTTGAACCTTAATATCCATTCATCATATTGTCAAAATAAAATAGCATGCATATACTATTCAAAGAAAAATAATTCTAGACTTTATAAGGTATGTGTATTGTATGTGTAGTGGGTCAAGTCCCATGTAGAATCCATGGTCCATAAAAGTAACAAAAATGAATTAAGACTTATGTTTTTTCCCTAAGAGCACAAACTAGTCCTTAACACCTACCCATAGATGATCAAACCTTGAAATCATGACTTCAAGGTTCCTTTATATCACTTCTATTCAAAGGACTTCGTTTGTGGGTTCTATGTTGTGGTTGAAGGCCTTACAAAAGGTGCATGATCTTTGAAGTCAAAGGTTATACCTTGATTCCCTAGTTTTTGGCAATGGATGATGGTCATGGGGTGGTATAACCCATTTTTCATGCACCAAACTTTGGAAGAGTTTCCATATACCTTTATAGGAAAATTATTCCTTCATAGGTATTTTTTGGCATTATAGAGACTTATATATGGTGCATGATACCTCAAATAAAATATTATAGTTTTAGATGTAGTTTTTGACCATAATCCATGGTTTAGGTCTTGGTTCCTATTACTGATACATTAACCCTTAAATCTATTTGCACTTGTGTCCCTCGGTTAAAATTGTGTGCCCGTATGGTGGTGTTAACAGTGATGGTCCTACCAACATTCAAAGATTTTTCCCTGATATGCAGTCCCAATTATAGCTCACATCATTTGGTATAGGAGCCCCATCTATAATACAACCTGGATTTCGTCTACTTAAATATTTTCCTTGGATATAGCTATCAGAAAGAGAGAGAATTGTATATGTGCCTTCAAAAATCAAGCAAGTGTTCTTGGTGAGTGTTTGGTTGCATATGCATCAAGGTTCTTCTACTACATAGGGGAAAGAAAGTGAGCCTATAAAATAGAGGTAATAGTACCACCCTAATAAAGAAACACAAACATGAAGGTTTTTTCTAACATCCAGCAAAATAGTCCATAAATATGCAATGATATTTATAAAAATTACAACACATTCTCAATAAGGTGAGCACTAAAATAGCCAAAACAGTTCAACTACCTTAGAACTAGTGAAAGAAAACAATCATAAACATTCACAAAATATTCTTACAAGCATTCATAATCCATGTATGAAAATTTTCTAGCCATAAAGCTTCAAATATTAAGTAAAAGTCCCAACATGCATGAATACAAAAAATATCACTTGCTCCAATAGTGGACCATTAGAGCCACTACTTGCTCCCCAAAAGTACTAACTTGTCTCTCTTATGCCTTATGGGAGAATCCAAGGTTGAATTTCCTTTACATGAGAAATGAGGACATATTTATAACTTGAGGAGTGACCTTTCATATCCTCATGACTCTTGACTTTCTAACTTCTAGTGACCTTTGGACTTCTACAACCTTTGAAGTTCCAAATGATGTTTGGAATTACGTATGAATTTCTCTATTACATGTCCTTTGGAATTCCATGAATCTTGAGTTCATACATGACTCTTGGAATTCCACTTAATTTTTTACAATGATTGCATTAATACATCTTGAGTTCCACATCATCATATGATGAAACTCGACACATCACTATCTTGGATATTTGGGACTGACAGTGATTGATGACATGGATTTGCTTCAATGGTGACATTGTTTCCAATGTATATGTTCTTTGTTCATCTTCTAATCATAGTGTTTCCAACATCCAAAGGGTCTTAAATATTAGAGTCTTTAGGTCTATTCGAACATAAAGTTTCGAATGTGTTCTTATTTATTTTCATGCTTCCTTTATTTATCCTCTGTCCCTAATATTTCCTCCTTTGTGCTTGCCATGAGGACACTAGAATTATTTTTTGAAATAACTCATGAAAAGTAGCTATCAATATGAAAATATCTTACTCTATGATGCTTTGTGAAAATTATCTTGTTCATGCATTTTCAATGCATCTTGTTAGTGTGCAAGGCCGCACTTAGAAAGGCTGAAGGATTGGGGAGGATGAGATTTGAGGCTTCGACATGCTCTCATGCTTCCAAAAGAAGAAGGAAGTAAAGGCAGGGCTCATCTCGCAAGTACGAAGGATGAAGTAGAAAGTTTCGGGCTTCCCAAGTGTGTTATCCACTCAAGGGAAAGAGGGAGGGAACAAGGAGCACTCTTAAAGGTTGAAGGATAAGTCTTTGTGCCTTCAAGGTGCACTCATGCACCTAAGAGGCCTAAAAAATGGCGCAAGGTGCACTATTAAAATTTGAAGGATGAGGTTTTGTTCCTTCGGGATGTTCCAGTGCACTCAAGAAGTTCAGGAGGGCACATGGCACATAATAGAAGGCTGAAGGATTGAGCTTCGGCTCTTCAGGGTGCAACAGTGTCCTCAAGGAGGGTGCACTACTTTGAGTCGAAGGAGTGTGATCAAGAAAGACTTATTCAGTTTTGGAGGGTGAAGTTCGGAACAAGGAAGGGGATTCATGATTTTGGAGTGTTCCCATATCTCAAGGAGGGCGTAGGGCACACTTCTGAACAAAAAAGGGTCTCCCATCAAGGCTTTGAAGTGTGCTCATGCGCTCTTGGACTAAATGGGCTCACTTTGCAACAAAAAGTTTTCTAAGTCTAGATGATCAGTCAAGGGGTGAGAAAGATGCGTTCTAGACATAAAACCATGTGTGACACATACTAACTCAATGAGAAAACTTATACCAACTTGATAAAAAAAATTAATATACATCAAAAGACCACTTTATGCACACTCCCCAAGTATAAACAATGAAGTGTGTGCAACTGCGATCCGAAAGTGTCATTTTTAAAAAACAAAGGCATTATTACCATAAAATGAATACAAAGCTGTTATAATCATTAAAATGACACTTGATAACATTCAAGAACACTTAAGGCATATGAATCAACACAAAACGACACTTGACAACCAAGGTGACACTTGATACGACAATAAAGTAGGCTCCAAAATTCGAATGTAGTGAAATTTTGGAGGGTGTTATAGGAGCGACAACACTTGGTAATACAATAGGAAAACTTCAACTTCTGTATCCAATAATAGCTTTTAGCTAAGGTTCGTACCTTTAGGAAGTATTGATTTCCTCAAGTTCCCCCTTTCGACTCATTTTCATAGGTATCATCTTCTCTTTTCTCTACTTGGTTGAACTCACACAAAGGTACACCATATCACAATTGGTTCAATTCAGGAAAGGGTAATGTGTACAATGAGTTTATAATATTTAGAGTATAGAGATTTCAGATCTGGTGTTGCTCCACTACCAATAGGTCTGGAAAATACCGGGACAGAGTCACTTTAGGAGCACAAAGGTTGCTACACTGCCAGCAAGCCTAGACAGTACCCAGGTGAAGTCGCTTGCCTCACCTCCCTGTGCATGAAGCCATTAGGGGAATTTTTAGGTCTAAAATGGGCCTCCTAAGAAAAATGTACAACCAAAATAAAATTGATAAGAACCAATAAGATTCAAGATGATGATGTTAACCATGGGGTATGATTCACCATTTTTAAGTAAAAGGGTACAAAGATTAAAAAATAATAAAATAATAAAACTACTTTTTCAACTCATATTTTCAACTTATCTCCCAAATTTTTTACTCAAATTTCAAGTGGGAGTATTCATTGGATGCGAAATTTAATTACTCATCCAAGGTATACCCATGTTGCATACTTTTGATGGACCCTGCTACACGAAAAATGAGAAATACATGAAAAAATGTGATTACAATCACGTTTTAAGGTATTTCTCATTATTTGTGTAGCAGGATCCATCAAAATCATGCAACATGGGTACTCCTTGGATGAAGAATTAAATTTTGCATCCAATGAGTACTCCCGCTCCAAATTTTAGTAAAAAATTTTGGAGATAAGTTGAAAATACGAGTTGAAAAGTAATTTTTTATTTTCTCCCTCTAAAATTTGATGATGTAATCAAATATTATTTTATTATTTCCACTATTAATTTATAATTTCCTTAGGAGGCCCCTTTTAGACCTCAAAATTCGCCTAATTATTTCTCTTCTTTCACCCTTTATTTATTTTTTTAATAGGACTACGCATCGACACTTATTATTTTCAATGGTCAGAAGAGGGATCCCAACATATTGCGAGTAGAGGAGGTTTCCCCTTCAAAGATTTATTTGAAGACTTGTGATTTAGGTTTTCTCACTTTATATTTTCTGTGTATCCCTTCTCTACTATATTGGGTAGCGTTAAAACACAAGTAGACATATACCAAGTTGAGCAGTTCAAGTGTGAGCCTAAGCACAGATCTAATAGATTCCTCAAGGTTCTCTTATTGGAAAAAAAAAAAATTCATTTGGAATTACCTCAACCTATGGAATTTTCAAAAAAAACGAAGGAGAATAATCCGTAAGCCAAGCTTTGAAATTGTCACACTTCTCTTTGATTTTACGATAAATTCCTTGGGCCATGCACTTTACACACAGGTCTTATTTATGTACAATGACCAAAAATCATACATGACATGACATGACTACACAATGGACACATGATGAAATCATAAAAAAAAAAAAAAAGAACAAAACAATATGTATAGGAAATGCAACTCATAGCTTCTACTGAAAATAATTCTTAAGGTCTCAGTCATTTACGGGGTTAATCTTACCATCAAAATATTTCAACTTGAAGGCATTGTGGCTGAGCCTGATCCAGATTTATGTGGGAAAAAAATAAAATACATAAATAAAAATAAACACAAAGATGCAACAAAAAATATACTTCATTTGATTAATATCAAATAACTGAAATAAGCTTACAGACATAATGGAAATAAACTAGCTCAGGTGATGGTAGCTTATCTCTGAGAAGAGATGTGGGAGCTACATGTCTCTGAACTGTGTTACAATGAGGCTCAATGGCCTTTTTATTATCGAGAAACATTGGAAAACCCTAAACATCCAAAAGCCTAACCCTATAAGATGAAGCACCAAAACTATGGGTCCCATTTGGGTAAATTGGTACATCAACTAACTGAGGACGTAATTTTGGCATACGATCTCTGTTTGATATTAAGAATACCTTGTTAGAAAGATCTATCTGATTATTACAAATTTCGAGTGACCAACATCAATAACATGCTTATGTTGGTCTAAGTTTTCCCAAAAGATGTCATTTAGGGCCTCAAAACCACTCTAAAAGTTCAAGACTTGAAAAACTGCCAAAAATAGTAAATTATGCTACAATTAAAGAAACTGAAAAAAAATAAAAATAAAAACAAAAAAAATAAAATAAAATAAACAATGGTGGGGGTCCAAGTGGAATAGGCAGGTGGCCACCAATATCCACCTGGATCAGTCTTCCCCCCTAGGAAGTAATGGTCCTGATTGCGTTGAGTTCCTCCATGAGATGAGGAAACTTTTGCTAAACTTGGTCCCTGGTGAGCCACTTTCCTTGGTGCGGGAATTGGCCAAATTTTACAACCCAATATAGCTAGATCCTATACTAGTAGGTGTTCTTGATCTTTGTGACCATCATCCGATCAGTTGTGCTCTATTCCATGTAGTCTGGCTTTAGCTCTATTGGTGTGAGTTGTTTTTCAATGTCATATGTGTCCAACAATGGTGGAAAGTAGGGTCGAAGGCGATATACATTGAGCACTGCATGAAGACAAGGAATGGTGGAATAATAAGCTTGAAGGCATTGTCCACTACAACCTTTGTGATGGTATATGGCCCATTTAAGAGCAGGTGAAGCTTGCGATGGGGCCCAGTGAGGAGTTCCTTCTGTAAATGTTGCCAAAATTTGTCGCCTGCCTGGAACTTATGTGGCAGTTGATGTTGATTATGTCGCTGATTGTACTTAGCATTGGATCTGTCCAATATGTCATGGACTAGTTGGAGAATGTGTTGAATTTTCTCATTGAAGTTGTTCGCCTTGTCGGCTTCAGACTCGACATGAGCCAAATCTGCATGAGTAGCTGCAAATGGTATGGCCACATCAATGGGACATAGTGGCTAGAATCCCAAGCCTGCATTAAAGCGGTTGTGGCCAATTGAATTGTGGGTATCCCAGTTATAGTTATGTTCGACATAGTGGAAGATTTCATCCCATGTGCGTGGATGTTGTGAGTTGTACATGTGCATAATCTGTAAGATCATCATGTTGACGATCATTGTTTGGCCATCTATTTGGGGATGGAAAGTTGTGGACTTAGTGAACTTGGTGTCCAACATCGAAGAGAGACTTGACCAAAATGAACTAAGGAACCTGCTATCCTAATCTAAGATAAGGGATTGTGGGATCCCAAATTATACTCACACTTGCTCAAAGAAGAGTTTAGCAGTGGATTTTGCTGTGATATTCTTCTTGCAGGACACCATAGTGGCCATCTTAGAGAATCTGTCGACAACCACAAAAAAAATACTTTTCCATGCTTGGTAAAAGGAAGGCTCGACATCTAATCCATGAAGATGAATTCCCACAACCAATTAGGGCTAGGTAACAAAGTATATAGGCCTTGATTCTTGATGGTCAGTTTGGAAATGGCATAGAAAGTGCAGGATATGGTGTACTTCCTGACATCATGTTGAAGGTTCTACGAATAAAATACCTCTATAGTACTGCCACATTTTTCTCAATCTTGAAATGTCTAGCAACCTGATTGTAGTGCGCTTCCAAAATCATCTTGGCACACTCGCCTTAAGGAATAAAGAGGCATCCCAGGTGGCATAACAGTGCATATTGGAGGTGAAAATCTAGAACTTTCTTACCATGCGGGAGTGTCTGATATGTGTTACCGAATTATGGATCACTTTTGTAGAGAAGCGGCCAACTTGAATTCTCATGCCCACAAAAGTTGAGAACAGTGGTTAACGCCATGATCGGTGATTGGTTGAGGCAATCTGCAACATTATTGGTGATGCCCTTTTGTACTTGATGTTCAAATGTAATTGTTGTAGGTATGTGGAACATTTCTGATGGCGATTGTTTTGCAACTTCCCTTGTGTTTGTATGAACTACAGGGGTTGATGATCTGTGTGGGTGACCATTTCCTTCCCCAAAATGTAATGTTTCCATTATCGGCAGGCCTGCACATCAGAATACATTTCTTTGTCATAGGTGGGATACTTTCGGATTGTGTCTAAAAGTGTTTCACTGTGATATACCACTGGATGCCCCTACTTAGTAAGTACTACCCCAATAGCATAGTTAGATGCATATGGCTCGATCTCAAATGGTTGTTTCAAGTTTGATAATATGGGCACTAGTGCAGAGCAGAGGTAATGCTTCAAATCTTTGAACGCCTTCTGTTGACATTCAGACCAAAATAATTTTTCTTTCACTCCTCCCTTAGTGACTTGAATCAAAGGCCAAGAGATATGAGAGAACCCCAACATGAACCTGTGGTAGAAATTGGCAAGATCCAGGAAGCTAAAAATCTCTATTAGAGTGGTTGGGGCTAGCTAATCCCAAATGACCTCGATCTTGGCTGGGTCCACATGCACCCCCCGCTCATCAATAATGTGCCCCAGATATTGAACCTGGGTCATGAAAAAAGTTCATTTCTCTAAATTGGAACACAACTTGTGTTGCCAAAATGTTTGGAGGACCTGCTGAATGTGATGGAGGTTCTCTTCCCAACTCCAGCTGAAGATCAAGATGTCATCCAAATACACCACCATGAATGAGTTAGTGAATGGTTGCAATATGTCATCCATCTGCCTCATGAAGTTTGCAGGAGCATTTTCAACCCGAAAGGCATGAACAACCATTCAAAAATTCTCTCCTTGGCTTTGAAGGCAGTCTTCCACACATCAGAGGGTTATTATCCAAAGTAAAAATAACAACGCGAGGTTGACACTTATACACAACATGTCACTTCCACAAGTATGGCTGAACTAATAAAACATCACAAACTTCAATAGTTGCAACATCACATAATACCTCATCTGTGAAGGGCTTGATGTTGTGGCGACGGTGACACAGCTGGCTAACGCAGAGACCTTGTCCTTGGTGAAGCCACTCGATGGTGTATGGTTTTTGGTGTGCTGTGATTAGTAGACCTAGCCTCTTCATGACCTATACAGAAATGAGGTTATTTGGGCTTATGTTTTCGAAAATGAACTATAGTGGGGAACCCTTCATCCACATCTAGGAATGGAAGAGGTCCTCCCCCTCCTTTGGATCTTTTGGATCTTGGTGGTGGCAATGGTGGGACTAGGCTCTGCATCGATAATCTACTTCTCTTTTTCATTCCCTTTGTTAGGTTTTGACTCAAAGTTGTAACATGCATCTGATTCAAAAGCCTTCAGCTTGGCCACTAGTGACTGCTTGGCTTGAAACTCACTTGTGTTGTGAGTGGAGCTTTAATGGAACTCACACCACTTTCCCATGTCCTTCTTTGGATTCGTGGTGTTGTTCTTATCTTGTGGCTTCGACAAGTTGTCCTGGGCCGCCTTGCCTTGACCTTTTCCGGGGGCACCTTACCCTTGCTTCTGATTCGCAGATCCAAATTCTCACTTCTTTTGTTTGAATTTATGCTCAATCTTGGTAGCATACCGGTATGTTGCACCATGCGAGGATATGTCGAGGAACTCCATTTCCTCCTATATGTATCTATGCATACAAATGTGGTACTTAAGCACAAATTTTTTCTCAAAATATTTTATACCCAACCTTGTGCTTAGGGTATGGAACATATTTTTCAACTCATGCACATATTTATCCCTTTGTTTTCGCAACGTATTCCATTATATGTACTTGTCCTCATAACTCCCCATAGGGTAGTATTATTCTTTGATGGCGTCTCAAAAATAATTCCAAGTGGGTGCGGCTGAGAATAGGGATGATTTCCCCTCATCCTCTTGCTCATAGTAGGTTTCCCATGAGTCATTGACATGGGGGGCAACTTTGATGAGTGCAAAATTAATATTTTCCCAATAGGAAAAGTCATGAACTGAAAAATATCCTTCTAATGGATTGGGCCATCTATCTATGGTGTCTGCATCTATTTGGCCCTAAAATATGGGGATGTCAAATTTAACTTGTACCTTAAAAGGAATGGTGCCTCCAGAGTGGTTTCTAGATTAATATGGTCATCGGTGGGTAGCCATAGAAGGATCTGGGAAAATTTATCAATCATTGTGTCCCTCTGTTTCTTGAGGGCCTCCTTGAGGAATATTTTAATAGGATCTCCTACTCCCTCATCATTTTTTTACTTTGCCATGGTAGGTCGTCGGGGTTTGTGAGGATGATCTTGTAAAGGTTCAACCAGATCAAGCCCTAAATCCTTACACAATGATCTCATTGGGGACATGCAAAGAAATATCAAGAAAGAGTAGACTGATCTAATACCACTGATCCTGATTTATGCAGGAACATAATAAAATATAGAAATAAGCATAAACATAGAGATACAATAGAAAATATACTTCATTTCGTTAATATCAAATAATTTAAATAAGCTTACAGACATAATGGAAATAAAATAGCTCAAGTGATGGTAGCTTATCTCTGAAAAGAGATGCAGTGGCTACATGCCTCTTAACTGTGTTACGATGAGGCTCAAGGGCCCTTTTATTATTTAGAAACAATAGAAAACCCTAAAAATCAAAAAACCTAACCCTAGGAGATGAAGTGCCAAAAATATGGGAGTAAATTGGTACATCAACTACCCAGGAACGTAACTTTGGCATGCGATCTTTGTTTGACGTGCACAATACCTCATTAGAAATATATATCTGAGGAATACAACTTTCAAGCCACCAATATCCACTTGGATCAGAGCTTCTCTTTGATTGTGAATGTTCCAATCCACAATGGCTGGAACTTAGTGTCTTTACCTTTGTATTCATGGGGTTTTTCCCATTTCAGAACTAGTTCACCCACATCAAATATATTCCCCCCCGCGGGTTTATTGTCAAGCCAACTCTTTAAATTGTTTTTATGTATGGAAAATTGGTCTTTTGCTTTGAGCCTCTCTTCCTCAATTTTTAGTTTGAAATGTTTATCCTGCTCTAAACCAGTAGGAAAGGTTCCCCTTATAAATCTTGGAAGAGCTACAATGCTGGGAGATACAAGTTCTTGGAAAAATAGCTTCTTTACCATACAATAGAAATTATGACGAGGTTTTCAGGGAAGGTTTTGGAGTTACATGGTCAACCCAAAGTGCACCAGTTAAATTAGTATGCTAGTTCCTCTGTTTGGAGAAAATGGTCTTCTTAATTATGCCGATAAGATTTTTATTTGTTGATTCAGACATACAATTTCCCTGGGATAATAATTGGATGCATGTTTAAATGAACGCATTTTATAATGAAAATTCGTAAAGTATTAACGATGAAAAGTAAGTTGAATTAGTAAAGACAAGTGATGTAGGAATGAAAAACATGATTATGATGTATTGTTTTAAAAAATGAATGACTTCCTAGTCATTTACTTGTCTGAGAGGAACTACCTCTAACCACCGGGTGAAGTAATATATAGTTGTAAGGATATATCGGTTTTTCCTCAACGAGTGTAGGAAAATATCTCTATTAACATCAAGACTCCACTATTGGAATGATTCTTCAACTACTACAAGGAGTAGCGGGGCGACTGACCTTTTATCATGACTAGCACATTTTTGAAAAGCTTAGCACTTGTAGACATAGGCGTGTGCATCTTTAAAATGAACGGGCCAATAATAACCAACACTCATAACTTTTTGTTTGTATTTCCACTCGTATTGTTTCTCACATACTCATCACCTATAGTTCCATCATGTAAATCCTTGAAAACCTTCTTCGTATCTTGTGGATCGATGCACTTTAAGAGAACTCCATTGTGGTGCTTTCGGAAAAGCACTCCATGGACCAATTGATACGGCTAATCGTTTAAACAAATTTCCCTATAATGTTTATTGGATAAGTGTGAAGGAAAGGTGCCATGCCCCAAAGATTGTCATAAGTCTGCATACCAAGGTGTTGTAGACGTGGACTGAGGAATGTGATCAACATTGTATATTTCTATATCCTACTCTCATCCTAAAAGATCTTGTCTGAGATCATCCTTAGCTTTGGATGCTAGTCTACATAGGCCATGACCCTTTATGGTATGAACTTGTTTGAATTCTGGGTCAATCTCTTGGAGACAGGTCATCCCGTTAGCCCTTTTCTCACCCAATTCTTGTTTTACAAGTAGTGTTCTCACTATTGTATGAGGTACAAATATAGTTGTACGAGATTTGAGTAAATAAGGTTGAAAATAATTAACTGCCTTGAATACTACATATTCTTGTTTATCAATAGCGGGGTAGTTTAATTCTGGCCCATGTAGACTACTACTCATAAAAGAAATAGGTCGTTCATTTCCTTCATTGTCCTTCTAAGTTAACATGGCTACAATAGATAAATCTGAAGAAAATTTATAAAGAAGGAATTATTTTCTATAGTCTAGAAAAAATAGTACGGGTGCATTAGCGATAGCTTGCTTAATCTGAGTGAAAGTGTATTTCTCCCATTTGTCCCATTTGCATACTACATATTTCTTGATCATCTCTTGTATAGGTTTAACTATTTGTATGTAATTAGAGATGAAATTTCAGAGGAAATTGATTTTTCCTAAGAAAGGCTACATGGCTTTTTTGTTCAACGAAACATAATTTGTGTGATAGCCTTGACCCTCTTGAGATCAATCTTGATATCATTTTTCTTTATGACGTGCCCTAGTAGAATACGCTTTGGATACACCAAAGACATTATTCTTGGTATTATGGAAATATGAAACTTTTGACGCCACTTGAATATCGGCTTTAGATGACGTACATGATCTGAAATTTTATTTGAAAAACAGTAACATCATCTAAATAAAAAACAACACTTTTACCTATAAGGTCATGAAAGGTGATGTCCATTGCTCTCTAAAAATTTGCACCAGCATTGATTAGTCCAAATGGAATTCTTTTGAAAGTGAACGTTCCCCATTTAGTCCAGAATGTTGTTTTCAATCTGTTTAGTTTTTCTACTAGCACTTTATTATAACATGAAAATATATCTAGTAGAAAAAATATTTCAGACCTAGATACTATCTAGAGTATCTTCTCCATGGATGGCACTAGATAGTTATCTTTTTCAGAAGCCTAGTTAAGGTTCCATAAATCAACAAACAGATGTATTTCACCATATTTCTTTCTAATTGGGACCAATTTGGAAACCTATGTGGAATCTCGAACTTTGAATATGATCTGGGCATCCAACAACTTTCTCAATTCTTTCTGGATGAGGGGTTCTAGTGTTGGATGAACTTTCCTTAGTTTCTGCTGAAACAGTTTCACCTGTCCTTTTATAGGAATTACATGATGGATGATACGAGTTTCATAAGTCTTTAAATCACCATATATCCATGCAAAATCATCTCAATACTACTTGAATAGGTGAATAAACGCTTGTCATTCATGCGGGGAACAAAAAGTACCGAGGTTCCACTACAAGGAAAAGACCCTCTAGTAGAGGTTATAAAGGAGGTTTCTAGTGTTACAAAATTGGCCAAAATTTTCAAAAAAACATTTTCTACAACATCCTTTTATGGTTACGGAGGTTTTGGCGGAGCTTTTAATGGAAATTCAACACAACTAAAAAAACTAGGTGTTGGGAGGTTATTACAGATGTCTTCTTCATCGGTGCGCTACTAAGGTTTCAATGCATTGGTGAGTGTCATCTAGACAGTGGCCCCGAGGCAGTCGAAGGTTCCTGCACCAGGTCGTCAAGGTATAAAATGACACTGGGCGCAGTGTTGCTGATACAATGCACGGGGCCGTACCAATTGGTCTTGGGATTTGTACGATGCCCATAGGTCATCTCAACGCACCGGTACATAGACTTATAGAAATGCACCGGTGCACCGTATCAGACAAATGCGCCGATATTTATAATTGGTATTGGTATTTGTGTGGTGCCCATACGTTGTACAAATTGACTAGTGTGTAGTCTCACATAAAAGCACCGGTGTGCAGTATCACACAAATGCACCAAGATTTTTAATTGGTTTAGGTATTTGTGCGGTGCCCATAGGTCGTAGAAACGCACCAGTGTGCTTCAACATAAAAAAGCACCGGTGTACAGTACCTGACACACACCGATGTTTATTTTGTATTTTTTAGAAACATCAACCTGTGACAGTGCAATTATTGTGATTTTTCTAAATTCATTATTCATCAAAAGTGAACACATCTTATAACAATATTCATATTAATTAGAATTTTATTAATGCATTTGAATGAATTGTTTGGATTAATATGTTATATGATATCATAATTATTGTGGTTTTTTAAAATTCATTATTCATCAAAAGTTGACACATATATATCGTATATCAATATTCATATGAATTAAATTTTTATTAGTGCATTTGAGAATGACAATGGAGAATGCAATAGTGACAATGGAGAACACAATAGAATAAATTAAAACATATTTTATTATATATATCTATATATGAATAATACAGTCTTTGTCATACAAAATGGGACAGTTATTGGTATCCATTTGTCTTTCAATTGGGACACTATATCCATTACATAAAACAAAATGTCTAATTTCACAGACATATTTCAAAAAATACAACGCCTTGCTTTGATATCCAAACACAGTGATCATCATTCTTCGCTTGAACTGTTGTCACTGCTAGAGCTACTTCCATGACTTGGGTTATTTTTAGGAATTTTTTGTGCATGGTGTTGATTGTTTTCTTCTTCTTCACCTTCCATCTACAAACATAAAAATAAACTGAAATGAGTGTATATACATTGGTGACAATAATGAAAATTAAAATATTAAATAATATACATCAATGTAAATCAAAAAGAAAAATGACGTATGATAGCAACAATTGACTCATAAACTACACAAATTATTTTAAAACCATGTACCACGCCATCTTTCAAAATTTCATCTATTTGCGCAGTTCCATACTTTGTTTCCTGCAAGTTTTATACTCCATAACAAATCATATATTTAATATAAAATATTTTTTTATTCTATTAATTATAGACGGAGCTAAGTAAAACAAGATTGATAGATGCTTACAAATTCCACAATTAATTTCTAATATGCCAACGTATACTCACAACCCATATTTGACCCAATTTCAATAAATTCGTCTGATGGTTCTTCTTTGTATGTTAGCACCTATTTGAAGACATTCAATGATGATTTTTGTAAAAAAACTTAAAAAATACAAAAATTAAATCTAGTTAAGTTGTTATAAGGAAGTAACAATTACTCACAAACTTAGATATCAACCCTTTTCTTCCTTGTCGTCATGTTTTATGTGCTGAATGGGTTCCATTTTCTTTTCTTTTCCGCAAGAAAAATCTTGAAAAATAATATTTAATGCTAAATTGTTTATTTATTGTACCTAATGGTCGAAAAATTCAATGATTACATATTAAATTTGAAGCACGTTGTTGTTGAGATGGCTCCTCCTACGATGCAATTTTGTCCATTTCTTTAACCATCTCCTTGTACACCTTTTTGGACATTTCTACTGGCATATTTCTGATATTAGCTCGTTCATATTTTGAGATTTTCATAATCTTCCTGAAAATGTAACATGACAATAAACTATTTAATTTTTATATTGATATATGAAAAGTAAATATAACAAAAATGATATTTATAAATAATTCTAGACAAACATTTAAAGGAATATTAATTTTTCATTCCTTCTTTTTTGTTCTTGTACGTTTTTTATATTAAAAGTATGACATGTCTCATTGACCAATTCTTTGGAAACTCTTTCTGTAGTTTAGATAAAAATTGGTTCTTGGAATGATTGGATTGGTTTTTATATTGTAAGTGGAAAGAACATTTATACATTCATTCCACTAGATCCCTCAAAATTTTGTAAAAGTTTTCCCCTTTTCGTTAACCTCCAGCACCACTCTAGATGAGCTAAGGAGTAATTCATTTTCATTTGCATGTTCTATTTTTTTTCTTTTCTTAGAACAACATTCCTTTTCTGGGTTGTTGTTCCATGTACAAAAATAAAGATATGTGAATTAATAGAATGTTTGACACATGTTATCTAATAATTTTAGGTATATTTTAATGAAAATTAAAAAAAGAAACTCATATTGGATCGATAGTATGTTCATTCAATTGATTCATCCTTTTGCAATTTTTTCCATCAAGCTTTTACACTCTTCTAGTCATAGATCGGAAATAATATTATCGAGCTTCATCATTTTGTGGCTCTGCATGATACACAGTAAACAATCCATATTAGTTAAACTTACATATAGTTCAAAAATAATATTTTTTATAAAGAATTTACAAAGAACTTGCCTTTTTCTCTTTTCTTGATTTGTTATCAGTATTTTTGTTACTTGATCTCTTGTTAGTCATTTCTTTATCAATCTGAAAGCTGTACCATATGATTCATTAATAGATTTATAAATAAATTGTCAAATTTTCAGGTAAAAAATAAATCTCAAGAAACCGGTGCACCTTTCATGATGTACGCACCAATGTCGGTGCATGGGGGTATTAGAAATGCACCGCAAAAACATTATAATAGACTGTACGGTACGTGGGGGTATTATAAATGCACCACACAAATAGTGTATTAGATCATACGATACTATCCTCGTAACATAGAGCACCGGTACCCTATTTTAGATATGGCGCACTGACTTAAAAAAAATGTTTTCAATTTTTTTATTACACAGTACTTGCATGGTTCGCTATATAATACAATGCACCAGTGCTCTAGGTTACGCAGGGCGCATCGATAAAAAAATAATCTATTTTTTTCAAAAATTCATGCAAGGACCGAATGGATTGGGATCCGACTATGCAAGTCATCCCGTGGGCTGGATGCCAATCTAAAATGAAAATCCCCAATTCTAAAATCACAAAAATAGGGAGAAGAAAGTGCAGAAACAAAAAGAAAAATGAAGGGTTTAGGGTAAAAATGGATAAAAATGCATAAAAAGTAAAAAAATTAATCAAATTTAATCACGAGATGGTTTGAAATTCTATGATACAGGGTTTGAATCACCATAGGTTTGGTTTCTGACTGTCTAAATACTTCTGTTCAAATGTATTTCGCTGCTCCATAGTGCTCTTGTGCTTTCTTGCTCCAGGTATGTCTCCTGCAAATCTCTAGCTGAAAATTTTAGCAAAAATAGTGAAATAATGAAAAGTGTTTAGTATTTAAAGAATTATTTTATGAAATTAGATTTTCGAAAATATTTTTTTGCCCATTTTTCAATTTTCCTTTTTTTTCACTTAAAGAAAATAGAGTTGTGTTTTTTTATTTTCATTTATTCGTCACCGGTGCATCACTTAATAGCACCACACCGGTGCATCCATTTGTAACACCAGCACTGGTGTGCGGTAACTAAAACACATCGGTGTCGTTATATGTACAGTAGCATCGATTTACGGTTAAGGCACCAAAATTAATTTTTGGTGTGTACACCAAAATTTAGTGAACTCCAACCATAGAAATTGAGAATTAGAATTTTTTATTCTTGAGAATTAGAATTAGAATTAGAATTGAGAATTGGAATTGGATAAATTCTTGATGGAAATAAATATTCTTCCAATGCATTTTGTTTATTTCAGGAGGTCCCCACTGATTATGTGGAGAGAATGCAATGTGGGTGTGTGAAGATGCAATACTACAAGGCCCAAGTGGGAAATTGTGGCATGTGAACCTATGCTATGCTAAGACATGGGCATTTTTCACAAATGGTTAGGAAAGTTTTTTTTTTGAACAGTTTATTGAAGTTGGAGATATTTTAGTTTTTACACATGTTGGAAATGTACATTTTTTTGTGAAAATATTTGGGCCATTTCTTTTCAAAACTACACATCTTCTTCTTTCAGAAAAAGAAACTTGAACATTTCCATAACCTACAACAAGAAAAGGTGCCCCATGATCTGCTTGCTAACCCATGATCTACTTGCTCATTTTTAAGTTCCTCCTCCATCTTGGCATCCCATTTCCTCTTTTCTCATTTGTGCTTTCTATCTTGATCTTAAAAAAATCTATACAATCTTTGTTTTACAAGAAATGAACCTTGAATGTTCTGGGAGCAATGACAATGAGTCCTTCATTCTGCATTTGTTAGCAGAAGAAGACCAATTTTCGACGAGACGATGTAGTTATTACATGTGGAGGCAATGATTTCCTGTAGAAAATGAGTATAGGGTTGAGCAGAGGAAAGAAATTGCAAAATGGGCTAGTACATTTTCTTTTCCAATAGGAAACTAATTTGCAGGTGGAAATATGGTAGCAACAAGTATCTATGCTTTTCTTCCCACATAAATGGTCACTAGATTTCCATTTATAATACAAGAATTTTTATTGGTTTCATCCATAGGACCACATCTCAGACAAGTTATAGATGCCATTCAGGTTCAATTGAAAGTCGAATATGTGATTTTATGCAACTTCAGCTTTGCTAGTAAAAGTTTATGTAAGCCAACCGAAGCTCAGACAATACTCCCAGCTGCTTTTAAACTCATTCTGAAGAATATTTTCCTTCATGGTGTTAGCCCCCTTACAAATTTCTTGACTAGCAAGCAAGGGGCTAGTTTGTTCTATAAGCCTGCAAGGAATGCATTTCCATTGAAAACACATCACCCTTGCAGCCTTGTCAAGTCCCCTGACTTGTGACTGTTTCCCTCTGCTGATTTAAGACAATAAGCCTTGCTGATAAATAATTATGCTCCAAAAGGCTTTATTTCACCACTTGTATCCCTTCATTTTTCCCCATTCTATCCTTTTTTCCCTTCTTCTAAATCCCCTTATGTTCCCCCTAATATCCCCATCAACCTCCTAAATTTTTCCAAAATCTACATCAAGTCCCACCCTTGCCTTTGGTTTCCTCAAAATTCCCCTCTGCCTCTCCATCGTTAGCCTCAAAATGCATAAAAAGGGTTAAAAACCCACTTTCGGACCATATAATAGGCCTCAGCCCCTTCTTCGCTAGCCCCCACACCTTTTCCTCCCATAGAACCCAGTGCTGTGACCGAGCGCTAGCCCTGAAGGCGCTAGTCCCATATGTCTATCGGGCACTTTCTCCACCATTGATACATATAGATTGAACGGCGACCGTTTAAACCCGCGACGCTCGTGATTCACCCGTTCAAACCACCAATCACGCCATCGTCGTCCATTCACCACCAGATCAACGGTTTGAAGTGTATCCGCCATTGTGGTCCCCGTTGCGCGCCATGCCATAAAACAGCCTGATTTTCATCGCACCGCCTTCGGGCGGTTGGCGGTATTCCCTCATTGGCCAGCGATTCCATACACCTTTCGACGCATGGCTTCTGTACGGTGGAAAAACTGCTATCCCATCGCGCGTTATTGTTCGGTACAAGACGCGCAGCGATATTCATATCAGCTGTCAGATCCACCTTTTCCCATCTGACGGTCATCTCTCGATGAAGCTGCACGAGTTTTAATCCACGATCACCGTACCCCTGGCCCATCGTTCACTGCCCTCAGCCGTGTTTACCACCGTCGATCTCCTCTCAGGTCCGACGGTCTAGAATCACCTTCCCGCTGTTGACTTTTCCATCGCCACTCGATCCCGCCACGTCACCTCCACGTGTCCTACCGTAGAGTCATCCTCCTGTTTCATATATTTGTTCATAGGTCGGGTTTATTAAGGTTTTCATTCAAACTGCTCCGCATTCCGCCAACCTACGCCACCTCTGTTCGCCAACATTCCACGACATTTTCCGCCATTTCTCTGCAGTTACACTATCATCCACATCATCCGCCCCATGCATGGATTTCATAACAAATTTCGTGTTTTTGTAGGGCTATCAGAGTCGAAGAAATGCCATGGTTCAACATGTAATACTTCAATGACATGCTGCACATGCAGAATTAAATCTGGAAGCTGGTACTACAATGGAAATGCCCGGAAATGGTTGTGGCATCATGAATATTACCCAAGGATAGTTTAATCTTCGTAAGAAATCTATCCGGTGCCATTAAAGCCCAGATTTTACAGATCAATACATTTATGAAGCCGTGGAGAAAGACCCGTTTTTGATCAAGGATTCCAGCATTCAGAATTGAGGATTTTGAGCTTTAATACAACATTTTATAAGCAAAGCACTAGATCAACGATCCCATAGATCATGCAAAGGTACAACACGCAGAAATCAATGCATATCAGGGGTTTATATAGCAGCAGAATGTTTTTCTTCCATAAAGGACAGAGCGCCCATGCAGTGTTCAATCTATGCCGTGTTCTGGAAAGATTCCCTACCCTGAAACAACCCTAGTACTATCAGAACATTCATGTCATCAGTATGGCAGACTTCTTTATCATTCCTTTATCTTTTTTTTATGCACCATAAGTACTACACAGTACTGCAGTCAGAATACTTCAGAACCATATTAGAACTATCTGTAGTCTGAAGTAGATCATTCATTCACTCAAAGAACATCAGAGATTAATGCACAAGATTTATACAGAATGGGCTTCGGCTCTCTTTCTTTTCAGAATTTTAATACTGCATTTAGTTCTCCACCTACCTCCTCTGCTCCTCTAGAGCTATAAATTCAGAAAGAAACTCATTGTAAATGTTGTTGACCAGTTATCAGAGAACTGCAAGTAGTTTCTTTGAGACATAGTCTCTGTGTAAAGATTGGAAGATAGGTTGAAGGAAATGTTTTCAGACTGAGTATTCATCTTTGGCAATGTTGTACTTGATTGGTATTGTTATTTAATATGACAAGCACATTTCTTTGGATCCTGATCTGAATCAGGGGTGATGTTTTCCTATCTCTGTGTTTACATTCATTTCATTTCGTTTCTGCTAGCTTGCATCAGAATATTGGCATAGGATTTACCCTTGTTAGGTACCCTATGTTTCTGCTCTCCTTGCCATTAATGTTTCTCTTCTAAATGTGTTATCTAAGAAATTATTTTAGTTGGTTTAACCAGTGTAGTGGATGTTATTTCCTCCTCTATGATGTGTGAATTAAATGAATTCAGTTCTTAGATGTTTTTTGTTATAGATTTAGTTGGAAGATTTGGGAACACTGGGGATTAGAGTTAGCCCTGTCCACTAGGATCCTTGTGCAACCTACTGTTCTGTAACGTTGTGCCCCTAAATCTGTGTTACCTCCTCCTTCATACTTTCTGTATCACACAATCATCTTGAAGATCCTATGTCTCAGATGACTAGCCCAATTGAAATCTTTCCTTTGAGTAGCAAGAAAATCCTTTCTTGACTCCATTGCCCAATGGTTTTGTATATTTCCTAGAATATTTCACCTTCGCCTTATCCCTCTTTGCTTATCCTAGTCTTAAATTGAACCCTTCTTTCCTGATATCAGCAACCAAAACAAACAATTAAACAAGCAAACCCTGAGCCTTATAACTAGCCTAAAATCATAACATTTAATCCTCATAGACATAAAACTTTGCTCATATAGAGAGATCCCTCTCTGGACCCAGGAGGCTAGATCCTGAGGTCCAAAAGTGGTTTCGATTTTGTCTCATCTTTTTTTCTTTCCAATCTGGCCAAAACATGGGAGCCCCAACATAATGGCGACTCCGCTGGGGAAGACATCTTGAGTGAATTTCACCTTAAACATATTTAGGCATTCAAAAGACCTATAATATCTAGTTAGGTTGGTAGTTAAACATTCCCATTCAAACATCAACCTCTACACCATTTGTTTTATTTTCCCATACTCCTGGACAGAGTCTGGAAAGGGCCAGGTAGCTTCTAGATCCCACACTCTTTCAGAGGTGACATATCTGGTAAATGCCCTCCCAGTCAATCTTTGGTTAGAGTTTGTTGTGTTTGAAGATATCCTTGAAAAGGGACATCTAAAGAGCACCGTGGTGGACATTGTACCCTCCAAAAACATCCTAAACCCTCCACCTAGCGACTCCAATATTCCATAAATGTTTCAGAGACTCCACTAGTGATCAGTAGGCCTGCTGATTATCTTGGTTCACATTAGACTCCACTAGGAGACCCACCTCCATAACAACATCAACCACAGTAGAAGTAATGAGTGGGGTTAAGTCGCTTGGTCAGAAAACGACATTCTGGCTTCTAGAACCATTCACACAAGAGCTTACCCTAACCCAGACCCACTTGAAATAGTTGATAACCCCGAGAGTATCCTCAAGGGAGATCCTACACCTAAAAGAGCAACTATTTCCAGCCACCTCCATAGAGCTGATTCGGCACCAGAAGATCTTACAGCTCTATCACACTTTCACCTTGACCTAGACCTCCCTAACAGCTTACTTAGAACTAGGTCATTAAGCATATTAGACCAGCCAGACCTTGAGCTTCCTGATTCACCACACCAAAGTGGTAAACACCTTGGGAACAGACAAACCCCTCCATCAACACCTCCTAATATACATTTCATACAAAACTTGGGGCTCAATCACCCTAGGTCTGCTCATCAGTCTTCTGCTGGTCATAATATCCCTGTCATCCACATACTAGCTTTCCAAGTTAACCCTTTACCTCATCAAAACACCACCATGGAAGCCTGGTATGCACCTTTGGTCTTACCTCAGCCTCTAGTACCATTACCGAATGATTATCAGTCAAAAATGCCACACTTCACTGCAAAAGAGCCCATCAGAGCCCAACAACATGTAGATAAGATGAAAGATTCTTTTGACTACATGGAAATAGATGATGATACGGTCAAAATGAGAATCTTTGCCCAGAGCTTAGGGGGTGATGTGAAGAAATGGTTCAAGGGCCTACCTCCAGGTAGCATAAACGATCTCCCAGCTCTATATCATACTTTCATAAAGAAATGGGAAACTAGGGAAAATCCTTGCCAACTCCTAGCAGAATACATGACCCTTAAAAGAAACGTAGGAGAGAGTGTTCACGATTACACAACAAGGTTCAACAACATTTATAATTCTCTCCCTCCACATATGAAACCTCCACAAGGCATGGCCCTAGCAAAATACCCTAAAGGATTTGATGCTGACATGGCCTATGAGCTTAGAGATAAGGAATATAACACATTAGAGGACATGCAGGAAGGAGTAGTGAACATAGAGGCAAATATGATTGAAAAAAGATCCAGACTGAAATCTGAGAGAAGGGTAACATACAGAGATGACAATGTAGCTTCCACATCTGACCAAAATTATGATAAGTTGTCCAAAAATGTGGAAAGGTTACAACAGATGATGGAAAAAATGGTTGTCACAGTCAGTAACCATAATAGAAACCAAAACTAGAACCAGAACTTTAGAAGAAACAATAACACTCCCAATAGACAAAGAGAATCAAACCAGCAAGTTATTCCCCCATTCCAAGAGAATTTTCTTGATGAAGATGAGGGAATCATAGAAGAGTCTGAGGGAAACACAATAAACATGTTTGAAATAGAAGATTCAATCCATAACTATTATTCAGAAGAAGACCAACCTTCACCCTCTGGTTGGGAGGAGGAATGGTTGGAATCTGAAGATTACAGGTTAGGGTTCGAGAATGCCATGATGCAGGTCAGAGAACAATATGAACTCAAGAGTAAAAAGAGCCAGGTAAATTCCAAACCAAAAGCTTCTGAGACTACCATCAAAAAGAGAGCTGATAAATCTTCTAAAGAAGCTACTGAAAGTAGCAAACCATCAGCTGAAAGTTCTCGGAAAAACAAAGAAAAGGACAACCTAAAGAGTGATAAACCAAACCAACCAACTAGTAGCACTAGCACTACAGTTAGTGCTCCTGATAAAACTATCACAAACACTGTACATAACAAAAAATCAGTCCACTGATTCAGCCACTAAGGCAATGGCAAATAGAAAAAAGTTGTGTATCCCAAAGGGGCAGTCCACTTTCAACTTGGAAAGTGAGATTGCAAGAATTAAAATCTTGGTCCCACTCTATGAGCTGGCCACTCAGGATGTATATAAAGGCCATATTTTGAGAGCTTTGAACCTAAGCGAAAGTGGGGACACTGTAAATCTGAATGATGATTAGTCTGACCTCATATTTGGACCTAAGATAGAGGGGAAGTTTCAGGAAGGGGTAGTTCCACCTCTTTATATCAATCTCAACATTCATGACAAGATCCTGCATAATGCAATGCATGATTCTGGAGCATCTCACAACCTAATGCCTAAGGTAGTTATGGAAAGGTTAGGCCTAGAGATAACTTGCCCCTACAAAGATTTATATTCTTTTGATTCTAGCAGAGTAAAATGCCTAGGCCTAATCAAGGACTTATGTGTGAGCTTAACTCAAATCCTAGCTAAATGTTTGGTCGTGGATGTTGTGGTGGCAGATGTGCCACCCAAGTATGGAATGTTATTATCAAGATCATGGGGAGCCAAGTTGCAGGGTACAATGCAGATGGACGGCTCATATGCCACAATCCCAATCTTTGGCCAACTTAGAAAACTGTATAGGGAGGCACAGATGAAATTCCTAGTCAGTAGCCCTGAAAAACCAGAAAATTCACCTGTTTATTCTGTACATACAGACCTTGACTCCTTCATCTTTTGTAGTGATGAATCCTTAGAAGGGTCAGAGTCCCAAAACAGAAATACAAACGGAGAAGCAGGGGCTTCTGATTTTAACATAATGGCTTCTCTGGATTTAAAGGACAACGAAGAAGAAAATCGCCACGAAACCTGTAGGATATGCGGTGGAGACCTAACTCCGAGTGAACAAGAAACAGAGCATAAACAACCATCTATCCAGATCATCCCTGAAACTCACGCATTTCACGAGGAACAAAGCGATCCACAGCCCAGTACAGACCGTGTAGAGAAATCTAATGGTGAACCCAGCCATAGGGAAAAGAGTGATAACGAAAACAAAAATGAACCCCTGTGGGTGATGAACTTCGATGGGTCATGCACAAGAAGAACTGCTGGGGTAGGAGTGTGGATACATAACACAGAGAATGATTATGCAGAGATTCATGCCTACAACCTGCACTTCAAATGTACAAACAATGTTGCAGAATACGAGGCCCTTATCCTAGGTCTGAACCTACTGAGAAAATTAGGAGCCCGTAAGATAGTCGTGCAGGGAGATTCTGAGCTAGTGATAAAACAGGTAAACGGGGAATACACAGCGAAACATCCTAGGCTGAGAGCATATAGGAATGACACCATGTATCTACTAAAGACGTTTGTTGAATACAAATTTGTGTTCATTCCTAGGAGTCAAATTTCATTGCAAATGGATTATCTTGCCTAGCCAGTTCCTACCCCAAGACTCCCAGAGACCAACAGATCATCATTCAGACCAAATTCAGACCTACTGTGCCAGATAACGAAAAATATTGGCAGGTTTTTGAAGGTGATAAACAGATTGAAGTCTTCCTGGTAGGCAGAAATGAGTTTGAATTTTCTGATTCAAACTCCCAACCTGACAATAGTTGCCTAAGTGAAGAATCCTCAAATGAGGAAGAAACACCCTGTAACATAGAAATAAATTCTTTAGATGAACAGACTGGAAATCCAGACTGAAAATGTGAAAATGCAGATAGTGAAGAAATGGAGGTGTTGTAGGCTAAAGATAATAATATACCTAGAGGCCTGGCACCCTTAGAGGACCTCTTTGACTTTGACGATTTAGAAAAAAAGCCCACTATAGAGCATGCTGACTCTGACGTGGAAGAATGCAACATAGGAACCAAAGATAAGCCCAAAATGATTAAACTGGCTAAGTCTTTACCTGCAAACATGAAGAAGAAATACATCGACCTTTTCAAGGAATTCATTGATGTGTTTGCATGGAGCTATGAGGACTTAAAGGCCTATGATACAAATATCATCCAACACAAAATACCCTTGAAAGAAAATCAGAAGCCCTTTAGGCAAAAAATTCACAGAATCAATCCCAAACAATTGCCTGCAGTAGAGAAAGAGATCAAGAAGATGTATGAAGCAGGTATAATTGTGCCTGTGAGGTTCTCTGATTAGGTATCAAACTTAGTGGCTGTGAGGAAGAAGACAGGAGAAATCAGATTGCGTATAGACTTCATGAATCTTAATAAAGCCTCACTCAAAGACAATTACCCTTTACCTAAAATGGAACATATTCTTCAGAGGGTTGTAGGTTCTAAGAGGATTTCCTTGCTAGACGGTTTCTCTGGGTATAACCAAGTCTTAGTAATCCCAAAAGATCAACTCAAGACAGCCTTTACCACTCCATGGGGTACCTTCATGTATGTGAAGATGCCTTTTGGATTGATGAATGTTGGAGCCACCTTCCAAAGAGCGATGGACATAGCGTTTTCAGATGAGATAGGGCACTTCATTGTTATCTACTTAGATGACATAACAGTATTTTCCAAGACTGAAGAAGAACACCTGAAACATCTGAAGAAAGTATTTGAAAAGTGTAGAAGGTTCGGTCTGTCTTTGAATCCAAAAAAGACTGTTTTTGGGCTACAGGAGGGTAAACTCCTTGGCCACATTATATCCGAAAAGGGAATCAGGATAGACCCACAACGAGTTGATGGAATACTATAGATCACACACCCAAGAAACATCAAGGAACTACATTCCTTCATTGGGAATATTAACTTCCTTAGGAGGTTTATTCTAAATTTGGCTGAACACCTTAGGAACATGACTAACATGCTGAAAAAAAGTGCAGGAGTTAAATGGACTGTCGGAGCTAAAAAATATTTTGAATCGGTGAAACTTGCACTTGCCCAAGCTCCTGTCTTAATCAGCCCATATTTCTCCAAAGATTTCCTGATCTTTTCATTCGCCTCTGAGCATACAGTGGCTGCAGTCTTGCTGCAGAAAAATATAGAGGGGATAGAACAGCCAATTGCCTTCTTTAGCAAAGCACTTAGAGATGCACCCTTGCAATACAACATCATGGAGAAACAGGCCTTGAAAGACTTCAGGGTGTACATACTGCATTCCCACACTATAGCTTATGTGCCCAACATTGTAGTCAAATATATCTTGTCACAGGACCCAGATGGGAAAAGGGGTAAGTGGATAGTCGTGATCTTAGAGTATGACCTTGAGATAAAACCCACCAAACTGATTAAAGGTCAGGGCTTAGCTAAATTAATGTTTGAATCAAACCTACAAGCCCTAGACATTAACATGATAAATACCTTGGGTGAGCAACAAGAATTTCCTGATCCCACTGTTGAGGAAAAATTTCAGAGCTCTCCTTGGTATTCTGACATTCTGTATGTGCTTACACACCTCAATGCCCCTCCCGAAATATCAAATACCAAGGCCAGATTCTCAAAGCTAAAAGCCATAAATTACTACATCTTGGACGAAAAATTATACTGGAAGAATCCTAATGGCTTATTTCTAAAATGTTTACCTGAAAATGAGGCAGAGAGGGTTAAACAAGAATTCCACGTTGGATAATGTGGAGGCCACCTCAGTTGGAAAGCCACTGCAAACAAAATACTCAGAGATGGCTATTATTGGCCCACACTCTTAAATGATGTTCATAAAATGATAGTTTCCTGCCACAAATTTCAGATCTTTGAGGGCAAAAGAAAAATCCTCCCTTTACCCCTACAACCCATCACTGTTGAAGGTCCCTTTCTGCAATGGGGATTAGATTTCATAGGGGAAATTCACCCTGCTTCTTTTGCTCAACACAAATGGATCCTAACAGCCACATATTATTTTACTAAGTGGATAGAGGCCGTGCCAACTAGGAATGCCACAGATTCAGTCATCATTAGTTTCCTAGAAAGTCACATCCTCTCTCAGTTTGGCTGCCCAAGGAAAATAATCATTGATTATGCTACTTCTTTCGGATCCAAAAAGATGGTTGATTTTTGTCACAAGTACCAAATAGCACTTGGTCATTCAACTACCTATTACCCTCAAGGTAATGGATTAGTTGAATCATCAAACAAGAGCCTGGTGATTATCATCAAGAAGCTGTTGGAAGAGAACAAAAAATCATGGCATAATAAGTTAGTGCATGCTTTGTGGGCTGACAGGCTTATGACAAAGAAGTCCATTGGCATGTCACCATTTTAGCTTGTCTATGGAACAGAAGCAGTATTTCATACCAGCCTTGGGATACCGGTGATCAAGCTGGTCTAGGAGATCCAAACAGAAGAAGACAGCATGGTGAGGAGAATAAACCAAACAATCCATCTTCAGCAGAAAAGGGAAGAGGTCTACAACAGAGCAATGAAAGTTCAGGAGAATATAAAGAAATCGTTTGACAAAAGAACCAAAGCTGTCGATTTCAAAGTTGGAGTAAGGTTCTGAAGTGGGATTCGAGAAGAGAGGATAAAGGAAAGCACAACAAATTTGACAGTTTGTGGCAAGGTCCATACCTCATCCAGGCCACCGTGGGTCCCAATGCTTTCTTCTTACAAGAATTAGATGGCAATGAGTTGTTTGGGGGTCCTGTCAATGGTAGGATGCTCAAACATTACTTCTGCTAATTTTCAATTTCTAGTCTCCACACCCATTGTACATACCATTGCAGTTTTATTTCCAAGTAAGGTAAAAACAAAAACAAAAACAAAAAAGAAGAAGAAGAAAAGGAGAGGTTCAGACATGCTTAAAACATGAACCTCTGATGTGCAGAATATTGGCTCTAATAAGCTCAAAACCTGAGCCAAAGAAAGTAAAGCAGCTGGTCCTAACATGCCCAAAATCTGGACCAGCAGAGAAGAAAGAAGAATCAGCTCTAACATGCCCAAAACCAGAGCTGAAATGAGGATAAGAAGTGACTCTAACATGCTGAAAACTTGAGTCACAAAGGGAAAGAAGGATGTTTCAAGTTTCAGACCCAAAGCCTTCACAATTTTTTTTTTAGTTTCCTGCAAATTCTGTCCATGTGCACATGTATTTATGTCTTGGACCCACAGCAAGTCAGACAGTCTAATCCTGGCTTGACTGTTTTTCAATTTCCTGTCTTAGAATATAGAGAAGAAATCTGTTGGACAGTTTAATCCCAGCAGATACTAGGTTAGGTAGAGAAACGTATGAGACCAACAGTCTAATCTGGTCTCATGGAGTAATAAGTGTAGATTCAGGATAGGTTTATTTTCTGTTTGAAAAAATAAATGATGTAAAGGGTCTGCTAGCTCAAATGCACCCTAGAAGAATAAAAAATTCTAGGACTGTAGTGTGGGTAGGTATTTTGATGGAGAAAGTTTTCCGCTGATGTAATGTTTTCATATTGTGGCAGCTATTCAAAGAAATAAAGGGATGTGCCAAACAGAAGGCACCTGGCCTACACCAAAGATCTACTCTCTGAATTCTTGACTCCTTCAAGAAGAAGCCATCCCCATGTGGAGCCACTGTTAGCCCCCTTACAAATTTCTTGACTAGCAAGCAAGGGGCTAGTTTGTTCTGTAAGCCTGCAAGGAATGCATTTCCCTTGAAAACACATCACCCTTGCAGCCTTTTCAAGTCCCCTGACTTGTGACTATTTCCCTCTGCTAATTTAAGCCAATAAGCCTTGCTGATAAAGAATTATGCTCCAAAAGGCTTTATTTCACCCCTTGTATCCCTGCATTTTTCCCCATTCTATCTTTTTTCCCCTTCTTCTAAATCCCCTTATGTTCCCCCTAATATCCCCGTCAACCTCCTAAATTCCTCCAAAATCGATATCAAGTCCCACCCTTGCCTTTGGTTTCCTCAAAATTCCCCTCTGTCTCTCCATCGTTACCCTCCTCAAGCCTCAAAATGCATAAAAAGGGTTAAAAGCCCACTTTCGGACCATATAATAGGCCTCAGCCCCTTCTCCGCTAGCCCCTGCACCTTTTCCTCCCATAGAACCCAGTGCTATGACCGAGCACTAGCCTCAAAGGTGCTGGTCCCATATGTCTATCAGGCACTTTCTCCACCGTTGATCCATATAGATCGAACGACGACCTTTTAAACCCGCGGCGCTCGTGATTCACCCATTCAAACCACCAATTGTGCCATCGTCGTCCATTCACCGCCAGATCAACGGTTCGGAGTGTATCTGCCACTGTGGTCCCCGCCGCACGCCATGCCATAAAACAGCTCGGTTTCCATCGCACCGCCTTCGGGCAGTAGGCGGTATTCCCTCATCGCCCAACGATTCCATACACCTTTCGAAGCGTGGCTTCTGTATGGTGGAAAAACCACTATCCCATCGCGCGTTATTATTCGGTATAGGACGCACAGCGATATTCATATCAGCCATCAGATCCACCTTTGCCCATCTGACAGTCATTGCTCGAGGAAGCTGCGCGGGTTTTAATCCACGATCACCGTAGCCCTAGCCCACCGTTCACTGCCCTCAGCTGTGTTTCCCACCGTCGATCTCCTCTCAGTTCCGACGGTCCAGAATCGCCTTCCCGCTGTTGAATTTTCCGTTGCCACTCGGTCCCACCACGTCACCTCCACGTGTCCTACCATACAGTCGTCCTCCTGTTTCATATATTTTTTCATAGGTCGGGTTTATTAAGGTTTTCATTCAAACTCCTCTGCATTCCGCCAACCTGCGCCACCTCTGTTCACCAACATTCCACAGAATTTTCCGCCATTTCTCTGCAGTTACACTATCATCCACAGCATCCGCCCCATGCATGGATTTCATAAAAAATTTCGTGCTTTTGCAGGGCTATCAGAGGTGAATAAATGCCATGGTTCAATATGTACTACTCCAATGGCGTGCTGCGTAGGTAGAATTAAATCTGGAAGATGGTACTACAATGGAAATGCCCAGAAATGGTTGCGGCGTCATGAATATTACCCAAGGATAGTTTAATCTTCGCAAGAAATCTATCCAGTGCCATTAAAGCCCAGATTTTGCAGATCAAGAAATTTATGAAGCCATGGAGAAAGACTAGCTTTTGATCAAGGATTCCAGCATTCAGAATTGAGGATTTTGAGCTTTAATACAACAGTTTAGAAGCAAAGCACCAGATCAACGATCCCATAGATCATGCAAAGGTACAGCACGTAGAAATCAATGCATATCAGGGGTTTATATAGTAGCAGAATGCTTTTCTTCCATAAAGGACAGAGCACCCATTTAGTGTTCAATCTATGCCGTGTTCTGGAAAGATTTCCTACCCTGAAACAACCCTAGTACTATCAGAACATTCATGTCATCAGTATGGCAGACTTCTTTATCAGTCATTTATCTTTTGTTTATGCACCAAAAGTACTACACAATACTGCAGTCAGAATACTTCAGAACCATATTAGAGCTATCTGTAGTCTGAATTAGATCATTCATTCACCCAAAGAACATCAGAGATTAATGCACAGGATTTATACAGAATGGGCTTCGACTCTCTTTCTTTTCAGAATTTTAATACTGCATTTAGTTCTCCACCTACCTCCTCTGCTCCTCCAGAGCTATAAATTCAGAAATAAACTCATTGTAAAGGTTGTTGACCAGTTATCAGAGAACTGCAAGTAGTTTCTTTGAGACACAGTCTTTGTGTAAAGATTGGAAGATAGGTTGAAGGAAATGTTTTCAGATTGAGTATTCAGCTTTGGCAATGTTGTACTTCATTGGTATTGTTATTTAATATGACAATCACATTTCTTTGGATCCTGATCTGAAGCAGCGGTGATGTTTTCCTATCTCTGTGTTTACATTCATTTCATTTCGTTTCTGTTGGCTTGCATCAGAATATTGGCATAGGATTTACCCTTGTTAGGTACCCTATGTTTCTGCTCTCCCTGCCATTAATGTTTCTCTTCTAAATGTGTTATCTAAGAAATGATTTCAGTTGGTTTAACCAGTGTAGTGGATGTTATTGCCTGCTCTCTGATGTATGAATTAAATGAATTCAATTATTAGAAGTTTCTTATTACAGATTTAGTTGGAAGATTTGGGAACACTGGGGATTAGAGTTAGCCCTGTCCACTAGGATCCTTGTGCAACCTGCTGGTCTATAACGTTGTGCCCCAAAATCTGTGTTACCTCCTCCCTCATACTTTCTGCATCACACAATCATCTTGAAGATCCTATGTCTCAGATGAATAGCCCAATTGAAAGCCTGCCTTTGACTAGTAAGCAAATCCTTTCCTGACTCCATTGCCCAATGGTTTTGTATATTTCCTAGAATATTTTGCCTCCACCTTATCCCTCTTTTCTCATCCTAGTCTTACATTGAACCCTTCTTTCCCGATAACCAGCAACCAAAACAAACAATTAAACAATCAAACCCTGAGCCTTATAACTAGCCTAAAATCATAACATTTGAGCCTCATAGACATAAACCTTTGCTCATATAGAGAGATCCCTCTCTGGACCCAGGAGGGCTAGATCCTGAGGTCTGAAAGTGGTTCTTATGTTGTCTCATCTTTTGGTCTTGCCAATATGGCAAAAACATGGGAGCCCCAACACATGGGACCTACCAGCTCGATCAACAACATCAATTGATCTTTCTCTGTTATCATTAAGGGAATGGGAATCCTTCCCTTCATGGTGCATCTTGGCTTTATCAACTTCCTCGATTGATATTTCTTTACTGTTCAACCTTTCCCTTCCATCCTTATAAGAATGATAATCGTTACCTTCATGTGATCTCTCAGCCCATTCAAGAGACTCAATTGATATCTCTCTGACATCCCTTAGTGAATAGGACTCCTCGCATTCGAAGGACCATTTCACCTTGCTAGTCAGCAGAGCGTCAATAGGTATTTATCTGCCATCAACTTTTCTCTCCATTTCTCCATCATGGGACCTCTTAACCCTATCACTGGCCTCAACCAAATTCTCTCTGTCGGTCTCAACTTGTACTCCTTTTCTCCTTTTGTACTTTCTAGAGCTCTATAGCCGTCTGCATCCATGTAAGCTTCTTTGTCCATATTTCTGTTTGAATCACCCATTTTCTCTACTATAAACTTCTCAACCGAAATTTGAACTCTTGTCTTTTCAAACCCTCATCTCCTCAGAAAAATTCTTGCCTGTGATTCGAAGCTTCCACTACTCCAATACTACACTTTACAGAATAACCCTGTTCTAGTGTGCGGGGTTTTATAGGCGCACCGGTGCGGTTTCGTAAGATCGAGGTTTATGTTTTGGCGTGGTGTTTTATGATGCACCGGTGTGTAAGAGTTGTGAAGCACCACTGCGTCTTAGTACTAAGATGCACCGGTGCTTGTTATGATGATAAGCGCACGAGACAGTATACAGTTATTTTTTTTGGTATGTAAGATCATAATAAAATAATGATAATTCTAAAGTACATGAATTTATTTGCATTATTTTCTAAACCTTTTTATGTTACAAAAATTCATATTATTCTATATTTATTATTTTACAATTATTTACAAATTTACAAATTTTAATATTTTAATAAAATCATTTCACATTAATATAATTAAAATTTTCACACTAATACAATTAAAATTTTACAAATATTTTACATACAATTACAATTAAAATTTTACAATTTCACATACAATTACGATTAGAATTACAATTACAATTTTAATTTTACATATAATTAGATTTACAATTAAAATTTTACAATTACAATCATTTCACAGTAATGCAATTAAAATTTTACAAATATTTTACATACAATTAGAATTAGAATTACATTTACATTTACAATTACAATTACAATTTTACAAATATTTTTTACATACAAATACAATTACAATTTTAGAATTTTACATACAATTAGAATTACAATTATAGTTTTACAATTTGTAATATATACAATTACAATTAAAATTTTACATTAAATATTTTACATACATTTACAGTTAAAATCACAATTACAAATACAAATACAATTTTACAATTTTACATACAATTTCAATTTCAATTTCAATTACAATCAGGACATAATATTTAATAAATATCATGATCATTTAATATTAAATTAATTAATAAACATCACGATCTTGATAACCATCGTACAAACATCATATTTTACTAAAAAACACATTCAAATTCGCTAACATCATCGTGATCATGATCATCTAACAAAACAAAATTAGCATTTTATAACATCATCACAACACAAACATCAAATATACATCTCATGTCAAATTACTCATGCTATCACATACACATCTATCAGTTGCAAACTGCATATTAAATGAACATATCTAACATGACCTAAAACTATACACATCAAGATGATCACCAACATGTAAATTAAGTACAACTGCAACATGAACATAAAATACATGGACCATATATATATAGAACTAAATAATGTTAAAAATATACAATTTTTATATAAATGTCATCGATTAGCTGGTGGTACAACATCAATAGCAGTACTAGTCGAGGCTTGCTCAGTCAATGGTGCGACATCGATGGTTGAAGGTCGAACCTACTCATGATCATGAGTACTGATGGATGTTGCAGGCTACTGACTGGACATGGCCGATGGTCCATCCTCATCTCCGTGATTACTACTGCTAGATGCTAGTGGAGGCTCGTGCTTAGCTACCGTGGCGCGAGGTGAACAATCATGAGATGATGAGTCACTTCTCGTGGACTTTCCATCACATGCTGTGTCTCGACCATGCCTATAATGTGCAACAATCCTCCTCAGCCACGTAACAGCTGTCGTAGCTCCTAGGACATGTCACATTAGGCTGTACATGTCACGTGACATGCCTCTCCACATATGTAATAGCCTATCATCAGCATGTATGTCTCTGTAATGATCGGGCTTGATGCATGCCTCAACAATCAATGCACTGAGTTGGTCGCCCAACTCCATCCTGTATCTAGTATCAGGTCGACCGTGCCTAGCAAAAGGCGGTATCGACGCACCAACAGGAGCATGTCTCTCTGCACTGGCCTCCTGATGATCCTCGACATCTAGCATGCCCTAATCATCATTAGGATCCACACCTGGATCATGTGGTGGTGTCGGCATCTCCTCGCAATCAAAAGAGCCAATGTCTACAAAATGTATACAAGTACACAATAATAATTAAGTAATTTCATTACGCAATTTAATAAAAACAAGTTAAAGAAAATTTTAGAATAAATTTAAATAAAACAGTAATATTACCTCTATCATCTGGCGGCTCATCATTTGTGAGGAGTATGTTGGCAGAACTTCGCCAATCCAATCCAGCATAAGGACAGGGGACCATAATGAAGGGATTCATCTTGTCAACACTGGCTAGCAACTCCAATGCATCATGCAATATCCTGGCTAAAAACATAGTCTTGCCCCTCTTGGGCATCATTTGCCCCCACATGTGCATCTGTGCCTCCAACATCGGCCTATGAGGTTGCCGAACAAAATTAGGCCTCATCTCTGGAAACCTTTCCAAAAAAAAAAAAAAAAAATCTGAAGCAAAAGGGAAGTTGACCCTCCCTTGTGCATGAGCACGGCATCTATCTAAGGCTGTATAGAACTGCCGCAAAAAAAATGCCAGACCACCTGACAAGTCATAGCTCCTGTACTAAATAATCAACATAATATGGAAGTGAGCAACTAATGCATTGCCCATCACTAGTGTTGTGTGAAATGGTCGAAATGAGAAGTGAGAGGCACTGCACCTCCTCACTACCAAATGCACCAATAAATAACTGACCTCCAGCGACCTAAAAATCTAAAGCAGACAGTACTGATGCTCCAATGTATCTCTGGGAGTAAAATAATTGACTCCCTACTACACAACTAGTTGGAACCTCAGGGAACGATGGAAAATCCACCCCTCTCCTCAATAGCCCTGTAATGAAATATATATCATCCTCATTGGGTGTGTACCACTGATTAGAACCAACCTGGAAAGCCTGTCAGTGGGCATTCCACTTGCGAATAAGATGTCTCAGAAACACACTATGGGCCTTTAGGGAATTAGCCTCCTCATAGAACTTAAGGAGGCCTACCTACCTTAGGAGCCCCTGGGTAGGTGTTGTAATAAGGTGAGGGTATGCATCTCTCTCCCTCTCTCGTGCCTCCCATAGGTGAACCATGTCATACTGCTCCACTTGTTGTTGTTGTTGCTCCCCCTCTTCCCTCTAAATCATTGACATATTAAATAATTTTTTTTATTATATGAGACATGTATTTAGGAATATAAATATATAAAAAAATTTGGAAAAAAAAACAGACCAGCCGATGTGTTGTTTGTTTGTTGCGCACCGGGGGCGGTGCCCCAGATGACATTCAATGCACCGTATGCGGTGCACCTGAAAATTTTTAAAGCACCATTGACTATGTATGGTGTCAGAAGAGCAGTGCACTGACTAAAATATACACCCCAACGCATATAGTTGTGTTAGTGCACCGAATTCTTGGCAAATAACATAGTCAATGGTTCAGTCCTTTACCAAGCCGCACCATTGACCCTGTCGAAATGCCGAATGCAGTATGCTGACAGACACCGGGGCAGATATTTCCATCAATGCACCATGTTGCTATTCCCATGGTCAACGATGTGA
Source organism: Pinus albicaulis (assembly GCA_034641835.2). Taxonomy (NCBI): domain Eukaryota; kingdom Viridiplantae; phylum Streptophyta; class Pinopsida; order Pinales; family Pinaceae; genus Pinus; species Pinus albicaulis. The sequence goes on along the minus strand of CM076571.1, from coordinate 736,225,565 downwards.
CCGGCTAAATGACCACACCACACTTTTTCTTTTTAATTTTAAAATAACGAGGTGTGCCTTTTGGTACCACCCCGGACACTGTGCGGATACCGTTAGCACCGGTTGCAGTGCGGCAGGTAAATTTTACAGGCATCACCACTTATCGGTGTGAGCCAAATGGCTCGTGCACACCAGGTTATTAAAAAAAAAAAATTTCTTTTAAATGGTTAATTTTTAAGATTATTTGAAATTCTCATCCGCTAAAAATCTTAATTATGGAAAAACAAGAAAAATACATGTACATATTGCTGTCGAGGAGGCATACTGGCAATATAATTTGCAAAAGAAAATTTACCCAACGTTTTACAAAATGCAAGCTAGATATTGGTGGGCAATGCACAACAACAATGTGCGTAATGGGTGTAATGGGAGCACCGACGTCAGGGTGGCTCAGACAAGGATAAATTTTACCAGTGCTTTAGAGCTCTGGAGCACTGAGAAAAGTGAAAAATGTGGTTTTTTTGCTGTAATTTTTTTTTATTTAACCCTGTTCCGGTGCATGGGGTTTTATAGGTGCACCAATGTTGTTTCTTGCGAACGCACCGGTCGGTTTCTATTTTGGCGCGGTGTTTTATGATGCACCAGTGTAGTTTCTTAACACCACACCAGGTGGTTTCTATTTTGGTGGTGTTTTATGATGCACCGGCGTGGAAGAGTTGTGAAGCACTGGTGCTCTACAGTAATACAATGCACTGGGTGGGTGTGTATGGATTGCATGGTGTCCGGTGTGCCAAATTTTTGTGCGCACCAATGCTTTCTCTTGTAGAGCGCACTGGTGATTGAGAACTCTGGAACACTGAGAAAAGTGAAAAATGTGGCTTTTTGGCCTTAATTTTTTTTTTTATTTAACCCTATTCCGGTGTGCGCAGTTTATAGGTGCACCGGTGCTGTTTCTTACGAAGTCATGAGTCGGTTTCCGTTTTGGCGCGATGTTTTATGATGCACCGGTGCGGTTTCTTAATACTGCACCGGGAGGTTTCTGTTTTGGCACGATGTTTTATGATGCACTAGCACGGAAGAGTTGTGAAGCACTGGTGCTCTACAGTAATACGACACACCGGGCAGGTGTGTATGAAGTACACGATGTCCGATGTGCCAATGTTTTGTGTGCACTGGTTCTTTCTCTTGTAGAGCGCACCAATGATTGAGAGCTCTGGAGCACTGAGAAAAGTGAAAAATGTGGTTTTTTGGCAGTATTTTTTTTTTATTTAACCATGTTCTGGTGTGCGGGTTTTATAGGTGCACTGGTGTTTTTTCTTATGAACACACCGGTCGGTTTCTATTTTGGCACTGTGTTTTATGATGCACCGATGCAGTTTCTTAATACCGCACCGGGCGGTTTCTGTTTTGGCACGGTGTTTTATGATGCACTGGTGCATAAGAGTTGTGAATCACAGGTGCTCTATAGTAATAGGACGCACCATGCGGGTGTGTACGGAGCGCACAGTGTCCAGTGTGCCAATGTTTTGTGTGCACTAGTGCTTTCTCTTGTAGAGAGAACCAATGCGATTTTGGATGATAAGCATACCGAGAGGAAAACATCCGCAAAACCCTCCGCCCACCAACCTCCTCTAGTAACCTCTACTAGAAACATATGTATGGGGTATTTTTATAAGGGGTTCCTCAAAAACATTCGCTAGAGGGTCTTTTCCTTGTAGTGTTCACATATTTTGGATCTTGTGGGGTTCCAAGGTTGACCTGTTCGGATGCGAGCTTCAAACTCTAAGTCTTTTTGTTAGTAGGTCCTTTGAATCAGATCTGCAAGTCATATACATTCTCTAGGGACACTACACCTTTTGGAATATTATTTCTTTTTGGTGCTTTGGATGCTTCCTGCAGAGCCTACTCGTGCTCATCCTCCTTTGTGGTGACATCTTTGAATATGTCATCATTCGCCATAAATTTTAGTATCTGTTGGCTGTCATTGAAAACGTGTAAATTAGTAACATTATCAGATATAGATGGTTTATATAAAATTTCACTAGAGAAACCATTTTTCAATAGTGACATCCTAGCAATAACATTTGCTAATGTATCTATTGTTACATTTCTAACTCTTGAAACATAAGCAATATTGAAAGATTTAAAATGATGTATCAAATGCCATACCTCCTACTATTAGTGTTTAAGATGAGGTAAAACATAGTTTATAATATCTCATACCTGATGAGTGACTACCTCTAAGTCAACAATTACCTTTAGGAGCTCTACCTTCAGGTCTATAGCTTTCTTCAATCAATACGAGTGTTGCATATCCTGCAGTATTATTAGTGAACTTGAACTCCAGACAACATGAAAGTATATGCTTCCTAGTATATGGGTTTGTAAGTACGCAACCAACTCCGGAACAGTCTTACATCTTAGAACCTTCAAAATAAAGAGTCCAAAAATGTCAAGCTACTAAGTTATTTCTTGTATTATTCTTACTATTACTAGTATTACTATTATTATGTACAGTCTATATTACATAATTCATTTGCACCAACTAGAGAAAAAGGAAGGAGTTACAACCGTGTATATGGTGGAATGGGTGATGGTTGTGCAAGGGATCACCTAATGACAATTTCTAAAAATAAATTCTCGAAAATTAGGTCCGCGAAAGAAACACGTTAATTTTTTCCTTTGAAATGTGTAATATTGTTTTTTATGAAAGGTTATGATTCCACCCGTATTTGGTTATTATTTCCCCTATACAAAAGCCATAAATGCGACCAATTAGTAAAAAAATTATAGCTTTTAACCCGGTATAGAAATTACCTGTCAACGAATTCTTTAAGTATAAAAATATACAATGGAGATAACATAAAATAAATATATACAAATATTTTCCCCTGGATCCCAAAATTGAGACTACTAGATTGATTTTTCATTACATTCCTTTCAATGTTACAATAAATATATATACATGTTGAAGCATTCATAAACCCCAATCCATTAATCCTATATTAGAACATAATTGTAGTTCCCTTAATCAGATATATAGAATACCATGGGAAAAAAACCATCATTCCCAAAACCATGTACAAAATCCATGCACAAAACCATGGGTATATTTTCCCACCATCTTTGGGTTCAACCCCCATCTTTGGGTCTGACCAAATATTATTGGGTCCACATAAAAAAAAATCCCAGGGCATTGTCACCCCCTTGGTGCCCCCTCGATACACCCAGCACAACATACAATGCCTGATGCTAATCGTGGAAAGAATATAACACATACCCAACATTATCACACTTGTTTTTTTCTTTCCAAACAGGGGGTCAGAGGAGAGCTTAGCCATCGGTCCAACCCTGCAATGCTCATTATTGAGTCTACACCAATATTACTTATCAGTACTCACATAATTTGTCAATGCATCTGAAAAATTCTTCAAAATGTCCACCTTTACCAACAACACCTTTTTTTCCTCAGCTATATCCCACACAAAGTAGTACTGAACATCAATTTTCTTTGTCTTTGAATGATAAGTAGGTTTCTTTTCCAATAAAATTGTAGTTTGGTTGTGACAATCTATCCATATAGATTTTTGTGCCAACCCCATACTTGAACACAATCTCCAAAACCAATTTTTTTGCTTTCTTGTAGAGTGGTTTCCATGTATTTTTCCTCTGCAATTGAAAGTACCACTAGAAACTATCTCTTGCTCATCCAACTCACTACTCATCCAAATAGGTTAAACACATACCCACTTGTATATCTTCTTCAATATAGATCTCTAGCCTAGTTTGCATCAACAAAGCCACATATTTCCAAAACTATGTCCAATCTTGGTATTCCTTGGTAGCACAAACCATAATCACTAGTGCCACGAAAATACCTGAAAACCCGCTTCACTGTTGTCCAATTCTCCTTCCCTAGTTTTGACATAAACTTGCTCAATATTCCCACTGCATGTGAAATGTCTGGTCTAGTACATACCATTTCATACATCAAGCTACCAACTGCACTCGCATATGGAATAGGGGACATGTCCTCTTCCTCTTCTTGTGTCTTGGGAAATTTTTTAGTAGATAACTTTACACCTACAGGAATAGGAAAATTCATCGATTTAGTATCTTGAATATTAAACCTCTGCAATATTGTCTCGAAATACTTCCTCTAGTTTAACCATAGCTTCATATTTTCCCGAACTCGTTTAATTTCCATGCCCAAAATATAATTTTCATCACCAAGATCCTTCATGTCGAATTTGGAGGAAAATTGGGTCTTCAAATCCTAGATAATTTATTTGTTATTTCCAATCAACAACGTATCATCCACATACAAGACAAAATAAATTATATGGTACCCAATTAATTTAAAATACCCATAGTGATCCGCTTTTCTCCTTGTGAAGAAAATTCCCCGTATATATGTATCAAATTTATGATACCACATCCTTGGTGATTGTTTTAACCCATGCTAAGACTTTTTTAACCTACATACCATTCCTTTATTACCCTTCACAGCAAATTTTTTCAGGTTTCTTCATATATATCTCTTCTTCCAGATTCCTGTAAATAAATTTTGTCTTCACATTCATATGTTCTACCTCAAAATAAAAATAAAAAACAACAGATAAAATTAATCTAATAGAATCTAACTTGGAAAATAGAGAAAATATATCACCAAAATCAATTCCCGACACCTGGGAATAACCATTTTCTACCAACCAAGCTTTGTATTTCTCTACCTTTCCTTTTTCATTCATATTCTTCTTAAACACCCATTTTCTCCCAATGGGTTTCCTTCCAACCGGTAACTCCACCAAAAACCAAGCCTCATTTTTTCCAAAGGTTCCATTTCATCAACTGTTATAGGTCAATTTGGGCATCATCCCCCATGACCTGGTTAAACTGGACATCATCCCCAGGACCAATGAAATAGGGTCTATCATCCCCTTATATTTCAGTTGTTATATGCCCTAAGAGAAAAACATTTCATTCATGGCTTCTATTGTGATATTTCCAAGGTTTGAAGTACATGTTATATCACTTATGGACTCACCAACGCAGTCTATAAAGGGACTAACTGCGTTGCAGTTCCAAATCCTCCATTCAAGGGTGCACTGTAGTGCACTTCCCGACACTCAAGGGTGCGTTGGTCACCTGGGAGAGGAATTCTCATTTTTCCAATAATATCCACATGGCCAGTGCCTTCTAAAAGAGTCCATATGTGTCAAACTTTGAATCCAAGTGTCCATCTAACACCTATGAACTTGGGAACATGTCTTGCCTATTATTAGAAAGTCATTCATTGAGAAACTACCATCAGTTTCCCTATAAATTGAGCACTCATTCTAGTGCTAGGTGGGGAATAATTTTGATAAAGTTATTCTGTTGGATTCTCATATGATAAGAGTGTGAAAGTATTGATCTGATGCTAGTATGATGTTGGATGTGATGAGGTTGGAATGTAGTTGGAGCAAGTTGGAAACAAATCGATCCATTGGTTCTAACCTTTCCCTTCTACTCTTTAATAAAGATTGTTGTTCATTTTCCCATACATATGTCTCTATTTATTGTGCAAGGAATTATTGAATGATGTATGTATTTCATATCTAATCGATTTTATTGAGTAAGATAAGTAGATATCTGTATATTGCATGTTGCTTGTTGTTCTTTGTTTGTGTTTGGAGGAATCGATCTGGCGATTTGAGTCGGATTGAGAGAAATGAAAACAACAACAAAAAGAGAAGGAGAAGTGATTGAATCACAAGAAGGCTCCTTTACCATTCTGTATATCTGCTTGTTTTATAGAAATTAATAGTAATTCTTTCCTTTGTTGTTCTAAGTGACTAGCACCAAACTTAGGGAATTTGGTATATTCATAGATCACAATTCTGCATCACAAATTGGAAACTCTGTTGGGGAGTATCCTATCATTCTTGGTGTTCTTGCCTCTATTTATCCTCATCAGTAGCATCTACTTTTATTTATTAGAAATTTGACTGAAAAAATTGCATTAGAAGTGTGTTTTTTTGCTTGGTTTTTCAATCCTTGCTGCGCCCAACGCACTGTTGATCAAGAGACAGTGCCCTGCAGTGCATTGTCTACAACTCAAGGGTGCTCTGCAACGCATTGTATCCCCTTAGAGACTATGTTACCCCCTTATCCAACCAAATTCCATCTAAATTTTTCATTGCTATCACTCTTAGCCACTTGTTTGTTGTATTCTTAGATGTCTGATACCTCTTAGAGACCAGTAAAATTTCTTGATTCTTCCTCCTTTGAAAAATAAATTTGTTCAATGTCTCTTTAGTGTTTATCTTTGTCATTGAAAAATAAAATTCAAAGTATTTCATTTCTGCATTAGATCATTTTTTTTTGAAAAGTAAATTGTTGTTTCATTCCTTGTTTCCTGTAGGAAAAATTGTAGTTCCATTCTTCATTTTTCCTAAAAGAGAAATTGTTGCTTTATTCCTTGTTTTTCAAAGAAAAAAACACTTGTTTTATTGATTGATGCATATAGTTTCCTTTCTTTCATTCACATTAAAGGAGCAGAAAATAAAAACATGCATGTGCATATAGTGAATTGTGTGTTGCATAGGAACAAGTTAGGAAAGATGCATTTTAGTTTGTGCTCTTTGTTGTTTTCTCTCAGAATTGATTTCTCTTTCCTTTAGTAGCTAGGATTTTCATTGAAAAAGCTAAATTGAAAAGTTTTTCTATCATTTAGTTTGATTTTTTAGGAATTTCCATTACATCATGTGGTGAACCTCAAAGAATTTTTTTTTTTAAATATTAACATAAAATTTACATCAATTTACCTAAGAAATCATTGGAACATTAACGATAACATTTAGAAGGTCTAGGATAGAGAAGTATTCTAGCGTCGTTAAACATAGAAGTTGTCGCTAACTTGTCTGCAATACATTTTGAGTGTGATACTGCACTCCACGTACGTAAGTATATCGGATCTCATCCATGTATCTTCCGGTATATAGGACGGTTTTTTAGTATGAAAAGTATAAGGGGGTGCTCTCACTGTGCAGTTTCGCATTAGACAGCGCTAATATAGACTTGGGCCTCCATGTATATTTGGGAGGAAAAATTTAGGTTGTTAAACCTCCATAGGTAATCGAGTCAGCTGCCTTGTAACTTTTTATACACCAAACACAACATTCGGGGAGATTTCCTGCCCGTAATTCTTGGTTCGTCAGGAGGTATTCTGCAATTCACAATTACTTGGTAAACCTTTTGCCTAGAACTACCCTTTTATTTTTTTTATTTGTTTTTGGTCGTAAAATAAATTATTCATCGTGGAAGAAGAACATCCCTTTCCATGTCGTTTGCGTAGAATAACACTTAAACCACCTTTACCACTGGAAGCCATTTCTGGTTGGAAAGGGTGACATTTTCCTACTGAAACTAGTACTATCAGTACCTCTAGTGCGACATCATCCTCACATATACTAGATTCATCTCGATTTGTTTCTACAAATTCTGGTTCATCTATTGTTGATGAGAGGGAGTCCTCACAGCTACCTGTCATCAAAATCCATCCAATTAGTGATACCATACCTCTCGAACCCGGTGTTGTTCAACTGGAAGTTGATCCAAATCCTGTCATTGTTTTATCAGAACATCAATGTCCTGAAGTTGAGCAACTAGAAGTTGTTCGATCACCCCACAATATATTGTAGCTATTGAGTCTTCCATATCACACAGTCAACCACCTGAAATATACTTCGGGCCTGATGATGAAATCCTTCCACCTAGTTTAATTTCGATTGAGGAAATACCAAAAGATGTAACACCTTCGATTCCAACCCATTTTTGATCAGAGCTTTATCTTTACGAGAATTTTCCTTAATCACATCACACTACTTTCTTTGATCCTGTGTCTATTCAAGTTCCCGTAGATCCTGTAGGGTATACATTGGGTCGTATGACCATGGCTGAGACAACATCTTCAGCTGTACCATCTATTCCAGTTGCGAAAACACTTGATCTTGCTACCCTGTCAATGTTTACCACATCACCAGAGTCACATCTATATGGTGGCCCTTCTGTTCCAATTGGTTACCAATATTTATCTAGAACCTTCTCTAGTGCATCCTCAATCCCATGGACTTCACCAATGTCATCATCTGGTATTCTATCTAGTACATCTATAATGAGTCATGAATGGATTGATCCTTTATACATCTTCAGTGAAATATCAAGCTGGTCCATCTAGTTATATTCCATCCAGTACAATTTCGACTGGACTCTCGACATTTGGAGAACAATATATTACATCCTATTATACTCCTCATGTTGTGGGGAAACCTATGGTCACCCATTTTGAGAGTAATATGTTGTTATTTAGTCATCCTAATGTCGGAATGATTGTTTTTTAGTGGCAGCCCACTCTACCCATCCAATTATAAACAGTTGTGCAATCATATCAACTGGTTCAAACTATTGCACCCACATCTACTCCACTTGCCAATAACTCCTTACCCTTGTTACAGGCTCAAAGTGTTGTACCTCAACCATCTTAGGTGGGTCCTTAAACATAATATCCTCAAGTATTGGGTCCTCAGCCTCCAAATCCTTCGGCTGGTTTACAACAACCACCTGTATCTGAAATTATTTATTCACAAGATGGATTACCCTATTATGGGATGCTACAGCCTCAACTAAGTTTTACCTATTCACAACCAAATCCAAGCTATTCTAGTTTGGGTTATAATCTTGGTGGATATACACCTTGGCAGCCACAAGCGCAAATGCAACAACCCTCATTTCAACAAGTATCATACCCAGGTTTTGTTCAACAGAATCCTCAAGAATTTTCTTATCAAAACAACCCCTATCTGTGTTACCAGCAACAGATTCCTTATGCTGCTTTTTAAAGGCTTGTTGCCCAAGAAATTCCATCATACCCTGGCTGTGCTCAACCTGACTTAAATCAATAGTTTCCATTTTGTTGAAAATTTAGAAATACCTAATTTAAACTAACTTACAAATGATCCAATCAGCTATGCTCCTTGGTGGCCGGTGATACCACATAAATTACCATCAGATATTCCTAAGTTCAATGGAAACCCTGGGGAAGAACCTTCAATGCATGTTATGACTTATCATTTTTAGTGTTCATATAACTCCTTAAATCATGACTCTGTTCGACTACATCTTTTCCAGCATACGCTCATTGGTCCGACCACAAATTGGTACATTGAGTTACCACGAGCTTCATTTTATAATTTCACTTCTTTAGCTACTACCTTTTTTACCCACTTCCAGTTACCCATATGATATGAAACTGGAACGGAACTCTTGACCAATTTCAAATGGAATAATGCTACTCACATTTCTGATCATATTCATGAGTGGCATCTTCTTCATATAATGATCAAGACATTTGTTCTTGATCAATTCCTTTCTGAGTGGTTCATTAAGTCCTTATTACTATCTATAACTGAGGATGTGGCTAAGGGTGTTATCGTCACTGAAGAGCAGGTCATTTCTCGTGCCTAGTACTTTTATTTGATTTATATCTATCCTAGCACGCTCTACGAGAAAAATCCCAATGCCTTGCGATCTAATTTTATTGTTCCTCCTCCATCTAAGGACTCTCATGCACGACAACATGATCGGTCTTCGAAGCACACATCACTCTATTGCATCTGATTCTATACCTTCTTCCAAAATTCATGCCATGTCATCTGAAAAACGCAAAAGTGACAAGAAACTCAAAAGAAAGAAAAAGGGGAAATCAAAGAAAAATTAAACTTCAAACCCATAGGAACGATCATCTTATCAACAAACTGGAAATCGGAAACCTCGTTACCCTTGCATAATCTATAATGAGGAGCACTTTTTTCAAGATTGTCATTAGGGGAATTTTGAGGTCTAAAATGGGCCTCATAAGGAAATTATAAAATAATAGTGGAAATAATAAAATAATGTTAGATTACATCATTAAATTTTAGAGGAAAAATAAGAATAAATAATAATAAAATAATAAAACTATTTTTTCAACTTGTATTTTCAACTTATCTCCCTAAGTTTTTACTCAAATTTCAATCGGAAACACTCTTTGGATGCAGAATTTAATTCCTCATCCAAGGAGTACCCATTTTGCATACTTTAGTATGCAACATGGGTACTCCTTAGATGAGAAATTAAAATTTGCATCCAATTAGTACTCCTACTCGAAATTTGAGTAAAAACTTAGAGAGATAAGTTGAAAATACGAGTGGAAATAGTAGTTTTATTATTTAATTATTTTTTATTCCTTGTAATTTTTAACTCCAAAAATGGTTAATCATCCCCCATGGTTGACATCATCATCTTGAATCCTATTGGTTGTTATAAAGTTTATTTTGGTTGTACATTTTTCTTAGGAGGCCCATTTTAGACCTCAAAATTCTCCTAATGCCTCACTGTGCCGAGGTCTCAAAATTGATTAAGACCTCGCATGCATCTGTTGTATTGACATATCCATTTCCAAATCTAGACAAAAATTTGGTTGCTACAGATCTATCTAGTTCCCAAGTGCTTATGTTATCTGTCATGAAGCCAAAAACTGATGTTTTGGTGTCAACACGAAATAAATATTACGGTAGTCAGGCTACTGATCCACCTACTACCTCGAAAACGAATCCGTCCACGAAATATATTCCTCCAACTTCTATTCTCAAGTTAACAATAAAGCCACCGAAGGGAGTTGTTCATAAATTGACATTCAATCCTTGAGCCCGAGCTGCTCAAAATTATAATATAGTTGAAGATTTGGATCAATCCCCTTCAGCTATGTCGACACTTGAGGTACTTCAAAATTGTCCCTCTAAGAAGCAGGATTTGTTGTCGGTAATTGGTGGAATCGATCTGACAGATTCCAATCTTATAGTCTTTAATCATATATGCTATGTGTTGCAATTACCAACATAATTCACATTCTCCATCCAAGTAATGTTCTCAATCACCTCGTTCATCGTACTATTATTGATGAGGGAGTATTTGCTCACATTATGTCTCTAAATTTTTGGAACTCACTTGGCTCGCCACGCCTATCTCATTCGCCTATGACGTTGATATTTTTATGGTCATACATATAAGCCTCGTGGTATCATCAATAGCTTCCATGTCGAGCTAGGGGGAAAAATAGTAAATGTTGAAGTTGAGGTCGTTGATGGACCCCTTGATTACAACATTTTACTTGGGAGCCCATGGGTATATGCTATTATTGCGATATTCTCTACATATTTTAGAATGATCACCTTTCCTCATAAAGGTGTTATCAAAGTCATCAATCAATGCTCCTTCTTTGCCTCTAGTTCTTAGGTAACTGGAAGCATTTCGTTAGTTCACACACCCCAACTAGCACTTCAAAACATTGGTGTGGGAATCTTAAAGGATTCTTCCCTAATGGGAAACTTTGCATTACTGCCGCTTGCGACGTCGGAAGAAATTGCAAGCATAGAGTCCTACTACATGATATCTTCGACTCCATCTGGCTTAAGGAAGATTATGGTTTATTTTGAAGTTGTTATGTTGGATGAATTTCTACCACCTAGCCCAATTGAGATGGCATAGAAATCAATCTACATGGCTTGGACAGTAAATATGAAATCATCGTCGCTGGTCATTTGGGTCGATTTTTCATTAGATTTTGGTACTCTAGCTGATCCTTTTTCATCCACTTTCTTAACTGATGAGAGCATTGTGGAATCCATGATTCCAGAAGGAGAACCATGGGAAGATCATGATCATCATTTCCATCTTCAGGATTACAAAGAAGATAATCTTATGGAACTATATCATCCATCAATCAAAACTTATAAAATATCTAAGAAACTATTTCTATCGATATTTTGACCAAACCTGATGTTGTAGAAACATTCATGTTAGCATGTCTTGTTCTCCATTAGAACTCGAAACTTATTGCTCTCCCTTTCATAAATTTCATGATATATTTTCTTAGAATTATGGGGAAATTCCAGGCATAGATACTAGTATTGTTGAACACACCATTAAAATGTGCCCTGATGTCCAGCAGGTACTTCAATGCCTTCGTCATGTTCATCTAAAGAAGGCCGCGACCATTAAAGCAGAAGTTGAAATTTTTTTGCGTCATGGTTTAATTTACCCTATTACACTTACTAATTGAGTTTCCAACATTGTTCCTGTCATGAAGAAACAAGGGACAATCAGAGTGTGCATCGATTATCAGGATGTCAATCTTGCTTTTCCAAAAGACAACTATCCTACTCCCTTTATCAACTAGATTATTGACGATTGTGATAGATGTGAAATATTTTCGTTCATGGATGGATTTTCTGGCTACAATCAAATCAATAGCTGCCTAGAGGACCAATATAATTCAACATTCATCTGTCCCTAGGGCACATTCGCTTATCAGAAACTCCCATTTCATTTAAAGAACTTTGGGACAACATTTCAGAGAGTAGTGGATTAGGCTTTCAATGACATCAAGCACATTTTTCAACCATATCTAGATGATTTACTTGCACATTCACGAAACCAGGCTGATCACCTGATGCATTTGAGAGCTATATTTCTATGCTGCTGACACTACAAGATATGCCTCAATCCACATAAATGTGTGTTTTTTGTTGGTTCTAGTTGTTTTATAGGATTCATCATTTCAAAAGAAGGAATTCGAATTGACCCACTATAGGTCCAAACCATTCTTGATTTTTCTACGCCATCAAATTTTCTTCAGTTACAGAAAATTCAAGGAAAGGCTAACTTGCTAAGGAGGTTCATACCCAACTACGCCAAAATGGCTAAAGGATTTACTCGTCTCTTGAAAAAAGGGTTTCCCTTCCATTGGGATAAAGTTGCGTAAGATTATTTTGATGATGTCGAGGATACAGTTTTCCAGGCGTCATTAATGTATCCCCCCAATTATTAGAGTGATTATTTCTTATATATCGTCACGGCTGATATGACCATTGCTATGCTATTTTTCCAAGAAGAAGATGGGATAAAACATCCAATATATGATTTGAGTCATAATCTCAATGATACTGAAGTGAAGTATTCATACATCAAAAAAATTTCCTTGGTGGCCGTTCAATCTATCCAAAGATTTCACCATTATACCCTATTCCGGAAGAAGATCATCATTTAAGATTGAAACCCCATGAATTAGATTATGTCACATCAATTTCTAGGGGGAGATTATTCAAAATGCATTGTCCTTTTGTAGGAGTTTGATTTGGAATTCATCAAATCCAAGTGAAAGAAGTCTTTAGTTTTGGCTGAGCTTCTCTGTGACCTTCCCTCTGATAGTACTGCTACTACATCAGAACCATCAATTCCTGATGAGTCTTTGTTTCTGATCGGATCATATGATCCTTGATATGGGGATATTATCATTTATCTCAATACCGAGACTTTTTGGCCTGATACCTCTCGCTCTAAATAACGATGTATTCTATACCAAGTCAAATATTATCTGATCGTCAGCGATACGCTTTATCGTTGTGGTGTCAATATGATTTTAAGGAGGTTCCTCACTCATGAGGAGCCCGAGAAGGTTTTAAATGATTTTCATGCTAGGGCTTGTGGTGGACACTTCTCTAGGTATGCTACCATGCAGAAGATAATCTGCACTGATTAATTTTTTCCAACCAAATTTCACGAGTGCATCCCCGCGATTAGAAGTTGTCATGCATGCCAGATATTTGATCGTAAATTCTGCAAACTGCCAGCGCCGATGCATCCTGTTATTGCTATGGGACCATTTGAAAAATGGGGAATTGACTTCATGACTTGTAACCCTTGTTCCGCTAGGGGGCATGTTTATATTATTTTCGTAGTAGACTACTTTACCAAGTGGGTCGAAGTGATGTGTACATTAAATAACATAGGCGAAACAACTACATTATTATTTTTTAATAATTTCATCTCACAGTTTGGTGTTCCACAAGCTATAGTCATAGATCATGGTAAGAATTTTCGCAATCACATTATGAATGAGTTGATTGCCAAATTAGGACTGTCCCATGATAGTTATTCTCCTTATTATCCACAATCCAATGGAAAATTTAGGGTTATCAACAAGATTCGTAAACAAATGCTTCAACAAATGATAGGAGTTCATAAATGAAATTGGAATTTAATATTGTACTCGGCTTTGTCAGCATACCGAACCTCAGTGAGAAACACAACTGGATTTACCCCCTTTCAATTGGTGTATGTTCTAGAAGCTATCTTTCCTATCCAATGTGGAATACCGTCATTGAAACTGGCCATTGACTTGTTACCTGACACCTCTTCTGAATATGCGCATCTTTTTAACCTCATCCATGTTGATGAAACGCTTCGTGAAGTCGCATTGGTCAACAAAGCACATAAGAGATGTATAAAGGCACAATATGACAAGCATGTCCAACTTCGCATCTTCTCAAAGTGTGAATTGGTCTGACTTTATTTTCATGAAGCTGATGCAATAGGTACAGGAAAATTTGAGTCATTATGGCATGGCCCCTATATTGTCAAAAGAGTTCTTGCTAAGGGCGCCTACGAGTTGGTAGATTATGATGGAATTTCATTGGCGCGGCCCCGAAATGGGTTGTATCTAAAAATTTACTATGCTTAAACATGAGCGTAGTAAATTGTTGTATTATATTGTATATATGTTGTTGATTTTCATTTACTATCTTAGTTTATTTTTCTAGATTTTTCTTGAAGTTAGTAATCCGCTTTACATTTCATCGCAGATGTCTGAATCTGTGGAAACATTCGCTGGGTATGATGATGGTGCTAGTCATAGTACGTAGAATATATCCTCTGCAGCGTGGGCCATTTTTGCTCCGAACAAGGAGTTAGTGAGTTTTCAATGGATTTGCATCGGTCAATCTATAAAAAATATCACTGAGTATAGCGCTTTGATCGAACTTCTCTCTAATTCCATTTCATTGGTATTGACTGCATTATCATTAGGTTAGACTCACAACTTGTGGTACTGCAACGTACTATTATTTATAATATAAGAAATCCAACACTGCATCATATGTTCCTAAGAGTTAGACTTTTGGAAAGACATTTTTATTTCACTCAATATCAACACATTTCCAGAAACTTGCACACATTAGCTAATTCCTTAGCGAATTATGTTATAAACAGGCATTTGCAACACATGTAAGGGCATATTTTCAATTCACATCACATAATTGAATAGGATTATACAATAAACATAGGAAAACACTGAAAACAAATAGATAGATAGTTATAGGTTTTTACAAAAACTGTGCCCAAAAAACATTGGTCATCTGACCTCAAAACGTATGCAAAATCTAAAAAGTAAACTAGTGATGCTCGTGATAATAAGCTAATGATCTAGCTATCCTATGTAATAACCACATCCAACAGTTAAGAACACCAATAGTATGGCACTGCAGTATCATGGGTAACTCTTCAATATGAAAATCCGAAATCCTGATAATCAATCCCTCTATGTGTTGTTGTAGCTTAGCAAGAGTCTCGGTGATATCCAAATCCCAAAGGACTGCTCTCCCGACAACCCTCTCTTCTAGCTCATCTGCTCTCTGCTCTGGCTGACCCACTGGTCGAACTCGACCTACATCTACATTACATTAAAAATTTAGTTTAGTCTTGGTAAATATAAAAATACAAAAACATTTATAAACCTTAGAAAAATAAAAAAACATGGTCAAAACATTCTTACTAATTGCACCCCGTTGAGCGACGTCTAGTAGAACCAATTCTGGATCTCCTCAAAATTCTACACCTGGATATGCATACTCACCAATGGCGAACATTTGTCATCTAAACTAGGCAAAGAATTCATTTGAGAATACAATGGTCGAGTGACCAACATTTCTAGCCATCAGCTCTACCCATCTATGAATCCTTGGATCTCTAGGGCCAGATATACCCAGTGTAACATGATGGGGTTGCATAGATCACAATTACACATAACAAATTGGAAACTCCATTGGGGAGTATCCTATCATTCCTGGTGTTTTTGCCTCTATTTATCCTCATTAATAGCATCTAATTTTAGTTATTAGACATTTGAATGAAAAAATTGCATTAGAAGTGTGTTATGTTTCTTGGTTTTTCAATCCTTGCTGTGCCCAACGCACTGTTGATCAAGACACAGTGCACTGCAGTGCATTGTCTGCAACTCAGGGGTGCTCTGCAATGCACTGTATCCCCTTAGAGATTGTGTTGCCCCATTAGCCAACCAAATTCCATCTAAATGTGTCATTTCTATCACTCTTAGCCACTTGTTTGTTGTATTCTTAGATGTCTGATACCTCTTAGAGACTAGTAAACTTTCTGAATTCTTCCACCTTTGAAAAGTAAATTTGTTCAATGTCTCTTTAGTGTTTTTCTTTGTCATTAGAAAATAAAATTCAAAGTATTTCCTTTCTGCATTAGATCATTTTTTTTCCAAAAGTAAATTTTTGTTTCATTCCTCGTTTCCTGTAGGAAAAATTGTAGTTCCATTCTTCATTTTTCCTAAAAGAGAAATTGTTGTTTAATTCCTTGTTTTTCAAAGAATAAAACACTTGTTTTATTGATTGATGCATATAGTTTCCTTTCTTGCATTCACATTAAAGGAGCAGAAAATAAAAACATGCATGTGCATATAGTGAATTATGTGTTGCACAGGAACAAGTTAGGAAAGCCGCATTTTAGTTTGTGCTCTTTGTTGTTTGCTCTCAAAACTGATCTCTCTTTCCCTTAGCAGCTAGGATTTTCATTGAAAAAGCTAAATTGAAAATTTTTCCTATCATTTAGTTTGATTGTTTAGGAATTTTCATGACATCATGCGGCGAACCTCAAAGACAAACTTTAAAAAAATATTAACATAAAATTTACATCAATTTACCTAAGAAAGCATTGGAACATTAACGATAACATTTAGAAGGTCTAGGATAGAGAAGTGTTGCAGTGTTGTTAAACATGCAAGTTTTCGTTAACTTGTCTGCAATATATTTTGAGTGTGATACCTCACTCGACGTACATAAGTATATCGGATCTCATCCATGTACCTTCCAGTATATAGGGCAGTTTTCTAGTACGAAAAGTATAAGGGGGTGCTCTCACTGTGCGGTTTCACATTAGATAGCGCTAATACAGACTTGGGCCTCCATGTATATTTGGGAGGAAAAATTTAGGTTGTTATCCCTCCATAGGTAACCGAGTCAGCCGCCTTGTAACTTGTTATACACCAAACACAAAATTCAGGGAGATTTCCTGCCCATACTTCTTGGTTCGTCAGGAGGTATTCTGCAGTTTACAATTACTTGGTAAACCTTTTTCCTAGAAATACCCTTTTATTTTGTTTATTTGTTTGTGGTCATAAAATAAATTATTCATCGTGGAAGAAGAACATCTATTTCCCTATCGTTTGCATAGAATAACACTTAAACCACCTTTACCACTAGAAGCCATTTTTGGTCAGAAAAGGCAACATTGTCCTACCGAAACTAGTACTATCAGTACCTGTGGTGCGACATCATCCTCACATATACCAAATTCATCTCGAGTTGTTTCTACAGATCCTAGCATCTACTATTGTCGAGAGGGAGTCCTCACAGCTACCTGTGGTCACGATCCATCCAATCAGTGATACCATACTTCCTGAACCTGATTTTGTTCAATTGGAAGTTGACCCAGATCCTGTCATTCTTTTATCAGAACATCGATGTCCTAAAGTTGAGAAACCAAAATTTGTTCCTATATTGGTCACCCCACAATCTATTGTAGCTATTTAGTCTTCCATATCGTGTAGTTAACCACCTGAAATATACTTCGAGCTCGACGACGAAATCCTTCCACCTATTTTTATTTCGATTGAAGAAATACCACAAGACGAAACACCTTTGAATCCAACCCATTTTCTATCGAGGCTTTATCGTTAGGAGAATTTTCCTGAATCACCTCACACTACTTTCTTTGATCCTGTTTCTATTCGAGTTCCCGTAGATCCTGTAGCGTATACATTGGGTCGTATGACCATGGCTGAGACAACATCTTCGGCTGTACCATCTATTCTAGTTGTGACAACATCTGCTCTTGCTACCTTGTCGATGTTTACCACATCACCAGAGTCACATCTATATGGTTTCCCTTCTGTTCCACTTGGTTACCAATCTTTATCTGGAAACTTCTCTAGTGTATTCTCAATCCCATGGACTTCACCAATGTCATCATCTGGTATTATATCTAGTACATATATAATGAGTCATGAATGGCTTGATCCCTTATATACATCTTCATTACAATATCAAGCTGATCCATCTGGGTATATTCCATCTAGTACAATTTCAACTAGACTCCCGACATTTGGAGAACAATATATTACATCCTATTATACTCCTCATGTTGGGGGGGGACCTATGGTCACCCATTTTGATAGTACTCCGTTTTTATTTATTCATCCTAATGTTGAAATGACTGCTTGTCAGTGGAAACCCACTATACCCATCCAATCACAAACGGTTGTGCAATCATATCAACTGGTTCAAACTATTGCACCGAAATCTACTCCACTTGCCAATACATCCTTACCCCTATTACAAGCTCAAAGTGTTGTACCTCAACCATCTTAGGCAGGTCCTTAAACATAATATCTTCAAGTATTGCGTCCTTAGACTACAACTCCTTCGACTGGTTTACAACAACCACCTATATCCGGAATTATTTATTCACAAGCTGGATTACCCTATTATGGGACGTCGTAGCCTCAACCAGGTTTTACCTATTCACAACCAAATCCAAGATATTCTAGTTTGGGTTATAATATTGGTGTACATACACCTTGGCAGCCACAAGCACAAATGCAACAACCCTCATTTCAACAAGTAGCGTACCTTGGTTTTGGTCAACACAATCCTCAAGCGTTTTCTTATCAAAACAACCCCTATCTAGGTTACGAGAAACAGATTCCTTATGTTGCTTCTCAAAGGATTGTTGCCCAAGAAATTCCATCATACCCTGGCTATGCTCAACCTGACTTAAATCGACAGTTGCCCTTTGTTGAAAATTTAGAATTACCAAATTTAAACCAACTTCCAAACGATCCAATTAGCTATGCTCCTTGGTGGTCAGTGATACCACATAAAGTACCATCAGATATTCCTAAGTTCAATGGAAACCCTAGGGAAGACCTGTCAATGCATGTTATGACTTATCATTTTTAGTGTTCATCTAACTCCTTAAATCATGACTATGTTCGACTACATCTTTTCCAACATATGCTCACTGGCCCGACCACAAAGTGGTACATTGAGTTACCACAAGCTTCATTTGATAATTTCACTTCTTTAACTACTACCTTTTTGACCCACTTCCAGTTACCCATATGATATGAAACTGGAACGGAACTCTTGACCAATTTCAAATGGACTAATGCTACTCACATTTCTGATCATATTCATGAGTGGAATCTTCTTCGTAGAATGATCAATACATTTGTTCCTGATCAGCTCCTTGCTGAGTGGTTCATTAATTCCTTTATACCATCTATAACTGAGGATGTGGCTAAGGGTTTTATCGTCACTGAAGAGCAGGTCATTTCTCATGCCTATTACTTTGATTTGATTTATATCCAGCCTAGCACACTCTACGAGAAAATTCCCAACACACCACGATCTAATTTTATTGTTCCTCCTCCATCTAAGGACTCTCATGTGCGACAATATGATCGGTACTGCAAGCACACATCACTCTATTGCATCTGATTCTGTACCTTCTTCTGAAATTCATGCCATGTCATCTGAAAAAGGCAAAAGTGACAAGCACCTCGGAATTAAGAAAAAGGGGAAATCAAAGAGAAAGTAAACTTCAAACCCACAGGAATGATCATCTGATCAACAAACTAGAAATTAGAAACCTCGTTACCCTTGCATAATCTGTAATGAGCAGCACTTTTTTCAAGATTTTCATTAGGGGAATTATGAGTTCTAAAATGGGCCTCATAAGGAACTTATAAAATAATAGTGGAAATAATAAAATAATTTTAGATTACATCATTAAATTTTAGAGGGAAAATAAGAATAAATAATAATAAAATAATAAAACTATTTTTTCAACTCGAATTTTCAACTTATCTCCCTAAGTTTTTACCCAAATTTCAATCAAAAACACTCGTTGGATGTAGAATTTAATTCCTCATCCAAGGAGTACCCATGTTGCATAGTATGCAACATGGGTACTCCATAGATAAGAAATTATATTTTTCATCCAATTAGTACTCCTGCTCAAAACTTGAGTAAAAACTTAGGGAGATAAGTTGAAAATACGAGTTGAAAAAGTATTTTTATTATTTTATTATTTTTTATTCCTTGTATATTTTTACTCCAAAAATGGTTAATCATCCCCCATGGTTGACATCATCATCTTGAATCCTATTGGTTCTTATAAATTTTATTTTGGTTGTACATTTTTCTTAGGAGGCCCATTTTAGACCTCAAAATTCCTCTAATCCCTCACCACGCCGAAGTCTCAAAATTGATTAAGACCTCGCATGAATCTGTTGTATTGACATACCCATTTTGAATCTAGACACAAATTTGGTTGCTATAGATCTAGCTTCTAGTTCCCAAGTTCTTATGCTATGTGTCTCAAAGCCAAAAAATGATGTTTCGGTGTCAACGTGAAATAAATATTACGGTAGTTAGGCTACTGATCAACTTACTACCTCGACAACGAATCCATCCATGGAATATATTCCTCCAACTTCTATTCTCAAGTTAACAATAAAGCCACCAAAGGGATTTTTTCATAAGTTGACATTCAATCCTCGAGCCCGAGTTGCTCAAAATTATAATATAGTTGAAAATTTGGCTCAATCCCCTTCAGCTATGTCGACACTTGAGGTACTTCAAAATTGTCCCTCTGAGAAGTAGGCTTTGTTGTCGGTAATTGGTGGAGTCGATCCAACAGATTCCAATCTTATAGTCTTTAATCATATAGGCTATGTGCCATCCAAGTAATTTTCCCAATCACCTTGTTCATCGTACTATTATTGATTAGGGAGTATCTGTGTGCATTATGTCTCTAAACTGTTGGAACTCACTTGGCTTGCCACACCTATCTCATTCGCCTATGATGTTGAAATATTTTTACAGTCATACATATAAGCCTTGTGGTATCATCAATAGCTTGCATGTCGAACTAGGGGGAAAAATAGTAAATGTTGAATTTGAGGTCATTGATGGACCCCTTGATTACAACATTTTACTTGGGAGGCCATGGGTATATGCTATTACTGCGATCTTCTCTACATATTTTAGAATGATCACCTTTCCTCATAAAGGTGTTATCACAGTCATCAATCAACTCTCCTTCTTTGCCTTCAGTTCTTAGGTAACTGGAAGCATTCCGTTAGTTTACACGCCCCAACTAGCACTTCAAAACATTGGTGTAGGACTCTTAAAGGATTATTCCCTAATGGAAAAATTTTCATTACCGCCGCTTGCGACGTCAGAAGAAATTGCAAGCATAGAGTCCTACTACATGATATCTTCCACTGCATCTGGCATAAGGAAGATCACGAGTGATTATGAAGTTGTTACTTTGGATGAATTTCTACCACCTAGCCCAATTGAGATGGCATAGAAATCAATCTACATGTCTTGGGTGGTGAATATTAAATAATCGTCGCTGGTCGTTTGGGTCAATTGCTCATTAGATTTTGGTACTCCAGCTGATCCTTTTTCATCCACTTTCTTAACTGATGAGAGCATTGTGGAATGCATGATTCCAGAAGAAGAACCATTGGAAGATCATGATAATCATTCCCATCTTCAGGATTACGAAGAAGATAATCTTATGGAACTATATCATCCATCAATCAAAACATTATTTTCGAATTATTTTCCTATTAATGCAATTTGAATCCGAGAAAAACTTATAAAATATCGAGGAAACTTTTTCTATCGATATTTTGACGAAACCCAGTGTTGTAGAAAAATTCATGTTACCATGTCTTGTTCTCCATTAGAACTCGAAACTTATCATTCTCCCTTTCATAAATTTCATGATATATTTGCTTAGACTTATGGGGAAATGCCAGGCATAGATACTGGTATCGTTGAACACACCATTAAAATGTACCCTGATGTCAAGTAGGTACTTCAATGCCTTCATCCTATTCATCCAAAGAAGGCCGCAACCATTAAAGCAGAAGTTGAAATTTTTTTGCGTTGTGGTTTCATTTACCCCGTTCCACTTACTGATTAGGTTTCCAAAATTGTTCCTGTCATGAAGAAACAAGGGACAATCGGAGTGTGCGTCAATTATCAGGATGTGAATCTTGCTTGTCCAAAAGACAGCTATCCTACTCCCTTTATCGACCAGATTATTGACGATTGTGCTGGATGTGAGATATTTTCGTTCATGGATGGATTTTTTGGCTATAATCAAATCAATATCTTCCTAGAGGACCAATATAATTCCACATTCATCTTTCCCTAGGGCACATTCGCTTATCGAAAACTCCCATTTCATTTAAAGAACGTTAGCACAACGTTTCAAAGAGTAATAGATTATGATTTCAATGACATCAAGCACATTTTTCAACCATATCTAGATGATTTACCTGCACATTCACGAAACCAGGCTGATCACCTGATGCATTTGAGAGCTATATTTCTATACTACTGACACTGCAAGATATGCCTCAATCCACATAAATGTGTGTTTTGTGTTGGTTCTAGTTGTTTTTTAGGATTCATCGTTTCAAAAGAAGGAATTTGAATTGACCCACTGAAGGTCCAGCCCATTCTTGATTTTTCTACGCCATCAAATTTTCTTCAGTTACAGAAACTTCAAGGAAAGGCTAACTTCCTAAGGAGGTTCATACCAAAATACGTCAAAATGGCTAAAGGATTTACTCGTCTCTTGAAAAAAGGTATTCCCTTCCATTGGGATAAGGTTGCGTAAGCTTCATTTGATGATGTCAAGGATACACTTGTTTGGGCGTCATTAATGTATCCCCCCAATTATCAGAGTGGTTATTTCTTATATATCGTCGTAGTTCATATGACCATTTCTATGGTATTTGTCCAAGAAGAAGATGGGATAAAACTTCCGATATATGATTTGAGTCATAATATCAATGATACTGAAGTGAAGTATTCATACATCAAAAATTTCACCTTGGTGGCCGTTCAAGCTGTCCAAATATTTTGCCATTATATCCTATTCCAGAAGACCATTGTCATTTAAGATTGCAACCCCATGAATTACATTATGTCACATCAATTTCTGGGGGGGGATTATTAAAAATGGATTGTCCTTTTGTAGGAGTTTGATTTTGAATTCATCAAATCCAAGTCAAAGAAGCCTTTAGTTTTGGCTGAGCTTCTCTGCGACCTTCCCTCTGATAGTACTGCTACTACATCAGAACCATCAATTCATGATGAGTCTTTGTTTTTTATCAATTCATCTGACCCTTGATATGGGGATTTTATCATTTATCTCAATACCGAGACTTTTCGGTCTAATACCTCTTGCTCTAAACAATGATGTATTCGATACCAAGCCAAATATTATCTAATCATCAACGATACGCTTTATCATTGTAGTGTCAATATGATTTTAAATGATTGTCATGCTAGGGCTTGTGGTGGACACTTCTCTGGGTATGCTACCGTGCAGAACATACTCCACACCGATTACTTTTGGCCAGCCAGATTTCGCAACTGCATCCTCACGGTTAGAAGTTTTCATGCGTGCCATATATTTGATCATAAATTATGCAAACTGCCAATGCCGATACATCCTATTATCATCGTGGGACCATTTGAAAAATGGGGAATTGACTTCATGACTTGTAACCCTCGTTTGTCTGGGGGGATGGTTATATTATTTTCATAGTAGACTACTTTACCAAGTGGGTAGAAGTGATGCGTACATTCAATAACATAGGCGAAACAACTACATTATTATTTTTTAATAATTTCATCTCATGGTTTGGTGTTCCACAGGCTATAGTCACAGATCACGGTAATAATTTTCGCAATCACATTATGAATGAGTTGACTGCCAAATTAGGACTGTCCCATGATAGTTCTACTCATTATTATCCATAATCCAATGGAAAATTTGAGGCTATCAATAATATTCTTAAATGAATGCTTCAACGAATGATAGGAGTTCATAAACGAAATTGGAATTTAATCCTGTACTTCACTTTGTCAGCATACCGAACCTCAGTGAGAAACGCAACTGGATTTACCCCATTTCAATTGGTGTATGTTCTATAAGCTATCTTTCCTATCCAATGTGGAATACCATCGTTGAAACTGGTCGTTGACTTGTTACCTGACACCTCTTCTGAATATGCACGTCTTTTTAACCTCATCCATCTTGATGAAACACATCATGAAGTCACATTGGCCAACGAAGTGCATAAGAGATGTATAAAGGCACAATACGACAAGCATGTCCAACTTCACATCTTCTCAGAGGGTGAACTGGTTTTACTTTATGATCAGGAAGTTGATTCAATAGGTACAGAAAAATTTGAGCCGTTATGGCATGGCCCCTATATTGTCAAAAGAGTTCTTGCTAAGGGCGCCTATTAGTTGGTAGATTATGACGGAATTCCATTGGCATGGCCCCGAAATGGGTTGTATCTAAAAATTTACTATGCTTAAACATAAGCGTAGTAAATTGTTGTATTATATTGTATATATGCTGTTGAATTTCATTGACTGTCTTAGTTTGTTTTTCTAGATTTTTCTTGAAGTTAGTAATCCTCTTTACGTTTCATCGCAGATGTTTGAATCTTTGGAACCATTTTCTGGGTATGATGATGGTGCTATTCATAGTACGTAGAATATATCCTCTGCAATGTGGGCCATTTTCGCTCCGAACAAGGAATTAGTGACTTTTCAATGGATTTGTATCGGTCGATCTACAAACAATATCGCTGAGTATAGCACTTTGATCGAACTCCTCTCTAATTCCATTTCATTTGGTATTGATGACATTATCCTTAGGTTAGAATCACAACTTGTTGTACTGCAACTTACTATTATTTATAATATCAGAAATCCAACACTCCATCATATGTTCCTGAATGCACTGTTGATCAAGACACAGTGCACTGCAGTGCATTGTCTATAACTCAGGGGTGCTCTGCAATGCACTTTATCCCCTTAGAGACTGTGTTTCCCCCTCAGCCAACCAAATTCCATCTAAATTTTCCATTGCTATCACTCTTAGCCACTTTTTTGTTATATTCTTAGATGCCTGATACCTCTAAGAGACTAATAAGCTTTTCTGATTCTTCCTCCTATGAAAAGTAAATTTGTTCAATGTCTCTTTAGTGTTTTTCTTTGTCATTGGAAAATCAAATTCAAAGTATTTCATTTCTGCATTAGATCAAGTTTTTTTCGAAAATTAAATTTTTGGTTCATTCCTCGTCTCCTGTAGGAAAATTGTAGTTCCATTCTTCATTTTTCCTAAAAGAGAAATTGTTGTTTCATTCCTTGTTTTTCAAAGAATAAAACACTTGTTTTATTGATTGATGCATATAGTTTCCTTTCTTGCATTCACATTAAAGGAGCAGAAAATAAAAACATCCATGTGCATATAGTGAATTGTGTGTTACATAGGAACAAGTTTGGAAAGCCACCTTTTAGTTTGTGCTCTTTGTTGTTTGCTCTCAAAACTGATTTCTCTTTCCCTTAGTAGCTAGGATTTTCATTGATAAAGCTAAATTGAAAAGTTTGCCTATCATTTAGTTTGATTTTTTAGGAATTTCCATTACATCATGTAGTGAACCTCAAAGACAATATTTTAATAAATATTAACATAAAATTTACATCAATTTACCTAAGAAAGCATTGGAATATTAATGATAACAATTAAAAGGTCTAGGATAGAGAAGTGTTCCAGCGTCGTTAAACATAAAATTTGTTGCTAACTTGTCTGCAATAAATTATGAGTGTGATACGTCAGTCCACGTACGTAAGTATATCAGATCTCATCCATGTACCTTCCAGTATATAGGGCGGTTTTCTAGTACGAAAAGTATAAGGGGGTGCTCTCACTGTGCGGTTTCGCATTAGACAGCGCTAATACAGACTTAGGCCTCCACGTATATTTGGGAGGAAAAATTTAGGTTGTTATCCCTCCATAAGTAACTGAGTTAGCCTCCTTGTAACTTGTTATACACCAAACACAACATTCGGGGAGATTTACTGCCCATACTTCTTGGTTCGTCAGGAGGTATTCTGCAGTTCACAATTACTTGGTAAACCTTTTGCCTAGAACTACCCTTTTATTTTGTTTATTTGTTTGTGGTCATAAAATAAATTATTCATCGTGGAAGAAGAACATCCCTTTCCCCGTCGTTTTCTTATAATAACACTTAAACCACGTTTACCATTGGAAGCCATTTCTGGTTGGAAAAGTTGACATTGTCCTACCGAAACTAGTACTATCAATACCTCTAGTGTGACATCATCCTCACATATACCAGAGTCATCTCGAGTTGTTTCTACAAATCCTGGTTCATCTACTGCTATCGAGAGGGAGTCCTCACAGCTACCTGTGGTCACAATCCATCCAATCAGTGATACCATACCTCCTGAACCCAACGTTGTTCAACTAGAAGTTGATCTAGATCTTGTTATTCTTTTATCAGAACATCAATGTCCTGAAGTTGAGAAACCGGAAGTTGTTCCTGTATCTGTCACCCCACAATCTATTGTAGCTATTGAGTCTTCCATATCACGCAGTCAACCACCTAAAATATACTTCGAGCCTGACGAAGAAATCCTTCCACCTAGTTTTATTTTGATGCAAGAAATACCACAAGACGAAACACCTTCGACTCCAACCCATTTTCGATCGGAGCTTTATCTTTACGAGAATTTTCCTAAATCAACTCACACTGCTTTCTTTGATCCTTTGTCTGTTCGAGTTCCTGTAGATCCTGTAGGGTATACATTGGGTCGTATGACCATGGTTGAGACAAAATCTTCGGCTGTACCATCTATTATAGTTGCGACAACACCTACTCTTGCTACCCTGTCGGTGTTTATGACATCACTAGAGTCACATCTATATGGTGGCCCTGATAAATGATTGAGGAAAATTTGGGAAAGCGAACACAACACTTTATGGTAGCAGTTCACTCTTGAACATGACACTTTCACTCCATCATCGTGCATTTTTGGGTTAGGTAATATTCTTGAAGGTTCATTCATACCTATTGTTCATCATACCTTTTGGTTTTGGGTCAATGTTGCTAACTCATCTTAGTGTCGTTGATATTTTCAAGAGAAGTCATCCAGTGAATACTCATCCTTCTGAAATACTCATAAGCCTTCATTTTCATAATAGTCATCCCTGAACATTGTTATATCAAGTCACATTTTGTCTCTAAAATCAGTAACTCCCGTTTCATGATAAATTGGCTTCCTATCGTAATCAGCTCATCATCCAGGAAGTTTACTTAGAAACATCATCTTCCAGTACCCTGAGGCTTGTTACATCATCGAAAAATTTCTCGCTTCGGACCTTTGACTGAAATATTTTTTTTTTTGTTCGACATCAAATCAGTTATTCACACCTTACAAATTGTACTACAATACATTGAGAGCCATTAACATAAATGGTGATTCTCTTGTGTTTGTTAACAACTCACATAATTAGCTGGTAATAAAACGACGTCTTCCCATGTTCTACTACAAATCATATATTCACATGGCTAGAATTGTACCTAAAAAATCGAGTGAACGAGATAAGAAGACCCCGGATCTAGTTTCATCCATTCGGGCAATGATTTTAGGATTGTTGTACACATCATCTGTATGATGACTTTACATACAGATCGGCATCCAAACATGGGCCTATATCTGTAGGCATGTCTGTATTGGGCAACATTCCAATGTAGATGAATTTTTGAACTATATACATATTATTAGATAGTTTATGTGCTGAGCATGGGAATGCCTCCCTTAGCAATTCATGATCAAGATGAAAAAAATCATGATTTAATGTATTGTAAGATTGATGCAGGTCACTTTCCACTTCAATTTCGATTCATCACATCATAAAGCATCTCATCCAAATAATATTATTATTTTCACTTCATTCTTTAGGGGGAAACTGTTATAGTTCAATTTGGCCATCATCCCCCATGACCTGGTTAAACTGGACATCATCCACAGGACCAATGAAATAGGGTCTATCATCCCCTTATATTTTAGTTGATATATGCCCTAAGAGAATAAAAATTCATTCATGGCTTCTATTGTGAGATTTCCAAGGTTTGAAGTATATTTTATATCACTTATTGACTCACCAACACAGTCTCTAAAGTGACTAACTGCATTACAATTCCAAATCTTCCATTCAAGGGTGCACTGTATTTCACTTCTCGACACTCAAGGGTGCGTTGGTCACTCAGGAGCAGAATTATCATTGTTCTGGGAATTTCCACATGGCTAGTGCCTTCTAGAAGATTCCATATGTGTCAAACTTTGAATCCAAGTGTCCATCTAACACCTCCAAACTTGGGAACATGTGTTTCCTAGTATTAGAAAGTCATTCATTGAGAAACTACCATCCTTTTCCCTATAAATTGAGCACTTTTTCTAGTGCTAGGTGGGGAATAATTTTGGTAAAGTTATGCTATTGGATTCTCATATGATAAGAGAGTGAAAGTATTGATATGCTGCTGGTATGATGTTGGATGTGATGAAGCTGGAATGAAGTTGGAGCAGGTTGGCAACAAATCGATCCATTAGTTGTAACCTCCCCCTTCTACTCTTTAATAAATATTTTTGCTCATTTTCTCATACATATGTCTTTATTTATTATGCAATGAATTCTTGAATGATGTATGTATTTCATATCTAATCAATTTGATTAAGTAAGATAAGTAGATATCTGTATATTGCATGTTGCTTGTTGTTCTCTGTTTATGTTTGTAGGAATTGATCTGGCGATTTGAGTTGGATTGAGAGCGACGAAAAAAACGAAAAAAGGAGAAGGAGAAGCAATTGAATCACAAGTAGACTCCTTTACCATTATATATATCTACTTGTTTTAGAGAAAGTGATAGTAATTATTTCCTCTGTTGTTCTAAGTGACTAGCACCACACTTAGGGAATTTGGTTTATCCATAGACCACAATCCCGCATAACATCAACCATGGCCTCTTTCCATGGTTTGCCATCCTATGAAGTCACTTCCTCCCTAAAAGTTCTGGGATCATCATCAGTAATAGATAAGAAAATTTCAAACAAGAAGAAGATGGACTATACCTCTCTAGATTCCTTCTCACTCAAACTGATCTCCTCAAAACTGGATTTTGTGGTTCTTCCTCTTCTGATTCTTGTTCTGTTGTAGAGTCATATTCTTCCTCCTTTAGTTGAAACTCTATCTTCTTAGGTTCCTTTGGTAGGAATTCATGTTTAATAACATATTTCACATCTCTAAACTCCACATCTAGGTTGTACATAACCTTCATTTTTTATGGGTTCCAAATATTATAACCTTTTAAACCATCCTTATACCAAATAAAGATGCACCTTTCAGATTTACTATCCAACTTGGTTCTTTTATCCTTTGGAACATGTACATATGAATCATATCCAAATACCCTCATATGTGAAAGAGAGGGTTTCTTACCATTACATAGCTCATGTGGAATCTTATGCTCCAATGCAGATGAAGATGATTTGTTAAACATGTAACATGTAGTATCCATTTCCTCTACCCATAATTTCTTCCCTAATCTAGTTCCACTGAGCATGCTTCTTTCCTTCTCCATCAACGTCCTATTCATCCTTTCTACAACACCATTTTTTTGAGGTGTGTATGGAGTATTATTCTTCCATGCTATACCACACTTCTTACAAAACTCTTCAAGTTCATTGTTGCAAAACTCTCCATCATTATCTGTCTACAACACCTTAATATTCTTCTTTGTCTTATTTTTCACCAAAGCCTTAAATTATTTAAACCTATCAAAGACTTCATATTTCTTCCTCTAGAAATAGATCCACGTATTCCCTGAGAATCTATCTATAAATGAGATATAGTACACAAAATTACCTATTTATGGAACTGACATAGGTCCAAACACATCACTGTGCAAAAGCTCTAATATCCCTTTCGCCCTCTTAGCACCAAAGGGGAAACTCACCTGATTCTTCTTCCCATACACACAATGTTCAAAGAAATTGAAATCTAAAGAGAAATTAAACATAACTTCTACCATACCATTACCATGCAGTATTTGAAGGTCATTCTCTCCAATATTTCCATGCCTTTGATGCCATAGCATGGTATTTTCTCCAGATACCACTAGATTTTTTGCTCTACTTTTAGGAACCACAAAATTTTTGCACTGTCAATAACAATGCTACCTAGAAGATTTTACATAGTTCCAATACGATCTCCCCGCATTAATACCAATACTCCACGAACCATCTTACAGGTATCTTTCTTTAACATTGTTTTTACAAATGCATCATCCAACTTGCTTACATAAATCAAATTTCTGGCCAATGCAGGAATGTGTAGAACACTAGGAAGTGTTCTAATCCTTCCACCTTGAAACTTCAACCTGAATTTTCCACATTTTATGATTCTTCCCTTCTTTTCATCCCTTAAGAAGACATCACCACCATCATATTTCTCATACTCACAAAACCACTCCCTAGGGGGAGTGAAGTGAAGGGATGCACCTAATTCAATAAACCATGCCCCATGGTCTACATGTGTACTTGAAGAAGAAGCCTAGTATGCATCCCCACCTTCTTCTGAGGTGGCTTTCACCTCTACAAAAGGAGCATCATCAGATCCATTTCCTTTCTCAGGAGCTTTATATCTATAATCCTTTTTGTAGTGCCATTCCTTTCCACATTTCCAGCACACCTTTATAGATTTTCCTAGAGAATTATCTCTCCCTATAAATTTATATGTCCCACTTGGGGAATTATTTTTGTTTATTTTCTGGGACTATCCTCTCACAGACAAGGCATATCCATTATGGCTTTCCATATTTTTCCATCTCATTTCCTCCAAAAACAAGGATTAGACTATTTCATAAAACTTAAAGGTGGTTGTATAGCAACCTATTACAACAACTAGACTATCCCATGAATCCGATAGAAAATGAAACAAACTAATGCAGTTATCTTCGTATTAAATTATTATATAATCATATAAAAACTGGATTACTATAGGATTAAAGGTGTTTAGATTCACTATCACTGAGTCTCCATCCTTCATCCTCAGGTTATACACCTTTTTCAGTAGGAACAATTTGTTCACTAGAGACTTATATTAGTACAAAGTTTCTAACATGTCTCATAATGCCTTAATCATAGCTTCCCTTGATACATTCAGCAATACTGAATCTAAGAGACACAATCGTATTATTATCTTTACCTTCTCATCTAACTGCGCCGAGTCTTCTGATGACATTCCTGTTGGTGTCATACCTGGATATACACAATCCAATGATCTTGGTCAAAAAATAGATCCTCCATCTTGATTTTCCACATCTCAAAACTTTGCCATTAAATTTATTCATCTCTATATTTCCACTATTATCCATCTTCTTTAACCATAAGAATTGATCCCACGGATCTCCCATTGAACATGGTTTTAAGCCTGTATAGAAATTACCTACAAATGAATTCTTAAAATATATATATATATACAATGGTGAGAACATAAAACAAATATACACAGAGATTTTCCCCTAGATCCCAAAATCGGGACTACCAGATTTATTTTTCATTATATTCCTTTCAATATTACAGTACATACATACATATATATATATATATATGTGTGTGTGTGTGTGCCAAGGCATTCATAAACTCCAATCCATTAATCATGGATTATAACATAACCCTAGATCCCTTGACCAAATCTACAAAATATCATAGGCAAAAAACCATCATTTCCAAAACCATGTGGAAAACCCATGCCCAAAACCATCGCTAGGTCCGCCCACCATCTTTGGGTATGCCCCCCATCCTTGGGTCCACCCAACTATTGTGTTATATTCATGAAAAGAACATAACACATACTCAACAAAAATACCCCTGTATTTTTCTAGACCAGTCTCTACTTAGTAATACACCATAATATTTTTGGATCTCCACAATCACTATGTTTATACATTGGTGAAATTAGTGATCAGATGATAGATGAATAAGAACATTTCTGAGTTCACCAATAGCTTGGACAAGAGACGTCTCTAGATGAATAATTTTTCCATCATTCTTATCCCATTTGGCATTGATTTTATTGGCAACAGATAATGGCATTACATTTACAGATACACCAGATCAATTAAAAAATTGTGAACATCCTAATTTAAAGTCTCAAAAGTCAATAAAAATAGAGGGAAAATAGTATTAGCCTCTAATTTTATAGCATTTGCAGTTGATTCCAGGGTACCAGAGGACTTACTAGAGACCTTCGAAGAAGAAGAAGAAGCATTACCAACTGATGAGGACTAGGCAAGGGCTTGGACAAGAAGTTCTTGCTAGCTTGTTATCCTTGTAAACTAAAAAATTGAAATATTTGTGTGAGTTTTCTTCATATCTTCCACTATGTTATAATACAGTGCATCAGGAATTGTTAAAGTGTCTCGAGGGGTAAACGTTTTTTCCACTTTCAAAATGGTAGACTTTTTTTTACTATTAGTGGAAGTGCTCTTTGTTGTGATGGCATCTCCAGACTTTTTCTAAGCTTAGTTGACATGCGGTGTGTTTTTTCTTAACAAATTTTCCTTCAATGTTTTCATCGTCATCTCTTGTTCAGGAATAAGCCCCTAACTTCCCAAATTGTATCAATTATTTTGTTTATAAGTCGGGGCCTCATTTAGCAGTGGGTCTTCAACATTTTTCTTCTCAGTAGTTGTTAGGTCCCTATATTACTAGTATAGTCCCTTATTTTTGTTAGTGTAACCCCCTCATTTTTTTTATTGTACCCCTATAACCCCCATGTTGTTATTATTGTGCCCTTAAATTATTATTGTTAGGTCAGCTGGGATTACATTGTGGCCCCACTAGGATTACATTGTGGCCCCATGGACTCCTATATATAGAAAGGAGGTTTTGTAATTTTTATCATCCAAGAATTGTTCATTCATGTAATCTATTGGAGGTTGCCCCCTCTAAGTGGATTATTTATAAGGAATTTATATCTCTTTTCTTCTATTTTGGGAGCTGGTTTCACAACATTTATATCTCTTTTCTTCTATTTGGAGGTTACCCCCTCTAAGTGGATTATTTCTAAGGAATTTATATCTCTTTTCTTCTATTTGGTATCAGAGCTTTGGATTCTGGGGTTTTTCTGCTCCTAATAGGTCATCGTGACATTTTCGCTACAACCTTTTTTATAAGAAGGTTCAGAAGCTAATATTTTTAGAGTGCGAAGCCGAAATCTTGAGGAACATCATCACAACATTTCAAAGCTTGGTTCACAGTATTTTTGGAGATATGATCTGTGGAAGTTAGGGCTTTTTGTAGGCTCCTTAATTTAACCTAAAAAGGTCATAGTGGAATTTTCGATATAATTTTTTTCTAAGAAGGTTAAGAATCTAAAATTTTTAAAGTGCGAAGCCAAAATCCTAAGGAACATCATTACAAAATTTCAAATCTTGGTTTGAAATATTTTCAGAGATATGGTCTATGGAAGTTAGGGCTTGTTTAGGCTCCTGAATTTCATCTCAAAGAGGTGATCATGGGAAAATATTCATAACTCTCTATCTGAGCATCGGATTGGAATGCTATAAAAAGTGGCCGCAAGTACATAGACTTTGGTTTCTTGTCTATCAATTTTAGAGCCAAAGGAGGAAACAATGACACGTGGAAAGTCGTACAAGGTCGCTCTACTGAAATAGTCCATAATTGGGTCATTGTGGGACATTGGACATAACTTTGCCTTGAAGAATCCAAATCAGGTCAGACCTGTGGAATTTTAAAGAAGCTTCAGAGGGCTACTATAGGGCCTAATTTCAGATATTGAGGATTCACAATTATAGATATAATTCAATTTCAATATCAAGCTCCTCAAAATAAAGTAAAAGGTGTGTATTTTTTTTCCGAATTGCATAAGTCTTGTTTGAAGAATCAAGTTGAATTGATTACAAGGGCATATTGTAGAATAGATATCAGTATTGGATTCTAAAATGGCCCCTAAAAAAAATTCAACACCCATTAAGCCTTTAGAAGGCTCTACTATGACTCATTAAGATGAAGAATGGCAACATGACATATCAAAATTACAAGAGCAAGTGCAACAAATTTCGCTCTCACAAAGAGCAACAAAAAATGACATGGAAGTTTTGAAGAAAGGCATGGAAACTAAGATGGATGGTTTGAAGAAAGGCGTCGAATCTAAGATGGATGGTTTGAAGAATGGCATGGAAGCTAATATGGATGGCATGGAAGCTAGCATGGAATCTAAGATGGATGACATGAAGCTAAGATCGATGAAAAAATGGAAAACATGAAGAATGATCTAAAAGCAGACATGGAAGGTTTAACAAAGTTGATACAAGAAATTTTTCCTAATGGTGAAAATATAGTAGAGGAAACTCATGATGAGAACAAAATAAATGTTAATCGTGATTTCATAAACTCTAATGTTGGAAGAAAGAACCACCATATTCCAGAAATGGATATGAGGAAGTTTGATGGAAAGGATCATGTAACATGGATACTACAGATCGAGCAATATTTTGATCTCAATAATGTGAAAAAAAACACAAAAGGTATGCATTGCAACTTTACATTTAGAACAAAATACATTTATATGGTATCGATGGCTTTGCTCCCATAAAAAAATTGTCACTTGGGCAATTTTTATGGAGGAAATGATAGCACATTATGAGGATACAAAGAGAAACACCTTCTTTAGCCAATTGATAAATCTCAAACAAAAGTGTTAAGTGGGGGAGCACATTGAGGACTTCCAAAAATTGAATATAAGGGAAACTGATATTCCAAAGGAACACAGGATTGATCTCTTCATAGGTACTTTAAAGGATAACATCCAACATGAAGTTCGTGTTTTGGAACCTAATTCATTGGAGAATGCATTCAGGTTGGCAAGAAAAATTGAATATAAAATCATGGAGACAAGGAAGCCTACCATTCACTTCTATAAAGAGGGAAGTGTTGCTACTCCTAGATTTCCACAACCTACAAGTTGACACCGCAACAATTGGAAGAAAAAAGAGAAAAAGGGCTTTGCTACAGTTGTGATAGAAAATACACTAAAGGTCATAAGTGTGCTGAGAAGAAAATATTTTACATAGTTTGTTAAGAGGAAGAATAAAATGAACAATAATCTTCAAAACAAGAGGATATACACCAGGAACCAACCCTAGAAGAGGAAGAAATGAGTCCAACCATATCTTGTAATTCATTGGCAGGAATTACTACTCCTCAAACTCTTAAGATAGAAGGACATATCAAGAAGAAAAGGTAATGGTGTTGATTTATTCAGGTAGTACCCATAATTTAATTCATTGTAAGGTAGCCAATGAATTGAATTGTTTCCTATACCCAGCAGTAGAATTTCAAGTGATGGTTGCAAATGGAGGAACTATAAATTTCTCTGGAAAATGCCAAAATATCAAGCTAACCATGGGGAAATATGTATTGAATATTCCAATGCTTTCCATTCCTATGGGAGGTGTTGATGTTGTACTAGGAGTACAATGGTTACAATATTTGGGGATGATAGCTTTTAATTTTCAAGAACTTTTCTTGAATTTTTTTTCAGAAGGAAAGGAAGTCGAATACGGGGTATTGTAGGGAAGAAGGCAGAGATAATAAGCTCTAATGTCATGACAAAGATTCTAAATAAAGAACAATGAGGCGTAATTACAAAATTATGCTGACTAGAAGTTCCAACATCAAAATCATCTATTTTTGTAGATCTCAAAAAAGTCTTTGACAATCATTCCAAGGTTTTTGAAACTCCCAAAGGACTCCCACCTACTCGTGATCATGATCATGATATTCATTTGAATCTTGGAAGTGTTCCTCCAAACATCAGGCCTTATAGATATCCTTATGTCCAAAAGAGCGAAATTGAACGTATGATTATAGAAATGTTAGAGGCTAGTATAATTCAACAGAGCCAAAGTTCTTTCTTTGCTCCTGTAGTATTGGTACACAAGAAGGATGGATCATGGCGCATGTGTCTAGATTATAGGGAGCTCAATAAGCTCACCATTAAAAATAAATTTCCCATTCCCATGATTGATGAATTAGTGGATGAATTACATGGAGCAATTTATTTTACCAAGTTGGATATTTGTTCAGGATATCATCAAATTAGAATGAAGACTAAACATATTCTGAAAACAACATTTCGAACTCATGAGGGTCATTATGAATTTTTGGTCATGCCTTTTGGCCTTACCAATGCACCTTCTACATTTCAAGGACTGATGAATTCCATTTTCAAACCCTTCCTTAGAAATTTTGTGCTAGTATTTTTTGATGATATACTAATCTACAACAGTTCTTGGAAGGATCATGTTCAACATGTTGATAGGGTGCTCAAACTGTTGCAGGAGAAACAATTATATGCAAAAACATCCAAATGTTTCTTTGGAGTACAAGAGGTGGAATATCTGGGTCATATTGTATCTCACGAGGGTGTTAAAGTAGACCCTAACAAAATTAAAGCCATTAAGGAATGGAAAGTCCCCACAAACATAAAGCAGTTGCGAGGATTTCTCTGGTTAACAGGGTATTATCGCAAGTTTGTTAAGAATTATGGGAGAATAGCAGCACCTCTAACAACATTATTGAAGAAAGATGCATTTTCATGGACTCCTAAAGCAACTAATGCCTTTGAACATCTTAAAGAGGCAATGTGCCTAGCACCAGTCTTAGCTACGCCAGACTTCACAAAAACCTTTATTGTGGAATGTGATGCCTCAGGAAATGGAATTGGTGTTGTTTTAATGCAAGAAGGAAGACCCATTACTTTTGAAAGTCATCCAATCAAAGGAAAGTATTTACAGAAACCTATTTATGAGAAGGAAATGTTAGCAATACTGCATGCACTAAAGAAATAGCGAACTTACCTAATGGGAAGACACTTCAAGGTAAAAAATGATCATGATAGTCTTAAACACTTTTTGGAACAAAGACTATCTTCAAAAGAGCAACAAAAATGGGTCACAAAGATGTTGGGTTATGACTTTGAAATAATCTACAAAAAAGGAAAGCTTAATGTTGTTGCAGATGCACTCTCAAAAAAGAATGAAGAGGTGGAAGCATTGCTTTGTGCCATTTCTATTATCCAACCAGATTGGATAACTGAAGCAAGAGATGAATGGAAGAAGGACAAAGATGTATGGACACTCATTCAAAATTTGCAGCAAAATCCTAGTACATCTGATACATTTAGTTGGAAAAATGATTCCTTATGGTACAAAGATCGCTTATATCTTTGTAAGAATTCCCAACTAAAACAAAAGATTCTTTTGGAATTGTACACTTCTCCTTTAGGAGGACACTCAAGATTTTTAAAAACTTACCACAGGGTGAAGAAAGAATTTTTTTGGGATGGCCTTAAATCTGATATTCAAAAATTTGTGGTGGAATGTTTGGTTTTCCAGCAGAATAAAGTGGAAACAATTAAGACCCTGGGACTTCTACAACCTTTATCCATTCCAAGTCAACGTTGGGAGGAGATTTCAATGGATTTTATCACAGGTTTACCTAAGTCCGAAGGAAAGAGTGTCATCATGGTGGTAGTTGATATGCTTACCAAGTATGCACACTTTTGTGCATTATCTCATCCATTTAAAGCAAGTACAGTTGCTACTACATTTATGGACAGAATTCAAAAGCTACATGGAAGCCCAAGGGTTATTGTGAGCGACAGAGATCCCATTTTTACTGGAAATGTTTGGACGGAGTTATTTTCTTGTTTGGGTACTCAATTAGCTCATAGCTCATCTTATCATCCTCAATCTGATGGTCAAACTGAGATAGTAAATGAATGTTTGGAAGGATATCTTCGTTGTTTTGTATCTGATAAACAAACACAATGGGTCAAGTGGTTACCTCTTGCTGAATGGTGGTATAACACTTCCTTCCATACTGCAGCAAAAATGACCCCATTTATGGCACTTTATGGATATCATCCACCATCCATCACATCATATTTAGGAGAAAATTCGAAGGTTCAAGCAGTGGAAGATCACATCGAGCATCAACAAGAAGTTCTCCAACTCTTAAAGGATAACCTGAATTTGGCACAAAATCGAATGAAACAACGGGCAGATCAACATCGTAGCGAGAGAAGTTTTGATGTAGGAGATTGGGTATTTTTACGGCTACAACCATACAAACAAATGTCCCTCAAGCAAGCAAAGAAGGATAATAAATTATCGCCAAAGTACTATGGTCCTTACAAGGTGTTGCAAAAGATTGGTACTACGGCATACAAATTGGAGCTTCCTGCTTCTTCGCGAGTACATCCAGTTTTCCATGTTTCATGCTTAAAGAAGGTTATAGGTGAAAATCTTCCAGTTCAAACAATATTTCCAGAACTTGATGAGGAAGGAAAAATGATATTGGAACTTGAAGCAGTCACGGAAACAAGAACTCGAAAATTACGGAATCGATCAATTTCAGAGTATCTCATCAAGTGGAAGAACTTACCCACTGAAGATTCTACATGGGAGGATGAGAATTTTATACAGAAGCACCCAGAGCTACTCAAGCATTGAGGACAACACTTTTTTGAAGGAGAGGGGCATGTTGGGTCCCTATATTACTAGTATAGTCCCTTATTGTTGTTAGTGTAACCCCCTTATTGTTATTATTGTACCCCTGTAACCCCCATATTGTTATTATTGTGCCCTTAAATTATTATTGTTAGGTCGGCTAGGATTACATTGTGGCCCCATGGACTCCTATATATAGAAAGGAGGTTTTGTAATTTGTATCATCTAAGAATTGTTCATTCATGTAATGTATTAGATGTTTCCCCCTAGAAGTACGTTATTTCTAAGGTGTTGATATCTCTTTTCTTCTATTTTTGGAGCTGGTTTCACAACAGTAGTGAACACACAACTAAAATTATTTACTGTGTGCCCTACAACCGTAACATATTCAGCCACATCAAATTCCTCCTTTTCTTCTGTCTACTTAGTCTACTCATATGAATGTAATAAGTCAATAATGTGTGCAACCAGATAATTCATGTTGTAATTGTGATTCCATTGAGGGCATCTATTTTTTGAATCATATTCTTGATGAAAATAATAGTATTGGTCGATTCCCATGCTTTCAACATTCAACACGACGTTCAAGATTTGTGCAGACTTGGCTGAATGATTACTATTGTATTTTTTGTCATTAGTCCTTCTTAGGAAATTGAACTTGGGGGCTTGCTTCTAACAATGGTCTTGCTTGTCCTTTGATTTAATTCTTCCAAATCATCGGAAA
Organism: Pinus albicaulis; assembly: GCA_034641835.2. Lineage (NCBI taxonomy): Eukaryota > Viridiplantae > Streptophyta > Pinopsida > Pinales > Pinaceae > Pinus > Pinus albicaulis. Next base: position 736,186,125 of record CM076571.1, on the reverse strand, counting down.
GAGTCTTCATAGTCTGGGCCAAGCCTTCCGGATCAGTAGCTTCTTTATTCTTCACCTAGATCTAAGAGACCTAATATATTTTTCTTGTGTCTTTGGAGTCTTTAGATGATTCATTGTCCACAATGACTCCAATTGCATGCAAGTACTTCTCAATAGTAATGTATTCTTTGAAATTTTGTGCCAAAATTTCTTTCACAATTCTCTTCATGAACTATGTAATGCTCATCAGTAAGGCAAAAGTGTAATAATAAATTGTGATGGAGTCATGAGGTTTCGTATTTGTGGGAAACTTTTTCAATATGCGATTAAACCTCTAATTAAAATCCTTAACCTTTTATTTATTCTCCATATTTATATTCCCTAACTCATTTAATAACATGGTTACGATTTTTTAATTAGCGAACTTTTCAAGAAACAAATTTTTAAACCCCTTCTAAATCTGAATTGAATTTGCAAGAAGAATGTGATATCAAACAATTATTCTATCATCTAAGGTACAAGGAAATATTCTACATGCAACATCGTCATAACGTACCTTAAGCATATGAAGGTGTAGGTAGAAGTTATCCAAATGGTATCTTACTTTAGTTATATTTTTAGGGTTATATTTCATTAATAACTTTTCTAGATGTCTTGGCATCTTATGGAAAATACTAGGAAGAGCGAGTGGGCCTTGAGACATCCAATCTAGATCTTGTTCTACCATGTTCTCATCTCTATGCTCTTCCTTTTCTTCAGAATATGAGGAATCTTCTCTATGAACCCTAAACTAGTGGAAAGTATCATCTGAGAGCACAACATTATCCCCGTTCCACTCATTCTAAGATGGGTGTTGCTCTGGTTTTTCTTAATTTCCTGTAGATTCCACTAATTGTTCAGGGGTAGAAAAAACCAAATATTACACTGTAGAAACCACTATACCGGTAGGATTTATCTCTTTCTTCTTTGGAAAATAAGGAATATTATGTGCTCCGGGAATCAATATAATAGCCTTTGCAAAGTGATGGGTTATAGGTCTAATTTCCTAGATGTTCTCGTAGGAAACTTCATAATTTTATTCCGAGTCGGGCTAAGAAGATCTAGATACTTCAATAATATGAGTCCGAGAAGTGTTGGTAGTTTTGTTTCCTTTTCCAGAAGAAGTATGGCGTCAATGGATTTTTCAGCCATAAAAATATGGCTTCCCTTATTCTAGTGCCAAAAATTTTGACAGTGTTGGACTTGCTAACATTCAAAGGGGTCTCCCTGATATGCGATCGAAATTATGCCTCATTTTCTTTGTTATAGCAGCCCCATCTGGAATACAACTCAATTTTACTCTACTTAAAAACCTACATTGGCTTTAGCTGTCAGAAAGAGAGAGAATCACATATGTACCTTTGAAAATAAAGCAAGTGTGCCTGGTGAATGTTCGGTTGTATATGAATCAAGGTTCTTCTACTACAGAGGGGAAAGAAAGTGAACCTATAAGAGAGAGGTAATAATACCACCCTAATAAACACACACGTAAATAGGAAGGTTTCGTCTAACATATAGTAGAATACTCCACAAATATTTGACAATCATTATAAACATTACAGCACATTCTCAATCAGATAAGCACTAAAATAACCAAAATCATTTAACTACCTTATTACTGGTGAAATAAAATATGAATCATAAAAATTCATAGAATATATTACAAACATTCATTATCTATGTATGAAAATTTGGTGTCCATCATGCTTCAAATATTAAGTAAAAGTCCAAAGATGCATGAATACAACAAACATAACTTGCTCCAATAGTGGAGCTTTGGAGGCACTACTTGCCTCCCAAAAGTAATAACTTGTCTCTCTTATGCATTATGGGAGTAGCCAAGGTTGAAAGTCCTTTAAATGAGAAATAAGGACCTATTTATAACTTTAGGAGTGACCTTTCATATCCTCATGACTCTTCACTTTATAAATTCTAGTGACCTTTGGACTTCTACAACCTTTGAAATTCCAAATGAATTTTGGAATCACAGTTGACTTTTGGTATTACATGTCCTTTGGACTTCCATGACTCTTGATTTCATACATGACTGTTGGACTTCTACTTATTTGTCTTTTACAATTATTACAATTATACATCTTGACTTCCAAATCATCATATGACGAAAATAGACACATCACTATTTTCGATGAATGGGACTGACAGTGACTGATGACATGGATTTTCTTCAGTGGTGACACGGTTTCCACTGTATATGTTCTTTGTTCATCTTATAACCATAGCACTCCCACCCTCCAATGGGTATAAAATCTTGGAGTCTTTAAGGTGCTTTGATAATCAAGTTTCGGACATGTTCTTAGATCTTTTCACGCTTCCTTTATTTATCCTCTTTTATCGATATTTCCTTGTTTTTTCTTTCCATGAGGTCCCTAGAATAGATTTTTCTACAATCACTCATGACAAGTAGCTAAAAATTTGAATATATCCTACTCTACCATGTTCCATGAAAAAAAATTTGTTCATGCCTTTTCGGTGTGCTTAAAATGGTCAAAAAATCTTCAGGGGGCAAGGGTGCACTCTGAAGGGCTGAAATAATAGGGAGGAGGAGCTTCAAGGCTTAGACATCTGCTCATGTGCCCAAAAGAATAAGGAAAGAAAGAAAGGGTGCATGTAACAAGTCCAAAGGATAACAGGGGAAGCTTCTAGCCTCCCAAGTGTGTTATATGATGATCAAGGGCTTATTTTTATGCTCAAATATCAAAGTGCTTAGATTGGATTGGAACCTAAACAACCGCATAGTACTCATCGTTCTGAATCCAATGCACGTCGTTTCACGAAAAATGGTCATTGTATGCTCCTCGAAACGACTTCTGTCCGCTTTTCCAAATAGTTAAATTTTAAAAAAATGACAGTCACATGCCTAGTTATAATTTTGTACAACACGTGGCATGCTGACTGTGTAGGTCAAATTTTTGGAATTTTCTGCAACCGAATGGTAGGCTTCCAAGTGGAAACTTGGCACTGGTCTGATTGAAGAGTGATGTGTCTAATTTTTAAGGGTTAATGTTGGAGCCAATCAGGTGGGGAGATGTGGTGCAGCCTAGGGCCACCACGTGGCCCCCCCGGCCCCCCACCAATTTTTATTGTGGTATAAAATTTTTGGGACACATTCAGGTGGAGGCGCTGGGGTTCGCCCCTGCGACCTCCCACCACACAACACAACACATTACTATCTCGCCTACCGCATGGTTCTTAATAGACTATGGACTCCATTATATTTGAATTAACCCAAAGTTTGTGGTGAGGGTAAGCAGGGGTTGGCCCTTCGTAGGACCATATGCTATGAATGCCAGTTGGGCCTCAGTTAAATGCGGAGTTAACAAACCATTAAACCACGTCTATTCAACATTAATCCATACTTAATTTGCGATAATCATAAATTTAATGTGGATTAACTTAAGCATGCAATTATTGCATTAAGTGTGCTTAATTAGTGTTAAAATCCACTTAGCAATTAATTGGCGGACCTCCATATTTGGAAAAACTGCCACTTTTGGCTACAATTAACTAGTTTAGGGCCAGATTTAGTGGGTGAAATTGAAGAGGCCATAATTTTTTCAATTTTCAACCAATTCAGGCTTAGAAAGAGGCTATATAGCCATTTTGAGCCATCCCAGACTCATTGGAGTAGGTTACAAGATCAAAGGAACATTGTAAATAGGTCAATTTGACAATTTTAGCATAACATAGAGGCCAAAGCCATGGAAGCAGGACCAAGGAGATGTAGCCCAGGAGGGATGAACTCCTTCATAAAATACATGTGTTAATGTTATGTATGTTGATGTTCTATACTTTTATTATTGTTGTTTAGCTCTTGTTTTTATGTTAACTTTCTCACTAAATTGACATGAAAAACACACATGAGACTTGATAATTTACAAGAAACCTTGACCCCTTAAGCACACATAAGACATTGAATGTATAATTTGAATGATTAATTAGCACAAAAACACTAACATACTCCATTCAGATCATTTTTGGTATTAGAGATCAAGTTCATTAGGTTTTGTTGTGCAAGAAGGGGTATAATTGTTTGCAAGTTTGTGTCATGCTTACAAGGTTAAAACTCAAAAGAGGAGAAGGGAAGCTGGTTGAGAGCCCTGCATTTGGGTCAAGAAAAAGAAGGGAAATGTTTACAAAGTCTTGAAAACCAGCACATCCTGAAGTTGAAGTTGAGTCTTTAATGAGCATGTCTCATGAAGGAGAACCTATCATGATAGAAGATTAGAGAGCATTCAGGAAGGCATTCTTTGACATGACTAAGATGGTTAAAGTCCTCTTTGAGGAAAGGAATGTAAGGATACAAGGAGAGAGCTCAAGGCCTCCAAGAGGAGAGGGTTCTCCAGGATGGAAAGAAGCCACCATCCACTCCACCATCATCCTCACCACCATCTTCACCTTCCTCATCATCATCTTCCGCTACCACAACTCTTCCATATGTTCATACACATACTTCCAAAGGAGCTGGAAAATCACCTTTTCTTAAACTTTATGTTAAGTTTTAGCTTCCAATGCATAATGGTGAAGCGAATGCAGAAAAGCTGGATAATTGGATTTGTCAATTGGAGGTTTATTGTAGAATTCAAAACCTTCAATAAGATAACATAAAGATTTAATTGGCATCCTTGAGGATGGAGGGATCAACACTTGTATGGTGGGAAGCAAAGACACAAGAGGAGATTAAGAAACATGGTAAGATCTCAATGTATTGGTCAAATTTTATTGTTGCCACTAAAATGAAATACTATCCTCTAGCTTATATGCAAAAAGCTATTATGAGTTGGCAAAATTTTAGACAATTGAAAGGTCAAAGTGTGCAATATTATACTCATGAGTTTAGGAGAAGAGCTCTTATGTTAGGATTTCAATTGCATAGCCAAGAAACTTTGATGAAGTACATAGGTGGATTTCATAGTTTCCTGAAACATACCATCCTCATGTTTAATCCCACTAGTTTAGATGAGGTCTGTGTGCAAGCTACACACCTTGAGGCAAGAGGGGAACATGTACAATATGAGGGTAAGAAGAAACCATTCAAGTGTGGTGAAAAAGGAAAGGGTTTCAAGGGTAAACAAAAGAAGAATGCATCCATTAAGAAATTAGGGTAGAAAACCACATGTACTCATTGCTCCAAAGAGGGTAATGATGAAGCCCAGTGTTGGAAACTTCATCCAGAATTGAGGCCTAATAAATTCAACAATAAGGGGAAACAAAAGACAATTTCTACCATAGAATAGGATATTGGATCTAATTCAAGAGATGAGACTAAAATTTCAGCGATGGTCACAAAAGGAAAAGAAGCCATAGCAAGTACTAGTTCCTCAAATTGTCACAATAACACTCCAAATGAAGAAGCAAGAATAAATTTGTTTCATGTAAGAGTTATCTCAGAGCATACAAAAATTGACATGCTATTTGATAATGGGTATCAAGAAAAATTAATCTCTGAAGACTTAATAAATAATTTGAATCTTTAAACCTTATCTCATCATAAGCAATGCCCATTGGGTTGGATAACCAAACTTTACAAACTTACATGTTACAAGAAAATGCATTTTCCAGTTTGCAATTACCGCAAATTTTATTGATGAAGTTGAGTTAGATGTTGTGTCGCTTGACATATCTGGAATTTTTTTGGGTATCCCATATCTCTATGATAGGAAAGAAGTATTATATAACCATGCGAATAAGTACCACTTGTTCAAATATGGGGTGGAATATATTGTGAGAGATAATCGAAAAAAGTTGAACCTCTTTGGTTAGTGCTAGGAGAATGAAGAGACTAGTAAACTCAAGCAAAAACTTTGTGCTTCTTATCATTCAAACAAAAGAATGATAAGGATTTTGAATCTTTTGAAGGTTGTGATGATTGATTAAAATTTGATTTGTTTTATGTGGTAAGTCAGCATGGTGAGATTTTTCAAGAGCCAAAGGGGTTACCTCCTAAGAGGGGAATCCAACATGAGATGCAGTTGTAGCAGGATGTTCCACTCCCTAACATTGGCATGTATCACATGTTGATAATGGAAAGTGTAGAATCAAGAAGAAAATCCAAGAATTGTTGAACAAAGGTATCATTCGCCCATCTACCTTGCCATGTGGTTCACTGATTGTATTGGTACCCAAGAAGGATGGTACATGGCACATGTGTGTGGATTTCCGAGCAGTCAACAAAATCATGATTAAGAATCATTATCCGCTCCCAAGGATTGATGATTTCCTTGATCAATTTAGGTATGAAAATTATTTCACTAAATTAGATTTAAGAAGTGGCTATCATCAAGTTATAATAGTTGAAGAGGACATATGGAAGACCGCATTTAAAACTAAACAAAGATTGTTTTAGTGGCTTGTTATGCCTTTTGGTATTTGCAATGCTCCAACTACTTTCATGAGAGTTATGAATGATGTATTAAGACCATTTCTAGATGAGTTTGTCATTTTCTACTTAGATGATATTTTGGTATTCAACAAATCATTAGAAGAACATGTCATGCATGTGTACAAGGTGCTTGATGTTTTGAGAAAAGAGAAATTGTTTTTTAAAATGTCGAAATGTGAATTTGGAAAAAATTATTTAGTGCATTTGGGACATATTGTTGGAGGAGGTGAGCTGAAGATAGACCCCTCTAAAGTTGAGGTCATTGTGAATTGTCCTACACCTAAGTCAGTCACGGAGATAAGAAGTTTTCTAGGGGTAACATAGTATTGGGTGAAGTTCATTACTAATTTCTTCTCTATTGCAACTTCGTTACATGCATTGACAAGTTTTAAGAAAGTATTCTAGTGGGGAGGCAATCAGAAAAAACATTTTATGCTTTGAAACAAAATATCATTTCAGCTCCAATATTACATTACGGGACTTGAGACAGTCCTTTGAGATTCAAATAGATGCAAGTGACTATGCCATGGGCGCAATCCTCTGAAAACATGGTAAGCCTATTTCATTCCATTCATAAATGTTTAATGGTGCAGTGATAAATTATCCCACATATGAAAAGGAGTTGTATGTGTTGGTACAAAGTGTGAATAAATGGAAAGATTATTTTATGGGAAATGAAACCATCATTGAAACTGATCACCAACCGTTGCAATACTTGCAATCACAAACCAAATTGCAGAAGTCAATGCACTTTCGATGGATGGGATTCTTGAAACAACTCCACTTGGTTATCATGTATAAGAAAGGTATATGCAATAAGGTTTTTGATATGCTTTCTAGGCCTATTATAAATGCAACTACTTCACTCAAGAATACTTCTGTTTTACATGAAATTTACATTGAAAAATATGCATTTCACAATGACTTTCAAGATGTTTATGAAAACTTGAGTTAAGGTCACCAAGTTGAGGAATTATACTATCATGTTCACAAAATCTTATTGTATCATTTGGGCAAGCTTTGTATTCGACAGGGTGAGAGAGTGAATTTCATAAGGGAAGCACACACTTCTCTTATTGCGGGACATTTTGGTGTAAGCAAAAAAATGGAAAATCTTTAGAGGTATTTTTATTGGCCTCGTATGCTTGAAAGTGTGTCGCATTTTATTAAAGGATTTTCTTTATGTGCAGTCAGTAAGCCTAGTAATAGAAAGCTAGCATTGTGCACACCACTTCCCATTCCTTCACGTCCATGGGAGAGTATCTCAATGGATTTTGTAGGTGGTCTTATTTTGTCGAAAAGAGTTCATGATTATTTGTTTGTAGTTGTGGATAGGTTCAAAAAAATGTGTATTTTGATGCCATGTAAAAATAAGTTACAGATGAACAAAAAACTCATCTTTTCTTTCAAAATGTATGGGTTCATTTTGGGTTTCCTACATCTATTGTAAGTGATTGAGATTCTCGATTTGTTGTGAATTTTTGGTCAAGTTTGTGGGACACTAACTTGAAGAAGAGTACAACCTTTCATCCACAAACATATGGTCAAACCAAGGTGGTTAATATAAAATTCATTCATCTTCTTAGAGGATATTGCAGCAAACATCCTAAGTTGTGGGATGAACAGAGGCATTACATTCAGCATGCTTCCAACTATGCCAAACATTATTCTACTCAAACATCGCCATTTGAGGCATGTATTGGTTATTTTCCAAAGTCTCCATTGGATTTCATATTTGGGAAAGATGTAGCTATTGATGGACTTAGCAACATACATAAAGAAAATAAATTCATTGAGAAAATTTAGTTGATTCATCAAACAATGGAAGAGAAACTAGAGAAAATTCAAGGAAAGTACACGGTGAGGCATGACAAACATTGGGTGGATCATAAGTTTTAAGTTGGTGATTAATTTTGGCTTCACATTAGCAAAGAAAGGCTTCAAGGAGAAGGTAAAAGGATGAAACCAAACCATTATGGTCCTTTAAAAATTCTGGAAAATATTGGTAACAATGAATTCAAGCTTGATTTTCTTTCATACATGCAAATTTATTTAGTTGTTAATGTTTAAAATTTGGGATTGTATGAACCTCCTTTGAATGAAGGTCAAGGAGAGAATGTTCAACTACCATCTATTGAATATTTTTCTCCATATTTATTTGTTGAGCTACAACAAGACAACATACTTTACAAGAGGACAAGGACATCAACAAGAGGAAGTGTCAACTACCTTCGAGTGGGGCTTAAAGGAATAAATCCTTCAAAGGATAAATGGATTGAAATTGGGAAGGTGAGGGACTTCTACCCTCACCTGTTTAGCAACTGAATATGATGATTTGGGGTCCAAAAGATTCTAGTGGTGAGGAATGATCAAGGGCTTAGTTTTATCCTAAAAAATCAAAGTGCTCAGATTGGCTTAGAACCCAAATGACCGCGTAGTGCTCGTCGTTCTGTATTGAAGTTCAACAAGAAATTTTAGCACCTACACTAGTGTGGGACCATAGGTCTTAGCAGCACCTACACTAGTGTGGGACCATAGGTCTTAGCAGCACCTACACTAGTGTGGGCTAAATTTAGTGCATCTATATTTTAGTTATCCCTTAATCAAGATGGAAAATAAAATGTAAACTAATCACAAAATAACTTGTAATAGTTAACTGACTATGATAAATTCAGTTAACTCATGAATTTTGATTTTAGGGTAGTTGGTGAGGTATGTAGAGTAATTCTAGTTGTAATAGAGTTTGAAGTGCAGTGGTGCATTTGTTAATGCAGGTTGTAATCAGTTTAATTCAATTAATCGAGTTAAACTCAGTTGTGCTAGTTGTAACTATTTGATACACTAGTGAGCGATAAAGTGAATTAAATATTATTTAATTCACTTTATCGCTCACTAGTGTATCAAATAGTTACAACTAGCACAACTGAGTTACTATTATTATTTAATTCACAATCAGTGATCTCACATGCAAGAGAGGATTTACTATTATTAGTTACATGCATGTCAGTTCCAATGGAGACCCAGTTCAAATCTAGGTGAAGGGAAGTTGACTATCACTTGTAGGATTATTGGGTTGAACCCATGCAACCAAACACCCATTGAATTTCTCATGATCCTTGCATAGTAAAGGAAGGCCAAAATTCCTATGGAATATGGATTGCACTCCACATGAATTGTTCAGGAAAGGTAGGCTATTAGGAGGTAGAAAATTGGCTAAGTATTGGTCAGTTTTATCCAGGACAATGTGAGAGAGTTAAATAAGTACAGGAGGGCTCTTTTGAGAAGAGTTGTATGTAATTGTTTCAAGTATCCAGGTTGAATATACAATAGAATATAGTGGGTTTTTTAGTAGCAAGAGTTCCCTAGGAAATTATGTGTTGTGGTTTGATTGATTCTTCTTTGCTTCAAGTGATTGGTGATTATGTTTTTAATTTCATAATTGATTTGTAGAAGTGATTCAATATATAGATTTAGCACGTTGTTAGATTGGTTTAAATCCATGATATGCATTATTGTTGTATAATTTCTAACATGGTATTAGAGCACAAGAAATAACAATAGTGAAGGAGGAGTTGAGTTTGTGACTGAATAGAATTCAAATTTGCAGAAAGAATTTCTTGGTGCTACTGCTGATTCAGGATCGAAATGGCTTTCAGTGGCCTGAGATTGGAGTATGCACTCAAGGGAAGCTCTAACTATATTTCTTGGAAGGACAAGATGGAGGCAGTACTTGAAGACAATGGCTTGTAGGAATTCATTGACAATGATGTTCCTAAACCCATGGTGATAGATGCTGCAAATCTTGATGCATGGAAAAAGAAAGTTGCAAAGGCAAGGAGGATCCTACTGGAGGGAGTATGAGACCACATTGTCTCAAGTATCCATGGAAGAGTGACACCATATGCTATGTGTAAATATTTGACAGACCTATTTCAAAGCAACAGTGACCATAGGAAATTGACATTGAAAGATAAACTCAGGAAGATCAAGATGGAGAAAGGTGACTCCATGCCAAAATATTTTAAAAAGTTTTTCCAATGTTGGGATGAGCTGGGGAGCACTGGAATTACTGTAAAAAATGATGATTTGGTGAGTCTAACTCTCCTAGGACTTCCCAAGAGCTGGCATAGTTATCAAGACTCTCTCAATGGAAGGGAAAAGTTGCTAGATTGGGAATGACTGTGGTCAGATTTGGTGCAGGAGGACTTCTGAAGGAATACCAGAGATGGATCTTCATATAAGAATGAAGATGAATAATATTGTTCTTTAGCTTCCAAGGTGAATAAGGGGAAAGGAAAGAAGTTTCATTCCAAATCCGAGTCCAAATATGGAAATAAGCGTGACATGTCGAGAGTGAAAAATTTTCACTGTCACGAGCATGGGCATTATGCTACTAACTGTCCACAAAAGAAGAAGAATAAGAAGGATTCAAGCTCTGCATCTGGTGAGGCTTTGGCCTCACAATTTGAGCTTGACTTCTCATTGATCACATGCATGGTGTCAAGTGCATTTGGATCTGTGTGGTATTTGGATAGTGGTGCATCCTTTCACATGATGGGAGACAAGGAAATTTTCAGTAGATTGGAGAAGAAGGATTTCCAGATGCATATCGAAATGGGTGATGATGGGCAGTACAGTGCTACCGATATTGGTAGCATTACCTTCTAGAGACAGTCAAGTAAACCCTTTCAATTAAAATATGTAATGAATGTACCAGGTTTGAAGAAAAATTTAGTCTCAGTTGCAATGTTGGAGGATAGAAGATATGATGTTGCTTTCAGTGAAGGAAAAGCTTTCCTGCAACACAAAACAACAGGACAAGCCAAGAAGATTGGGATTCAAGTTAAGAATCTCTACAAGCTAGATGTATATGGTTGTGCAACATTTATGGGCAAGGTAGACAAAGTGGTGAGCCGGGATGTAATATTCTTTAAATTTAGCTTTTAGCAAAGTGGAATATTATAGGTCATTTTTTCACAAGGTAGGTGAATAAATGGGTGGGAAGGCCCATAGATCTCCTTAGCAACAATAAAAACACTTCAAGTGTGAAAGGAGACCTTCTTAGCAACTAAATAAATCATTTTTTAGTATGAAAATGGGTTGGATCTTGTTGAACACATCAACTTTGACCAAGTCAACATCATTATTATGGAGGAGTGGACATTAAATGAGGAATAACGCAGTTTTGGAGGGAGATGGATTGCATGGAGGAAATGACCTAATTGAGTGGAGCCAAGGGCAAGGAAGCTCATAATATATATAAGGAAGAGGATGACAGCCATATGGGGTTATGATTTTCGATTATTATTTTGTATGTGGTATGTTTAGACTTCTTTCATTCTTCAGTTGTTTAGTTGAGATTGTTGTGTTGTTTAGCACTGGGTGTTCCCGAGCGGGAATCCCACCTCTTCCCTTGAAAGGCCTCTTGGAAGAGAATTTCACTTCATTTCCACATTTAGGCTTAAGTCCAAGCTATAGGTTTCTTCATCAGCACAATTTCTTCAGGATATTGTGTTGTGTTGTAGGGTGCAACAGTCGAGAATTAGATTAGGTGTCTTCAGAGCAATTTTTTCAGTGGAGGAAGGTTTACATCCATTGGGAGGCCTATTAGGAAGCCCCTTGGGATTTATTAACACATTTGGCACTGAGCCAAGGAGTATTAATCCCCTACAATGCATTTTCAGTCCAGATCTGTATTATTTTAGGGAGGAGTTGCAGGGGTAGTTGCAGTGGTTGTTTGAGAGGTGATTTATTTAGTGGAGGACCCATTCTTTCATCTGGAGGATCTATTGGAGAAGAGTTGCATGTTTATACATCAGCTTCAGCCATATATTCTCATTTCTGTTGTTGCAGCATGTCTTCTTCCCTAGGACTGCAGCTTACATTGGCACATTGTGTGCATTTTCTGGAAACCCTCTTGGGTTGACTTGGAAAGATGATCTAGTGCCCGGATCTGTATGTTTAGATTCTATTGGGGCCTATATCAGTATTTTTACATAATTGTATCATCTCTAGCTGTAGTTATACCCAATATGAATACGCTATAATTTATCTCTGGCATTTTTTATTGTGACAACAACTCATTTCGGGAGTGATTGCTTATGGGAGGCTTGTTCCTTCATTGTATATGATTGGTGCCTTGCTATTTTTTATTTATTTGATGATATAATATATGATTTTATGACTCCATATTGGTCTCCAATGTTAATGAGTTGATTTACACTATTATTTCTAGTTTTGTGTCCATATATTGCTGCATTCCCCATTTGGGAATATTACAGTGGTGTTAGAGCATAATCTTGGCTCAGTTTGTGCATTCAGACAATATGTCACCATAAGGAGAAGCTTCTCACAAGAAGAGGAGATGTACATAAAAAAAAAATACATGAATCCATTATTTGGAGGAAGAGAGGAAGAGGAGCTTTCAAAGCTTCTTTTTCAAACTATGCAGAGCATCAAGGGAGATATCAAGAAGATGAGAAGGGGGATGTGTAGGGAATCTCCAAGGGGGTTTGAATATGAAGCAAGCCCTAGATTTTTGCATGATGAGTGTGAGCATGCATCCACACATTATGATTCACAGTGCATTCTTATGCCCAGATTTACTGTAAGAGGGATGAAGGAAGAAGATGTGCCAAAGAAGGAGACTCTTGGTGATTATTTGCAAGAGTATGAACCTCAATCTAAGAGGTTCAAAGATAACCTAAACTTCCAAGGTTTTTTCAAGATCAAGGAGGAAAGGAGCACAAGGAGCAAGCAGCATGATGTGGGTAGATTCTTTCTATCTACTTTTGATGGTTCACCTAAATGTTTAGCTAGGGCTTGGGTGGAGGAGCTAGACACCTATTTGCAGCAACACCAAGTTTCAGAGAATGAAGCCATCAAAGTAGCAGCACTGCATTTTGAAGGTAAGGCCTATGCTTGGTGTATGTTTGAATAATTTTCACTAAAAAACTAAAATACCTCTACTTATTCAAAGTTCAGTAGGAGAATAGTGGAAAGGTTTGATGAAAAACATTTTGTTACACCTTTGGTGGAGCTAAACAAACCAAAACAAGAAAAACCTTTGCATGGGTTGGAAGGATCTATAAACCCAAATCCACTTTAGAAAAATATTGAAGAGGCTAACATATTGCATAATGCCTTGCTAGAGGCAAGATCTCTATCTCATACTTCTGGAAAAGAGGGCATGGAGATCCCTTTTTCAAAAGAGGATCCTCTTATTGAGAAGGTGACTCCATTCATACTGAAGAGGAGGAGAAGATTAGAGGAAACAATTTTGTCATATCCAGAGCATATCTAGCACCTCATGGAGAGGACTATGGAGCACTTGCTCCCAAAAGATGAATTCTTGCATGTTCACAAGGAATCCCAAAGGATATCATATGTGGAGGTCAAGGCACAATCCATGAATGGCATGTGCCATTATTGATAGATTGTGAGACCTTGCAGATGAAAGGAGAAGGTAGGGAGGATGGTCAGCATCATATGATTAGGAGCTCACACCCCTATCTATTTCAAAAGGTTGATGCACAAAAGGGGTAGACTGATTTGTGTAGTAAGGGAAAGGAAAAAGTTTTCCATTCATATATGCAGTCTACTCTTGATATTGATGTCTCATTGCATGGAGGCATTCCACCTGGGAGACCACTAGATCAAGAGATGATGAGAGATGTCTCAAATTTGGTAGCACCACTCACTGGTTCCAGAGGAGTGAGGACATTGGGAGGACTTCACACAGCACAGAGAGTCTGGTATAGACTCAAGGAGGAGGGATACGCTCTCCCATTTTCAACATTACCCACTCTCACTACATATTCTTCGCTGCCATAAGTTGTTGCAGTGATGGAGGATGGCACCACCATCATGCAAGGAAGCTGCTCCATGGATTTGGAGAAACAAAGGGTACTTCCCTTAAGGAAGGAATCCTCCATATATTGGAGTAGATGGAGGCCACTCATGCTTACATTGGCCAAGATCAAGAGGTTATTTTTGGATGGTAGCTTCTCATGGGAGGCCCACTTCCAAAGGCCACCACTTCTACTTTAGCAGGAGTAGCTGCATGATGGGCATGGTAGCACTTTGGAAGATGAATTTTACATGAGGTATTTCATAGGAAAAGACATCAGCATGTGGGGAACTTCACATTTCAGATCATCAACGTTGTCTCTTAGGAGGATTGATCCATATTGGAGGTCTCAACTTTTGGTAGAGTACTCCAAGGATCTTAGTACTTGCATGATTCTTGACGACCTAGAGGGAGATGATAGATACATGGTGGATGATGGAGTTATATATTCTTGATTAGAGCTTTTGAGCTCAAGGAGAAGCTTCTACATGCAACACATGTGGACCTTCTTTCCATGCACTTTTATGCATATCATTCCTTGATGGAGGAGTTCAATTGGGAGGGCATCTAATAGGATGTACATCAGCATATGGAGAGATGCATAGCTCAGATGATGATGGAGAGGTTTTCACAACCACTTCCCTACTCATTGAGAGTGAGGGAGAACTTTCAGTTGGGCCATTTTAGCTCAATGACCAAAGTACATAGTAGAGGATGTACATTTATGCATTATGATTTGTACTCCTTTACTTTTTGTGAGTAGCATATTGTACCAAGGAGGATCATTCCTTCTTTTATATTATATTATGATGTACTTGATGCCATTTGCAGAATTGGTTTTGGAAATTATATTGGTGGTTTGTGGGAGATGCCACGTGATTCTTAGTGTGCACCATTGGCACCAAATTTTAAGTTTATGATCCCATCCTGTAGCATGATTGTGGCAGAAAACAAGTGGTTACAAAGACACTTGTTATACTTTTTTTTTAGGTAGGAAGGGAATGCTCTACACTGGTTCCAGATGTGGAACTATGATCCACCTCCTAGTTGTCATATGGAAACTTGTTTTTATTTGTTTTTTCTTCCATATATTGATGATTTTCTTATTCTTATGGGAAGCTTTGTTGGGAGGATGGCACAAGAGTTGGAGGTTCCTATTGAGAGTATGATTCTATGTACTTCATATGTTGCATGTTTTAGGAGAAACAATGGGAAACCCATGATTGTCACACTACATCTCTTGTCTTCATGTGGGAGGAGCCATTTGGAGAACTTGAGTTCTTGGGAGAGGCACTTCATGGATTTTTTGATTGGTGGGGTAACTTGGGACATTCATGGAGACCATAATATTTCAGCCCAAGATCAGCAACAACCCCATACATATCATAAATGGAGAGAGAAACAACATGGGTGGAAAAATCTAATCTCTCCATATAGCCCCAATCCATTGCATGAACCAAGGGTTGAGGATTTATTTTATGAGCTACCTAGGATGGATCATTTCATTTGGATGATAGCATGGAGATGGGAGTCTCTCATTGGGAATGAGATCCCCTATGCTTGTCATCACTCCTACCTTGAGGGGGCCATTGGACAACAAGAAGGTTTCTACTTACACCTTCTACTTTCTCATGATGTGAGCCATTTGGTTTTGCATGCTTGGGAGGAACCATTGTGGGGAAAATTTATTGCAGACTATTTTGAGCAGTGGTGGGGACTATTGATGAGGAGGCCACAAGAGGAATTTTGCTCCACCTTTACAGTTTCTTAAGGACAAGCAAAATTTTGGAGGGTGTTACACTTATTTTGTCACCATGACATTTAACTATCTATATGGGTTAATTATCACCTTTATTATGCTTCCTTAGAATTCAAAAACCCCAAAGTTCCTAAACCAAGTCTTCGAATTGGAGAAAAGCTCATTAAAACCCTAAAAAGCCTAACTCCGCACTTTTCCTAGTCCTTGTCTGTAGACCCGCAACCTTTTGCTCTATAACCTATGGCACATCCCACACATTCTACTTATTAAACCTGCGGACCCCCGTAAAAGGTAAAACAAAAGAAAAAGTAAGTTCTAGAAGCCCAGCTGGTCGAATATTCTCCCAACTGGAGGCTTCTAGAAGTGTTATCAAGTCAAGCTTCATCCCTTCATTCATGAACCTCTATCCCTTCATTCATGAACCTCTATCCCTTCATTAATGGAGTTAATCCCTTGGTAGTTGGAGCTCAAATCCCTTCATCAGAGGAATTTATCCCCCTCTTTACAGAACTGGAACCACCTCCATTTTCCTATAAATTGAACTTATGTTTCAGTCTCAAGGATACTTGGTAGATTGAAGATTATACTTAGAACTTAGTATTTTTTGAGGAGAATTGATGAAGAAATCATAATCTCTATACTTAGCATCATTGGTATCAGAACAATCACATACTGATATCCATAGTTTAATGCTAGTTTAGGGAGGGGAAGGCTTGTCAAACTAAGGGAAAATGGTTGTTTAGGACCCCGGAAGAACCTGTATAACATCAAGGCGACAAGGTTGTAAGGTTACTTCTTATTATACAAGTTAATACAAATGGATTCTATTCTCTCATTAAATTGTTCATGTATCTATTTGAGTAATTTAATTCTTGGATTCCTTGATCACTGAGATAGATTAGTGTTTTCTAAATTATTATATCGTGCAAGTGCTTTTAATCCTTTTTTTTGTCTTTGATTGCAGGTCTCACATGCTGAAGTGACCTCTTTTGGAGCGACTGGATATAAAGATTACAACAAGCGTTGGACTTCAGGTAGGGGCATGTCCTCGTACTTACCTAATTAATGATTCTAAATCACAAATGATCTAGAGAAAATGGTTTGCATTTGGTTGTTTGTTTCTAGATATCCTTAGGATATTAGGAAGATTGTTTTTGTCTGCAAGAAGGATTTATCCGTGTAACAAAATGGCGACTCCGCTGGGGAGAATGAACTTAGTTTTCCTTTCTTGATTTTTAGTTTGACTTTTGAAAGAATTTTCTACTTTTGATTAGTCTAAAACTGGGTTGGGTACATAACTTATCAGAATCCCTGAAAAGTAAATCTAAATTTTTATTCTTTTTGTATTTTTCCTAGCCTCCGCAGTTTTTATTTAAAAACAGTGCAGTAGCCTTCGTAGTTTTAGTGTAAAAATAGTGTGGTACCGCTCTATTTTTTATTAAAACCTGCAAACTTGAGGAAAATTTTTGAAATATTAAGAATTGTCTTTTATGGAGCCAGATTACCAGATTCTCTATGTTTTCCCCAACTTGTCTTAACTGTCAAAATATTATGTTTGAATTTCCTTCAACAATTTTTGTGTTTGAGTGTTTTTTCAGCTGATTTGCATTTGATGAGTAAGTGTTTGCCCTGTCTTCTTGTTGCTCTAAAATTAGAAAATTTTATATAGCTTAGCTCACTGGTATGTCATCGTTTTCTTGCTAAGCCATTGAACTTGTTTGAAATCTTGCTTTTATGAAAATGAAATTTTATTTTCATTTGCAATTTTAGAAGACCTTTTAGTTTGATAAGGAATGAATTTCACATTAAACCATTATTGGATGTTTTTTATTTTTGCTGAGATAAGCATCAATTTTTTTGGTTAGATAAAAAACTAAGCATAAACATTCTCAAAACTTTTTAGATAGAGTTAAAAATTGAAGTTTTTCTTTTGATTTTGAATTTATATGTTTTTAGGAGTTTTAGTTTTCTTTTGGAAGAAGTTTGATTGTAATTTCTAAATTGAATGATATAAGGAATTTCATTTTGAACAAGTGATCATTTTTTCTGCGAAATTGAGTTCTCAAGAAATTGTCTTCTTTTCAAATATTCTTGTTTATGAAAGAAAGAATTGATGTTTTGAAAGTTATTAAATCTTTCAAAATATTTCCTTTAAATAGTTTTCATTGAAAAGTAATGACTTATTTTTCATATAGATGCATTTTAGCATATTTTTGAGTCGGGTCATAAAACATCATCGAAGTTTCATTTCCATACCTTCTGTCCTAAGAAACAACCAAACTAAAACTAACTCTTAATTAAAATCAATCTAGAAATTTTACATTTTCTAGGGTTGTTTTCCACCAACATAGCTTAGGCTAGTGTCTTGGAATAGGTTGTAATTAACATTCCAAGGTAGTTCAAATAAACAAGTAGTAATCTTGCAGTAGGAAAATCCAATTGTAGCATGTATGCTTTGGGAAGCTCTTATTAAAAGAGTCAAGCACAAGATCATGTCCAAACCAGTGAGGTAATCATACCTATCTCATTGGGAAAGATAGCAAATGTGCACGTATTAAAAATGGTAAGCCTCTGATAAACCATTGTCGAGGAGCCTAGGGTCACTTTTCGGTAAACCTTGGATTATATCAAGGAGCCTTCAAGGGGTTTGAGCTAGTTACTCTGCCCTTGCATGTATGTCAGATCCTAGACTATTCCCCCAGGTATATTTGTTCCTGTTGGTGACCTTAGTGGCTATAAAATTTAAGATTCTTTCCCAAGGTGACAGTGGAGGGAAGGTCCCACTATACCTGGAGAAGACGTTGAATAGCCCCACTTGGAATCTTCGGAGGGTTCTCTTCACTCGAGATGGTTTAAATGGAGAACCTTGTACCGGTCTGTTTCATTAAATAGGTTGTCAAGGTAACTGTTCCAACCGCCATTTCTGCATTAAAATTCTACGATGTTGGATTTCATCACCAGCTAGTGTTTTTAGTGTGGGAATCTATTGTTTGTGTGCGATTTGATCTCTTAGATTTTGTAGGTGTGTGATCAATTTGATTGTTTCCTTAGAGACTTTAGGATTTTTTTGAAATTTTTCTTTGATTCTGTGTGTCAAAAGTTTTTATCGTGGCTGAATTACCTAGACAATCATGTAGAATGCAGGGGAAACCCCCTGACTATACACCAAGCCAGTTAGAAAAACTAAAATCTGAGAAAGAACATGTTATCCAGCTATAAAATTTGTTATACCAAATGCTGGCTAAAACATTTTTGGAGTCTTCAAGGAACATATTTTACTGCTAAAAAGTGTTGGCTCTTGAAGACTCTCAAAAGGCCTCATGCCTTTGTCTTAATCTTCACTTCTGTGCCCATTTTTCCATTTTTCCATCTTGAAATCCTGTTGATTCCCAAGAAAGAATACTGCTGCAAACACCATGTTCGCCCTTCCCCTCTTCAAAAACTAATCTTATTTCCTTTCTTCTTTTTCCCATAAAATCCCTCATTTCCATGTTTTTTCCCCTTTCCCCTTCATCTTAATCCCTTTGATGAGGTTTAAAGACCCTTTCTTGCCTTATCGAAACTCCAAACAATCATTGAAAATCATTGAAAATCCATGAAAATCATGTTTTTAATGTATTGTAGACTTAAGCCCTTTGGGCTAAGTCTTTAACCCTTCCCCTCCATGCATCTTGGTGCTAGAACCAAGCGTTAGACTTCCAAGTGCTTATCGCGTCATCTGATTGCAATTAGCCCTCCGTCTTATCTCCCTCGGTCATATTATCTCCCATGCGCCCAAAATCCCCGCAGACGGGTGCCAAACCATATCGAAAATTAATATTTCACCCCGCCCGTAGTATAAACCTTTGTTTATATTAATTTTTCGATGTTTATTATATTTTAAAATTTTCCACCGGTGCAAAATTCCAAATCGATATCCACCGTTGATCTGACCTGCAGATCGACGGCGCACAATCCATTTGCCCCAGTGGTCCTCGCCATCCATTAACCGTTGCAAAACCACGCGATATCCATCGCACCACTTGTGAGAGTGGGGTGGTTTTTCTTATTTTGTAGTGATTCCATACCCCGTTTGATGTGTGGCCTGAACACTATTCACGAAACCACCATTCATCCTGTGTTAAAGATCGAACGTGGACCCGGTGCAATATTGACGTCCACCGTCTGATCTAAGGCCGCTCATCGGACGGTGATCGCTCACCAAAGAAGTCTGACAGTTAACCAGGATACTGTGTGGTCATTAAATAATTGCTGCCATCGATCTGATCTGCAAATCGACAGCCCACAATTCATCACCCTGATTCCTCCACTTTGACTTTTCGCCTCCGCTCCCGACCGTCGATCCCTGCGCGATCGACAGCTCCGATTTGAATTTTCCCTCATTTATTTTTGACTCATTCTAAATCGATATCGACCATTGGATGATTACATCCAACGACCATGCTCCCTCCATGTGCCTTCTGAAGCAATAAACCTATACATGCAGGATTTTCTAATCTTTTTCATATTTTGCAGGGTTCAAATGATTTTTCCGCTATGTCTGAAGAAATTTCAAAGACGAAGGGTGATGATCCTCCTGCCTTCGATTCACCAGAGGAAACCATTCTAGGAAGAAGCTCCATGCATCATCAATCATCCATGAGGCATTGATGCCATATCACCCCTGCGCAGCCCTACACACTAGCAAAAAAATAGTAAATCAAGCAGAGTCAGAGAGTATTAGTGTCGAAGAAAAAATGTATCGCAACAGAAGATTAAAGATACGTCTATGGGGATTACATCTAAGATGGTTTATCAAAAGCCTAATCCCCAATAAAAACACAGTTTGAAGGAAAACCATAAAGGTTTACCAGCCAGAAGGCCTCCACCGCCATAGTTGAGGAAAATTGATCCCTCCGGCTACCATGATGCCACCTGTGCCTCAAATCATTCTTATCCGAGGCTATAGTTATTGATCAAGATCATATTTTTTCCTAAAAGTGCAACCAAAGAGTAAATTCTACCAAGGAAATTAATGATAAAGCATCTGTAGAGTTACTTTGACATCACACGGAGCCTCAAAGGTCAAAAAGAGTTGCCACCGAGCTTAAATCTTTATATAAATAATTTAATACAGAAGACACCTATGTAAGTTCCTTTATCGAGCCCCCCAAAGGCCAAGAAGTCATTTAAGTGTGTATTAATTATATTTGGAGATATTTTATTAGATCTCACCTCCTCATTCTTCTATAAATACTTCTACAGGAGATGAGAGAGGGGTTGGCTGATTAGGTTGTTGAACATTGTAATGTAATTGAGCTTAAATCTTCTGATTGTAAATAAGTATTCACTGGCTCTTGGAGCTCTGCTTGTAATAGACAAGTTAGGCCAAGATGATTAGATTATTTCTAAACTAAAGCATTGAACTTAAAGCTATAACTGGTTTGGAGCATCAATACAAGCTGATTTATGGGATCCTCGTCTATGTTGACAGTGATGCTTTTCTCATTGTAACTTGTTGTTTTGTTTTTTGTTTTCACTATGTTTCATCTTCTCTTATAAATAACAACATGCATGGAGTTAGGACCTACTATATATCAATACCCTTCTCTGACTGAAAATATTTATCTAAATGTTTTCTTCTAATCTGTGCTATTTAGGAATGATTTAGTTTAGGTTAAGCATAGGAATGTTGGTGTTCCCTCATCTTATTGTCTTAGCTGAATGTTATTCTTAAATTTTATTTTCAATATCTGTTAATTTAAGATGAACTGAGGAAGAGATGGTGAGCCCTAGTCCTAGTTTATCTCAAAAACTATCTGAATGTTTCCCTTGGAATGTGTTGAAAGCTGGTTAGTTTAGAAGTACTTACCAAATCTTAGACCATCCTTAGTTATCATTAGTGTTTCCCCTGTTTTTATATGTCCTCTATTGAAAATGTATCAAAGGCTAGCTAGTTTAAAAGTACTTACCAGATCCTAGTTTACTTTTATGTTGTTCTTAAGTGTGTGTCAAAGGCTGGCTATTTTAAAAGTACTTACCAAATCCTAGGCTGCTCTTTGTTTTTTCATCTGTTCAATTCCCCTTTTTTGTCTCATTTCATTCGATAAATCAAACTTCAAGGATATCCTTAGACATAGATGACTTTCCCCATGGACCACTCTTGCCTCTTGCTATTTCAATTAAACCCTATTATGACTCCATAGCCCAATGGACTAAAACCTGTAGTTATCCACCTTCCTGCCCAAAGGTTGTTCTACTTTCTTGCAACTTCACACCTTTGAAGCTCTTTGCATTTAGAACTCTCCACCTCAGGTAGTTGTTGAGTCTCAAATCTGCATCTTTCCTATACACCATTCTAGACCTTTTTCATTCACCTGAACCTTCCAAGTTGTCAATATCATTGTATATTAATTGCAAAAGAGCATCTAAAATGGTTTTTAACTATATTTTGTGTCTGCTATTTGATTTAGATTTTTGCTCATTTAGCTGCGGAATCTTGCCACTTTCCACAGCTGCTGCAACTTTCCGCAGCCATTTTTTGAAAGTCTATGTTACAGGTGTCTTCAGGAAAAACGAGCCACATGGGCAAGTCAGAAATGATGTGGACATGGATCGTGTCCTATTGGCTCGAGCAAATTCACCTAAGGAGGCTGCGGTCAAAGGTGGCCAAGTGGAAGTCAACCGTAGACTCCCACGGTGACAGGACTCTGTTTCTCATCACGTGAGGATTTGCATGACCGTTTCTAACTTACGGAAGACACATCAACACCTGTACACGGCTCCATAAACCAAATCCAACATCCACTCTTCATAGATTTACTCCTCAACGCGGCCATGATCCTAGATCTCTGGACGTAATGGTTTACGTGTTTTCTATCAGCATAAACTTTAGGGAATTAGTTATATTTCCATTGTTATAAATAATGCGTTTGCATACGCATATTAGATTAGTCTCCATTAGCCTCCAGATAGCTCTGTAATGTAATTACGTTGCCACTGTGTCGTAATATCACCTCTATGTTATGACTGCATTTTAATATATAAGAAGACTCTGTTTCCAAGCGTAATTCGTATTTGAAGGTTGTTGCCAAGGCTGGTGCAGAGGGCCCCTGCACACGCTGAGGTTTTGTGCATTATTGTATAGTTCTTGTTTTATTTCTTTAAGCTCATTGTGCCATAAGTCATTCACGTGTTTATACATTGCATCTTTCATAGTATTTATGCTTCATCTCTGTTTATAACCTTTCATGCTTTACATCTTACTTCTGTCCATAATCTTTCATGTTTTATGTTAACTGATCAGTGTTCTTGTTTCAGATTACAAATAGGAAGCCCGGGCATTTGCATATCTTTTGACTAATGACATGGAATCAATATTGTTCTGCTGCTAATTTATTTCTCTTAGTTTTTGTTTAATTCCAGTACTGCTTTGTTTATTTCAGTCTTGCACATTTGCTTCAGTAGTTAGATTTAGATATATTAATTGCTCATGTCATTTTCAGTTACCTCCGAAAGCCACAGCTGGACTGATGGTGAGGGATTGAAGTATGAATGTGTAGTTTGATATTAGTTTACTTTCTGCAAGTTAGATATATCAAATTGCTCATGACATTTTCAGTTACCTCCGAAAGCCACAGCTGGACTGATGGTGAGGGATTGAAGTATGAATGTGTAGTTTGATATTAGTTTACTTTCTGCAAGTTAGATATATTAAATTGCTCATGTCATTTTCAGTTACCTCCGAAAGCCACAGCTGGACTGATGGTGAGGGATTGAAGTATGAGTGTGTAGTTTGATATTAGTTTCTTTTTCTACAAATTAGATATCAGATTGCTCAAGTTGTTTATGGTTACCTCCGAAAGCCATAGCTGGACTAATGGCCAGGGATCAGAATATAAGTTTATGTAATTTGATTTAGATTTACTTTGTTGCAATTCTTGGATTTCTTTAAGCATAGTTTCTTTTGTGTTTAGACAGCAGCAAGGATAGTTTGGTTTTCATGCTCAATAGTTCACTGTTTTGATTTACTAGGTTAGCATCACATTTTCATTTCCTTTCAAGTTTTTTCATTGTATGTTTCAAATTCCTTTTAAAGTTTCAAGTTGGTAAATCATTATAAAGGATATCATTGCCTTGAACAATCATAACCATACTTGTTTTTATTTTAGAATTTCCATCTCACATTAGAAAACTAAAAACAACAAAAAGATAAGAAATAGGTTATCTTGCATACATAGTGCGCCACACTTCATCAGCTTACGAATCTCAGATTGATAAATTAATGTAGTAATTTAGGACACACTAAATTGACCAAACATTTTGGCTCCGTTGTCGGGGAAGTGTAACTAGGTAGCCAATTTCTTAAAAAAAAAATAATAATAATAAATGAAGGGAAAACTTGATAACTTCTTGAAGTATGCTCTCCTCTTGCACCTAGTGTGATCTGGAGGATCAGAAAAGAGAGTTATTGGTTTATTAATTTCTTAA
The DNA here is from genome assembly GCA_034641835.2 of Pinus albicaulis. Lineage (NCBI taxonomy): Eukaryota > Viridiplantae > Streptophyta > Pinopsida > Pinales > Pinaceae > Pinus > Pinus albicaulis. The sequence goes on along the minus strand of CM076571.1, from coordinate 736,161,630 downwards.
GTATGCTCTTTTCTTGCACCTAGTGTGACCTGGAAGATCAGAAAGAGAATTATTAGCCCAACTTTAAAAAAAATAAAAATAAATAAATAATAATAAAAAATGACATGCATAGAGCAAGAGATTCTAGGGGAAGGTTTATAGCTAAAGCCAAGAGTTCGATTTTTACAACTACATCTTCTTCAAGGCATAGACAAGAATCACCACCATCTACCCCTAGCCTTAAGATTTTTGGAATTCAAGGAACAACTGAATTAGAGGATTCTCCTATACCACCTACTAAATCCCATTTAGAAAACAAAGAGACTCTCTCTCATCCTCCCTTGATAGAAGAACGAGAGGACTTTAAGGACTCTAAAGAAACTATCATGGCAGAGGAAATAATAGATGGATTTGGAGGTAGAGGTAGAGGTAGGGGAGGAGGAAACAATGGAGACAACAATGGTGAAGATAATAATGGAAGAAATAGGGAAGGAGACAACTTGTTTGGATTCCCTATAGTTGATGAGGAAACTCATACAACAATGAAAAATATCTCACCATCCGTCCTCCCCAACTTTTATGGATTGCGAAGTGAGGATCCTGAAACATTTCTGTTTGAGTTTGAAGTCGTGTGCCGAACCTATGACTATATGGAAGACTCTCAAAAACTCAAACTGTTTCCTTCAACATTGAAGGGAGCTGCTTTGAAATGGTTCATGGGATTAGCTACTCAATCTATTAGGACTTGGAATGATATGAAAAAAAAAAATTTGGATAGATACTTGGACTATTGTATGCCCACCAATCACAAGGATGAGGTATTCAAAATGATGCAAAAAGAAGATGAAAATTTGGAAGACTTACTTGAAAGATTCCAATACAACTTGAAAAGAGCAAAGATGAGCAACTTAGATGATGAAACCTTGAAAGCCCTCATATTAAAATCCATTAGAGATGAATGGATAGATATTTTAAACATGATGGGGAAAGGAGACATTTCTCAACTTCCACTTCGTGACATAACAGAACTATGTGTCCATCTCTCAAGAGGAAAATCTAAAAAAGGAAAAGGGCCTAGGGATCCTTCTCTTATTAGGGCTAACAAATCTGCAACTGGATCAGTAATTAGGGCAGAGATTGGTAATATGCTTGATGAATTCAAAACTGATATCTTAGGGAGCCTTAGTGAACAACTAGACACCCTTAAAATCCAAAACAAGCAGAAAGCAGAAACTGATGCTCTAGCCATCTTTTTTCTGAAATGTAGGAAGAAACATGCTTTAACGGAATGTCCCTTGGATGAAAAATTTGTAGAAACATGTATGATTTTCTCAGAGAATCATGAGATCAAGGATTGTCCTTCAATTCCTGGACTCAAAGTTGTCTTTCAAGAAGACCCAAATTCAGTAGAATCTCTCTGTTTTGTTGCAAGAAGACCTTGGCAGGGACAACAAACTCAAGGGTTTAACAACCCTATGAATCTTCAAACCCCACCAAATTGTAATCCTTGGCAACAACCTTGGCTCCAACATCAAAATCTATATCAGCCATGGGTACAAGGGATGCAAAATCCTTATGGGAGATTTTCTCAATTTTATCAATATCCTCCATCTTTTCAAAATCAACAAGCTCCACAACTTCCAAATGCAAATCCACAACTTTCATTTCCATTTCCACAACAACAACCTTCTCAAAAAAATCCAAATCCTCAACTCATGCTCCCATACCAACAAAAGACAAATCAACTTCCAGCTCAGCCATTGCCAAATCCTAACAATAAAAATCCTCAGAATACTTACATGGTAGAAGGACAACAATTTCCTACCTATATGATTGTTCCTCTCAATGATGTACAACTCGGATCTGGTAGAGTTTTAGAAAAAACTTCTATAGATATTCAAGAACAAGATACCTCTGAGGAGGACTCTCTTAAAGTCAATGAGGGTTCTGAGGAAGCATCTCTTCAAAATTCAAACATTCAAAAAGAAAAAGAAAAGTTAACACCCACAACTCCTATAGTTGAGAAACCTGCATCTTCATCTACACCTCCTTTTCCTGAAAGACTACAAATTGACAAGGGGGTGGAAAAACAAATCTTGTTGCCTAACTATGACTTTCTAGATGAATTGAAGAATGTTTGTATCAAGATTCCCTTGCTGCAAGCCATTCGAGAGATTCCTATTCTAGCAAAAACAATAAAGGAGTTGAGTTTCAAAAGACCAGAAAGGAAACTAAAAGACATAAGAAGAATCCACCTGGTAGGAAAGATTGCAGATATTATGATGGGAAAAATTACCATGCAGAAGTATGTAGATCCAGGAAGTCCAATTGTCAAGACACATATAAATGGGATAGAAATTCCAAACACATTGATTGACTTAGGGGCTATTATCAACATTATGAGTAGACAGACTATGGACCAGCTAAAACTTCCTAACCTTCTTTTTACACCTACTTTACTGCAACTTGCAGATCGATCAATTATTAAACCAGATGGTGTATTAGAAGATATTTCAGTCTCCTTAGATTCTTGGGAATATCCAGTAGATTTTATGATTTTGACTCCCAAGAGTAATCTAGGAGGGCACCCACTTATTTTAGGAAGACCTTGGCTAGCCACAGCTGATGCTTTTATTAGTTGTAGATCTGGGGACATGTACATTTCTAATGGCAATTCGACAAAGAAATTCAATTTGTATCCTCCAGCAAAAGCAATCACAGAAGTAGGAGACAATGAATGGGTTGATGATGAGGACACTATACAACCTGTCTTTACCATTTCTGAAATCAGTGAGGATAGTCAAATTCTGAACACATTAGAAAATTTTGAGACATCTTCGGAATATGACCCCACACAATTTCAGTTGGAATCTGACATAGAATATTTATCATCAAGACAAATGTCTCTTTACTCTATGGAAGAGTTTGGTAGTTCTACTATTGAGATTTTTCCAGGAAAAGCATTGAATATCAACAAACATTTGGAAAAGTCACAACAAGAAGAACCAACCAAAATCTTGCAAAAACATTCTACTGCATTTGCATGGGAGTATACTGACATGAAAGGTATTGATCCTAAGACTTGCATCCATCATATCTATATTGAGGAAAACAGTAGACCAATCAGACAACCTCAAAGAAGGATGAATCCAAATCTTAGGAGATAGTGAAAGAAGAGCTCCAAAAACTACTCAATGTAAACTTCATTTATCCAATTTCAGATAGCCGATGGGTTTCTCCTTTGGTTATAGTACCTAAAAAGAATGGTAAATGGAGGGTATGCATTGATTACAAGGAATTGAACAAAGCAACTTTGAAGGATCACTTTCCTTTGACTTTTATTGATCAGGTATTAGATACATTAGCAGGTAAAAAGTACTTTTCATTTTTGGATGGTTTTAGTGGCTATAATCAAATTCAGGTAGCACCTGAAGATCAAGATAAGACCACATTTACTTGTCCGTGGGGAACTTTTTCCTACCGAGTGCTTCCTTTTGGGTTATGTAATGCACCCGCAACATTCCAAAGAGCGGTACTAGGAATTTTTTCTGATCTAATCCATGATTGTGTAGAGGTTTATATGGATGATTTTACAGTTTATGGTAATTCATTTGAAGAGGCATTAGAAAATTTGGAAAAAGTTCTTATAAGATGTAAAGAAACAAACCTTTCATTAAGCCATGAAAAATGCTTTATGATGTTTACTGAAGGGATTGTCTTGGGGCATCATATTTCAGGAGATGGGATTAAGGTTGATAGATCAAAAGTTGAAGTCATCTCTAAGTTACCTATTCCAAATTGTCAAAGAGATGTTAGAAGTTTTCTAGGATTTACTGGTTACTATAGAAGATTTATAGAAAACTTCACTAAAATAGCATCTCCACTCTTCAAATTGCTTACAAAAGACTGTGAATTTAAATGGGATCCTAACTGTCAATCAGCCTTTGAAACTTTGAAAACAAGAATATTTGAAGCACCTATCTTGAGAGGACCAAATTGGAAACTACCTTTCCATATTCCTACGGATGCTTCAGATACAGCTCTAGGAGTTTTGTTGGGTCAAAAATATTTAGTTCCTTATGCCATTTATTATACCAATAAAAATTTGACTCCCACAGAGTTGAACTATACTGTGACTGAAAAAGAGTTTTTAGCTGTTTTTCATGCAATTAATAAGTTTAGACATTACATAACAGACTATGAAACTTTTATTCATACTGACCATTCTGCAATTAGATATTTAATGAACAAACTTGTTACTAATGGCAGAGTGACAAGATGGCTCTTACTTTTGCAAGAATTCAATATTACTATGTTGGATAGACCAGGAAAACAAAATACAGTAGTTGATTTCTTGTCTAGGATTCAGAATACTAAAGAAGATTCTCTTGTAGAGGATAAGTTTCTTGATGAATACTTGTTTGCAGTAACTATTAAGACTCCTTGGTATGCAGATATTGCTAACTATTTGGTTATAGGGAAACTGACCTTCACATTTATTTCCAAGTGAAAAACGAAAAATTATTCAGGAGAGTTCAAAATATTCATGGATTTCTAATGAATTGTTTAAAACAGGGCCAGATCTTGTGATCAGAAGATGTGTCAAGGAAGATGAAATGCCTGATATTCTTAAGGCATGTCATGATGAACCATGCGGCGGACACTTTGCAGAAAAAAGGATGGCCTATAAAATCCTCTCTTTAGGATATTATTGGCCTTCCCTCTTCAAAGATGCAAAACAATATGTCAAAAGGTGTGACAGCTGCCAAAGAGTAGGGAAACCTACCCTTTCAAATGAAATGCTATTGCAAACACAGGTACTCATTGAACCCTTTGAAAAATGGGCTTTAGATTTCATTGGACCTATTAATCCACCATCTAAGCAAAAGAAGTATATATTGGTTTGTACTGATTATGTTACTAAATGGGTAGAAGCCAAAACATTAGTATCTGCTACTGAAAATTCAGTTGTTCATTTTCTTTATGAGGAAATTTTTACTCACTTTGGTGTTCCAAGAGAAATTGTGACAGATCAGGGAAGCCAATTCACATCCAACTTGGTGGAGAAGTTGATGGAAGAATACAAAATCAAGCACAGAAGATCTACTCCTTAACATCCACAAGCAAATGGTCAAGTGGAGTCTACAAACAAAGTTCTTGAAAGTATCATCACCAAAATTGTTCATCTACATAGAAGAGATTGGGCAGAAAGGCTTCCTGAAGCCTTGTGGGCCTACAGAACTACATGGAGAAATACAACAAGACATTCTCCCTATGAACTTGTTTATGGGAAAGAAGTCTTGCTCCCCATTGAGTTCCAAGTCAAGACCTTCAAGATAGCAGTTCAGTTGGGGATGGACTTATCAGAAGCCCAAAAGCATAGAATGGAGCAATTGAATGAGCTAGATGAGATCAGACAAGAGGCAATTTTAAGAACTGATCTAGTTCAATATCAAAGAGCTAAATGGTATGAAAAGTACATCAAAGAGAAGAAGTTTCAAGAAGGAGATTGGGCATTGTTATTTGATTCCAAGTTTAAAGATTTTCAAGGAAAATTTCAGACTCATTGGCTTGGGCCATATGAGATTGACAAGATCTTTAGCAATGGAGTGGTAAGAATCAAGACCATTGATGAGTTTCAAACTCTTCTTATTGTGAATGGCCACAGATTGAAATTTTATCATAAGCCACTCTCAAAATAGAAATTTGTCAAAATGTTTCAAGAAAATTCTGCAATCAGGCTGGTATAGAAGAATTCTTCTTCTCCACCAGCCTAGCTTTTTTTCTTTTCAATTAATAAAAAAAAAAAAAAAAAATTGTATAAGCCTGAAAACCAATCACTGATTGGCAGTCTTATACAGAAAATATTGGGTGAAAATCAGGAACACCTGACACCCTATATTTTCCAAAAAAAAATCTCTCTTTCATTTCATAAGTTTTGTGACCACCCACTCCATTCCATTCCATTCCATTCCACTTCATTTCACTCCACTTCATTCCATTTCACTTCATTTTATCTATTTCATTCCATTTCACCAATAAAATTCTCTTTCATGACCATTTCCACTTAACCAATTGTCATTTGTTCATTTCCATTCACCCAAATAATAGTTGTGTCAGTTTCTGCAGCTGACATCTATTTCCGCAGCTGACACCAGTTTCTGCAGCCAGAAGCAGATTCCGCAGCTACCACTCTGTTTTCAAAAGAATGTACAGCCAGATGTTATTTCCATAATCATGAAATAAAATGCAGGTATGAGGACCAAAAATGAAGACATGGAGCATTCAAGATATCAATGAGGAGAAACTAATTGAAGACCAAGGAAAAAGGCAAGAATTCCAAGGTATGAGTAAAAATTCATTTCAAATGGCATTTAAAACACATTTTTATATAGTTCTAAACCATAAGCTCCATCCATTATGTGCAATGATTATATTGACAAACTCCGTAACCCTTTCACGATCTCCATATGATCCTCCCGCATTCATTCTCAAACAGTCCCATAATTAAACCTCCGATCTTCACTCATACTCCGATATTCCACCTATGACAATGAGACGTAGTTGATTTGACTACGGCTTCTTTCAGCCGCATAAAATCCATAGCCATTGTTTAAACGTGCTTACATTTATTTTGCAGCCACCAAATTTCAAACAATGCTGAATGTGTTATACTCTTCCTATTGTTCTATTAATCTCACAGTCGTATCTCTGCCGTGCTCAAATAACCCTTCTCTATTCCGCTTCTCTCCATTTCATTCTCTGTTACGCTACAGTCTGTATACCCACTCTCTGATATCTACCTACAGTCATCGTGCTCATTTCTGTTCATTCAGCCGTCCTACTTCCATTGAACCCTCCTCACACAGGCAAGTTTTTAAAGAGCAGAAAGAAAGATGGGTAAATTGTTGAGAGCAGAACCAGAAGGACCTAAATTCATGGAAGGATATCCGCAAGTCAGGGATATATTGAAGAAGGAAAAGTGGCTACGATTTATCCAAAAGTTTAGAGGCTACCATAAAGAAGTGACAAAAGCTTTTGCAAGGTCGTTTAATGGCCTGGAGGTAGAGATTGGAGACCTTAAGTTCACGGTGAATGAGGCATCTATAGCATCTGCCATAGAACTTCTTCAAGAGGGTGAACGATGGTTTAAGAACAAAAGAATTAATGATGAAGCTTGGAGAGTAATTCTACATAACCCAGGTATGGACATAACTATTTTTAAAAGAGGAATTCCTGTTCATGCTTTGAAAGAGGAATGGGCTACTTTGCTGCTAGTTGTTCAAAAATTCATCACCTGTGAAGGCTGTTTTGGGTCCATGTATATGTACCATACCAGATTGATGATGAATTTTCTAGATAATCAAACTCTCAATATCCCATATTTTCTATTAAATAGTTTGAAGAAGATGTCTGTGACTGTTCAGAAACATTTAGGGGATGTAGAACCACATCTATATCACCATGGTCTTGTAAAAATTTTGATTGAAAAAGAGTTAAAGGAGAAGAAGGACACATGGGAACAATTTTTTATTAGAAATTTCTTTGAGGAACCTCAAGAAATTCCTGAAGGTAGCACATCAAGAAGGAGTAGCAGAAAAAGAAAAAATGATGAAACTCAAATTAATCCTACTACTACAATTGAAAGAACTAGTAGGGAAGAGAGACTGTAAAAAAGAAAGAATAAAGAAACCAAGGGTAAAAAGCCAATAACATCAAAAGAGAGAAAAAGTATTGAGGCTATACATCAAACGCCTTCTTCTGAAGAAGAAGATCATCAAGTGTTATCTGAGAGATTGTTTCATCTTCAAGAATAGTTATCTATAGCCAAGAAGAAAGAGAAAGGGAAACAAAAGCAAAAAGATAGTGGTCCACAGCGTGTGAGAAGAAGTTCCAGGCTTAAGGGGAAGTTGAGGAAAACGCAAATGAAGGGACCTCATTTTATTGATTTGGGAGAAGAAACATCTGAACAGTCCCGAACTGACTATATTCCATATCACTCTCAGTCAGTCAGTGAACCTGGTTCATTTCATTCTCAGTCAGACATTGAACATAGTCCATCCCATTCTCAGCCAGATGTTGATGTGAGCCCTTCTCAACCAGATTTTGAAGACAACTCTCCTTCACGGCATTTTGGGGACAGCCCAATAAAAATGACACCTGATATAGACCCCAAGCAGCAAGAAGTATATGATTATATAGAATATTTAGAAAAAGCGGCTACAGGTCCCAGTACTTCGTCCATTCAGCCTCACACAGTACAAAATGATCTAGTCCAATCACTGAAACAAGAAGTCTTTGAGCTAGAGCTTTTAAATAAACACATTAAAAATGAAAATGAGGCATTGAAAGAACAAAGCAAATTGGACAAAATCATTCATGATAATACCATGCTACATCTGGGAATATGGCAGAAGAAGAACAAGAAATTGAAAAAGAAATGCCAGAAGTTAAACAGAGCACTAGTTAATATCAAATTCAGATGTTTAATGAAGAAACCCAGGATGTTAGCAGCACCAAGGAAGAGGAGGAGAGGATTGGATGTACTGGCTGAAGTGTCAAGGCATATGAACTGAAGAAGGATTATCAAAATTTTGGTTGCATGAAGACATGCAACACTTTCACAGTGGGGGTATGTTCAGTCTCAAATCTGCATCTTTCCTATACACCATTCTAGACCTTTTTCATTCACCTGAACCTTCCAAGTTGTCAATATCATTGTATATTAATTGCAAAAGAGCATCTAAAATGGTTTTTAACTATATTTTGTGTCTGCTATTTTATTTAGATTTTTGCTTATTTAGCTGCGGAATCTTGCCACTTTCCGCAGCTACTGCAACTTTCCGCAGCCATTTTGTGAAAGTCTATGTTACAGGTGTCTTCAGGAAAAATGAGCCACATGGGCAAGTCAGAAATGATGTGGACATGGATCGTGTCCTATTGGCTCGAGAAAATTCACCTAAGGAGGCTGCGGTCAAAGGTGTCCAAGTGGAAGTCAACCGTAGAGTCCCACGGTGACAGGACTCTGTTTCTCATCACGTGAGGATTTGCATCACCATTTCTAACTTACGGAAGACACATCAACACATGTACACGGCTCCATAATCCAAATCCAACATCCACTCTTCATAGATTTACTCCTCAACACGGCCATGATCCTAGATTTCTGGACGTAATGGTTTACGTGTTTTCTATCAGCATAAACTTTAGGGAATTAGTTATATTTCCATTGTTATAAATAATGCGTTTGCATATGCATATTAGATTAGTCTCCATTAGCCTCCAGATAGCTCTGTAATGTAATTACATTGCCACTGTGCCGTAATATCATCTCTCTGTTATGACTGCATTTTAATATATAAGAAGACTCCGTTTCCAAGCGTAATTCGTATTTGAAGGCTGTTGCCAAGGCTGGTGCAGAGGGCCCCTGCACACGCTGAGGTTTTGTGCATTATTGTATAGTTATTGTTTTATTTCTTTAAGCTCATTGTGCCATAAGTAATTCATGTGTTTATACATTGCATCTTTCATGGTATTTATGCTTCATCTCTGTTTATAGTCTTTCATGCTTTACACTTTACTTTTGTCCATAATCTTTCATGTTTTATGTTAATTGATCAGTGTTCTTGTTTCAGATTACAAATAGGAAGCTCGGGCATTTGCATATCTTTTGACTAATGACATGGAATCAATATTGTTCTGCTGCTAATTTATTTCTCTTAGTTTTTGTTTAATTCCAGTACTACTTTGTTTATTTCACTACTTTGTTTATTTAGGTCTTGCACATTTGTTTTATTTGATGAGTGCAGTCGATTTAGATATATTAAATTGCTCATGTCATTTTCAGTTACCTCCGAAAGCCACGGTGGGTGATGGTGAGGATTAGAAGTATGAATGTGTAAGATTGATATTAGTTTACTTTAACAGAAGCATTAGATATATTAAATTGCTCTTTTTATGACATTTTCGATTCTCAAGAAAGCATTTGGGTGATGTTGAGGTTAAGGAAGTATCAGGTGTGGAGTTTGATATTCTGTTGCTACCTGCAGTACATTATATTAAATTTCTCATATTTCAGTTACCTCCGAAATACCAATTTGGTGATGGTAGTTGATATAGGTGTAGTTTGATATTAGTTTCTTTTTCTGCAAATTAGATATCAGATTGCTCAAGTTGTTTATGGTTACCTCTGAAAGCCATAGCTGGACTAATGGCGAGGGATCAGAACATCAGTTGATGTAATTTGATTTAGATTTACTTTGTTGCAATTCTTGGATTCCTTTAAGCATAGTTTCTTTTGTGTTTAGACAGCAGCAAGGATAGTTTGGTTTTCATTCTCAATAGTTCACTGTTTTGATTTACTAGGTTAGCAGCACATTTTCATTTCCTTTCAAGTTTTGTCATTGTATGTTTCAAATTCCTTTTAAAGTTTCAAGTTGGTAAATCATTATAGGTCTCTGTTACCTTGAACAAATGTAACCATACTTGTTTTATTTTAGAATTTCATCTCACATGAAAGAAAACCAACGACAAAAATCGAAAATGAGTTGAATGAGTTATCTTGCACATATAGTGCACCACACTTCATCAGCTTACGAATCCCATATTGATAAATTAATGTAGCAATTTAGGACACACTAAATTGAACAAACAGTAGTGATCATGCTCAACCATCCAAAAAACAAAACAAACCCTTGGCCTTCATAACTAGCCTAATATAATTACCCAAAACTTCAAAGATAAATCCATCTTTGCACTTATTGGAGAGATCCCTCTCCAGATTCAGGAGGGCTAGATCCTAGAATCCCAAAGTGGTTGAAATGATGTCTCTCCCTGTGACCAGACTTTGCCAATCTTTCTGATTACAGGGAGCTAACATTTCTGGCAACCCCACTGGGGAGACTCCCCTTAAAAGCTTCATAAAACATTGTGAATAAAAATAAACCTTTTCAAGAACTACTAAGAAGTGGTAAATCATGATGAAACTTGTTTGAATCAGTGACAGACTAGGAAAACCCTAGGATTCTCATAAGGCTTTATCTAACCTTGAAAAATTAGCTAGCTTAGCCATAAGAGTAGACTGTCTTTGTCTCATAACCGTAGCTAAGTTTTGAAACAGAGTTAGTACATTCTTAGAAACCACACAACTGAAAAATAACTCAGAAAACTCCAAAAATATTTCAAATTGGTATTTAATAAATATGGTGGTGGACCATAAAACCTTTTACCTCTAAAAAGAGCTAAAAAATTACACTTGACGACTCCACAATCCTGAACAAACCTTAAGACTCCACTGGGAAGAACCCTTATCACTGTAATATTATTCAATCTCAATTAGAGGACTGTAGGATTAAAGTTTGTATAAACAGATTAGTCGACCTTTTAAAGACTGTCATATCTGGCTGTACTTTTCTGGTTTATTTGGGTCTGAAAAACACAGCATAATGGCTCCTAGGAAGATTCATACTAGAGCCCAGGGAAAATTTTAAGGATGTATAAGTTTATCTTAAAGTTTAAAATAATGGCGAATCTTACTTGTCCCCAATATGTGAATTCTAAAAATTTTTATGATATTTTTTTAAAAATATTTAGGTTTTTGATTACTTTATATTATTATATATATGAAATTTTGGCAAGTTTTCGGGTAAAATAATTTTATACTATAAAATTTTGGTGAATTAATTTTCAAAAAAATTGAAATTCGCGAATATTGTATTTGGAAAAAGCATGGAAAATTAGCCCACCTGCGAATATTAGCCCCTAAAATTTTCCCTGCTAGAGCCTATCCTGACCCAGATCCTCCTGAGATAGTTGATAACCTAGAAAGTATTCTTAGGAACTCTCCTAGGATTAAATCATCAACTATTGTTAGGTCACCCTTGAGAGCTAATTCAGTTCCTGTAAATCTTTCACCTCTACAACAATCACAAGTTGACTTAGTAAATCGCTTTAGAACTAGGTCTCTTGGTGATTTAGATCAGTTAGACTCTGAGTATTCACTTTCTTCTCTTGAAACAAGTGAACATCTTGGTAGCAAGGAAACAACACCTTCTGATTTACATTTCTTGCACAATCTATGTGTCTCTCATCCAAGATCAGCTCAACAATCTACTCTTGGTCCATCCATTTCTATTCACCTTACATCCACTGTTCAAATCAATCCACTTTAGCCCACTTTCCCTTTTGTTAATCCACCTCTTGTAAATCCACCCCCACCACATATCATGGCAACATGGTATGCTCCCTTAGTCCTTCCTGCACCCTTAGTCAATCTTCCATAGGACTATCAGTCCAAAATTCCGTTATATGATGCTAGCAATGCTACAACTGCATCACAACATGTGGATAAGATGAATGACTACCTTGACAGAAATGAAATTGATGATGATTCTGTCAAGCTTAGATTATTTGCTCAAAGTCTGGGGGGAGAAGTAAGAAAATGGTTTAAATTTTTAACCCCCCATAGTATCAATCACCTCCAAACCTTCCATCAAACATTCTTAAACAAATGGGAAGTAAAAAATAATCCTCTCAAAGTCCTTTCTGATTACAAAAACCTCCATAGAAAGACGGGGGAAAGTGTACAGGCTTATTGTATTAGATTTAATAGTGTATATAATGCACTTTCCCCAGATCTAAAACCTCGACAAGGCTCAGCGTTAAACAATTTTCCTGAAGGGTTTGACCCTGAGATGGCCTATCAGCTAAGGGAGAGAGATCCTGCAACTCTTGAAGAGATGCAAAAGGGTTCTCTTTCTGCGGAATTCAACTTGATGGAGAAGAGAGCAAGAATGAAAAATGAGAAGAGAGTATCCTTTAGGGAGGAAAACACACCTTCTACTTCCAATTCGAAGATGGAGAGAATGATGGAGGAAATGGTGAAGAAAATGAGCATCCTTGAGAGAGCGCAAGCTAGTCAAAACCAAACTGCTCCTCAAAATAGAAACCAGAACCATAATCAGAATTTTAGAAGGAACCAACCTCCAAACAGACTTAGGGAAGATGATCAACAGATCGCTCCTCCCTTTCATCAAAACCATGTAAGTGAGGTTGAGGAAATAGAAGAGATAACAGAGGAGGATGATATCAACGTGTTAGGCATAGTTGATGAGGAGGATGATATCAATGTGTTAGGCGTATTTGATGATGATTTTGAAGTCCATTATGATAGGAAACAAGGTCTATACACACCTTATGATGACAAAAGATATGATGATGAAAATTATTATCAAGACATGGAAAATGTCATCATAGAGTCTAAAAAAGAATATGACCTTAGAAGCAAAACCAGTCAGCAAAATCCTAACACTAAAACCTCTGACAAATATTCGCAAAACAACACTGCAACCAAGCCTAAAATTATCAAACAAAAGGATAAAATAGTGGCTATCAATCCTGATAAAGGTAAATGGAAAGGCACTCAAAACAATGAAGAACAGAGTGTAGACATTAGCAGTACTAACATCTCAGCTAGCACTCCTGTTAAAACCATTTTGGCAAATATAAATAGGACCAATCAACAAGATGATGTTGCTGGTAGAGTGACAACTAATAAGGCTAAAACAAGTTCTTTAAAGAACCAGATTCCTTTTAGCATGGGGCAAGAAATTTCAAAGATCAAAATCTATGTTCCCTTGATTGAGTTAGTTACCCAGCATGTATATAGGACCAAAATTTTGAAGGCTTTAAATATTGAAGAGAATGAGGACATAGTCAAGCTTAATGATGACGAACTAGAGCTTATTTTTGGTCCAAATATTGAAGGTATGTATCAAGAGGGACCTGTTCCTCCATTTTATGTGAGTTTAAATGTTCATGACAAAATTTTTCACATTGCTATGCATGATTCTGGGGCCTCTCATAATTTAATGCCTAAAGCTGTGATGGAGAGCCTTGGTCTAGAAATCACCAGACCTTACAATTATCTCTACTCCTTTGACTCAAGCAGAGTAAAATGTTTAGGATTAATCAAAGACCTTTGTGTTAACTTAGCCCAAATTCCAGCCAAATGCTTAGTCATGGATATTGTTGTGGTTGATGTGCCCCCAAAGTATGGAATGTTATTATCAAGATCTTGGGGGGCCAAGTTACAAGGGACTATGCAAATGGACATGACCTATGCGACTATCCCTGTTTTCAATCAGAATAGAAGACTTTACAGGGAGTCCCATATGAAATACACAGCTACAAGTCAAGACCGACCACAAAACTCTCCTCTATATTCTGTAAATACAGGCCTTGATTCCTTTATTATGTTTAATGATGAAACACTTAGTGAACAAGTCACTTTAATAGGATTAATGGCCGATAGGGAGGAAGAGGAGCACAACACATAAGTGTCAACACTGTTTGCTGCATTTGAAAATCCTAGCAAACCAAATGCAGGTCTTGAGCTACAAACCATGTGTCCCTTGCTTCTAAACATTGAGAGTCAAGAAAACAACCCTCAACTAAACTAAAATATTTGGGAATCAAAACATATACAACTAAGTGCTGAGATTCCACAACAACCCTTGATCACGTTAGTTGAAGAGGACAGTAACCTAGATGAAATAAAAAATAGTCCTCTGTGGAGAATGTTTTTTGATGGATCCTACTCTAAAACTAATGCTAGTGTAGGTGTCTAGATTACGAATACTGAAAACAACCACACAGAAAGCATTTTCTGCAAATTAAACTTTCATTGTTCCAATAACATAGCAGAATATGAATCCCTTCTCTTAGGCTTACATCTATTGAAAAAGTTAGGAGCCACAAGAATCAATGTGTATGGGGATTCAGAGTTAGTCATTAGGAAAGTCAATGGGGAGTATAACGCAAATCATCCCAGACTTAGAGCCTACCAAAATGATGTCATGGACCTTTTAAAAAAATTCAAGGAGTCCAAACTAGTTTTTGTCCCAAGAAAAAGAAATATTGTTGCCCACAATTTAGCCTTTGTAGCTAGAACATGCTTAACACCATATGAAACCAAAGACTGCTCAGCTCAGATAAAATTCAGACTAGCCGTGCCTGATAATAAAAAGTATTGGCAGGTGTTTGACAAAGACAAACAAATAGAAGACTTCATGCAATTCAGAAATGAATTCAAACCACACAGTTCGAACTCAGATTATGATACAGACTGTAGTGAAGAAAATTTTCTTGGTGAAGAAGAGTCGTCTCTTGAACTTTTCAATATCAATATTCTGACTAGCAAACTTAAAAACAAAACAGAAATGACTGTAGAGCTAGGAACAGAGGAGTTAGAAACCCTGCACTCAAAGGATGAAAGTTTACCAAGTGGTCTGGCACCTTTAGAGGAGTTGTTTGATTTTAACGATGTGGCCAAGAAACCAAAGCTGAAACCTGTAGAGACTGAATTAGAAGAGTGCAATATAGGTAGTGATCTTAAACCAAAAATGATTAAACTGTCTAAAACTTTGCTAGCTCACATTAAAATCAAATACATAGAGTTGTTTAAAGATTTTTTTGATGTTTTTGCATGGAATTACGAAGATCTTAAATCCTATGACACTGAAATAATACAACACAAAATCCCTCTCAAGGAAGACCAAATACCATTCAAACAGAAACTACACAGAATAAACCTTGTTCAGCTGCCTTTGGTTCAAAAGGAGATCATGAAAATGTATGAAGCTGGTATTATTGTCCCTATTAGATATTATGAGTGGGTGTCTAATCTGGTGTCGATTAGGAAGAAAACTGGAGAGATCAGGCTTTGTATAGACTTTAAAGATTCGAACAAAGCTTCACTGAAAGACAACTATCCTTTACCTAAAATGGATCATATTCTGCAAAGGGTGGTAGGGTCTAGGAGAATTTATTTCCTGGATGGCTATTCAGGGTACAATCAAATCTTAGTTCACCCTACTGATCAATTAAAGACAACCTTTACTACACCATGGGGAACTTTCATGTATGTGAAAATGCCCTTTGGTCTAATGAATGCTGGAGCAACTTTTCAAAGAGCCATGGACATAGCGTTCTTGGAGGAACTGGGCTTCTTCATCATTATATACCTTGATGATGTCACTGTGTTTTCAAAAATAGATGAAGAGCACTTAGCTCACTTAAGGAAAGTTTTCGAGAAATGCAGAAAGTTTGGAATATCCTTAAACCCTAAGAAGACACTATTCGGTCTCCAAGAAGGTAAAATTCTTGGGCACATTATTTTAGAAGAGGGTATTAAAATAGATCCAAAGAGGATTGAGGCCATATGGAAAATCTCTCATCCTTGAAACATCAAGGAGTTGCAATCTTTCATTGGAAATATTAACTTTTTGAGAAGGTTCATCCCCAACTTGGCCGAGCTCCTTAGGAATATCACAAACATGTTAAAAAAGGAGAAAGGGGTGAAATGGACCTTGCAAGCAAAGAAATCCTTTGAGCTGGTGAAACAGGCGTTAACCAGAACACCAGTTCTAATAAGTCCTGATTTTTCAAAAGATTTTTATATTTTTTCATTTGCATCAGAACATACCATAGCTACTGTCCTTCTATAGAAAAATACGCAAGGACAAGAGCAACCTATTGCATTATTTAGTAAGGCATTGAGGGATGATCCTTTGAAGTATAACATTATGGAGAAGAAAGCTTTTTCTTTGGTTAAAGCATTGAAAGACTTCAGAGTATACATCCTTCACTCACACATCATTTCCTTCGTCCCAAACTTAGTTGTTAAAGACATTCTAACACAGGACCCAGATGGTAAGAGAGGTAAGTGGATTGCTGTCATTCTTGAATATTATTTAGAGATAAAACCCACTAAGCTCATCAAAGGCCAGGGTCTAGCTAGATTAATGGCTGAATCCAATTTTGAAGTTCTTGATATTAATATGATTAATGCTTTGGATGAACAAGAGCAAATCTCAACACCCATTGTCGAAGACCATTTTATGAATTCCTCCTGGTATGCTGATATTGTTTATGTTTTGATTAATTTGAATACACCTCCTGGTTTGACCAAAACAGAGGCAAGGTTCCTAAAATTGAAAGCTGTAAACTATTGCATTATAGATAGATGTCTTTATTGGAAAAATGCAAGTGGTGTATTGCTTAAATTTTTGCTTGAGTTTGATGCAGAGAAGACTAAGCACGAGTTCCATGAAGGAGAGTGTGGAGGTAATTTGCACTAGAAGACAACAGCCAACAAAATTTTGAGGGCTGGTTTCTATTGGCCTACTATTTTCCTTGATGTGCACAAGATGATCATAGCCTGTCATAAATGTCAAATTTTTGAAGGCAAAAGAAAACTGCTACCCCTACCTCTGCATCCAATCAATGTTGAAGCTCCTTTTCAACAGTGGGGACTTGAATTCAAAGGAGAAATCCATCCACCATCTTCTGCCCAGCATAGATGGATTCTCACTGCCACAAACTATTTCACTAAGTGGATAGAAGCCATACCTTGTAGGCAGGCCAATGATTATGTTATTATAAAATTTACGAAGACTAATATTCTCTCCAGATTTGGTTGTCCCACCAAGATTATCACTGATAATGCAGCAGCATTTGGGTCAAAGAATATGGTTGAGTTCTGCCACAGATATCAGATAAAATTGGGGCATTCCACGGCCTATTACCCTCAGGTTAATGGACTTGCAAAATCCTCAAACAAAATTTTAGTGAACATAATGAAGAAACTTTTGGAGGACAACAAAATGTCTTGGCACACAAAGCTGGTCCATGCACTCTGGGCTGATAGATTGACTTTGAAGAAATATATTGGTATGTCACCTTTCTAGCTTGTGTATGGTACTGATGCAATTTTTCCAAACAGCCTTGGTGTACCAGTGATGAAGTTGATTCAAGAGTTGAAAATTGAAGAAAATGACATGATCAGAAGAATAAATTAGATAATTCATCTTCAACAAACCAGAGAGGAGGTTTATAACAGAGCATTACAGAATCAGGACATCATTAAAAGGTTGTTTGATAGAATAACAAAGGCTGGAAATTTCAATATTGGGGACAAAGTTTTAAAGTGGGACTCAAGGAGGGAAGACAAGGGTAAGCACGGGAAATTTGACAACTTATGGCTTGGCCCTTACTCTATCCATTTAGCTATTGGTAATAATGATTTTTTCTTGCAGGAGTTGAATGGAACATAATTGTTTGGGGGTCCTATCAACGACAGGATGCTTAAGCATTACTTCTCTTGATCCATGTTATATTATGAAAGCCTTTTTATCTTTTTTCTCATTATAAATACTCCACCTGTCATTGCATTCAAAGTTATAAAAAATCAAAAATATAAAAACAAAGAAAAGAAAGAAAAGAGGGCAGACTGTGAAAACAAGAAAGGTATAGCCCCATACCAAAAAGAGAAACAAATCTGAAAGTGTGCAAGCTCAAATGCCACTCCTGAAGAACACACTTCTAGTTAGTCAAACATTTTAATCTTGACTAATTAGCTTTAAATTTTCTGCTGATAGGGTAGTGAATTCGATTTGCCAAAATGTTTAATCTTGGCTTATAAGTAGATAGTTTAGGATAGAAATTAAAGGTTCAAACATGCTTAAAATCTGAACCTAAGGTTTCAAAGAGAAAATGACTCAAATCTATTTCAAATTCTGAGTCAAAAAATGTAAAAAACTGGTTCCAATTAGCTTAAATCCGAACCAGCTGATAAAGGAAAGACAACTCAAGTAAGAGTCAAAATAGAGCTGCAGAAAAGAGGAAGGAAATGCTTTGAAATTTCAAATATTAAGCCTTCCATTTTGTTTTAAATTTTGTACAAAATAATGTCTATGTGTAGCTTTTTTTTATGCCATAGACCAGCATCAAGTTATACTGTTCAATCCTGACTTGATTGCTTTTTAAATTTCTGTTGTAGAATTTAGTGAATAAAGTCTATTGGACAGTTCAATCCCAACAGACAGTAGACTAGGTAGAGAATCATATGGGCTCAACTGTTTAATCTGGGTTCACGGAGAAATAAGGAGTAGAAATAAATTAGTTTTTCTGTTTTCAAAAGAATAAAATGTTGTAAAAGAGTTTTCCAATCCAAGTGCACTCAAATGAAGAAAAAAATGTTAGATCAGTAGGATTGGGTAGGTAGAAATATTGTATTGAGGACTTTCCATTGCTGATCCATGAATGCTAATATGTTTCAGAGCAAGAGAAGATCATCCACAGAAATAAAGGCAGCCCAATGGATGAGGCAACTGATCAACCTCCCAGAGAATGCAAGTCTGAAGTTCTTGATGCCTTCGAGAAGGCACTATCCCCAAGTGGAGCCACTGTTAGCCAGCTATAAAATTTGTTATACCAAATGTTGGCTAAAACATTTCTGGAGTCTTCAAGGAACAGATTTTACTGCTAAAAAGTGTTGGCTCTTGAAGACTCTCAAAAGGCCTCATGCCTTTGTCTTAATCTTCACCACTATGCCCATCTTACCATCTTGAAATCCTGCTGATTCCCAAGAAAGAATACTGCTGCAAACACCATGTTCCCCCTTCCCCTCTTCCAAAACTAATCTTATTTCCTTTCTTCCTTTTCCCATAAAATCCCTCATTTCCATGTTTTTTCCCCTTTCCCCTTCATCTTAATCCCTTTGATGAGGTTTAAAGACCCTTTCTTGCCTTATCGAAACTCCCAACAATCATTGAAAATCATTGAAAATCCATGAAAATCAGGTTTTTTGTGTATTATAGACTTAATCCCTTTGGGCTAAGTCTTTAACCCTTCCCCTCCATGTGTCTTGGTGCTAGCCTTCCAAGCACTTATCGCGTCATCCGATTGCAATTAGCCCTCCATCTTATCTCCCTCGGTCATATTATCTCCCATGTGCCCAAAAGCCCTATAGACAGGCGCCAAACCATATAAAAAATTAATATTTCACCCCCCCCCCCACAGTATAAACCTTTGTTTATATTAATTTTTCGATGTTTATTATATTTTAAACTTTTCTACCGGTGCAAAATTCCAAATCGATATCCACCGTCGATCTGACCTACAGATCGACGGTGCGCAATCCATTTGCCCCGGTGGTCCCCACCATCCATTCACCGTTGCAAAACCACGCGGTATCCATCGCACCGCTTGTGAGAGCGGGGTGGTTTTTCTTATTTTGCAGTGATTCCATACCCTGTTTGACGCGTGGCCTGAACACTATTCACGAAACCGCCGTTCACCGCATGTTAAAGATCGAACGTGGACTCAGCGCGATATTGACGTCCACTGTCTGATCTGAGGCCGCTCATCGGACAGTGATCGCTCACCAAAGAAGTCTGACAGTTAACCAGGATACTGTGCAGTCATTAAAGCATCTCTGTCGTCGATCAAATCTGCAGATCGACGACCCACAGTTCATCGCCCTGATTCCTCCACTTTGACTTTTCGCCTCCGCTCCCGACCGTCCATCTCTGCGTGATCGACGGCTCCGATTTGATTTTTCCCCCATTTCCTTTTGAATCATTCTAAATAGATCTCGACCGATGTATGATGCCATCCAATGACCATGCTCCCTCCATGCGCCTTCTGAAGTAGTAAACCTATACATGCAGGATTTTCTAATCTTTTTCGTATTTTGCAGGGCTCAAATGATTTTTCCACTATGTCTGAAGAAATTTCAAAGACAGAGGGTGATGATCCTCCCGCCTTCGATTCACTAGAGGAAATAATTCATAGGAGGAAGCTCCACGCATCATCAATCATCCATGAGGCATTGATGCCATATCACCCCTGCGAAGCCCTGCACACCATCAAAAAAACAGTAAATCAAGCACAGTTGGAGAGTATCAGTGCCGAAGAAAAAATGTATCGGAATAGAAGATTAAAGAAAGGTCTATGGGGATTACGTCTAAGATGGTTTATCAAAAGCCTAATCCCTAATAAAAACATAGTTTGAAGGAAAATCATAAAGTTTTACTAGCTAAAATGCCTCCACCACCATAGTTGAGGAAAATTGATCCCTCCAACTACCACGATGCCACCTGTGCCTCAAAGCATTCATATCTAAAGCCGGAGTTATTGATCAGTATCATATTTTTGCCTCAAAGCATAGCCAGAGAGTAAATTATGCCAAGGAACTTAATGATAAAGCATTTGCAAAGTTACTTTGACATCACACGGAGCCTCAAAGGTCAAAAAGATCTCCCACCGAGCTTAAATATTTATATAAATCATTTAATACAGAATACACCTCTGTAAGTTCCTTTATCAAGCCCCCCAAAGGCCGAGAAGTCATTTAAGTCTGTATTAATTATATTTGGAGATCTTTTATCAGATCTCACCTCCTCATTCTTCTATAAATACTACTGCAGAAGATGAGAGAGGGGTTGGTTGATTAGGTTGTTGAACATTGTAATGTAATTGAGCTGAAAGCTTTTGATTGTAAATAAGTATTCACTGGCTCTTGGAGCTCTGCTTGTAATAGAAAAGTTAGGCTGAGATGAGTAGATGATTTCTAAACTAAAGCATTGAACTTAAAGCTGTAACTGGTTTGGAGCATCAATACAAGGTGATTTATGGGATCCTGGCCTATGTTGACGGTGATTTTTTTCTCATTATAACTTGTTGTTTTGTTTTCTATTTTCACTGTGTTTCATCTTATCTTATAAAGAACAGCATGCATGGATTTAGGACCTACTGTATATCAGTACCCTTCTCTGACTGAAAATATTTATCTAAATGTTTTCTTCTAATCTGTGCTATTTATGAATGATTTAGTTCAGGTTAAGCATAGGAATGTTGGCGTTCCCTCGTCTTATTGTCTTAGCTGAATGTTATTCTTAAATGTTATTTTTAGTATCTGTTAAGTGAAGATGAACTGAGGAAGAGATGGTGATCCCTGGTCCTAGTTTATCTCCAAAACTGTCTGAATTTGTCCCTCAGAATGTGTTGAAAGCTGGATAGTTTGGAAGTACTTACCAGATTTTAGACCATCCTTAGTTATCATTAGTGTTTCCCCTGTTTTTATATGTCCTCTATTGAAAGTGTATCAAAGGCTGGCTAGTTTAAAATTACTTACCAGATCCTAGTTTACTTTTATGTTGTTCTTAAGTGTGTGTCAAAGGCTGGCTAGTTCAAAAGTACTTACCAGATCCTAGGTTGCTCTTTGTTTTTTCATCTGTTCAATTCCCCTTTTTTGTCTCATTTCATTCCATAAATCAAACTTCAAGGAGATCCTTAGACATAGATGACTTCCCCATGGACCACTCTTGCCTCTTGCTATTTCAATTAAACCCTATTATGACTCCATATCCCAATGGACTAAAACCTGCAGTTATCCACCTTCTTGGCCAAAGCTTGTTCTACTTGCTTGCAACTTCACACCTTTGAAGCTCTTTGCATTTAGAACTCTCCACCTTAGGTAGTGATCATGCTTAACCATCCAAAAAACAAAACAAACCCTTGGCCTTCATAACTAGCCTAATATCATTACCCAAAACTTCAAAGATAAATCCATCTGTGCACTTATTGGAGAGATCCCTCTCTGGACTCAGGAGGGCTAGATCCTAGAATCCCAAAGTGGTCGAAACGATGTTTCTCCCTGCAACAAAAATTTTCCAATCTTGCTGATTATAGGGAGCTAACAGAACAAAAACCAGGGATTGGATCAAATGAACATGAAGAAACATCAATAATTTTTCATCCTAAATACGAAGCAGATCAACCTCGTACAACAGAGAGTACTCCAAGAAGAGTTTCAATTTCTGAACTAGTTGAGCTTGTTTCAATAACTAGTGAATTATCGTATTTGCATCCTGAAATTTCTGAACCATAAACTGAAACTGTTATATCTGATATTACTTCTTCGTTCATTACCCCAACCCCTCATCATCCTGATTCACCTAGAGTGAAGTATCAGATCACTGAAAATCTTCCTCCTAGTCTCATTAGTATTGAAGAAGTTACTGACACTGAAGAACAAGTTGTTCTTCCTCCAAATCAGGACTCTTTAGATCTTAGACCAAGTGAATCAATTTACTATAGCCCTTTCAAACAAGATCCTTGGTATTCTCAGTTGATAGACTTTCTACAAAAAAATAGTCTAAACTATTCACCACCCCGAATTCCTTTTTACGCCATACCAAGAGGTTATAGACCTTCATTAATCATGTTTGGTGAGTCATCAATGTATTATGTATCTCTAGAATCATATTTTTATGGTGGTACAAATGTTCCGGTAGGATACCAGTCGCTTTTTGGTACTTTCTTAGGATTTGCTCCTTCTCCCGACAAAAATATACCTTCATCTAGTCCAAATGAATCAAATACTGAAAATTTGAGTGCGGAACACGTTTACATGATGTCTAGAAACATTCCTAACCCTGATCCTCAAGGTATTAATTTACTGCCTGGGGGGCAACCTCAAGGACAATACATACCTCAAGGTCAGTACGTGCCTCAAGGGCAATATCAACAGCAGGGGCAGTACTCATTTCAGGGTCTGCAGCCTCTTCAAGGATAGTACCCTATGCCAAGGAAACCGTATTTATAAGGTCAACAATCTCATTGAGGACCATAATTCTATCCAGAACAACAATTGTTTCAAGGAGGTGGGAATTATCCGGTCAACTATCAAACATATGTTCCAAATTATCAACCTGGTTATGGTTCTTCTTATGCAACACAACCTTCAATGGGACCTTCATATCCCAAAGTAAACATAGTGTGGGATGTTGATATTTCAACAAGATGATGAGCTTAGTGGAAAGAAGTTGCCTTCACTAAGTGGGCCCGCAAGCTATTTTTGGAGCAAAGTCTATTTTTAGACTATGTTTATTTTTAGACATGTGGATCATATTCTATGAGTTGCAGGATGCTATTTGTGGATGGTTGGTCAAGTTGGAAAAAATAGATGGACTTCTATTTTTAGACATATTGGGTGGAATCTATTTTTAGATTGCTAGTCTAAAAATAGATATGTCGAATATTATTAGCTCTTAATATTATTTGGACTATAAACATTATCTTATTCTCTTGGAGCACTTCAGTTAAGTGCACAGATGTGGCACAAGAGATGAAAGAAGGAATTATGCTATTCCTAAAGGTTAAGTGGAGCTATTGCATGGATACTTCAGTTATAACTCATGTGAGAGAGTTTGGTGGAGTTGATTGAGGAAGTTAATGGAGTTGTGTTCAGTTTAACTAAGCTAAACATAGTTGAGCTAGTTGTATCTAGTCTAAATGATTGATACACTAGTGAGAGTGGTGTGAATTAATTATTAATTAATTCACTAATTAAAAACTCATTAATCAACTAAATAATACATCAGTTAACTTCAGTGCATGGATATTTTCAGTGGAGATCAGTGAAGAGATAGGTGAAAGAGCAGTGTGACTATCAATTGTGACTATACTGTTGCATGATTTTCAACAACCAGTGATTGGAGATGCCAATGAGGATTGCACGGTACAAGCCAGGTCGTTCGAAGTTATTTATGAGCCATTCTTCAGCATTGATTGCGCAGTAGAGGCAGGCTATCAGGTGGCAGAGATTGGAGCATGTGTTTTGCTAGATCTAGCTTGATTAGTGTGTAGCAATTGGAGATTGTAATGAGAGCTTGTGAGGAGCTTTGTATGATGATTTTTACATGATCTCTATGACATATAATATAGAGATAGTTGGGGGTTTTCAGATTTAAGCTTTCCCATGAAATATTGTGTTCATATGTGTGATTGTTTATGGTTTTAATGTGTGCATGCGATTGTTTTTTATTTCCGCAATTAATGATCAATGGTAGAAGAGATTCTGTATTGTGCATGAAGTTAAAATAGTGTGTGATCAGGAGAATCTCGGTGGATAACATATCAGTTATTAAAATTTCTACATGGTATCAAAGCGATATTGATCATTGGAGCAATTGCAGAACATTGAAACAGTTGAGTTTTGAGCTGGTGGAATTCGAATTTGCAGTAGTTTTTTCTTGGTGTCGAAGTTGAGATGTCTTTCAACAGATTGTGATTGGAGTATGACCTTGAGGGTAGCTTGAATTATATTGCATGGAATGACATGATGGATGCGGTGCTGGATGAAAATGGGTTGAAGGAGTTCATAGATGCAGAAATTCCAAAACCTACTTCTAGTGATGTTGCCGTACTTGACACATGGCAAAAGAAGACAGAAAAGTGTCGAAGGATTATGTTGGAAGGTGTGAAGGATCACATAGTTTCCATCCTTCATGGTAAAGATTCTCCATTATTGATGTGGAAAGCTTTGACAGATTTATTTCAAAGCAAGAGTGACTAGAGGAAGTTGGCACTCAAGGATAAACTCAGGAACATAAAAATGGAGAAAGGCGATAGTATGCCCAAGTACCTCACGAAGTTCATCCAATGTAGGGATGATCTGGGAAGTGTGGGGGTTACTGTTGATGACGAGGACTTGGTGAGCTTGGCTCTCCTTGGGCTTCTGAAGAGTTGGCATTCCTATCAGGACTCTATCAATGGTCGGGAGAAATTGCTAGGATGGGAGCGACTTTAGTCAGATCTTGTGCAAGAGGAGATAAGGCAAAGTACCAGGGATGGATCTTCATCAAAGAACTCAGATGAAGAAAATTGCGCTTTAGCTGCCAAATAAAGGAAGGGGAAGAGCAAGAAGAATACTTCTCAATCTGGTGTGAAAGGCATGAAGTAGGACATGTGAATTGCTTTCACTGTCACCAACACAGACATTACGCCACTAATTGTCCACAGAAGAAGAAAAATAAGCAGGCTACTGGATTTTTAGCTGGAGAGGCCTTATCCTCATAGTTTGAGCTGGATTTTTTGCTGATCGCATGCTTGGTATCAAGTGTGATGTGTTCAGTGTAGTTTCTTGACAGTGGTGCGTCTTTTCATATGACCGGAGACAAAGATTTGTTTACTGATCTGGATGAGAAATATCTTGGAGTGCACATCGAGATGGGCGATGATGGTAGATACAGTGCGACCGGTATCGGTACCATTTCCTTTGAGAGGGAGTCTGGTAAACCCTTCTTATTGAAGGAATTGATGCATGTTCCAATATTGAAGAAGAATCTTATCTCTGTGGCCATGTTAGAAGACAAGGGATATGATGTTGTCTTTAGCGAGGGAAAGGATTTCCTGCACAGTAAGGCAACTGGTGAGACCCGGAGGATAGGGGTTCGAGTTAAGAACTTTTATCAATTTCAAGTAGATGGATGCGCAGAAATGGTAGGAAAGGTAGAAGGAATGGTGATCCGGGATGATGGAGAGCTATGGCACCAGATATTGGGCCACCTTCACCATGGATCTTTGAAGATACTGCAACATATTTCTACTGGGCTTCCCAAAGGTACACTTGCGCAGTCAGATCAGTGCAAGGGATGTACTTTGGGAAAATTTGTGAAATCCACCTTTGACGAGAAGGATAGTCACACCACGATGATCCTTGAGAGAATTCACACAAACGTGTGTGGACCTTTCTCAGTAGCTTCGACAGCAAAGCACAGGTACTATGTGATATTTGTTGATGATTTTTCTCGTAAGTGTTGGATATTCTTCATGCAGAAGAAGAGCGAGACATACTCAAAGTTCTGTGAGTTCAAGGCACTGGTTGATAAAGAATCGGGGAAGCAGGTGAAGGCTCTTAGGAGCGATAATGGTGGTGAATTCATCTCTAGCGAGTTCAAGGACTTTTGCAGCGCAGAAGGAATTTGAAGAGAGCTCATAGCACCTCATAACCCACAGCAGAATGGGGCTGCGGAGCGAAAGAACAGAATGATTGTGGGTGTTGCACGGGCGATGTTGCATGATCAGGGCCTTCCCATACACTTGTGGGATGAGGCATGCAACACTGCGGTTTATGTGCAAAACCGTTGTCCTCACAGGATACTTGGCATGAGTACACCTGAGGAGGCATTTTCTGGTAAGAAGCCTGATATTTCAGATTTGAGGATTTTTGGTTCACCTGTTTACATTCATGTGACAAAAGATGCCAGGAAGAAGCTAGAGTCGACTGCAGAGGTTGGGATATTTTTGGGGTACACTGATACACCCCACAAATATCATGTGTATTTTCTAGACAGTCACAAGACTATTGTGTGACAGGATATCAAATTTCATGAGGAGAAAGACATGAAGTGTTCACTTGAGAGGGAGCCACACTTGCATGTATATGAGGAGCTATTAGTTCCTAAGGTTGAGCTTCAGGATGTGGATTAGCCACAAGAGGAGGTTCATGGAGTGGAAGAGACCACTCATGCAGTGCCAACCATCAGAGGGCAGAAGCGCACTACAAAAGCTGAGCGACTGGCTCAAGATGCAGAGAAGGTTGTAGGAGCACCTACATCACAGCGCAGATAGAGACATTCACCTGACTGGTATACTATATACATGGCTCTTATGAGCAAGTGTATCGTGACAGAGCCATCCTCTTTTGAGGAAGATGTGAAGGATCCCGCATGGGTATATGCCATGGTGGAAGAGTATGATTGGATTGTCAGAAACAGTGCATGGGATATTTTCCCAAGGCCGGAAGGGAAATCAGTGATGGGTTCAAGATGGATCTACAAAGTGAAGCAACAGCTGACAAGAATTTGGAGAAGTACAAGGCAAGATTTGTTGCCGGAGGCTTCTCACAGATTGAGGGGATTGATTATGAGGAAACCTTTGAACCTGTCATTAGGTATTCTTCCATATGAACAATTCTTGCTCTCTCAGTGCAGATGGGGTGGCACATTCATCAGATGGATGTGAATACTGCGTTCCTCAATGGGGTGATTGAGGAGGAGGTGTACATAAAGAAGCCCAAAGGTTTCAAGATATTTAGCAGCGAGTCGCATGTTTGCAGGCTCAAAAGAGCGATGTATGGGTTGAAACAAGCTCCTCATGCTTGGTACACACGGATAGACAGTTATTTCACTAGACTTGGATTCTCCAAGAGTGAGGCGGATCTGAACCTATACCATATTGTGGTGGAGGGTAAGTTGCTGATCATTGTACTTTATGTAGATGATTTTATTTTGACAGGTGATGAACTGTTGATACACTCATGCAAGGCTGATATTGCAGAGGAGTTTGAGATGAAGGAATTGGGCCTCCTTCATTATTTCCTAGGATTGGAAATTTGGCAGTGCAATGATGAACTGTTTGTTTCTCAAGCCAAGTATGCCCGGGAGATACTGGAGAAGTTCAACATGCATGGTTGCAAGCCTGTTGATACTCCTCTTCCTAGTGGATGGAGGAAGGAGGATGCTACTTCGACAGAGGTAGTGGATGCCACTATTTATCGATATTTGGTGGGGTTGCTTATGTATCTGGTCAATACACGACCTGACATATGATATGCTGTTAATCAGCTTTCAAAAGCTATGGTTAAGCCTACCAAGCTCTTTTAGAAGGCAGGAAAGCATGTATTGAGATATCTCAAAGGCACATTAGGATATGGATTATGGTACAGATAGTCGGATGAGGTGAAGCTATGTGGCTTCACAGATGCAGATTGGGCAGGGAGCCCAACAGACAGAAAGAGCACATTTGGAGGGATTTTCAGTATCGGGTCGACAACAGTTTCTTGGTACAATAGGAAGCAGAGATCCGTGGCACTCAGTTTAGCAGAGGCCGAGTATATGGCAGCAAGTTTGGCTACATGTGAGGCTATATGGATGAGGAAGATCCTGGTTGGGTTGTTCAGTTCACACTTAGATCCTACTATGATTTATTGTGATAATCAGAGTTGCATTAAACTCTCAGTTAATCTAGTATTTCAGGATAGATGTAAACACATTGACATCTGGTATCATCATATCAGAGATTGTGTGCAACAGAAGATCATGTTACTTTCATCCATTCCCACTAAGGATCAGGATGCTAATATCTTGACGAAGGCGCTCACTAGGAGAAAATTTGAATACCACAGAGGCAGGATAGGGGTGGAAAATAATCCTTATCTTTTTGAGAGGGAGTGTTGAGATTGCAACAAGATGATGAGCTTAGTGGAAAGAAGTCACCTTCACTAAGTGGGCCCGCAGGCTATTTTTGGCGCAAAGTCTATTTTTAGACATGTGGATCATATTCTATGAGTTGCATGATGCTATTTATGGATGGTTGGTCAAGTTGGAAAAAATAGATGGACTTCTATTTTTATACATATTGGGCAGAATCTACTTTTAGATTGCCAGCCTAAAAATAGATATGTCGAATATTATTAGCTCTTAATAATATTTGGACTATAAAAATTATCTTATTCTCTTGGAGCACTTCAGTTAAGTGTACATATGTGGCACAGGAGCTGACAAAAGGAATTACGCTATTCCTAAGGGTTAAATGGAGCTATTGCATGGATAATTCAGTTAGAACTCATGTGAGAGAGTTTGGTGGAGTTTATTGAGGAAGTTAATGGAGTTGTGTTCAGTTTAACTAAGTTAAACATTGTTGAGTTAGTTGTATCTAGTCTAACTGATTGATACACTAGTGAGAGTGGTTTGAATTAATTATTAATTAATTCACTAATTATAAACTCATTAATCAACTAAAGAATACATCAGTTAACTTCAGTGCCTGGACAATTTCAGTGGAGAACAGTGAAGAGATAGGTGAAAGAGCAGTGTGACAATCAGTTGTGACTATACTGTTGCATGATTTGCAACAACCAGTGATTGGAGATGCCAATGAGGATTGCGCAGTACAAGCTAGGTGGTTAAAATTTATTTATGAGCCATTCTTCAACATTTATTGCACAGTAGAGGAAGGCTATTGGGTGGCAGAGATTGGAGCATGTGTTTTGCTAGATCTAGCTTGATTAGTGTGTAGCAATTGGAGATTTTACTGAGAGCTTGTGAGGAGCTTTGTATGATGATTGTTACATAATATCTATGACATATTATATATAGATAGTTGGGGGTTTTCATCTTTAAGCTTTCCCATGAAATACTGTGTTCATATGTGTGATTGTTTATGGTTTTAATGTGCACATGCAATTGTTTTTTATTTCCGCAATTAATGATCAATGGTAGGAGAGATTCTGTATTGTGCATGAAGTTAAAATAGTGTGTGATCAAGAGAATCTCGGTGGATAACATATCATTTATTCAAATTTATACATGGGATCCATCACAAGTTCAACATAATTTACAACCTAGTATGAAAGTACCTTATTATCCACTCGGTCAGCCAATGGGTTACAATAAAATCCAACAACATGTCCAACCTATTCAATCTATGATTCAGGTACCTTCATCTGGTACGATTCAATAGCCTGG
This sequence comes from Pinus albicaulis, assembly GCA_034641835.2. Classification (NCBI taxonomy): domain Eukaryota; kingdom Viridiplantae; phylum Streptophyta; class Pinopsida; order Pinales; family Pinaceae; genus Pinus; species Pinus albicaulis. The sequence continues at coordinate 736,131,496 of CM076571.1, read as the reverse complement.
TCCAAGTACACCTTGAACCCCAACTCAAACTGCCGCACGAATTTCTGTTCAACCTACCACACCTATTCCTGGACTGTTTGCAACTCCTGTTTCTACTACCCCTCAAGTATCAGTACCAATGCCTTAATTTTTTGCTCCAAATCCTGGACCTACAATTCATACTATTGTTAAGATACCTACAGGACAACCTGGTACCAATACGGTTATAACAAGCCAACCACAGTTTGATTATCAGCCATACCAAGGGCAATATCAATATGGACCTATACCAAAAAATACAGTATACCAGCATCAACCATACCCTGGCTACACATATCAAACACCAGTTCAACCTAAATATGGTCTAGTTAATCTTGGTTATCCGGGAGGAATTTCAATTCCAAATGCACAGGCTATTCCAGTATATCATGGATATCCTCCTATTGGTACTGGTATAGTCCCACAAGGGTATCAATTTAATCAGCAGGACCCTAACCGTTGGTTACCATTCATACAAAATTTGGATTTACCTGATTTTTCATGCCTAACGAATGATCCAATCTATTATCTCTTGTTTTCCCAGTGATATCCCAAAATTTTAAGGAAAATCAGGAGAGGACCCTTCAAACCATGTTATGACTTACCAACTTCGGTGTGCGTATAACTCATTGATTAATGATTCGATTCGATTACGACCTTTTCAGAGAACGCTCATAGGTTTAACACCCAAATGGTACATTGAACTACCACGTCGCTCATTCAACAACTTCAATGCATTAGAAACAAATTTCTTAACCCATTTTCAGTTGCCAGTTAGATACGAAAATGGCACAGAATTATTGACTTCATTAAAACAATCTACGTCTACATACATATCAGATCACATACATGAATGGAGATGTAGAAGACGTTTGGTGAAAGTTTTTATTCCAGATCAGATCTTGGTAGAATGGTTCATCTAATCATTACTGCCAAAAATCACTGAAGATGTGGCTAGAGGACGAGTTGTTACAAAAGAAAAAGTCATTTCTCAATCTCAGTACCTTAACCTTGTATATACACAGTCAAGTACTTTGTATGAAAAAATTCCTGATTTACTACATCCTGGTCAGATAACTACAACTCCTTCAGGGTTTCATGCCACTGATGGTGTAATTGGTTCGGTTAGTGCTAACAAGAGTAAGAAGAAATATTCAAATATTACTTCTCTTATTATAAATTTACCAAATTCACCAAAAGGGGATTCTTCCCTTGAAACTTCTTCCGAAATTCACATTGTATATTCATCTACAGTTAAATCTAAAACTAGTAATAAGAAGAAACGTAAGAATAAAATTAAACAGACTTCATCTCCAAAGAAAAAACTTTAAAAATGAATCAACTGACGATAAACGAAAACCTCGTTATCCTTGTCTTATTTGTGATGAGGATCAGTTTACTAAGGAGTGCCCGCATAGGTCTGAGGTATCTAAATTCATCAAAGGTTCACCTAAACCCATTGTCTTGAAGGATCCTTTTCCTATTTAGGATAGCAAAATTATTGAATCTTCTTCTAATACATCAGCAGATATTTTGATGATGTCTCAAGTAATGGTTGCGACACGATCGCAAAACTATGGAAGTAAAAATCTTGTTACTGGTAAAGAAGTAGAAAATTATAATTCAACACTAGATACATATCCTTCGGTTTCTGATTCACTTCATATCAAGAAACCTAATCTTGATTTAGTAATTAAATCGCCTGCTAAAGGTGTACTTCAGAAATCATCTTTCAATCGGCATGCGAGAGCTGCTCAGAACTACAACATTGTTGAAGACTTGGCAATTTCCCCTTCAGGAATGTCGGCCTTAGAAGTGCTACAATCATGTCTAGCACAAAGGAAATTACTTTTATCAAATATTGGAGCCTTAGATCTTCAGGATTCAAACCTTACGGTCTTCGATTTAGAAAATTTTACACCAAGACTCCCTCATCAAATGGATTTTCAGATTCCAGTATTAGTCAAAAACAGAAATTGTTTTCATACTGTAATTGATGAGGGGGCATCCACGTGTATAATGTATTTAAATTGTTGGAAATCACTTGGTTCTCCGATACTCAACCAATCTCTGAAAATTCTCAAAGATTTTGACGGAATTGGATTCCATCCGTACGAAATTTTACAGGATCTAATTATAGAGGTCGAAGGAAAAACTGTTAATCTTGATGTAGAAGCCATTGATGCCCCTCTAGATTACAACCTTCTTCTAGGTTGAAGTTGGTCTTATGCTATGACTGATTTCGTGTCATCGGTCTTTCGGTTAATCATGTTTCCTCATAAAGGAAAGATCGTGAAAATTGATCAGCTTTCATATTATTCGTCCGACCCAACTTCTACAGATAGTATTCAGCATGTTGGAAAATCGACTATCCCTTATGAAGATGTTGGAGTAGGTTTATTGAAAGATTTTGTTTTAATGGGAAATTTTTCTATGCCTCCACCAAACGTACTGCGTACTATTGCTAATATCAATATGATTACATCAAGCACTATTCCATTTGATGATCCTTGGGTAGTACCTTTAGAGTCAGAACTAGATTCCTTCAATGGCATGGTTCCTTTGATCCCTTTTGAGATAGAATATCAAGCAGTACAATCATTTTCCAATTCTTTTTCAACTGATTCTGATCTAATGAATGAGATCAATGAAGAATAGTTTTCACCATAAAGCTCAGCTATAACATCAATTCCTGATCCCTTTCAACAAATGTTTTATACTGATGAAAGCATTCATAACTTTTTGTCCATAGATGAATTACCTTGGGATGATCTTCATCATATGTCATCATTTTTACCTGAGATTGATAGATTTGAAAATAATTTTTCATATATTTTTACAATTGACTATGTCAAGGAACCCCAAAGTCCAATATCGATTACAAATTCGGATTCAGAGATTAATTTGGGAAATATTTCTTCGACGGTTCCTATAGACATATCAGTTAAACCTAGAGTTGTTGAAAACATTCATATAGGTGCTTCTTGTACAACAACTAAAATTACTACATATAAAGCCCTATTTCAGGAATTTTGTGACATATTTTCCTGGTCCTATGAAGAGATTCTAGGAATTGATCCCAAGATTGTCATTCATGAAATAAAAACATACCTGGATGCTAAACCTATCAAGAAAAGATTACGTCTGATACATCCACAAAAAGCTACTGCTATTAAAGAAAAAATTTATAAATTACTAAGAGAGTTTTTTATTTATCTGATCCCTTTAATAAATTAGGTATCTAATATCATTCCTATTACCAAAAAACAAGGAACTATAAGAGTATGTGTCGAGTATAGGGATATTAACAAAGCCTATCCAAAGGACAATTATCCAACCCCCTATATCGACTAGATCATTGATGATTGTGCCGGAAATGAAATTTGTTCGTTTATGGATGTATTTTCCAGATATAATCAAATAAACATACTCCCTACCAATCAACCAGAAACAACATTCATTTGTCCTTGGGGAACTTTTGCTTATTGCAAAATACTTTTCGGATTAAAGAATGTTGGCGCAACTTTTCAAAGGGCAATGTATTACGCTTTTCATGACATTAAACACATTGTGAAACCTTATGTTGATGATCTACCTACTCACTCATTGCACAGGGAAGATCATCCTACTCATTTACGAGCAATTTTTATGAGATGTAGGTATTATAAGATTTGTTTTAACCCACACAAATGTGTTTTTTGTGTGAAATCTATACAATTACTGGGATTCATTGTTTTGAAGGCTGGAATTCATGTCGACCCCTCGAAGGTTGAGGCTATTATTAATTTACCTCCTCCTTCCACACTTCACCAACTCCAAAGTTTGCAAGGGAAAGAAAACTTTCTACGTACATTTATCCCAAACTATGTTGAGTTAACAAAAGGTTTTACCAGGTTGTTGAAACAAAATGTTTCTTTTATTTGGGATAAGATTGCTAATCAATCTTTTGATGCTCTAAAACACGCATTAACCCATGCATCATTATTGCATCCACCCAATTACAACCAGGACTATTTTTTATACCTAGCAGTCTCTGATTCCACTATTGGAATGGTTTTAGTTCAAAAGGATGAATTTCACAATGAACATGTGATTCACTATCTAAGTCGAAATCTGAATCTAATTGAAATTAAATACTCACGCATGGAGAAATTAGCCTTGGAAGCAGTTCAAGCTTTCCAAAGATTTTTTCATTACATATTCTTACGAAAAACAACTGTGATATCTAATTGTAACCCGATGATGTATATTTTGACAAAAAAATTACTCAGGGAAAAATACTCTAAATGGATTGTTATCCTACAGGATTTTTATTTGGAATTCGAATAGTCTAAATCAAAGAAATTACTGGTGTTCGCGGAACTTATGTGTGACTTCCCAAATACTGAGACAGAAACTGTGGTAGAGCATCCAAATGCAGATGAATCTATATTTCTTATCAGACCTTAGATCCATGGTATGGATATATCATCATTTATCTTCAAACCCAAACTTTTCGTCCCGAAATCTCACATTCAAATCGACGAAAAATCCGTTACCAATCTCAGCAATACAATATTGTTGGAGATGCACTTTATCGTCATGGTGCAGATTCTGTTTTTTGATGATGTCTAACTCATGAAGAGGCTGAAAAAGTTTTAAATGACTGCCACTCTAGAACATGTGGTGTTCATATGTCTGGGTATGCCACAGCCCAAAAGATAATGCATGCTAGCTATTTGTAACTGTCATTATTTAAAGATTGTATTCTTGCGGTCCGAAAATGCCACAACTGTCATATATTTGATCGAAACATGCTTTCGCCACCAGCCCCTCTTCACCCTATAATCTTTGTTGGTCCTTTTTCGAAATGGGGCATTGATTTCATTACATGTAACCCTCACTCGGCTAAGGGACATGGGTATATTATTCTTGCTGTAGATTACTTTACCAAATGGGCTGAGGCGATGCCTACATTTGTGGAAAATGGAAAAACTGCAAATATGTTCATTTTTAATCATGTGATTGCTCGTTTTGGTGTACCCCAAGCTATTATTACTGACCATGGCAGTAATTTCCGAAATATAATGATGACCAAACTTTCCGATCAACTTGGCTTGTGCCATGATAACTCTACTCCATATTACCCGCAGGCTAATGGTCAGGTTGAAGATGTTAATAAAGTTTTAACCACCATGATTAAATGGAATATCGTAATTCATAAATCGAATTAGCATACCATGCTTTTTTCAGTGTTATGGGCATAATAAACCTCAACAAAAACTGCTACAGGTTCACTCCTTTTCAACTGGTTTATGGTTTAGAAGTTGTGTTGCCTATTGAATGCGAAATACCATCACTCAAATTAGCCATAGAATTACTACCAGCTACCTCTGAGAAGGAAAAACACTTTTTGTACTTAGCACAATTAGATGATACTCGGCACACTACTGCATTAGCAGTCGAAGCTCATAAAAAATGTATTAAAGCTCAATAAGATTGAAGTGTGACACCTTGTGTTTTTTTAGAAGGTGACCTAGTCTTAGTATATGATCAAGCTAATAATAATATAGGAGCTGGGAAATTTGAACCAATGTGGCATGGTCCTTACATTTTCAATCGATTTCTTGCAAAAAGGGCTTATGAATTGACTGATTATGACGAGGTCTCTTTAGATAAACCTAGAAATGGACTTTATCTGAAGAGATGTTATGCTTGATTCTCATGTGAAGATCTCATTTGTACATAGTTATTTCTCTAGTTAAGTGTTCCTTAGATTAGAAAGGTTTGCCTAGTTTAAATTTGATTTTACTACTATCACTGCTTATCTTTATTACTCTTTATATTGCAGATGTCGACATCCCTTCAAACGTACATTGGTTTTGCTGATGGTGCTTATCGTAGTACACAGAATATTTCTTCCACAGCTTGGGTTATTTATTCACCTATTGATGAGTTAGTTTCTATGCATAGGGTAAGCCTTAGTCAAACAACGAATAATATTGCAGAGTATAGCATTGTTATTGAGTTATTATCTGATGCATTTCATTTGGCATTAAAAATTTGATCATTAGGCTAGAGTTTGAACTCATTGTATTACATTTAAATAGAGTATATGAAATTAAAAATCCAGTGTTATTGAGATTATTTTTGAAGGTTCGTCTCTTGGAAAAGAAATTTGATTACATCGAATATGAACACATTACAAGAAATTTAAACACATTGGCTGATGCATTAGCTAATAGTGTTATAAATAGACATTTGCAATGTTAAAAGAGCAAACCAAAACAAAATTCAATATATGTTGAACAAGATAGCTAGAGAAAGTAGTAATATCATAGATAGAAGTTGTGTTTTCAAAAAATATTACATCATCTACAATCATAGGTTTAAAACACCTAGTGATCTGAAACATAGTGAGACAAAAAACAAAATACAACAGTCCAGGATGATCATCCACTATCTGTGGTGATGATCATGGTAATAAACTATCACTCGTGCCACCTTGTGCAGGAATCTCCTAAGCTGGCCTGGAACACCAATAACATGTCTCTGGAGATGGAGAGGAATGTCATCCATTGACATATTTGGGATATATATAGTCAACCTTTCTAGGCTATGCTCCATGCTAGTAAGGATTTCCACCACCTAATTTTGTGGTTATGCGACAGGCTCTATTTGGCGCCTTTCAAAATGGTGGAGTGTGGCTGGCTTTCTTGGACCAACATCTGTATTTAAAATTTTGTCATCAGTATTGGATGATTAAAAAATAAATAAAAATTAGAATTAAAACTCATAAAAATGATTCATTTACCTGATTCGTCCCATTGTGCCCCTGCAGGTAAGGACATCTCAGGATTACCTTGGAAATCTATACCCGCATACAGAAAATCTTCAATTGTAAAGACTTGGTTCTGCAGCGAATGAAAATATGCCAGAGTGAATTGAACTACCATACAGCCATCACCACCATGGCAGGCCATCAATGCAACCCAACGTACCATACGAGGTTCCCTAAGTTCACCAGGTTCAATAGGGATAAGATAAGGGGCGAGGAATGGAAACCTCTCCAAAGCAAACGAAACCAAGATGGCACCATACCCAAAGTTTTTCAACTTTGAGTTTTTTGCTCTGGTCAATTGGCCTTTCATATTGGCCAATACCCCTTCACACCAATTGAAAATGATACCTTTGAAACATTCAACTATCGTCTGCATCTGAGACTTGGTAGCCACATGGGGAGTCGTTCTCCCACACAACCTGGTTACAGTGAACACAATTACTTTAAGATCAAGATGTAAAATAGTCTTTATATCAATATGGTTATATTTGGGATCAGATTCTTCACTGCAAAACTATTGTTTATAGCTAGCAATAGGCATCCCACCTTGTCTAGCTCTAAACAAAGAGATATGTTCCCCTCTTTTGGATAAACCAGTGAGAAAGTAAATATCTTCGAGCTCAAGTTCTAGCTGGTGATCACCAATGATAAAACATTGTTCTTGGACATCCCATTTATTCACCAACCATGTCATTAGTTCCACTTGTGCCCTCATGCCCTGAATTGCCCAAAATTTATACAATCCACAATCTCTCAGCACATGCATTTTGGTTGGATCATTCATAGCTGCATCGTCTACACCTTGATGTTCATGTTCTCTCCATTCTAACATTGTGAAGTAGTCTAAAAATGGACACATTTGAAGATTAAAAACTTTTAGAATGGGAAATTTTAACCATTTTTGAGAGAATTTAACAATTTTCGTTTTTACACAGCGTCTCCGCAGTTTTCATGCAAAGACAGTGCGGACGTCCACATGGGCTCTTCATGAAAACTGTGGTAGCCCGATAATTTTCCTTTAGGAAAATTATCGAGTTCCACAGGTAACACATATATAACCCGCGACCCCCGAGGGCGGAATTTTAAGCCTATTTTCTCCTCAAAAAATGATTTCAAACCATAAAAAGAGAATTTAATTGGATGAAAATGAAGAGAAGATTGTGGATCACCTGGTTCTGACGATTCTTGATTTGAGCAGTCGGTCCTCCTGTTATCACCTTCAGAACGTTTTCTACCAAAAGCTCTCAAATTACAACTCTGAAGACAAAAGGTGAAAATGACTTTGTTAAACTACTTTTTATAAGATTTTTTGAATCAATAAAATATTATTTTATTTATTTTCCACTTTTAAAAAGTCATTTTTGAATATTTCTACTTATTGGAAACATGTATGTTTAATATTTCAATTTTTTATGCAGAATACAAATTTTTTGGTGATACGAATTATTTTGATGATGAGTACACTTTTATCACTTTTTCGGGCTGTTGAAAATTATGAAAAAGTGAAACCATAGAGTTCTCTTTTAAGCCCTTTTTAGACTCTCTAAACATGAAAATATTGCCAAGTACTTGACTATTCGAAATCTTTAAAGGAAATGAATAGTCATCCTTTCAGTATAAGTTTACCCCTTTTCCGGACTGAAATAGACTATTTATGAAAATGGTATACGTTGACTAATCATGGTCAATAGAGTTCTCTCCTATATTATTGTATCCTTTTTCAGGATTGAGAGACTAAATTTACGAAAAAGTAAACCCAGAGAGTTTTCTTATATTTTTCTTCTGACTCCCAAAAATTGAAAAACACCGAGTTTCACCTATACTGGACTCATTAAAACTTAACAGTAAAGGACCTGTCGATTACAGAACAGATCATTCCTTCTTAGGGTTTGATTTTAATACTAATTTGGACTCATCCAAAGGATGAGCTTATACAAACAAGCAAATGTTATCCTCCTCAAGCTTGTCAAAAATAAAGAGGTACTTTCCAGAAATGGTGAGGGAAAAAGAGAGAAAATGAATCCAGTTGTCATACTTTGTTTTGAAAAGTAGTATACCACTCTTGAACATGACACTTTTGTCACACTCATACCTGGGTTGGGAAAATCCTTTGTCTAAAATTTAATCAAACCACATTGAAAGCCTTCAGCTGGTTTCTGGGTATTAGCTTTAGGTAAATTGTCACCAAACCATATGCAGTGTCGTTATGTTTTTAAGAGAACAATTCAAATAAACCATTCATTGCAAACATTTGTCTCCTTTCACGTTGACCATCCTTGAGTCAATCCTTGCAAATATTTCTTCAAAACTTGATCTAATGGTTTCATTTCGTGGGCTTCCCTATGACAGATAACTTTCTATCGACAACAGTACATCATCTAGAAGGTTGATCTAGAATCCTATTAGTACCTTGGGAGCTGCATGCCCTAATGGAAGATTTCTCACATTCAACGACAGGTTGCATCATTGACCTTCGATCGAATGATTCCATGAAGTGTTCAACTGTAAATCATTCATTCACACTTCATGGATTGTACTGAGTACTTTAAGAGCCATTATCATTATTGGTGGTTTCTCTCACACTTGTTAACAATTCATATCATTGACTGGTAATCAATTGGTTTCTACCATGTTTGACTTCGACACAATCAATCGTATGGATAGAATCATACTAGTTCGAGATGCAGGAATCAAGACCTTGGATCTAGTTTCCACCATCTAGGCTGCGAGAAGTTTTATTATTCATGATATAGTAGACTACTTATAACATATGGATGCATCCATGTTGTGTTTACTATTGATGTAACATTAAAAATTATTTCTATATCAGAACATTTAGTTATTTTTTATTTGAGTATGGGAATGCCTACCTCAATGATGATATACATGTATATGTTTGTGTTGAATTTTTTTACAAGTTTCAAATAGTATGTCCGCAATCCAATCCTTGGAATGATAAAGCACTTCACTCTTTAGAACTACCTCAAACATCGCACTTTAGGGGGCAATCTGTTACATGTTATTTTTTCACCATGACATTTAACTGTCTATATGGGTTCATTATCACCTATATTATGATTCCTTGGAAGTCAAAAACCCCAAATTTCCTAAACCAAGTCTTCGAATTGGAGAAAAGCTCATTAAAACCATAAAAAGCCTAACTCTGCACTTTTCCTATTCCTTGCCTACGGACCCGCAGCTTTTTGCTCTATAACCTGCAGCACATCCTGTATGTTCTACTTATTAAACCCACGGACCCCTGCAAAAGGTAAAATAAAAGAAAAAGTAAGTTTTAGAAGCCTAGTTGGTCGAATATTCTCCCAACTAGAGGCTTCTAGAAGCGTTATCAGGTCGAGCTTCATCCCTTCATTTATAAACCTCTATCCCTTCATTAATGGAGTTTATCCCTTGGTATTTGGAGATCAAATCCCTTCATGAGATGAATTTATACCCCTTTTTATGGAACTGAAACCACCTCCATTTTCCTATCAATTGAACTTATGTTTCATTCTCAAGGGTACTTGGTAGATTGAAGATTATACTTAGAACTTAGTATTAGGAGAATTGTTGAATAAATCATACTCTCTATACCTAGCATCATTGGTATGAGAAAATTCACATACTCATATCCATAGTTTCATGCTAGTTCAAAGAGGGGAAGGGTTGTCAGACTGAGGGAAAACGGTTGTTCATCACCCCGGAAGAACCTATATAACATCAAGGTGGCAAGGTTGTAAGGTTACTTCTTATTATACAAGTTAATACAAATGGATTCTATTCTCTCATTAAATTGTTCATGTATCTATTTGAGTAATTTAATTCTTGGATTCCTTGATCACTGAGATAGATTGGTGTTTTCTGAATTATTATATCTTGCAGGTGCTTTTAATCCTTTTTTATGTCTTTGATTGGAGGTCTCACATGCTAAAGTGACCTCTTTTGGAGTGACTGGATATAAATATTACAGCAAGCATTGGACTTTAGGTAGGGGCATTTCCTCGTACTTAGTTAATTAATTATTCTGAATCATAAATGATCTAGATAAAATGGTTTTCATTTGGTTGTTTGTTTCTAGATATCCTTAGGATACTAGGGAAATCATTCTTGTCTGCAAGAAGGATTTATTCGTGTAACAAGGGGAGGAATATAATATTCCTGAAATTTAGCTTTTAGCTAAATGGAATATTATAGATCATTTTGTCACTAGGGAGGTCAATAAATGGGTGGGGAGGCCCATAGATCTCCTTAGCAGCAATAAAAACACTTCAAGTGTGAAAGGATACCTTCTAATGAGCTAAATAAAGCACCTTTGAGTATGAACAAGGGTTGGATCTTTTTGAACAGGTCAACTTTGACCAAGTCAACAACGCTGTTATGGAGGAGTGGACATTAAATGAGGAATAACACAGTTTTGGAGGGAGATGGATTGCATGGAGGAAATGGTCTAATTGAGTGGGGCCAAGGGCAAGGAAGCTCATAATCTATATAAGGAAGAGGATGGTAGCCATATGGGGTTATGTTTTTTGATTATTATTTTGTATGTGGTATGTTTATACTTCTTTCATTCTTCGGCTGTTTAGTTGAGATTGCTATGTTGTTTAGCATCAGGTGTTCCCAAGTGAGAATCCCACCTCTTTCCTTGAGAGGCCTCTTGGAAGAGAATTTCACTTCATTTTCACATTCAGGCTTAAGGCCAAGCTACAAATTTCTTCCATCCTTCCACTCTAAGCACAAATGGGCTATTGCATTCATCAGATGGATGTGAAACTATGTTTCTCAATGGAGTCATTGAGGAAGAAGTGTAAATAAAGAAGCCAGAAGGTTTTGATCTTTGATAGTGAGTTGCATGTGTGTCAACTCAAGAGATAATTGTACGGGATAAAGCTAGCACCTCTTTCTTGGTACACTCAGATAGACATTTATTTCACTGGACTGAGCTTCACCAAAAGTGAAGCTGATGCAAACCTATACCAAATTGTGGTTGAGGGTAAGCTATTGATTATTGTACTTTATGTTCATGATCTCATTTTGACTGGTGATGAGCATCTGATACACTCATGTAAGGAGGATCTTGCAAGGGAGTTTGAAATGAAGGACATGTGACTCCTTTGTTATTTCCTTGGCTTGGAAATATGGTAGCGACATGGTGAATTTTTTGTTTCTCAAGGAAATTATGCCAAAGAGATAATGGCTAAGTTTCACATGGATATTTGAAAACCCATGGACACTCCTCTTCTAGGAATTGGAGGAAAGAGGATGCTACTTCTGGAGAGGTAGTGGATGCTACTATCTACAAGAAGTTATTTGGTTCACTGATGTACTTAGTGAACACCATACCAGACATTTTCTACGCAGTTAACCAGCTGAGTCAAGCTATGGTTAATCCTACCAAGCTATTTTTGAAGGTGGGGAAGCATGTCTTGAGATACCTGAGGGGCACATCAGAGTATGGATTATGGTACAAATGGACAAAGGGAGTGAAGCTTCAAGGCTTCACGGATGCAAATTGGGTAGGCAGTCCATCAGACAAAAAGAGCACATCGGGAGGGATCTTCCACATAGGATTGACAATATTTTCTTGGTATAGAAGGAAGCAATGATATATGACACTCAGTTTAGTGGAAGTAGATTCAATGGCATCAATTCAAGCTTCATGTGAGGCTATCTCGATGAGAAATATCCTGGTTGGTTTGTTTGGTTCTCAGATGGATCCGACAGTGATACATTGTGATAATCAGAGTTGCATTAAAATCTAAATTAATCCTATGTTTCATGATAGATCCAAGAACATAGATATATAGTACCACCATCTCAGAGATTGTGTGCAGAGGCACATAATGTTACTTTAGTAAATTCCCACGGAAGATCAGGATGCAGATATTCTGATGAAGGCACTCACCAGGAGAAAATTTGAATACCATAGAGGCAGGATCAGGGTGAAGGATAATCCCTTTGTTGAGAGGGAGTGTTGAAGTTCAACAAGAAATTTCAGCACCTACACTAGTGTGGGACCATAGGTCTTAGCAACACGTACAATGGTGTGGGATAAATTTGGTGCATGTCTATTTTAGTTATCCTTTAATTAATATGGACAATAAATTATAATCTAATCTCAAAATAACTTGTAATATTTAACTAAGTGTGATAAAACCAGTTAACTTGTGAATTTCAATTTCAGGGTAGTTGGTGAAGCATGCAGGGTAATTCTAGTTGTAACTGAGTTTGAAGTGCAGTGGTGCATTAGTTAATGTAGGCTGTAATCAGTTTAACTCAGTTAAGTGAGTTAAACTCAGTTGTGCTAGTTGTAACTGTTTGATACACTAGTGAGATATCAAGTGAATTAAATATTATTTAATTCACAATCAATGATCTCATATGCAATTGAGGATTTACTATTATTCGTTGCATGCATGTCAGCTCCAATGGAGACCCAATTGAGATCTAGGTGAAGGGGAAGTTCAGTATCAGTTGTAGGATTATTGGGTTGCGCCCATGCAACCAAACACCCATTGGATTTCCCAAGATATTTGTGCAGTCAAGGAAGGCCAAAATTCCCATGGAATAGGGATTGCATTCCACATGAATTGTGCAAGCAAGGCAGGCTGATAGGAGGCAAAAAATTGGCTAATTATTGGTCAGTTTTATCAAGGACAGTGCGAGAGAGTTAGTTGAGTACAGGAGGAATCTTGTGAGAAGAGTTGTATGTAATTTTTTCATGTATCCATGCTAAATATACAATAGAATATAGTGGGGTTTTGAGCAGCAAGCTTTCCCTGGGAAATTATCCGTGTTGTGGTTTGATTGATTCTTCTTTGCTTCATGTGATTGGCGATTGTGTTTTCAATTCTACAATTGATTTGTAGAATTGATTCAGTATCTAGCTTTGGCACATTTTTATATTGGATTGAATCCATGATATACATGCTTGTTGTATAATTTCTACATTATGAATCTTGTGCACTTCGTTTCACAAAAAAATGGCGTCGTATTCTCCCGGAAACAACTTCTGTCCACTTTTCCAAATAGGTAGATTAAAAAAAAATATAGGTATATGCCCAATCAGTAGTCTATACTGCTAACGTGGCATGATGAATGTATAGGTCAAATTTTTGGCATTTTCTATAGGCAAATGGTAGGTTGCCAAGTGGCAACTTGGCGCTAGTCCGATTGGAGGGTGATGTGTCGAGTTTTTATTGGTTAATGTCAGAGCCAATTAGGTGGGGACACATGGTGTAGCCTAGGACCTCCACATGCTCCCCCCAGGTTTTATGGTGGTATAAAAATTTTGGGACTGTTCCGGATGGAGGCACCAAGGTTTGACCCTGCGACCTCCCACCACACAATGCAACACATTATCGTCTCGCCTACCGCATGGTTCTTAATAGAATATGGACTCTGGTTATATTTGAATTAACACAAAGTTTATGGTGTGGGTAAACGGGGGCCAACTCCAATCCATAGGACCATATGCTATGACCGTCGGCGGGTACTGAGTTAAATGTGGAGTTAACAAACCATTAAACCATGTTTGTTCAACATTAATCCATTCTTAATTTGTGATAATCCTAAAGTTAATGAAAAATAACTTAAGAATGCAATTAGTGCATTAAGTGTGCTTAATAAGCTTTAAAATCCAGTTAGCAGTTAATTGGCGGACCTCCATATTCATAAAAAATGTCAATTTTGGCTATAGTTAACTAGTTTAGGGCCAAATTCAGTGGGCTAAATTGAAGAGGCCATAAGATTTGCAATTTTCGACCAATTCAGGCTCAGAAAGAGGCTAGCTGACTATTTTGAGCCATTCTGGACTCATTGGAGTAGGTCATAGGAGCAAAGGAGAATTGTAAACATGTTAATTTAAGAATTTGAGCATAATATAGAGGCCTAAGCCATGGAAGCTGGACCAAGGAGATGTAGCCCAAGATGGGAGAAATCCTTCATCAAATACCTGTGTTAATGTTATGTATGGTGATGTTCTCTACTTTTATTGTTGTTGTTAAAATCTTGTTTTTATATGAAATTTCTCACTAACTTCACATGAAAAACACACATGAGACTTGATAATTTGCAAGAAACCTTGATCCCTTAAGCACACATAAGACATTGAATGTATAATCTGAATGAGTAATTAGAACAAAAACACTAACATACTCCATTCAGATCATGAGATAAAGTGAGAGAGGGGGGGAGAAAGGTGCACTCCCAAAGGCTAAAAGGCTTGATGCCTTGGGGGTGTGCTCGTGTGCCTAAGAGGCCTAAAGTAGGGTGCATGGAACACTCTTTAAGGATGAAGTATGAGGCTTTGTGCCTTAAGTATGCTCCAATGTGCTCAAGTAGTTGAGGAGGTCACATGGCGCATAAGGGAAGGCTCGAGGACCAAGATTTAGGTCTTCAAGGTATACCAGTGCACTTCAGGAGGGTGCACTTCTTCGAGTTGATGGAGTGCGCTCAAGGAAGACTTAGTCATTTTTGGAGGGCACAGTTCAGAACAAGGAAGGGGATTTGTGGTTTTGGAGTGCACCCAACTCTCAAGGAGGGCACAGGGCACACTTCTCGATAATGAAGGGTTTCCTAACAAGGCTTTGGAGTGCGCTCATGCACTGTTGGCATAAATGGGCTCGCTTTCCGACCAAATTTTTTCTAATTCTAGATAATCGATCAAGGGGTGAGAAAGATGATTTGTAGACATAAAACAATGTGCGACACATATGAACTCATTGAGAAAAATTAAACAAACTTGATCAACAATTAGTATACATCAGAACACCACTTTATGCGCATTCCCCAAGTATAAATAATGAAGTGTATGTGACTAAGATCTGAAAGTGTCGTTTTTCAACAACATAGGTGTTATGACCATGAAATTCATATAGAGATGTTATAATACATACGAATACACTTTATAACATTCAAGAACACTTAAGACATATGAATCAACACAAAACAACACTTTATGACAAGTGACACTTGATACGACAATAAATTAGGATCCAAAATCTAAATGTAGTGAAAGTTTGGAGGGTGTTAAAGAAGTGACAAGAGGTGGTAAAATATCATGCATGACCCATGATTCATAGAATTAACAATATGTAATAAGATCATATCTTTTTCCCTAATTCATTTCCTTGATACCATATCTTATGTGATCATACTTGATATTATTCACTTATCAAACTCATAGGTTAAGTATTCCCTCTAAGGGATTTGTTAGCAACCCCTACACATGGCACATTAATATTATAAGAAAGAGTTATAGCATAAGACTATATTTTTCATCCCAAATCCATGTCTTAAACCTTGATACAAATTCATAGAGCATGAAACATTGAAATATGCCTTAAGCCTTGATGGCAACCATATCTTAAGCTTTGATACCATGGTCTATCACTAAAATCCAAGGTCTTGGGTGCTATAGGTAAATTTGGGCACCATTCCCAATGATATGGTTAACTAGACATCATCTCCAGGACCAATGAATAGGGTCTATCATCCCCTATCATTTCAATTGCTACATGCCCTAAGACAAAGAACAAGACAAATCATCCATGACTCTCATCTGCAAAGGTTTCCAAGATTTGAAGTTTATAATATATCATGTGAGAGCTCACCAACACTACCTCTAAAGGGACTAAGTGTGTTTCATATGCAAGTAACCCCATTCAAGGGTGCTCTACAAAGCACTTCCTGACACTCAAGGGTGCGTTGGTCACATTGGGAGCGAAATTCTCATTGTCCTGGAATCTCCACTTGGCCAGTGCCTTCTAGAAGAGTTCACATGTGTCAAACTTCAAATCCATATGTACATTTGACATCTACAAGATTGGGAACATGTCTTACCTATTATTGGAAAGTCAATGATTGTAAAACTCCCTTCAGCTCCTCTATAAATTGAGCACAGATCTTAGTGTTTGAGAAGAAAGAATTTGAGTAGAGAAATGTTGGTGGAATTTCAATTGAGGAATTGATGTTAGTGACATGCTATTGGAGAGATGTGCACTATGACGAGGCTGGGATGCTACTGGAGATGGTGACACTAAATCAATCATTGGGTTGTAACCTCCCCTTCTATCCATTAATAAAGATTTTTGCTTACTTTCCCACATATGTATCTGTATAAGCTCATGTATTTCATATTATAAATTCTTATTTGATGCATATGGTTCACGTTTTATTGATTTAATTGAATAACTTGAATAAAAATATGTATTATTGCTATATTTTGTTGTTTAGTGTTCATCTTTGCAGAGAATATTTTGGAGACTTAGCTCAAATTTGAAGCTATAGCAAGAGCAACAGAAAGAGAATTGGAAGTGCTTGGACTCCAAGTAAGTTTATTGATATGTTGTGTGTGTCTATTTAAAGTTAGGAAAAGTAGTTGCAAAGTCTTTAACATTTTTTTCTAGATGAGCACTACATCTAGGAACAATGTTTTATCTGTAATCCATAATTCCACATAACAAATTGGTGACTCTGCTGGGGATTTTACTTTTCATCCTTAGTGTATTTTCCTCTTATTTTCTCTATTTATTCACCCAGTAGCATTTATAAATCATAAGCTTTTAAATCCGTTTATAAATTAAAGTGTATTTTTCAAATACTCATGTATTGGGTGTTAATCTTTGCATAACATTGTCTCCCTTTCAGACCTGCATTACAATGCACTGTCTCTCTTTAGAGACTACGTTGCCTCCTGAAACCATCCAAATTCCATTGAATTTTTCATTGTAATTTGTTTTCAGTTTGTTGTTTGTTGTGTTTTAAAGAGCCTGATACCTCAGATTGACTAGTGACCTTACCTACCTCTTCCTCCTTTGAAAGAAAAGTTTGTTCAATGTTTGTTTAAAGTGTTTTTATTTATCATTGACGAATTAATTTCAAATTATTTTCGTTTTTGCATTAGATCCATTTTCTATTCAAAAGTAAATTGTCTTAAATTCTTCGTTTCCTAATAGGAGAAATTGTTGTTAAATTCCTCATTTTTCCTTCAAAAGAGAAATTGTTGTTTACATTCTTCATTTCTCAAAACTAAAATGATTTTTTTTTTATTGATTTGGTACACTTAGTTTCTTTTTTGCATTCATAAAATTAAAGGAACTGAAAATAAAAACATGCATTTGCATGTAGTGGATTATGTGCTTTGCAAAAGGAACGATTAGGAAATCTGCATTTATTTTGTGCTCTTTGATTTGTTTGCTCTCAAATTGATTGCTCTTTCTCTCTAGTAGCTAGGATTTTCATTGAAAAACTAAAAGTGAAAGATTTCTTATATTTTTTAGTTTGCATTTCAGGAATTTCCAATACATCATCGGGGTGAACCTTTGAAAGGAAAATTGATAAACAATATCAACTTAAAATTTATCTCAATTTACCTAAGAAAGCATTGGAACCATAATGATAACATTTAGAAAGTCTAGGCTAGAGACATGTTTCAACATCGTAAAACATAGTAGTTTTCTTTAATTGTATACGATACATTCCAAGTGTGATACCTCACTCCACGTACGTAAGTATATCATAGCTCATCCACGTACTTTCAGGTATATCGGGTAGTGTTACAATATGAAAAGTATAAAGGGGTGATCTCACTGTGTGGTTTCGCATTAAACAATGCTAATACGAACTTGGGCCTCCACGCACCTTCAGGTATATTTGGGAGGACAAATTTAGGTTGCTATCCATCCATAGTAAACCGAGTCGGTCGCCTTGTAAATTGCAATACACAGAACACAACATTCGGGGAGATTTCCTGCTCGTACTTCTTGGTTCGCCAAGAGGTATTCTGTATTTCACAATTTCTTGGTAAACCTTTTTCCTAGTAATACCCTTTTATTTTGTTAATTTTTTTTTGGTTAAAATAAATCAGTAATTGTGGAAGAAAAAAAATCCTTTTCCCCATCGTTCATGTAGATTATCATTGAAACCACCTTTACCACCAGAAGTTACTTCTGAACGATGAAGGCGACATCACTCTACCAAAATCAATACTATCGGTACCTCTGGTGAAGCATCATCTTCCCATATACTAGAGTCAACACAAGTTGTTTCTACACATCCTTGTTCATATATTGTTGTCAAGATGAAGTCCTCACAGCTACCCATGGTCACGATCCATCCAATCAGTGAGACCATACCTCACGAACCCGACGTTGTTCAACTGGAAGTTGATACAGATCCCATTGTGCTTTAGGGGGCAACTATTATTGGTCAAACTGGACATCATCCCTAGGACCAATGAAATAGGGTCTATCATCTCCTTATATTTCAGTTGTTATATTCCGTAAGTGGAGAAAATCTTGATCTCGAAGTCAAACAATCGGAAGTTGTTCCTGTATTGGTCACTCCAAAATCTATTGTAGCTATTGAGCCTCCCATATCACACAGTCAACCACCTGAAATATACTTTGGACCTGACGGTGAAATACTTCCACCCAGTTTAATTGTGATTGAAGAAATCCCATAAGATGAGACACCTTTAACTTCGACCCATTTTGGGGAGGACCTTTACATGTATGAGTCTTTTCCTCAATCACCTTCCTCTAATTTTGTTGATCCTGTTTCACTTCAAGTTACCATAGATTCTATAGGATATACACTCGGTCATTTGACCATGGCTAAGATAAAATCCCAGATTGAACCATCTATTTCAGTTGCAACAACATCTATTGTTGCTTCATCTTCGATGTTTTGGCCATTGAATTCACCCATGTCATCATCTAGAATCCTATCTAGTTCCTCCCTTCTGAGTACTAAATGGATTGATCCTTTATTTACATCTTCAGTATAATATCAAGTTGATCCCATCAGTTATTCTCCTTGGTGGCCAATGATTTCACAGAAATTACCCTATGAAATTCCAAAATTCAATGAAAACCCTACAGAAGACCCATAAACACATGTTATAACTTATCATTTTTGGTGCTCATCAAGCTCCTTAAATGATGATTCCATTCGACTACATCTTTTCTAGCACAAAATCACTAGTCCAACTGCACTATGAGGATGGTTCTTTTACTGTGTCAACCTCAATAAAAAATGAAACAGTTATTGAGGATAGTTCTTTTTTCTTGTATCAACCTCGTTAAAAAATGAAACAAGTGCCTATGAGGATATTTATTTTTTCTTATGTCAACCTCATTAAAAAATGAAACAAGTGTCTTTGAGGAAAGTTATTTTACTGTGTCAACCTCATTAAAAAATGAAACATGCCATGATCATAGTTATTTTCTTGTGTCAATCTCATTTAAAAATGAAACAAATCCTCTCCTAATTAAGACGAATATTCCATTTGATCTCGTAAATGAACCTTCATTCCATCCAACTATTAGTAATCTACTTAGGTGAATGAAATAAAGCTTGGGGGGAATCTACTCTTGTAGGGGGCATTTGACATGTGCTCTTGCAGGGGGCATTTGACATGTAATCTTGCAGGGGGCATTCAAAACATTCGACATGTGCTCTTGTAAGAGGTATTCAAAACATTCTTATCAATCGATCGCAATCAAGAACTGAAGTTCGGGGATAAAAACAAGTTCAAAGCTCTAAAATGAAAATGGTAACTATGGAATGGTAAAAATGAATAGTAAAACTCTTTTTAACAGTCATTTAATTGTTTGAAAATCATATTTATTTCTATGAATATAGTTTTATTATGTTTTTTATCATGAAATGGGTATTTTAATCCATTTGATGTTGTTCTGAATAGGTCTTACAACTTACAAACAGATTATTTGTGCAGATTTATTTCAAGAATGATTTGACAACAAAGCATACTTTTTCTCCTTATTTTTCGAGCTTTGTTAAAAAAGAAAAAGGATTTGAAGCACACTTTTATCTCTTTTTTTAGCTTCGATAATAGTGAAAAAGAACCCCCTGGAGTCTTCTTTCAGCTCTTTTCAAACTCTGATAATATGAAAATATTGTCGACAACTTGTCTTTTCGAGCTCGTAAAAGTAAATGAATTGTTATCTACTCAGTATATGTTTAACCCTTTTCTGGACTGAGATAGATTATTTACGAAAAAATAATACCTTGGTCGAACATGACTGAAGAGGTTCTCTCAGATATTATTTTACACTTTTTCGGATCTGAGAAACAACTTTACGAAAAAGTACTTATGGAGTTTTTTTTCGTCCTCTTTTTCAAAATATCTAAATATGAAAAAGGAATTGGCTATCATTATCGTTAAGCTCATTAAAACATAAAATAGCAACGGGCTTGTCGATCATGGCAAGAATAAAGTTTCATTCATATATGGACTCATTAAATTATTAAATAGCGATACATTATTCGCCCGAAGGGTTGAATTAAAGATCAAGAAAATGTTATCCTCCTCAAGATTGTTAAAAAATAAAGAGGTACTGGTCGATAAATGATCGAGGAAAATTTCGGAAAAGTGAATAGAAATTTTTATGGTAGTAGGTCACTCTTGAACACGACACTTCACTCCATCACCATGACTGTTTGGGTTGGGTAATCTTCTTTACATTTCATTCATACATATGGTTAATAATACCTTCACTTCGGTTTTGGGTCAATGCTGCCAACTCATCTCAGTGTCGCCGATATGTTCAATAGAAGTCATCCAGTGAATACTCATCCTTCTTCAATACTCATAAACCTTCATTCTCATGATAGTCATCCCTAAACATTGCTATATCAAGTCATACATTTGTCTTCAAAATTAGTAACTCTCATTTCGTAATAAGGTGGCTTCCTGTCGATGACAAATAATTATCTAGGAAGTTCACTTAAGACACATCATATTCCAGTACAATGAGGCTTGTTATAGCATCGACAAGATCCTTGCTTTTGGACTTTTGACTAAAAGATTTTGTTTGGCATTTGACATCAAATCATCTATTCACGCCTTATGAAATGTACTACAGTACCTAAGGTCCATTGACATCAATGGTGGTTCTCTCGCATTTGTTAACAACTCACATCATTAGCTTGTAATCAAACAATGTATTTCCATGTTTGACTACAAATCATATATTCACATGGCTAGAATTGTACCCAAATGATCGAGTGAACAAGTAAGAAGACCCCACATCTATTTTTCAGCCATCCAGGCTGTGATTTCAAGAATGTTGTACACATTATCTATACGGTGACCTTACATATAGATCGTCATCCGAACATGGGCATATATCCGTAGGAATGTCTGTATTGGGCAACATTCCAATATAGACGACTTTATGAATTATGTACATGTTATTAGATTGTTTATGTGCTGAAAATGGGAATGCCTACCCTTAGCAATTATGATCAAGAGGATATATCATGATGTAATGTATTGTAAGATTGATGTGGGTCGCCACTCCGCTTCATCTCCAGCCCATCACAGTGTAAAGCATCTCAATCAAAATATTGTTATTTTTATTCTGACTTCATTATTTAGGGGAAAATTTGTTATAAGTCAATTTGGGCACCATTCCCAATGACCTGGTTAATTGGACATCATCTCCAAGACGAATGAATAGGGTCTATAATCCCCTATCATTTCAGTTTCTACATGCCCTAAGACAATGAACAAGACAAATCATCCATGACTTTCATCTGCAAAGGTTTCCAAGATTTGAAGTTTATAATATATCATGTGAGAGCTCACCAATTCTACCTCTAAAGGGACTAAGCATGTTTCATATGCAAGTAACCCCATTCAAGGGTGCTTGGCAAAGCACTTCCCGACACTCAAGGGTGCATTGGTCACATTGGGAGAAAAATTCTCATTGTTCTGAAATCTCCACTTAGCCAGTGCCTTCTAGAAGAGTTCACATGTGTCAAACTTTGAATCCATATGTCCATTTGACATCTACAATATTGGGAACATGTCTTGCCTATTATTGGAAAGTCATTGATTGTAAAACTACCTTCAGCTCATCTATAAATTGAGCACAAATATTAGTGTTTGAGAAGGAAGAATTTGAGTAGAGAAATGTTGGTGGAATTTCAATTGAAAAATTTATTTGAGTGACATGCTGCTGGAGGGATGTGCATTGTGATGAGGATGGGATGCTACTGGAGATGGTGACACTAAATCAATCACTGGTTTGTAACCTCCCCTTCTATCCATTAATAAAGATTAATGCTTACTTTCCCACATATGTATCTATATAAGCTCATGTATTTCATATTATGAATTCTTATTTGATGCATATGGTTCATGTTTTATTGATTTAACTGAATAAATTGAATAGACATATGTATAATTACTATCTTTTATTGTTTAGTGTTCATCTTTGCAGAGAATATTTTGGCGACTTAGCTCAAATTTTAAGCTACATCAAGAGTGACAGAAGGAGAATAGGAAGCACTTGGACTCGAAGTAAGTTCATTGATCTATTCTATCTGTATATTTACATTTAGGAAAAGTAGTTGCAAATTATTTAACCTGTTGATCTAGATGAGCACTACATCTAGGGAAGAATGTTTTATCCGTAATCCATAATTCCGCATAAGATTGGGTTCTCAGGGTTCTATTAGACCCTTCCTACCTTATGTTATTTAGGATCTAGTTAATTAATCTATGCCACCATATTCCTTGAATAAGACCTATTAAATAGTAGTGGATAATTATTTAATGTAAAATGGTCATATTTATTAAATAATATCCATCACGTAGTTGGTACTCATTAATTATGGTACAACAAGTAGCTAGGCTTTTTCTATTGAGAATCTATTTAAAGAGCTATAAGGATAATAAATTCTTTATTGAGTAATTTTTTATTTGGATTTTTTATTAGTAAAAATTCACCCTATCATAAGAGGAAAGTGAACATTTCTTTTCTTTTTAATGATGATAATTCAAGGTTATGATTCACATATTTCATCTTATTCGGCTCTTGTATCTATTTTTTCTACACTTATTATCTTTGTTTACCTAGTTTGAATTTAAATTCTAAGGGTTAAGGAGCATTATGAACAGTATCAGAGTTGTTTCCTAGACCATTGCAACTTGAAAGTTTGGTAGGAATTATTTATCCTATAGGCATGTTTTAGTATATCCAAATAACACATGGATTAGTCCTTATGTGGGTAAAATTTTGGTTGGGAAAGAATACACAGAAAATACTAGTTGTGTCATTAGGTTTTAAATGCTTCTAATCTTTATTTTTACTCTTTCAAGTTGTACTACATTAGAAAAATTATATATACATAATTGTATCCACATACCCTCAAGTATATTGGATGCCCTTCAAGTGAAACTAATTCTAGCCTTATACAAACTTGTGGTGATCATGTTGCTATAGTACATTAAGAATAACACTTGAGGAGATCTTTTTCATGTACTACGGTACCACATAGTATAGCTATAGGTATAGTCTACTCCCCCTAGTTGGTGTCATGAAAGATATTTGACGAAGTACTATTGTTGGAAAATCCTTTTCTATATTAGAGAGAGATGATAGTTGATATTTTTTCCATACTTAAGACCCCACAAATGATAACCTCTATTTTTAACGAATGAAATTCATACATGTTTACATCTAATAGTAATTCTGAAATTATATTGACATAGTAATATTTAACAAGGAGTAATACTCCCACCAACATAAATAAAAGAGTCAGGGTCTTGTTCTCACCATCATGGAAGATGTATTTAAAAAGACTCATTGCACTCTATTCATCAAGCCAATATATCTCTCTTGGTACTTGTTTTCTATTAATCTGACAAAATAATATTTGTGGTGTATCTCAAAAGTCTCCTATGAAGTCACTGGTAAAATTGGGATAAGCTTGGGTTGACATTTTGATGACATCCTAAGCGATCCCATGGTCCATAATTGTAACATGGTATCTATAGAGAAGTAAAACCAGGAAAATCAGCTCCAATATATTCAAAATAAGATTTCTTCCATTTACTCCAAATATGTTAATCCCTAGAGAAGCCCCATTTTAACCATAAAACCCCTCATTAAACCCTAGATATTGAATTATTACATTTCTATTGGTATATTTTTATGTAGGAAATAACCATCCATTGTACCTTTTCATTATAACTGCATTTTTTGTTTCACACACACACACACACACACACATTTTGAGTGTGTAGCCTCCTTTTATAATGAATACAATACACATCAAGATATTGTGAGTCTAAATAGAGGTCTACACAAACACACACACCAATGAGAACTAGATTTAGATTTCCATGTATTGTATTCATTATAAAATGGAGGTTACATAGTCAAAATAGATTGTATTCATTGACTTCTTATCATTTTAATGTGAAAGGTTCATAATATATACATTTTTAGTGTGTAACCTCTTTTTATAATTAATAAAATACATGACAAGATATTGTGAGTATAAATATAGGTGTAGACACACACACACACACACACCAATGAGATCTAGATTTAGAATCACAATATCTTGTCGTGTATTTTATTCATTATGAAAGGAGGTTACACGCTAAAAATGGATTTTATTCATTGAATTATTATCATTTTAAGGTGAAAGGTTCATAATATCTAGTATCAGAGTATTAGGTTTTGCTTCTTTAATCAAGTAATCATGGCATTTTGCCATAAATTGTTTATACGAAACTTAAGACCATAAAATTTGGAAATTTTAGAAGAGATTGCAAAAGCAATTTAGTCAAAATTTTACATTTTGATTCATTATACTTTCAAATATATTCCCTATAGAGGATAACATTTCTAAATGGCCTTGAAATCAATTTCAAAAAAGTTATCTTGGAAATTTCGCTATAACCTTGTTTTATGAAATAATTGAAATCATGAAATTTTTAAGATATTGAGATATCTTTCTAGGGTATATTTGGGAAAAACATTTATACCCTATAATTCACTATAATTTCATAAATATACCCTATGGAATTTATGGTTTTTTACTTGTCCTAAAATCATTTTTTAAATGAGTCACTTTGGTAGCTTCATTCCAATGTTTTATTAGAGAAGTTTCATATTGTGAAATTTTAAGAGTTGTAAGGAGACATACTAAAGTACCTTAAGTAAAATTTCAAAATCATATTTCAAAAATTTTCCAAGTGGAACATCATACAAGTTTTCTCCTAGGAAGAGGCAAAAAATTAGCAGTTCTTTCAAAAGTTACCATATCCTTCACTTGACAGATCAAATTTTTGTTAAAACAATGGATTGTTAGAGTATAAATATTATAGTACTATAGGAAAAAATTTCATATTCAATAGAGTTCAAACCTCATTCATCTATATGGAAGGTGGGTTTAACCTAAAACCCCTGAAAGAGGTAGGGGAGGAAGGATATATATATATATATATATATATATATATATCATCCATTTATATAGTCTACAAATTAGGGTTTTGAAATGGTGATTCAAAGTTTACTTCACCTTGTAAACCTCCAAAATGATCATTGATGGCTTATGAAGAAATAGAAGAAGTCCAATACTAGGTATGCAATTTGGAAAGTTGGTTATAATAGGTGCAAGGATCAATAAAAAATATGGAAGAAAAATGGAAGAAAACAAGGAAGAAATAAAAATTCCATGCATTCCATGGAAAGTCTCTTGGAGATTGATCCTAAAAGAGATATGTAGATCCAAGAAAACCATTAGAATGAGGAGAAAAAATGTGTTGAAACTCAACCACACATGGGCGGTATTTTATCACAATTGAAGAGTACAAATATTGAATCACAAAATCGTGATTTTTCATCTCCTCAATAGCCATGTTACAATGGATTCAAGATGATGCCAAGGAAGTACTTAATTTTGAATACTATTCTAAGGAATTTTCATGGTATTGGTCCTATAACATTGATATTTCAAATTGATCAATACTTTGATCTACACCAATTGACATCCTTAAAAAACTTAAATCTCACACCAATGTATTTAGAATACGATCAATAATTTGTATGGTATCAATGGCTCTATGAAAGGAGAAAATATTTTATTGTATCTTGTTCCATTTTTATAGAGGAATTGATAGAAAATTATGGTCATATTAAGAGTAATGAGTTCATTAGCCAATTAATAAATCTTTGGAAAATAATTCCAATTACAAAGAACATTTGATAATTCCAAATGTTAAGTCTTTGGGTAAAGAACATTTTAAAGGACAATTTGTTAGACTCCCTTATGGAACTTTAATAGAAAGCATCCAACATTGTTGCATCTCTTTAAGCCTAAATCCTTGGAGCATGTTTTCATTCTAGAAATTAAATTTGAAAGTAAACATATGACCGCTAGAATAGTGGACACTAGAAACTATAGACAACATCATGCTCCCTATACTAATCTCACTCAACTAATAAGGTTGACACCTCAACAAATATATTAAAGAAGAGAAAAATGACTATTTTAAAATTAGGACAATGAATACAGTAAAGGACATAAATGTGATGAGAAAAAATTGGTGTACATAAATTTTAAATAAGAATAAGAATATCAAGAATTGGAACCATCACAAGATCAAGAGCTAGCATGACATGACTCCAACAATAACTTGTCATGCATTGGCCAACATGAGTACTCGAAAAATGCTCAATACAAAATAATACATTGAAAAGGAAAATGTATTGTTGATTTATTCTAGCAATACCAATAACTTCATCAATTTCTAATTGTCAAAGCTTCTTAATTTTGTATTTCTAGTACCCTAATTTCAAGTAATGATTATAGATGGAGGTACCATGAATTATTCAAGGTAGTGAAATAGTATTAAGTTAATATAGGGGATTATTTATTATATATTCCCATTATTACAATCCAAATGTGTGCTTTCGATGTTGTATTAAGGGTTCAGTTGTTACAAACATGGGGAATAGTGGCCCTTAATTTTCAATTTTCATGAGATTTTCCTCAAAAGATAAGGAAATTTATATTAGAAGTGTCAAATGAAACCCTATAAATTGATAATTTATCATAGCTTGAAAGAAGTAATAAAAAAGGTACACCATTCTATAATTGCATAAATGTAGTCATTAGATGTTCAAAAATCTCTATCCTCTACTCCAATGGATTTCTAAAAAGCTATCAATAATCATTCCATGGTATTTAAAGAGATGCATAGAGGTATTTCACTTACTAAATATCATGACCATGGTATTCTTTTGAAATTTAGAAGTTCACCAACTAACATTAGGCCTTAAAGTATCCATATGCATAGATAAGTGAGATTGATCAATCAAATCAAGAAATGTTAGAGGCTCACATCACTCAACCTAACCATAATTCTTTCTATTGACTAATGATAATGGATAAAAAAAGGATGGTTCATGGTATATTTGTCTAGATAAATTAATTATATTGTATTCGTGAACAAAATACATAGGCTAAGAGCCAAATTAATTATATTAATATTCATGGGCTATGGATCATTACAGGTTCTAGAATACAGAATCTTTCACCAAACTAGGTATATGGGCATAAATTAGATCTTTAGGTACTAGTACATGGTCAAGGTTTATAGGAACAATTATTTAGGTACATAAATGAAAGGTTTTCTCATTATCCTATAACTCTATTGCTCCTGCATCATATTGTCGCATAAATTTTTCATTTATTCTCGATTAAGGGTATGGGGTATCAAAAAAAAATTATTCGTGATCCTAACAATCAACTCCCATACCACTTTGTCACATAATGGTTCCCTCGATAACTTGCATAATTTACGAGGTATCAAAAATTTTCCTTTTATTTTTACTAGATTGACAGTAAGCTTTGATACCACTTTGTCACATACGGTCCCCTTGATGGGCCTCAAAATCACCTATAATTTCAGGCCCTTCTGACCACCCTTTAACACATTTAACCTCTATATTTTCATTTGATGACATGTTTTTGAGATATAAAGTGTTCATTAGGAAGGTTTAGAGATAATTTCATATTCTTTCCTAATATTATTAATTTTGTAAAATATTTTGAGAATACTGGGAAGATTATGAATATTTGGAGGATGAGATAATCTAGAGACTTGCTCCCTACTACAAGATGGACCAATATTGGATAATAAACAAATAAGATATTATGAAATTATTGAAAAAAATCTACGGCTCCATTGATTGATAAAATCTAGGAATGTGCTCCCTACCATTTAATGAAGATTCCTAGCATTGGGTATGAGATCCACTTTTTGAGGGATTTTGAAGGGGAAAGTTGTCTTCTTTCAAGGAGGATGCTTCCTCATATATTTGTATAAGTACCAATTCAAATTTTTCTCTAGGGGCATGTGTTTCTTAGTCTTATTTTGGAGAAACATTTTTATTTAGCATCTCTACTTTCATTTCTAACATGGATGTACTTGGATTGATTCAAATAATGAAGTTGGGTGTCATTTTCAGCTTTTAAGGCTTGTTTTCCTTCATAGATATTTGAGTATAATTAGGCTTGGAAATCCCAATAGACTCAGAGCCCTATTGTACAATCTCTTTATCTTCTTTGAATGCCTATTTCACTTGCATTTCTTATTTTTGCATTTTTTTGCACTTAATATCCATGCTTCATTTGATGTATCTTATATTGATTAAATGATTGAAGTGCGTTGTTTTGCAGGTTATTTATGAAGTCGTGAGAATGATGCATATCTAGAAAAATATTTGAAATTCATATCCATGATTGATATACTTGGATTGGTTTACTAGCTCACAATTTTGGAATTTCTAGAAGTACCTTGTAGCAAAATAGTATTAATTTTCTATTATTTTTTAGCACGTGTTAACAAGGCTATTTTGATTTTATTCTGTTAGATTCAGTTAGTTTTTCAGTTGTCAAATGTCTTTGAATCTACAATTTGTTTTCATGTTATGAGTTGAAACTCATAGACCTTCTACTGTCATGAGTTCGAACAAGCACTACATGGGAAGTCATCATGAGTTTGGTGTCAAAGTTTTGGTCAAGAACATGAAATGATTTTTGAGTCTTTGGGAACTATCATCGAAAATTTTGATTCAAGAGGTTTGTGTCTAAATATTGGTCTGTTATAATATTGATATGTACATCTATTTACAGTTAAAGGGATTTTTTTCAGGGCAACATGGTTTGAATATCATACTTCTTTCCCGCTTCTTATATCCCATATTCCCATTAACATTCATCATTTATATGCCAATTCCCCATTTCATATTCCTATTTTACCTTTTCCTTTTTCACTATACTCTAACCCTGCATATCCTACTCCCTTACCCCTTTATTTCCTTCTAAAATATATCTCATCCCCATACACCCAGCCATTCATATCCCCCATTCCACTTTAGTCCTATTCCCTTTGATAAAACATCACTACACACGATGGTCACATAAATCCCATATCCCCATATGTTAAACCACCCCCTCATACTCATATCTATTACTCGAAATAAATTTTCGTTCCCATGCTCTCACATTATTTTCATCAAGTGGAGCGTTGAAATAAGCATCATTATTTTTCACACCATTAAAATTGATAAATCAAATTTGAATGTTCATGATGAGACCACCATTTTAAATTGAATTATGGATTTCTGATGGTTTATTTTTTTCATGGTTAATGATATTTCAAAGGCTAATCACAAGTTGAAGAACAAATTGCATAAGAACAGAGGTCTGCTATGCCATAGCTATGTGGGATGCTACGAAATTGTTGCGCAGTGAATCCCTAAGTTTTCCAGTGACCACACAACTTGATTTCATTACATATGAGGGTTAAATGGATCATACCACAAGTAGAAAGAGTCATTCCAACCATGGTTCTCAAATCAAACCAACTAGTTCTTGAAAATGGAAAGGTTCATCAACCCATGTTTCATTGTCGCCAATGCTGCACAAAAAACCTGTTAACATATTTTTGTAGAACAGTTCCAAACCACATAGAGGTGCATTTTGGGAAAATCAAGAATTTTTTTTTCAAGCATATATCATAGTACAATAAACTATTCCAATTTTTGCATAGGTGTCATGGATTGGGAGCTTCGAATACATTTTCAAGGCCTATTTTTCTGACTATAAAATTTCCTATTTTAGAGATGATTCAGAAGAGAAGTTTATGAGAATATGGTGAAGTATTTAGAGAACATGAGAGAGTTTTATGTTCAAAAATAGTTTCTCTATAATAACATCCTTCATATTTTACACATCTGTTATATTTTTAGAGGTACAGACGTTTCTTCATGGCCTATTTTCATAGTCTTTAGTGGATGGATTATGGATTTGTTTTGCATTTTAGTTTTTTGTGAAGGTTGTGAATATTGTTTTCATTATTATGAGATATATTCACCCTACAATGTTTTGTTTTTTATAATATAGAGCTTAGCCGTGTAAGAAATCAATTTTATATTATGTGTTACACAGTCGTTGTGTAGCCCCTACCTTCAAGTTTCCACATGTGTTATAAAAGTGCCAGTTGTCTGAGGTCATAGGGGTCAACGTGTTAAACATGTGGAAGCCACCTCATCCCATTTTCCATCATCCAAGTTTCATATATATGGATAAACATGACTTGGCAGCATGCTACCTAGTTGCTACCCAATCAGTGCACAACATTGTCAATCCACTGTCAGTTTTTTCTACTTTTTCTATTTTTGTTGTGATGGATATGGTTTGGAGATTTAGACAGTTGTCTAGATAATTTGTTCTTTAATATAGTGATAAAAATTATTATTCTTTTTCTTTTTACCATTTCAGAAAATGAATGTAAACAACAGTATATTTCTACTTTTAAGTTCGTTTTGATCCTCTCCATGGATCGAAGATACATTGCATCCAACTATTTATTAATATATTATGTATGCCTACACAAGATAAAAAAACTGAATGGAAAGAGAGTTGGAAAGTATTGGTATCAGATGTTATGGTCTAATATACCTATGAGTGGTTGTGAAATAATGTGATATGATATGAATTGGTTTTATCTAGTTGCATTGGTTGATTATTATTCAGTGATTGATTTGATGGTTCAGTTGGTTTTAGTGAATGGGTGATTTCATTCAGTAATTTTTTTCATAGTAATTATTTGGTATTGGGCTTAATGGTGGAAGTAGGTCCAGTCTGAAAATATGATGAAAATTGGCCTACAAGTTTGATATTTTGGGCCAAGTGGATCTAGCATTAAATATTATGAAACATGGTACATATAGGTGTTAAGGGTTGGAGCCTTCAGTGAGGGAGTCAAAGCTTCCTTCTAGTGGTAGCTGGTAAATCTGTTCAAGGGGTAGGAGCACCATTTCGGTGGGTGTCGGTAAATGAAATCAAGAGGTGTGAACTCCCTTCCAATGGGTGTTGGATAATGAGAGAAGGTTGTATCCTTCTACAGGTGGGTTCCTATGTACTAGTTATAATCTACACCAGTACGATATTGTAAGATGTCTTCCTATATAATAAAATAAGAAGACAAAATCGACGGTACAGGTTGTTTTCTCCCACATTGGGTTTCTGCCTAAAAATCCTAGTGTCCTCATGTGTTGCTATGTTGCTTATGTGTGATGGTTTATTCTGCTCTTACTACTCATGGTTATTGTTTAATTAAATTCTAACGAAGTAATGATGCACTGGTTAAAGTTGAACAAATGAAATATATGAAAAGTTAGATAACTGGATATATGTTATTTTCCTTTACTAAATTCACGTACATAAGTGGGTTTCATAAATAATAGTATCGTATGGAAACCAGAATAAGAATTTTAAAGTTGAAGTGATTTTAAAATGTCGATTCACCCCAACCCGTGCCCCCCCCCCCACACACACACACATTATTTTTCCCAACAATTGGTACTAGAGCAGGTCACCTCAGTTGAAGCTTAACCACTTGGAGTGGAACATGGATGATTTGAAAGAAGAAGATAACTCAAAGGAAGGAGTCAAAAAAATGTGGTAGTAAAAGTGATATATGATATGTAGTGATAATTATAGATGTTAGAAAATATTCATTTTTAGCATGACCTTGCTTTAAATTGATAAAAAATGAAGAATACAGAAAGAAAGAATTATCAGGTATGGTTTTTTTTTGTACTTGTGATCCATTTTCTTATTCATGTAGTAATGATTATAGTGAATACGACAATGAATCAACTGAAATTTCTCTCATCGGTAAAAGTGAAAGTAAGTATTCTGAAGAGAAAACAAATTCAAAATTGATGGCCCTAGAAGCAGAATAACAAGGAAAGTGAGAAACCATGGAGAATAAAGGTATGCCTATGCTAAGTAATGATAATTATCAGGAATGGAAAGAAAATATGAAGTCTAATCTAATGAAACTTGGTTCTAATTTTTTGTATTTAGTATGCAATGGTTTTATAAAAACAACTCCATCAGACGAAGAAGTGAAAAGTAAAAATAAACCTTTAAGTGACATCATTAATAACATACTTGATTAAACATTAAAAGGGGTTATGCATTATGCAACTCCAAAGGAAGTATGGATAAGCTACATGCAATCCATGAAGCAAAAAAAAAGGAATATTTCTCATGAGAAGAACCATAAGGTAATCTTGGTTCTAAAGAAAATAATGATGTATCAAAGGATGAGTATGTTATGCCAGATGGAGTCACTGATTTAGAAGAAGACGGGGTAGAGGAAGTTCTTAATCTTAGAAGAAAAATTGATTTTCCTGAAAAATGATTAACAATCTAAAGGATGAGTTGTAGGCATATGATAATAGGGATCATGCTAAATTAGTAAATGGTGTAGTAGTACCTAATCAATATTTTGAAGGACTTGAAACTAAGATCGTTTCTCTAAGAGCTGATTTTGAAAAGTCAAACAAGTTAAATGAAGAGCTACTTCAAGAATTTGAGGAACAAGATAATAGATTGAATAAAGATAGTATCGAATTAAAGGTGCAATTGGAAAAAGGAATGGTGAAGCAGTATGTGGAAAAGGAAAAAAAATGTCAAAACTGGAAGATGAGGTAAATATTCTAAAAGGTAAAATAGAAGAAAAGGATAAACATTTGAGATTCCAATATAGTACTAAGATCTTGGAAAACATTCTTAGCAGTCAAAGGTATCCTTCCATTAAATCTAGTCTTCGTTTGCATGAAATGTTAAAAGGAGAATCTAGTTCACAAGCTTGTGCAAGAATCTTGAAGGATAACAATACGAAATCTGAAATTCTTGTTAAAGAGATAAGAAGTCAACCAAATCAACATCCAAGGAAGATGGATTTTCAAAAGAAATCATGTGCTCCCAATAATAGAAACATTAAGTGATTCTCTCCTCTGGTCAATAATGTTGAATGCTTTATATGTTATAATTATGGACATGTAGCAGCCAATTTCAGTAGTAGGTTGTTTCAATATCAAGCAAGTAGTCATTTCACAAGAAGATTTTCATCCCCTAGATACTCAAATTATTTAATGGATATTGTTTTTCTTGCAACATATTTGGTCAAAAATTTATTGATTGCAATAGAAGTAATATGGAACATAAATATTATGATTCCTCTACGCCATTTTTTGGTCATATAATATGTTATCTTTGTAACAAGTTTGGGCATGTAGAAAAATAATGTAGGAAAAGTCAATGAATCTCCATAGACAACAAGGAAAGAAACCAAATAAGAATATTGTTACCAAAATACATGAGAAATATGGATCCACCAGCACTTCTCGTAATAAGAAGAAAGAAGAAGAACAAATAAGGTGTGGTCTATCTCTTTTCCCATTTGAAGATAAAGATGAATGATACATAGAAAACATATGCTCCCATCACATGACTGGAGATAAGAAAAAGTTTGAGTCTCTCAAGAAAAACAAATATGGTAAGGTTATTCTTGAAAATATTTCTCTAAAAAAAGTTATTGGAAAAGGTAGAGCCAAAATGAATAATTATAGAAGAGTAGCTGATACTTTTTTTTTTTTTTCTTCAGTCAAGAAACAATCATTATATTATCATAGAATTAGCATAAAAAAAATACATCTTCATAGGCTTAGGAGCTAGCTCAAGCCTTGCTCTAGAAAACATGAATCTTGAAGAAAATCTGAGACAACCAGTGTCATTGGTTATTGTTGGCTGGCTTGCAGGCTAAAGTTTGCAAAACAAAAAATAAACACAATTACAATTCATAGTATTCCACATTAAGGAGGAGGGTTCAACGGGTGGGAGGGGGGGGGGCGAGGCGTGGGCGGGTGGGATTTTGAAGGTGCAGAAAATAGGCTAGCACATTCGTGCATATGATAATCTCTGTGTTCCATCCAAACCTCCAAGGAGCAGATATTTTCATTTGTGCATCTGTGCCGCCAGCGAAGACTTTCCATTGAATTCGGGATCTCATTTTGCATCTGTTGGAGGTCATTCATATAAGTTACAAATTCATTTATTTCAACATACCTCTGCTCCCGTGGCATGTCAATATTGATCTAGATTTTTTTCAATTTGGCCGCAATAGAATCCCAGGTGGTCAAGGCCTCCACTTGGCCTAGGGATCAAGCTGGAGACAGAACCATGTCTGTGAATAAGTGGAAAATTTTAGTTGATTCGGAATCAAAGTTGGGCTCTGCGTCTTTATTTTATTCATCCACCCATGGGATGGAACCAACCCTAGGAGCATGTCCCCTCTGTCAGGGCATGTAGCCAAAACTATCAACACTGGTCACACCTCCATGAGAAGCATACCACCTGACAAGAGAAACACGCTGAATAGTACTGTAAGAAAATTGTTGAAGGAAACAACAAATTACTTTACCACAACTATTTCATGTCATGTCCTAGTGGGTTTGGAGTCCTGAAATACCAAATCCTCAAGCGCTTGTAATGAATACGTAGGTAGAGAAGGAGAAAGGTGCCGCAGTGGAGACCCAGGAGTCTAGAGAATCTCAGAAAACCAAAAATTCACAACCGAGACCACTTTCACAATCAAATTTATTATCCACTAATGCTTCCTTGTGGTAGATACAGAACCAATCATAGAGAGACCCTAAAACTACTCTAGCCACTCACGAACCAGGAAAGACATTGCATAATTCATTATTCCAAAAGGAAAAACAAGCCCCCGGATCCCATGGACATGCTTGAAGTAGGGGAAGACCCCTCCCCCTTCTAAACTTGGCCAAAGCCTGAGTCAAGTTGTTTACAGACCTGACCACTTCATCTCTAGATGCTCTCTCTTCATCGCCCAAGGTTGTCAATTAACCCACTAATATTCCCCTCTCAGAATAAATCTCTGCACACAGTGGACTGAGTATGGAGTACAAATCCACATAATAATTCCTTTGTGTGGCACATGTAGGCCCATCGAGATCCACGTACCAACTCACCTCCAACTAGCTCCGTGCATGATCACCACCATCAGGGAAGCATCTGATACATTATTAGTTCAAGGGCTAAAGAAAAACTATTCTAAGTGGAGTTCAAATGGATGATAAGGGAAATATAATTATGTTTACATCAACCAAATGCAAGGTTATAAAAGAAGAATCTAGAAATTTCATAGTAAGAGGACATACAAATGCAAACAAATTATATGTGTTTATAGAGAAGAATTCAACAATAAATGAGAAGGATAGTTCTTGTTCTTCATATTCAAAATAAAAGAAGATGGTATCTACTGTATTCCATTGTTATTAAAAGAGTACTTCTAACCATGACTGTAGAAGTAATGTGAGGTATATAATCTCGTGGAGAGCAGGTAATGGTTAGTAGGTCCATAGGATCAGTGAGGAATGATAACAAGGGGAGATATGCACAGGTATCTTGGAACATATAGTATAATCTCAGTGGGAGGTTTGGTTATGAAAATTCATAATTTTACTTTATATACATGAATTACATGAAGGTTCTTCGTATATATACGTGATTTTTGATCTAGACAGTCGTGTATGTTTCTTTGAGATAACGAAACAATGGGAAAAACACAAGGAGAGTTTTTTATATGCTTCAATCAGATATTATTTGACTTTTTGTTCTGACATTGATTTGTTACACTTTGTTGACGATGCTGAAATGTTACTTTATTATGGTTCATGAGTTTCTGCAAAATTTCATTGTTTCTTTGCTTCTTTGATGAATTTGTTGATTTATGAAGTAGAAATAATCAAATTTGACAATGAATAGTTGGCACAGGTTCAAGCGGAGAATTTTATATTCTTCTAATATTGCATTGTTGGCATTTATAATTCCTTGATAATTCCTTATTTTCATGATAAGTATATATCATTGGTGATACTACTAAAAACACATATGTTGTTGAAGTTTTGGATCATGACTATATATTTCTTAAGTTTCACTTAGTTAATTTGATCCTACATGATAGACTTGATGAAGAAGATGTGCATGCTATGGTTGATGATTATATCACTACTTTTTGACATCTATATGTTACTATCATTATGTCTTCTATGATGCATAAGTTTCATATGGTGAAATTATGGATGATGCATATATGTTTCTTGGGCTACATGTAAAAAGTTGTTATGATGTTGTTGCACAATCCTATGTAATATTCTTGATTCTCAATATGATGGTGATACATGATTATGATACATGTATATGTTACATATATGCTACATATTAAGGTGTATATGCTACTTGAGGATTATGGTTCTTCTTATGTGTGGAAATAGCATGATGATCTTGATGATATGAGATCAAGGAGACGAGTTACTAACAAAACTTTACTATAAAATATCATGCTAAAATTGGTAGATTGATGTCACTATGTCATGGGTTATCAATAATGGATGAATTGCAGATAAGGATATTATGGATAATTACTTGAGTTGCATTTTAGTTAAGCTATTTATGGTGTGATAATTCTACTTGATACACTTGATGAAGTATACACTATGGTCATTATTAATGTTGAAGCTTCTCCTTATCTTTAATGAATTCATGAATATGATACGATGGCATCATGATCCAAAATATTGCTATTGTTATCTATGAATTATAGCTCTTCATATACAAGGAAAATGCATGCTACATGAAGTCAAGAGGATGCTCATGATGTTGTCTATGTTGTTGCGATCAAATGTTCATGTTGTAGGTTCCTATATGGTGTATGATGGTTTCTAATGACTAGCATGGTCTTGATAACACACTATTTAGGTCTATGGTTTTGGTTATAAATTACAAGTTTGTCTCTTAATGTAAAGGTCATGTAAATACCCATGTTGTAAATTGTAAAGTTTGATCAATATGGACTATTGGGGAAAATTCATTGACGTATGTAATGCCATTATTTTTACCATTTGATGTAATTATTAGTCAAATATGTAAACCAAATACATTGGGTAATTGATTTAAGCATGAGTCCTTGGTGATAGGAAAGGTTATATTTGGTTGATACATAGATTCGTTTACTTCATTGAATATAGCCAAAAGATTTAAAATATGCTCAGGGGGAGAATGGTCAGTATGCATTTTTCAGATCTACAGTGATACTCTCTACAAAAGGGAGAGAGAAGTATTCATTTAGCATTTGTATCCCTTTTCCCTTGATGTCAAAGGGGGAGAAAAGCTTGATTTTGGAGTAGAATGCTTGGTGAGAAGTATTGAGAAAGAATCTTGGTGTTTTTCTTGGTATGGTTACAGATGCATTTTCAAGTATTTACAGGTGGTGATGACCAATCACCAAAGTGGTTTCCATAAAGTCTAAAGGGGGGGATTGTTGGAATTATGGCTAATGTGTTATCCTTGATGAAAACCTACTTAATAAAGATGTCAAAATTATGGTAACATGATGATTATGCAGGCTGATACATATGTGACATAGAGGATGGGCAAAGGAATGTCAATTTTAGAGACAGAGGAATGATAAAGGTGAAGTTTGGGAAAGTATACGGGGGTCCTGTGAAGCAAGGTCACATACATATGAGAGTATGGTGAAAAAAAGTCGCGTACATAATCTGCACCATGGTAACTTGAATACCATGGGTATTTACCATGGTATTGTCCCATAGTAATGAGTGTGCCAATGGTTATTTGATCATGTCAATGAATACTAATGGCATTACGAAGGGAATGGCCTAAGGTATTCGGTAAGGCTAAGGCTAAGGCTATATAAGGAGATGGAGATCAAAATGTTATGTGTACATGTGATGGATTGTTTATGAATGATTTGCTCAGAAGCACGTGTGCACCAAGAAGTAAGGAGAAGACTCAAATCTAAAAGATATGAAGTATGGCTAAATGTGTGCTTATTTGATGTACTTATTGAGAATGTCTAACAATGATAGATCTATAATTATAATAATTCCATGATCTGAATGAAGTATTCTAAATTATGTAATTCTGATAGTAATGGTTGCACAGTGTGAAGATTATGTTTACAGTGAAATTTTTCAGATCTATACACAGGTTTGTCTAAGGTTAGTCGTGTACATACAAAAATCTGCTTCTGGGTAGTCGCATATATATTCTGCAAAGTGTTTTTCAGTTTGTTCAGATCTATACATGGATGTTGTGAATAGTAATTGTGTACATATACGGATGAGTACTAAAGCATGCTCTTAGATCAATAATATGGTTTCTTGGATGGATATGCATCCACTTGTTATATTTTCATAGGTGGCACCCGAGGATTTGATGGGATCATATTGTGTTGTATAAATCACCCCGAGTCAGTTAGCCTCATGGAAGAGGCTCAGACGAAGAGAGAAGTTCCCCATCACTGGCTTAGAGGAGAAGAAACCCAAGTTACCACCAGACGGGAGAGATTAGGCCAAGTTGTTCACATATGTGATTTCAATTTACCCAAGTTATTGCCATACGGGAAGGGACACATCAAACCTGTTTTGTGTAAATCACATACATATGCTAGGGTTTTGCAGTGTGGCTAGTTGATGACATTTTATAAGTTCTGTTCTGATTATTGTTTTCTATTGGTGATGTATCTCTCATGATAATTTGTGTGTGACAATACTAGTTGGGTTGAATTGGTTATGAAATGGAATTTTTATTAGTTCTAACACTACAGTGTGGTGATCTGTAATTGGATCAGTGATCTGTAATTGATTCAGTACATGATGCAGTGGTTGTTTCAATAATGCAATGATTAAGATTGAATTTTTATTAAATTAAGATCGGTATGCAGGTATTATTCAGGGGAAGCGCATACATACACGGATATTCTTCATAACAGTAGCGTATACATTCTGACATATGTTTGATCAGTATTTGAAGTAAAAAAATTTGGTTTCTATGATGAAAAATTTATGCTATGGTATACATATGAGTGGTTGTATATTAATATGATCTGATATGA
Organism: Pinus albicaulis; assembly: GCA_034641835.2. NCBI lineage: Eukaryota > Viridiplantae > Streptophyta > Pinopsida > Pinales > Pinaceae > Pinus > Pinus albicaulis. The sequence continues at coordinate 736,091,531 of CM076571.1, read as the reverse complement.
ATTGGTTTGATCTAGTTTCATTGGTTGATTATTATTTAGTTGATTTGATGATTCAATTGGTTTCAGTGAATGGGTGATTTGAGTCAGTAATTGTTTTCAAAATTACTATTTGATATTGAGATTAATGATGGAGTTAGTTCCAGTATAATAATATGATAAAAATTGGCCTACAGGTTTGATTTTTTGATTCAGGTGGATCCAGTATGAAAAATTATGAAACTTGGTTCACATAGGTGTTGAGGGTTGCGCCTTTAGTGAGGGATTCAGAGCTTCCTTCCAATGGTAGTTGGTAAATCTATTTAAGGGGTAGGATCTCCCTTCCGGTGGGTGTCTGTAAACAATATCAAGGCGTTGGAACTCCCTTCCAGTGGGTTTTGGAGTATCAGAGAAGATTGTAGCCTTTTGCAAGTGGGTGCCTGTGTACTGGTTAGAGTCTGTGCTAGTACAATATCATAAGATGTTTTCCTTTATAATAAAATAAGAAGACAGAATCAACGACTACGGTGGTTTTCTCGCACATTGGGTTTCCATTTAAAAATAATGGTGTCCTCATGTGTTTTTTTGTTTCTTATGTGTTATGGTTTATCCTTATCTTATTTCTCATGTTTACTATTTAATTAAAGTCTAATGAAGTAATGATGCACTGGTTAAAGCCGAATAGATGATGAAATATATGAAAATTTATATAATTGGATATATATTGTTTTCCTTTACTAAAGTCACGTACATACACGATTTTCATAAATAAAAATAGTGTATGGAAATTAGATTGAGAAATGTTAAGTATAAGTGACTTTAAAATACAGATTCACCCCCCCCCCCTTCTCAGTATTTTTCCCAACAGGAAAACTAATTCAGGTGATGGTAGCTTATCTCTTAGAAGAGATGTAACCCCTACATTCCTTCTAAAAAATATTTCAATGAGGCTCTGAGGAATTTTTATCATGAATAAATAATGATAAAGCCTAAAAATCTGAAAACCTAACCCTAGGAGATGAAGCGCAAAAAGCTTATGGGCCCCAAGAGGGATAGTTGTAACATCAACTTCCTGGGGTCATAACTTTGGAAAAAAAACTTTGTTTTACAAACACAATAGCCTATTAGAAAGGACTATCTGAGGACAAAAAATTTCGACTATAGTTTTCTCATTTCCCAAAAACATGATGTTTATGGCATCAAAATAGCTCTAGAAGTTCAAGACCTAAAAATTTCTAAGAATGGAAAATTGCCGAAATAGGAAATTGTGTTGAAAAATAGGGAACTAACAGGAAATAATTTTGGGGGTATAAGTAGAATAGGAAGGTGGCCACCAATATCCACCTATATTAATTCCAACACATTTTTACATGGTTTTTCGTTGATTCACAAGGCTTCCACAAGGAAAAATTTAGCTCATTGTTTTCTTGGATACACCCAATGCATTGATGATCCTAATGAGTATGCACATTAATCTTTGAAAAATTATTCATTCAAGCCTTCCTTCTTTGCAGTCACACACCTTCTAAATTTAGGTATCCCCTTCTGTACCTCTTAAGTCCCTCAGGTGATCCGTTCCGCGGTAAGGTTTCCTCGAATATGAATAGTCTCAATACTTATGGATTCTTACAACAAAGGTGTCCATATGGCTTGCTCAAAATATTACAACATGTTTTTCATAGCATAGTTCATGGTGATCAATGTATGTCATAGGTTTCTAGTATCACCACAATGACCTTGTCGCTAAAATTTTGCTAGGTCCCTATAATACTAGTGTAGCCTCCTTATTGTTATCATTAGTGTAGCCCCATTATTGTTATTATTGTGCCCATGTAGCCCCCATATTGTTATTGTTGTGCCCCATATAATCCCACTATTGTTATTATTGTGCCCTTACATTATTATTGTTATGTAGGTTTTGATTATTTTGTGACCCCTTAGACTCCTATATATAACAAGGAGGTCTTGTCATTTATATCATCCAAGAATTTTTAATTTATGTGATGGAAAGGAGGTTTTCCCCTCAAAGAGACTAATTTTCAAGTTGTCAATTTTGTTAGTGTCAGTCATTTCTTTCTGTCACCACTGATCAAATGTGCTCTTACAAGGTTCTTGTTAGGGTCTTAAGTCAATTTTTTATGGTTTCAATAGGTCATAAAATAAAAATTTGGTCATTGGCTACTATTTCTAGATCAGTGTTACTCCCTTCAGTATTCATGGTTATCATTAATCATCGTGGTCATGTTATTTTTCAAGTGTACAGGTCATTGATCAGTCAAATTATCATATAGATCTTGGTCTAAGTCATCACTTGTAATTGTTGTCATCATGTTAGTTTCAAGTTAAAAAGACCATGTTTATAGTATTGAGTCCACATATAAAGGGAGTTATCATTTTAGGAAAGAAAATAAAGGTAAAGATACTACTTCAGTTCATAAATCTATTACTGCAAAACACATCACTTTGGTTTTTGGTTTCAAATGAAGGATGATGTCATGCCATCACATATGCAAAAAAGTGATTTTGAGTTTTAAAATATCATTCAAACTCTAAAATCACTCTTTTCATTCATATTTATCTCCAAACTGTTAGTGAGAGCCATCCAAGCACACTCATCATCGAAATTGCACTCTCAAAGGCATTTTTCCTCTCTCACGCTACGTTTTTCAAGAGCATGATGTGTTTTTAGTGGCCACCATGCACCTTCACTGTTTGAGGGAAAAGTATCATTTTCAAGGGTTTCCTTCAAAAAGAAAGTGTTCCAACATCTTCTTTGTGAGTAATAAATACCTTCCAAACTCCTCTTTTCCTCAGTTTCTTCAACATTGCAATGGTGAAGTCTCTCCTAGCCTCCACGTTGTGTTTTCATGGTTTGCCACTTGTGGTTGACCTCCAGCAGCAAACACTAGTTCCCCTAATCATAATACCCTTACCTAAACCCTACACACCTCTGAAAATATTTCCCTATCCCTACTCCCTCATTTCCCTAATCCCTATACCTAACCCTAGCTCCTATGTTGTGTGTTTGGCAGTTTTAGGGTTAGGACTGTGTTTTAATTCCTACAATCTATCCCTACATTATTTTTGTAATCATCCACTTTCATAAGCTTCCAAATACCCCTATCTACGTCCCAAAATTTTCCCTACCAACATATCTCCTCCCTATCCCCTACATTCCACCACCTAAAGCAAGTAACCCTAATTCCCTATTTTCAAAGTAAAATCTTATTTTTTTCATTTTCATCCCACTAGGGTTTTTTGTGTTATCTCAAACATAGAGGGAGAAAAGAATCCATACAAAAAATGACGTTAGATTAGTAACTATGAGCCCAAAAAATTCCAAGAAATCATAGCTTCACCTTTCCAAGATGTGGGTTACCTAAGGTGTACATTGCACATAGGGACATTTTTGCTTAAAAATGTGCTTCTGACTAAAAATAGATGAATTTTACAAAAGTGAAAGAGAATTTTGTCCATCATAGACCAAAGAACAACATTTTCCTTAATTTTATACATGAGTATTATGATTTTGAATAAATTTCAAAAATACAATTGCTACAGGAGGTTTTATGCACTTCTAAACAACTTGACTTCAAGACAATTTTTCAGGGGTTTGAAGAAGGTGTTTGCAGTGCTTGATGACTCTATTGTTTATCTTAAATCCCAATATTTCCAATGGTACCTTCATATATTGATTCGGAGCTCACAAAGGTAGTCAAAAGTTCCCTGCAAGATGGCGTTGCGCTTTTCCAATTTTTGCGTGATCAATTTTAAACCTGGATTCTGATCAAATGGGAAAGTATTTTTGAAAATTAAAATATTTTTTTATTCGTAACATGCCAAATAAAAAAAACCTCTCTCCATTTTGTACAAAAAATAATGGTTAAAGATATATTTACCTACCTTTGAGACCTATGTTTGCATCAAATTTCAAATTTTTGGGCAATTTTGCAGTCTTTGGTCCAAAAACGTAGTGTGCCTCACGCTGCGCTTTTGTTGGGGGCATCGAAATGGAAAAATATTTACATTTTTGGATTTTTCATGACTTATACATCACTTTCAGCCCTTTGGAGGGCCATGTCATCAAATTCTGGTGGATCAAAATGTCAAAACAACACCTTTTTGCCCTGCTTTTTCAAAAGTTCATCACGTTTTTGGAGTACTTATGGGAAAATTGATTTTTAGAGAGCTAGGAGTAGAATTTTTTAGTTCTTTAGGATTCTATCATGTACCAGACATGCATAGCTTTCTCCAACATCTTTTATATCAAGATTTGGACCTCAGTAAGGCCTCCAAAATCCTCTTGCACCCAATTTGATGTGTTTTCTCCTACCACGCTATGTTTTGCTAATATTTCACTACATTTTTTCCTAGAAGCTATTTTTTCTAAGTTGACTCAGTCCAACTCGACTTCTACTGATGTAATTTGCTATTTTTGATGTTGTAATGATGCCTTGAGGTGTAAATAGTCTATTTAGATTGAAAAATAGGTGGATACATGCCTGTAAATATCTTTCGTGGTCAAATTTATCAATTTTTCTATATTGAGGAGAGTTTTGTTAACCTCCCTAGTCTTTAGGTTTTAGGTGAGGGAATCATGTGGATTGCTCCTCCACTCCAGGATTTTACCCCTGAGAGAGGGGAAATGGTTTTTTGGTCTATATGTATGAATTTCTAAGTCATTTTGATGGTTGGACATCAGAGGCTGAGACTATTGTAGCTTGTACTTCATATTTTTGTTCAGGAAATCGAAGGACCAGTTGTAACTATTATCTAGGAATTCATGTGCAGTGAGTTTTTTATGTTGTATTTTCTCTGTTACAGTATTATATAAATGATATACATGTTTCCTTTCCATATCTTTCTTTCTTCAGTAATATTCCTAAAAGTTTGATAAGCAGAATTATTTCATCAAAGATCTATTTTGTTTGGGAATGTCATTTAAGTAATGTTCTTTCTACCTTAATGAATTCATGACAGATTCTCATTAAGATCATCTTTCATTTTCAAACCCTACACTACACCAACAAAATCATAAGCCCAACATAAAAGCATTACTACCTTACTCCTCCATATATTTGCAACTATAATACTTAATCTTTTAAAACCCTAGAGCTGACCTAACAAATCTGTTCTACCTCCAGTCAAACCCTTTGGTTGTGATTTCATATAGAGATCCCTCTCTGGTTTGGTTGGGCTAGCGACCAAACTAAAATCTTGGTTTGAGGTTACCTCCATCGATTCCTTTCTCAGCCTTGGGACATTGTGGAGGCTAACAAATCTATCTTTTCTTCTATTTTTTGATCTAGTTGGATAATATTTGGTATCAGAGCTTTGGATTGTAGGGTTTGGATACTTCAAACAGGCCATCTTGGAGTTTTCAATATAAGGTTTTTTATATGAGGCTTCAAAAGCGAAAAATTTGACCACATGGAGCCCAAATATTGGCTAACTTCATATAAAAATTTCAGATCTTGGTTTGCTATATTTCCTGGGATATGGTCTCAAAAATTTAGGGTTTTTACATGCTTCAAAATTCAGTCTCAAACAGATGTCATTGGGAAAAGCGTCATAACTTGATTTTCAAGCATCATACTTGAATCCCATAAAGGTAACTAAAATTCCATAGAATTTAGTTTATTTTGTATCAATTTCAAGGTTGAAGGTTGAAACAGTAACACGTGGCATCCTGTATAATGTTTTTTACTGAACCAATCCATAATCATGCCATCGTGGAAGATTTGGCATAACTATACCTTGAGGATTCCAATATTTTTCTAACTGATGGTGTTGGAAATAATACTCATAGGGCTACAAAAGGACGGAATTTTAGACCATGGAAATCTAAAATTAAATAGATTCAATATTTTCAATATCAAGTTCCAAAAATCAAGAAAAAAAAGTTGTGTATTTTTTTAAATTTTCACAAGTTTTGTTTGAAAAACCTGCCTAAATTAATTCAAAAGACATAATAAATCATATATACCATTATTTTGTTCCAATATGGCTAAAAAAAAATTCAATACTCCCATTAAGAAACTAGAAAGCTCTACTATGACACATGAAGAAGAGGAAGAGATGCAACATGATATATCAAAATTACGAGACCAAGTGCAACAAATTTCTCTCTCACTAAGAGTAACCAACGATGAATTGGAAGTGATGATGAATGTTAAGATGAATTATTTAGAATAAAAAATAATAGTACATATGGAAATCTTGAAGTATGGTCTAAAATAATATATGGAAGGTTTAAAGGAAGGTATGACAAAGTTGTTACAAGAAATGCTTCCTAATGGTGACAAGGTGTTCCATGAAACTCATGATGAGAAGAAAGGGAATGTTAATCATGATTTTAGAGACTCTAACTTTGGGTTGAAGATCAAACACATTGCAAATATCTATATGGGGAAGTTTGATGGAAATGATCTGGTAACATGAATACTACAAATTGAGCAATATTTTGATCAACCTGATGTGAAACACACACAAAAGGTACAAATTTCATATTATATTTAGAACCCAATGATTTTGTATGTTGTCGATGGAATTTTTCTCATAACCCACTTGTCACTTGGTCAATTTTTACGAAGGAAATGATAGCACATTATGAGGATACAAAGAGGAACACCTTCTTTAGCCAATTGGTAAAACTAAAACAAAAGGGTTCAATGGCGGAGCACATTGAGGACTTCCAAAACTTCAATATCAGGGTAATTGATATTTTAGAGGATCATAGGATCGATGTATTCATGGGGATTTTAGAGGATAACATCTAACATGAGCTTCTCCTTTGGGAACCTGATTCATTAGAGATGACAATAAGGGTGGCAAGAAAAATTGAATGAAAAATTATGGCAACAAGTAAGTCTAACACTCACAAATATAAAGACGAAAGTGTTGTTACTCCTAGCCTCCCACAACCTACAAGGTTGACAACAAAAAAACTGAAGGAAAAAAGAGAAAAAAGTTTTGTGTTACAGTTGTAATAGAAAATACACTAAAGGTCGTAAGTGTGTTGAGAAGAAAATATTTTACATAGATTATGAAGAGGAGGAATAAAAGGAATAAGAAACATCAAAAGAAGAGGATATATAGTGAGAACCAACCCTATAAAAATAAGAAATGATTCTAACCATATATTTTAATGCATTGGTGGGAATTACCACTCCTCAAACTCTCAAGATAGAAGCATATATCAAGAAAAAAAAGGTAATAGTGCTAATTTATTTAGGTAGTACCCATAATTTTATTCATTGTAAGATAGCCAAGGAATTGAGTTGTTTTCTATATCAACATGAGAGTGTCAAGTAATGGTTGCAAATGGAGGACCTATAAATTTATCTGCAAAGTACCATAATATCAAACTAGCCATGTGGGAATATGTATTTTGTAGTCCAATTCTTTCCATTCTAATGGGCGTTATTGATATTGTACTAGGAGTCCAATGGTTACAATCTTTGGGGATGAAAAAATTTAGTTTTCAAGAAATTTTCATAATTTTATTTCTGGGAAGGAAATGAATTGAGTAACTCGGGGAAACCAAGGAAGATAATTAGCGCTAGTGGCAAGACAAATATTTTTAATAAATAACAATGGGGTATAATTGCACAATTATGCTCACAAGATGGTTAAACACCGAACTCATCCATTTCTCTATATCTCTAAAAAGTCTTGGACAATGATTCCTAGGTATTTTAGACTCCCAAAGGACACCCACATATTCATGATTATGATCATGTTATTCACTTGATTCCAAGAAGTGTTCCTCCAAACATCATACCTTACAGATATCCATATACCCAACATAGTGAAATTGAACATATGGTTGCAGAAATTTTAGAGCCATGTATAATTCAACCTAGCCAAATTTATTTCTCTACTCCAGTATTATTGGTGCACAGAAGGATGGATCATGGAATATGTTTTTGTATTATAGGGAGCTCAAAAAGCTCACTATTAAAGAAAAATTTCCCATTCTTGTCATTGATGAATTATTGGATGAATTACATGGAGCAATTTTCTTCATGAAGATGGATCTTCATTCAGCATATCATCAAATTAGAATGACGACTGAAGACATTCCAAAAACAACATTCAGAACTAATGAAGGTCATTATCAATTTTTGGTCATGCATTTTGGTCTTACTAACGCACCTTCCACATTTCAAGGTTTGATTAATTCCCTTTTCAAACCCTTCCTTAAAAAAATTATGTTAGTAATTTTTTGATGATATGTTAATCTACATCAAGTCTTGGAAGGATCATGTTCAACATGTTAACAGGGTTCTCAAACTATTGGAGGAGAAACAATTATATGCAAAAACCTCCAAATTTTTCTTTATAGTACAGGAGGTGGAATATTTGGGTCATATTGTATCTCATGAGGGTGTTAAGGTAGAACTTAACAAAACTAAATCCATTAAAAATTGGAAAATCACCACAAAACTAAAGAATTTTCAAGGATTTCTTGGATTGAGAAGGTATTAACACAAGTTTTTTAAGAATAATGGGATAATATTTGCGCCTCTAACAGAATTACTAAAGAAAGATGCATTTCCTTGGACTCCAGCATTAACTAACTCCTTTTAACATCTTAAATAGAAAATGAGCCAAGCACTGGTATTAGCTACACCAGTCTTCAAAAGAGCCTTTATTGTGGAATTTTATGCCTCGGGAAATGAAATTGGTGTTGTTTTAATGCAAGAAGGAATACCTATTTGTTTTGGAATTTGTCCAATCAAGGGAAAGTATTTACACAAACCTATTTATGAGAAGGAAATGTTTGAAATACTACATGCACTAAAGCAATGACAACCTTACATAATGGGAAGACACTTCAAGTTAAAATAGATCATGGTAGTCTTAAATACCTTTTGGAACAAAGATTATCTTTAGAAGAGTAGAAATAATGGGTCACACAGATTTTGGGTTATTGTTGCAATGGAAATCACAAGGAGTTGTTGCTTCATGATCTATTGTCTAATTAGATCACCAGATAGAGTCAAGACTAAGAACACATGATAGATCAAAATCCCATATGATCATCAAGCAGCATGAAATTGAGTTTACGCTATGAGGAAGAGAAAAATACCTTGGCTCCTCATATTTTTTGGATATATATTGAGTTTGTAGTAGAATCCTCATGCTCCACTCAAGTGATTTGCTTCATTTGTTCACAATCTCAACACCTTCACATAATCACAAACTCTCATGGACGATAAGAGATATTCCTCATAATATTGTTAGATGAACAATGATATAAACCAATCACAAGATATGTTGAAACATAATTATGTAAGGGAGAGAACATAGATCTTAATTAATCACATAATAATGATACAGTGCTTTTATACCTTTTCCTTTGGCATCTCCTCTCCACAATCTGGTAAAGTTTCCCCACTTGATCCAAAGAATGAGCATGAAGAACACTCACATAATACTAAGTCCTCACAAGATCTGTATATGGTAGCAAAGTGGCAGCATAAAAACAACATCTCAACTCATCAAAATTATAATATGGCTCCACAAAACTCAAAAAATACCCTAACCCTCTCAAATGATCCAGTATAAATAGGTAGAAGATAGGTCTTGAGAGGAAGGATATGGATGCTCAAGATGACTATAATTTACAAAAGCTTCTATTTGATGAGTCTTGGCCAACTTGAATAGGTGAGGAATCGAATTGATCTCCTAGGGACTATGTCATTTTGGAACATTCCCTTGGCCACAAGCACATAAAGGGAAAAATAGGGCCTTATTCGCAGGCACAAGAGGGATTGGTAGCCACTATAGACCTTTGGCCGCAACTATAAGCCTACTTGACCATGGTTAAGGGTTAAATTGGCTCAAAAATTCACCCCCTGTTAGGAAATATTCAGCTGACTATTAGGGCTAAGGGTCAGTGGTGCAAGGGTAGAAAAATAGGATTAAAATATGCCCCCTAATGTATGAGGTTAGAATGAGAATTTTATGTCTTAAATACATTATGATGAAAAATAGAGGTCAAAGCGGCAACAGGGAAACATAGCCAAGGATGCAGATTAGAAAACACTGGAGCTAAAGTCTCAAATATGTTGATAACATCCCGAGGTGAGCATACCCATGCTCGATCATAAGGAAATATGAACATGGCTACCAAACATAAAATGTGGATCCATGACATGAAGTGCTAGAACATGGACCCAAATCTCCAAGGAATGGATATGGTCATTTGTGTGTCTGTGTTGCCAGTGAAGACTTTCCCCTGAATTCGGGATTTCATTTTCCATGTGTTGTAGGTCATTAATATAAGTTACCAATTCATTTATTTCAACATACCTATGCTCTCATGGCAAGTCAATATTGATCTGGATGTTTTTCAATTTGGCCGCAATAGACTCCCAGGTGGTTGGGGCCTCCACTTGGCCTAGGGAGCAATCTAGAGACAGAACCATGTCCATGAATGAGTGGACAATTTTAGTTGATTCGAAATCAGAGTTGGGCTCCCTGTGTTGTTTTTATTCATCCATCCATGGGACGGAACCACCCCTGTGAGCATGTCCCCTTTGTCAAGGCATGCAGCCAAAACTATCAACATTGGTTGCACCTCCACAAGAAGCATACCACTTGACCAGATAAACACACCAAATATTACTGCAAGAAAATTGTTGAATGAAACCACAAATTAATTTACCAAAACTATTTCATGTCATGTCCAGGTCGGTTTGGAGCCCTGAAATACCAAATCCTCAAGCACTTGTAATGAAGACGCTGGAAAAGAAGGATCAAAGTGCCGCAGTGGAGACCCAGGAGTCTAGAGAATCTCGGAAAACCAAAAATTCACAGCTAGGACCACTTTCACCATCAAATTTATTATCCACTAACACTTCCTTGTGGTAGCTACAAAACCAAGCATAGAGAGACCCTGAAACTACTCTAAGCACTCACGAAACAGGAAAGACATTGGATAATTCATCATTTCGAAAGGAAAAACAATCCCTCAAATCTGATGGCCATGGTTGAAGTAGGGGAAGACCCCCCTCCCTTATAAACTTGTCACTAACAACCTATATTTCTGCCCCTAGCCAAAGCTTGAGTCAAGGTGTTTACAGGCCTGACCACTTCATCTCCAGACGCTCTCTCTTCATCGCCCAAGGGTGTCAATTAACCCACTAATTTTCCCCTATCAGAATAAATCTCTGCATGCAGTGGACTGGGTATGGAGTACTAATCCTCATAATAATTCCTTCGTGTGGCACATGTAGGCCCATCAAGATCCACGTACCAACTCACCTCCAACTAGCTCCGTGCATGATCGCCACCATCAGGGAAGCAACTGATACATTTTTAGTTCAAGGGCTAAAGAAAAATATTCTAAGTGTAGGTCAAATGGATGATAAGGGAAATATAATTGTGTTTACATCAACCAAATGCAAGATTATAGAAGAAGAATCTAGAAATTTCATAGCAAGAGGATATATAAATACAAAAAAATTATATGTGTTTATAGAGAAGAATTCAGGCATAAATGAGAAGGATAATAGTCATTCTTCATATTCAAAGTAAAAGAAGATGGTATCTATTGTATTCCATTGTTATTAAAAGAGTACTTCTAACAATGACTGTAGAAGTAATGTGAGGTATATAATATCATGGACAATAGGTAATGCTTAGTAGGTCCACAAGATCAGTGAGGAATGATAACAGGGGGAGATATGCACAGTTATCTTGGAACATATAGTATAATCTCAGTGGGAGGCTTGGTTATGAAACTTCATAATTTTACTTTCTATAGACAGTTTACATGAAGGATCATTGTATATATACGTGATTTTTGATCTAGAAAGTCGTGTATGTTTCTTTGAGATAAAGAAACAGTGGGAGACACACAGGGAGAGATTTTTATATGCTTCAATCAATTATTATTTGAATTTTTGTTCTGACATTGATTGGTTACACTTTGTTAACGATGCTCAAATGTTACTTTATTATGGTTCATGAGTTTCTGCAAAATTTCATTGTTTCTTTGGTTCTTTGATGAATTTGTTGATTTATGAAGTAGAAATAATCAAATTTGACAATGAATAGTTGGCACAGGTTCAAGGGAAGCATTTTCTATTCTTCTAATATTGCATTGTTGGCATTTATAATTCCTTGATAATTCCTTGGTGTTCATGATAAGTATATATCATTGGTGACACTACTAAAGACACATATGTTGCTGAAGTTTTGGATCATGACTATATATTTCTTAAGTTTCACTTAGTTAATTTGATCCTACATGATAAACTTGATGAAGAAGATGTGAATGCTATGGTTGATGATAATATCACTACCTTTTGACATTTATATGCTACTATCATTATGTATTCTATGATTCATAAGTTTCATATGGTGAAATTATGAATGATGCATATATGTTTCTTGGGCTACATGTAAAAATATGTTATGATGTTATTGCACAGTCCTATGTAATATTCTTGATTCTCAATACGTTGGTGATACATGATTATGATACATGTATATGTTACATGTATGCTACATATGAAGGTGTATATGCTACTTGAGGATTATGGTTCTTCTTATGTGTGGAAATAGCATGAGGATCTTGATGATATGAGATCAAGGAGACGAGTTACTAACAAAACTTGACTATAAAATATCTTGCTACGATTGGTTGATTGATGTCACTATGTCATGGGTTATCAGTAATGGATGAATTGCAGATAAGGATATTATGGATGATTACTTGAGTTTCATTTTGGTTAAGCTATTTATGGTGTGATAATTCTACTTGATACACTTGATGACGTATAAGCTATGGTCATTATTAATGTTGAAGGTTCTCCTTATCTTTAATGAATTCATGAAGATGATACGATGGCATCATGATCCAAAATATTGATATTGTTTTATATGAAATATATCTCTTTATATACAAGGAAAAGGCATGCTACATGAATTCAAGAGGATGCTCATGATGTTGTCTATGTTGCCACGATCAGATATTCATGTTGTAGGTTCCTATATGGTGTATGATGGTTTCTAATGACTATCATGATCTTGATACCTCACTATTTAGGTCTATGGTTTTGGTTATAAATTACATATTTGTCTCTTAATGTAAAGGTCATGTAAAGACCCATGTTGTAAATTGTAAAATTTAGTCAAATATGGACTATTGGGGTAAATTCATTGACGTATGCAATCCTATTATTTTGGTCATTTGATGTAATTATGAGTCAAATATGTAAACCCACTACGTTGGGTAACCGATCTAAGCATAAGTCCTTGGTGATAGGAAAGGTCATATTTGGTTGATACATAAATTCATGTAATTCATTGAATATATTCCAAAAGATTTAAAATATGCTCAGGGGGAGCATCGTCAGTATGCAGTCTTCAGATCTATAGTGATACTCTCTACAAAAGGGAGAGAGAAGTATTCATTCATCATTTGTGGCCCTTTTCCTTGATGTCAAAGGGGGAGAGAATCTTGGTTTTTGTAGTAGAATGCTTGGTGAGAAGTCTTGAGAAAGAAGCTTGGTGTTTTTCTTGGTATGGTTACAGATTCATTTTCAATTATTTACAGGTGGTGGTTGTTATCACTCAGATTGAACCTCAGGCTGAGAAAGGAAATTCTGAGGTAACCTCAAAACACCCTTAGCCAAGTAGCTAGCCCTACTAGGTCAGGAGAGGGCTCTCTCCATATAGAGCACAAACAAGATGACTGAGGAAATAAGATATTAGGCTAGGTATAATTGCTCAGGGTTTTGATTATTTTTATTTGGTTTTGCAGGGTTTTGCTCGATCAGGAGGAGTCAAACAGTCAAGGCAAGGAAATTAGGTCAAGATTTGCAGGGTGTTCTATGGGGAAAGGTAGATACAATGTTTATCACTTTAGGGTTTTGATGATGGGATGATGAAGACAAGTGAGAAGCTAGAAATAGCATGGTGAATTCATGGTTTCTTTCTAAACTAAAGAAATTACAAATTGTGGATATCTACCCAAAACAGAGCATAGAAATTATGGATTATGTTTCATCTAACTTGTAAACATTCACTTAATAGAAATGAAATGATGGATAAAATACAAAAAAAATATAAAATATGAGCACAAAAAAAGAAACTAAAACTAAACAAAATACCACATGGATCCCATAAAAATAGTTGCAAATTTGACTAATGTCCAGGCCAAAACTGATACAAAATTGTGTCCTTGAGAAGCCAAACCTCCAAAAGTGTCCAACCATTACAATGACTAAGAAAATATATAATATAGACCTCAAAACCACTCTCCCTAGCCTCAAGGAGTCGAATATATGAGATAGGAATCATTTTCACCTACTCCCAAACAAGAAACTGATGACTAGGAAGACCCAACAATTTGCCTCTAAAAGAGAGGAAACTGATTCATTTGACCTCTAGAAGACACACCTAATTTATTTACCTTAGATAAAAGTGAAAACATGAAATTTACATTCATGATGACCATTTACATTATTAATTTCTTCATTTTCCCAAGTAAAAATTCAAACTAGAGTGAAACTTCAAAATTTGCTAAAGATTGTGAAAAATGCATTTTCCTAGCTAATGCGCAGCACCTATACAAAAAAAATGATCTCTTTTGAAAGCAACTTTTGAGTGCCTTCCCGGTGTCCAAATCAGCTCCATGATAGCTCATTGGAAATATATTTGAGTATAGTTTCCAAATATACATCCAGTTTCCAAAATTATGCTCATTTTCCCTATCAAAAAGTGAATCTCCCAAGACTGGTAAACGCGTAGTGACTAGGTCAAGAAGGAGGCAGAAACCTGAAAATTTGGTGGTTTTTTGGACTTTTAAGGGACCATTTTGCCTCCAAATTTTATGAAACTTTATAGGGTTGATGTATTCAGAATTATAAACATAATGGTGGTGGCAATTTTTTATTTATATTCCAAAAAAAAAAGAGCAGCTCCTAGGTCGCTATGCATTTGGCAAATTTTCTGAGTGAAAAAATATTCAAAAACACATAATTTTCACATTTTTGAAGACCACATTTGGAGGCCTTCCTAGTGTCAAAATTGGGCCCCATATATCTCATTGGAAATATATTCAAGTCGAATTTCCAAATCTACCTTTTTTTTTCTTATTGGAGTTGATTTTCCTTGTCAAAAGTTGTTTTTCCCAAGACTAGTCAAAAAGTGTTGAATGAAGGTGAAGAAATGCAGAGTGTTGGTGCATGAAAATTTTAGGGGACTTAATCAAATCCAAATTGAACTCATGAAATCTAATTTGAAATATATCTCTATCAACTTATCATTTTACTGATCAAGAAAGTCATTTTGACACTCCAACTATGAGAAAACTTGATTTTCCCAAGGTCACACCAGAAGTGCAGCAACTCTCTTGTGGCACCTATATTTTTGAAATTGCTCTAAAACCATGACACCTATGTAAAAAATGAATGAGGTTTTAATTCCTTGACCTATTATGGACAAGAAATCTCTCATTTGTTTCAAATTCACCTCTGTTTGGTCAGAAACACAGTTTGAAAAAACTGACCCTATGAGTGGCAAATGACTTGACTCTTGGAATGACTTCTAAAAAAATGATGGAGACATGATGTTTATGATCTTAAATTACCTCATAATTACTGATATGACCTACCTTATTTCTCCTCTACACAAATTTCTCGTTTCCATAGCAAACCCTATCTCAGTGGGAGAGGAAATTAGGGTTTGTGAAACATTCTCACTCTAGTAGCTCTTTTGTGGTTGCTAGTTCATATATGATGATTTATCCTCCTTTCTTACATGATTTCTTCTTTGGTGTTTGTTCCTCACTGAAATTTTTGTCTTCCTCTTCAGAAATTGTGGGCTTGAAGGCTTTGGAAACCCTAGGGTAAATGGAATGAGATGAAGGGAGTGAGAGGTGAAATGAATAGCTTAGGAAAATGGAGGGAGTGAATGTAAATGAAGACCTAGGTCTATGAAAACGCTAGGATTTAACACTGTCTATGACTGATATGTGTTTAGGGACATGAATATGGATATGATGCATGAAAATGGGAAGGAAATATAAACTAGGGTTTCATAGAAATAAGCACTTCAAACTTTTTATGAAACACCAAATATATTAGAGAAGACGTGTCTTAGGCTCCACTTACTAATTTAAAGCCCTTTGAAGAAATTTGTGAGGAAATGAAGCTTGTTGGAGGTTGTGAAACCCTTTGAAATCTTCCCTAAGAAAACGCGCAACGTCCTAGAAGAAAGCGCAGCGTCCGGTCAAACAACCAAGGATAAATGCGCAATTAATGTGTAAATTTTTCAGCAATTGTCAGGAAAACGCACAGTGTCTGAGTGAAAACGTGCAACGTCCAGTCAAACGCACAGCGACTAGGGGTAAACACGCAACACCGTGAAATTTGACTCAAAATTCTTGAAAACTTTGAAATTTCTCCTTTGCTGGAAACTCCTAATGGATGAATGAAGGAAATGACTTGCTTTTAGGTGTTTGAATGGTTTTATAGCTTTAGTGGTTTTGAATTTTCAATTTGAATTATCCACTTTTTCTATGTTCACTTTTCCCTTTGGACTTTGGCACTGATACTCTTTATCTTTCTAACTTCTTTGGTATTTTTAGATTGATCAATTCATGGAGTTTGGCTTTTCTTTGCTCCACTTAGGCCGGAAATGATTGCATTTGATAGCTTGAGATGAATTTATTACATAAGAGAACATAAATTACATTTGGAAAAATATAAATAAATTACATATTGAATTTTATATCAAAATGACATTTTGATATAAAAATCATTAAACTCAAAAAATACAACTTTGAAAGTATGATAATTACATCATGATAATCTTATTTAGTCCCTCTCATATATGTGCTGACCTCATCTGAAATGAAGGAGTGACCTTGAGAAATATAAAAACTTAATGACCTAATGGGACTTCTTTAGACCTGATTTTCATGAATGAGATTTTAACAAGACTTCCTGGTGAAAAGAGACATCCATAGGTGTTTATGCTCAAGGAGACATGAGAATGAGTCAGCCAAAATGATCTTCTGAGGGAGAATGAAGTTTATTGACAAGGACAACCACCAGTGGAACAATTTTATATCATGAGCTAAGGGAATGATTGAAAATTTCTTTATAATGGACACCTAAGATGCACATGCAAACTATGTTTTGATCCCTGGTGGAAGTATGCAAATACTGACACTAACATTGGCTCCATCTAGGGATGGTAGCTCCTTGGAGGTGCCAAGAACACCGTAGACCTAGTGCCTATTCAGTGGGCATGGATTCAATAGCTAAAGACTAACTGAATATTAAAAAATTGACTCAATAAACTGAACTGACTTAGACTAAAACACAACTAACAAACTAAAAAAAAATGCTCATAATTGATCTTATTCAACAAAACCTACTCTAACTAATCCATTCATCACTTGATCAAGTAAAATGGAACAACCAATGTAACCATGTAAGTATTCTGGCTGTTGTTTGAATTTTCCACAAGTGCTTGCTTATGAGCAAGAAGAAAGAATGGAGTGTAAAAACTCTGGTAAAATTTATAAGTATATATTTTTATTGATAAAATATGAGATATGATTACAATGGGGAATCACCGAGGCTTTAAATATAGCCTCATGGTGTCCCTTGGTGAAGAGGCATGATCTTTGATCATGCCCTTTCACTTAATAAAACCTAATATAACTATATCTAACTAATAATCAATAAAATATACATAACATTGCCCCTCTCTTAAAGATTCTTTGTCCTCAAAGTATACGTAATAATGGACAATGTTGATGAATGCCTGGGTTTCTTGAGTGGCGAGCTCTTGCTTCCCACATTTTAAAAAGATCATGGAGCATCTTCTCGAGTTCAATCTTTTGGTGATGTGGATAGCAATAAGATTTGATATTGACAGGGTTAGGTCCTTTCTTGACTTCTATTGGATATTCATGTTCCTTATTAGGAGGTATTTTTATTGGTAGATCCTGGAATACTTTTTCGTGTGTCCGAACTAATCCTTGTTCCTCTGGTGACTCTTCGTGGCTTCCTTTTGAAGATAACATTTCTAACTGATGACATTGTACTCTAGATGCTGGCACTCCTGTTTGAATCATCTTCGTCATTAGAGAGGAAGATACGACTTGATATTCTAGGGCTTGGAATCCATACAACCTATGTTTCTGCCCTTTCCACTTAAAACTTATAAAATGCTTTTGATGGTTGGCAGAATAAGTACCTAAAGTTTGTAGCCATTGAATTCCTAAGACCACATCTACTCCTCGTAATGGAACGGTGTAGAATGGAGATTCTAAATGAAAGTTTTTTATCTGTAGTTTGACTTTATGGCATTTCCCTACTTGGTCAATCTTCTTACCATCGGCCACCATTACCTTCATATTAGGCATGGGGAAGGTAAAGATGTTAATTCTTTTTGCCATGGTTGAATCTAGAAAATTGTGGGTACTGCCAGTGTCGACGAGAACCATTACGTTGTTGTTCTTGATATGTCCTCTTAACATTAGGGTTTGAGGTTGCAATATGCCTGTCATAGCTGGTAATGACACTTGCGGAATAGTTTCCCCATCCACTTCTAGAGAGAACTCTAAGTTGTCTTCTAATCCTTCTATATATGAATCATTATTGTTAGCGTCATTATTTGCTTCACAACTATATAGATTTTTTGCTTTTCTATTAGCACATATGTGCTTAGGGTCCCAGTTTTCACTGCAACGCTTGCACTTGCCCTCTCTCATTCTTTGGTTTTCCACACTAGATTTTTCTTCTTCACGAAGATGGAGTGGGACATATTTTTTGTCATCTATATTTTCAGATTGAGGAAATCTTTTTCTCGAATATACTTTTTCTGGTTTTGATAATCTTTCAAATTTCTTTTCAGCAGCTTTTGCTTTTTGCCTTGCTACTTCTACTGATGTAACTTCATGAAGTTCAAGCTCTTCTTGTATATGGATTTTAAGTCCTGAGATGTAAGACTGGATTAGACGAGATTCTGACAATCCCGGTACTCGTGTTGCCAAGGTCTCCCATTCTCTAGTGTACTCATCCACATCTCCTTTTTGGCGTAATTTGATAAACGTTGAAAAAAACCTTTCTTCTTTTATGCCTTGAAACCTTTTGAATAATGCATCCTTAAATTTCCTCCAACTGATAGCAAGCGTCGTCTTTTTCCACCACATATACCAATTATATGCTTCTCCTTCCATTTTCATGGAAGCATGCTTAATTTTTTCGTCATCACTAGTAATGTCATAAATCTCAAAATATTCTTCCGCTTTATTAAGCCATGCAACGCTATTTTTTTCATTATCATCAAGCTTGGGTAGCTCGATTTTGGATTTTCGCTGATATGCTAATGGTGGAACAAGAAGAGGATATTGATTAGAAAATGCATTCTAGAGCTGCTTATTTTGAAAATCTACATCACTATCTTCTTGATGATGTGGGGAATCAGTTTTTTCCTGATGCTCTTCTGAGTTCCCTGAATCTGCGGAATTGTTTTGTTGATTTTGTTCCATGTTAGGAAATATTGGGGATTGTGTCTAACTTAACTTATCTATCTTATCATTTAGCTTATTAAAGAATTTTGTGGTCTCATGATGATTTTGCCACATTTGTCTTTCTATTCGATTTGTCGTGTCATGAACCTTTTTGATGTCGTCGGAATGTCCTGCAACTGTACCTTCAAGATCAACTAATCGTTTTCCGAATTCTTCGGAATTATTATTGATTTGTTTCTCGAGATCCACCAATTTCTTCTGGAATTCGGCCATCAACATCGATGAAGACATTGAACGTGTATGAAGTGGGGAATATTTTTTGCCAGTTTTCCCCTTTTTTTTAAATTAATTAATTAATTATTATTTAATTAATTAATTAAATTAATTTTTTTTGAAATAATAATAATAATTATTATTATTATTATATATATATATATATAAATAATAATAATTATTATTATTATTATTATTATTTTATTATTTGAATTATATATGTATATATATATATGGGGAAGAAATTTTGTTAACTTTGAAAAGTCACCTTGTTTTTAAAAGTCACATTGTTTTTAAAAGGGTGAATGGGTTTTAATACCATGGGCAGTTACCATGGGCTCCAAAACCACGAGCTTGTAAACCACGAGTAATTACTCTTCCTTATTCTTTTTACTTTGTCTTCACATGTACGTATATGTACTACTTTATATATATATCTCTTTTTACTTTTTCTTTTTTTCTTTGGAACTATTTTCTTTTAAATATATTTTTTTCCTTTTAATTTATTTCTCCCTTTATGTTAACTTTCCTTCTTTCTTTTATTTTAAAAAACAAATGTTGCTACACACAAGCACTTGGTTTTTTAAAAAAATCTACAATTTTGGAATTTTCTTGTAATTCCTTAATTCTGGGTGATCACACAGATCCCGAAGAGTGATGGCTCTAATACCAATGGAGTGTAAAAAATCTGGTAAAATTTATAATTATATATTTTTATTGATAAAAGACGAGATATTATTACAATGGGGAATCACCAAGGCTTTAAATATAGCCTCATGGTGTCCCTTGGTGAAGAGGCATGATCTTTGATCATGCCCTTTCACTTAATAAAACCTAATATAACTATATCTAACTAATAATTAATAAAATATACATAACAAAGAACTAATAAAAGGAAACTCCCATGAAAACTTGTCAACATATTGAATCTTGATGAAATTGCGAAGCACGAGCCCACCGACTGACCTCAAGAATGCTGCGAAAGGATCTTCATAGGAATACATATTGATTTCCATCCCATCTAATACGTTATTGCTCTACTCTAGGTAGTCTTCGTACCTTGGTTTTAAAATTTTCCTAACATCTGTGATTTCTTTCTTTGATGACTGCAAGAAGTTGACAAAAGGATCCTGAAACTCGTGAATGACTAATTTTTCTTGATGATCAACAGAAAAACAAGAATATTCTTCATTACTCTCCTGATATGACTACAAATCTTGGTATGAGCTTTGTAATGAAACACCTACTAAACAAAACAATGAACTTGGCTGTCGAATCAAGTTTATATCAACACTCTTTTCAGGGTCATAGTTAGCTAATGCATGTCAAACCAGGGGTAACTCCTCAAACCGAGAATGTGTATTAGGCTGAAGAATGTACATGTATTTATACATGGAGGTGAGGCTATTGGGATTCATCTCCCGATGACTCTTGGCCTTCCTTATTTCCTAATATTCTTTATTATACAATATTACATATCCACACCCAACCCATAGGATTAGGTGTCAACATTCCCCCCTTTGTCTCCTTTGTCAGAAGGGATGTTGGTGAGCCCAAGCATCGATCTAAACTTTTCAAACTTTTCTCTTCCAAGTGCTTTGGTGAAGATATCAACAGTTTGCTCATTTGTGGAACAATGATGTAGATGGATGGTTTTGGCTTGAACATGATGTCAAATTAGATGGTATTTTTTATTGATGTGCTTTGTTCGATCATGGAACTTTGCATTCTTGGCCAACTTTATTGCAGAAGTGTTGTTGATCATGAGTGGTGTGGAATACATTTATTTCATTTGCAAATCTTCTAGGATTTTTCGGAGCCACACAATTTCCTTTATCTCTTCAGATGTTGCCACATATTTTGCCTCGGTTGTGGAATCTTCTGGAACTGACTGTTTGCGTGATCTCCATGAGACAACTCATGATCCAAGACTCA
Source organism: Pinus albicaulis (assembly GCA_034641835.2). Lineage (NCBI taxonomy): Eukaryota > Viridiplantae > Streptophyta > Pinopsida > Pinales > Pinaceae > Pinus > Pinus albicaulis. The sequence goes on along the minus strand of CM076571.1, from coordinate 736,069,837 downwards.
TGGTGTAACCTGTAGTAGACACCCCTATTTCTTTGTCGCCATGAAAGTATAAATCAGAGTATCCGATCAAGCTGAAGTCACCCACCTGTGTATATTTTATTCCAAAGTCTTCAGTCCCCTTCAAGTACCTTAACACTCTTTTTGCAGCAGACCAATGTACTTCACAAGGTTTTTGCATGAACCTTGAGAGGATTCCAACAGCAAATGAAATGTCAGGTCTGGTGGTGGTTCAGGTCTGGTGGTGGTCAGGTAGATAAGACTTCCTATAAGTTGTCTATACTTAGTTGCATACTCAAATTCCTTCCCTTCAATAGATGTGAGCTTCAAGTTTTGTTCCATTGGAGTGGTTAAGGGATTACATTCATCCATGCCAAACTTGTTCAAGAGATCTCCAATGTACTTCTTTTGAGAAAGAAATATAAATTTAGGATGTTGAAGTACTTCAATACCCAGATAGTAATGAACATGACCCAAATCAGTCATTTCAAAACCTTTCTTCAATTCTTTCTTCATGGATGCAATATAGCTCTCATTTTTCCGTGTTATCAAAAGATCATCTACATATACCACAAGATATACAACTATTTTTCCAACTTTCTTAACAAACAAAGTTGCATCATCAAGATCAAAATGTTTGAAGTCAAGTTTCAGAAGATGCTCGGTTAATTTCTCATACCAGGCTCATGGTGCTTGATTGAGGCCATACAAGGATTTTATAAGCTTGCAAACTTTGTGTTCTTGACCCTTTACAACAAATCCTTCTGGCTGGGACATATAAACTTTCTCCTTTAGATCTCCATTCAAAAAATTTGTTCTTACATCCATATGATGGACTTTCCATCCATTCTGAGCTGCTAAGGCAAAGAGAGTCCGAATGGTGGTCCATTTTGTTGTGGGAGAAAAATTTTCTTCATAATCGATTCCTTCTTTTTGTGCAAAAAATTTTGCCACAAGCCTGGCCTTGTGCTTGTCAAGTGAGCCATCTGCTTTGTACTTGTTCTTGTAGACCCACTTACAACCAATTGGTTTTGTTCCCAAAGGCGGATCAACCAGCTTCCAAGTGCCATTCTTTATCAAGGCATAATACTCCTTCTACATCACTTCTTTCCATTCATCATGAGAAGCGGCTTCTTTGAAGGAATTTGGTTCATGATCTGTAGACAAACTCAATTCACAGTTATAAGCAATATCCATATCAACAGGAGAATCAGAATTATCTACATCACCTTCGATTTGTTGAGTGGAACTTCTTGTTCCTCTTTTTCCAACCTCATCAGGATGAACATTCTCCAGTGTCTTTGTCAGCCATTTGGGAGGACCTTTCTAAGATGGCCCAGGCTGGTCATTTGATTGAGTTGGGATTGATTCAAGATTCAATCTCCCAATTCTGTCAATCACATCATCCAATGTGTCATTCGTGGTTGTTTCTTCATGTGGGAGAGAGAGTGCTTCAGGACATGATTCCACAGTTTGATTCAATATTGGAATCCCCTCTTCAAGATGTGGAATCTCATTATCAAATTCTTGGAAAGACTTTGCATGTGTGAATCTATCCAGGTGATCAAGTTGTCGCTCAACAACCTTGTCACTCTTGGAAGATTCAAGGAATATGACATCTCTTGCTATTACAAACTTCTTATTTTCTTCATCATAGAGACGATATCCTTTGGAGGTATTGGAGTACCCCAAGAAGATACATTTTCGACTTCTAGCACCAAGTTTGTTCCTTTGACCCTTGGGTATCAAGGCATAACAGGTGGACCCAAAGACCCTGAAATGCTTTACCAAAGGAATGTGGCCATGCCACATTTCAAAAGGAGTTTTGTTTATAATTGAACTTGAAGGACACCTATTCTTTATGTAAACAACACATAGAACTGCATCAGCCCAAAACATCAATTTTACATTCTTGAAAAATAACATGGAGCGAACCATATTTAAAATAGTTCTGTTCATTCTTTCAGCTACACCATTCTGTTGGGGATTATATGGCACGGTTGTTTGATGTTTGATTCCATGTTGACGAAGATAATTTTCAAATTCGTTTGAAGTGTATTCTTTTCCATTATCAGTACGTAGAGAGCCAATATGAGTTTGTGCATCATTTTCAATCCATGCATGAAAATTCTTGAATGTTTGAAAAGCATTAGACTTGTTCTTCAATAAGTAAATCCAACACATTCTGGTGTAGTCATCAATAAATGTCATCATGTATTTATTTCCATTTGCAGAAGAAATAGGCATAGGGCCACATAAATCTGAATGAACAAGCTCAATTTTTCTATGTGCTCTGGAGTGTGAATCATGAAATGGTTGTTTGCTATGCTTTCCTAGAATACAAGCATCACATTCCTTAGGTTTTCTAGGAATTGTAGGCAGTCCATTAACACCATTTTTCTTCAACAAACGAAGGCTTTCATATTTTAAGTGTCCAAATCTAGCATGCCATAAAATACTTGATGGGAATGTACCTTCATCATGATGTGAACTGAATGCAAAGTTTTGAGCATGAGCAGATGAACCTTTTAGCTTCAAGAGTCTCCCTTCTTCTATTCCCTCCATGACAAGTGAGTGATCTGATGATTTTCTGACCTCTGCCTTGCCATCAAACAAGTGAATGGAGTGTCCTTGCAGGCGGATTTGGATCAGGGACAACAAGTTTCTCCTCAACTCAGGGAGGTATAGAACCTCATGTAGGATATGATCTGGAAGACCAGGCAACTTAAGCCTGACTGTGCCAAGCCTTGATGGCTTGAGTTTGGATTTAACTGCAAAATATACTGCTCCATCAACTTTTTCAGTGAATTCTTCAAAAAAATCTTTTCTAAATTTCATGTGACATGTTGCTCCCGAATCTAGCCACCAATCATCTCTCCATGAAGTAAATGAAACATCAAACAAGTCTTCAGTTACTCCATTGTTACAATGTGCTAGAACATAATGAGATGATTCAGGTGCTTTACCTTTGTCTTTGTCATTAGTTTTACCTTTGTCTTGATTTCTTTGCTGCTCAATTTTCTCCCAAGGTGTTCTGCATTTGGATGCATCATGTCCATCTTTATTGCAACGTGTGCAATGAAGATTGGATTTGTCAGATTGTCTGCCCCCCCTTTCTGTGAAGTTTCTTCTTCCTCTGCCTCTTCTACCACCCCTTCCTCTGGATGAATCTGGAGCATGACTCTTTTCTCTATGTGCCAAGTATGCAGCCTCTTCAGAAGACGAAGGGACTGTCATCTTCTCGAAAGCTTTCTCTCTTTCTGCAAACTTTTTCTCAAGTGTATCAAAGGTGATATGCTCAAGGTTCCCACTTGCTTGCAAAGACTCGAGATAATGTGAGTAAGTCGGATATAATGCCTTAACATATGCTATGATATGTATGCCCATTTTTACACCAGTGCTATCAATATCATGCATGATCGATCTAACTTCTGAAGCTAAGGCAAGGGGATCATCATTCTTCATTTCAAGACTAAACAACTTAATCATCAATTGAACATTTTATAATTCTGAATGTGAGTCATAGAATTATTTTAGCTTGCTCAAGGCATCATAGGCATTTGAGAATGATGAAATATGGTGACTCACCTCTTCATTTACAGAAGCTGCAATCAAGGCATAGGCCTTGCAGTTCTTGTTTTCCCAAATGGCGACCTCTTTGTCTGAAGTGGGCTTTGCTGGTGGATTTCCTTCTTGTCCTTCACAGATTCCTTTCCGCAACTCATTAAAAATGAGTGTGTGTTTAATCTTCCGAGACCATTCAAGATAGTTCTCTTTTCCAGAGAGAACCACCCCAACAATAGAGATGAGAGAATGCATTAGTTTGCTAGAAAAAATTCTTTTGAAGAGGAAAAAAATTCTGCTATAAAACTTTCAATTCTGGAAATTTGCTCGATTAAAGGGGACAAAAAATCTTTGCTGGAAAATATACTGAATTTAAAAGGACAAAAAATCTTGCTAAAAATACTGAATTCTGCACCAAATATATATCTATATATATATTTTGTTTGGAGAGAAAAAAAAAATTGTATGGGAGGTGGTATTATGAAATGGTATTGAAAAATTGAAGGAGGGGGGCGGTATTGATTATAGACATCGTATTGTAAATGGATAGAGGGCGATATATATATTGGGAGTGGTATATATGGACAAAGGGCGGTATATATATAGTGTGACAACATATAGGAGATGGGAGAGAAGCGTTATAATGGGTATGACAACACTGGAAGAGATGTATATAGCGGTGGGAGATATATATATATGAAAACGCTATTATATGATAGAGGGAGGTATGTATAGTGGGATAGTTGATAGAGTGGTATTATGTCAAAGACAGCGTAAACAATGGTATTAAAAGGAGGGGTGATTCATATTACAAAGAAGACAGTGTATTGTATATACAATGGAGGGCGGGTATATAAATCGAGGTATGCATAGGTATTAAAGCGTTGTAATGAGGTTAATCGACAGCGTATAAGACAGAGCTGTGTTGCTATGGGTGGATATAAGCAGTATTAAAACCATTGACAAAGCATTATTAAAAACCGTTGTGTAGTGGGGAGGTGTTTGCAGCGAGTACTGCGTTGGGAGAGATCGCAGAGAGGGGGTGCAAGTTGTGTGAGGATTATGCGCATAGAGGAGGGCGTAATGATATGAGGGGAAGAAATGGGAGTGAGGGGGGTATGCAGAGGTGTGGAGAAATGGGGTGGGGGATGTGAGTGTAGATGTGTAGATGAGGGGAAGAGGGGAGGCCGAGAGGCCGTTTTAAAAAAACTGGAATGTCAGAGATGCAGGACTGCAGAATTGCAGAATGGCAGGTATCTTCTGGAACTGAAAATTGCAGAATTCCAGGGACTGTAGAATTGTAGAATCTCCAGAAGCTGCAAAAATGGAACTGGGCAAAAATTGCAGAGATAGATTAGAAAAAAATGCAGAATTACAGTACATCAATTTAATAGGAGCAGAAAAAACTATCATAAAAACTGACTGAGCAAAGGAATGAGGGAGTTACACCACAGGAAAAGATGCCAATAGTGGGACTGGCTCTGATACCATGTCAAACCAGGAGGTAACTCCTCAAATCAAAATGTGTATTAGCCAAAGAATGTACATGTATTTATACATGGAGGTGAGGCTATTGGGATTCATCTCCCAATGACTCTTGGCCTTCCTTATTTCCTAATATTCTTTATTATACAATATTACATATCCACACCCAACCCATAGGATTAGGTGTCAACAATGGAGAAGGATTTTTGTTGCAAATATCATCTAACACATCGGCTTTTGGGTCATGAAAAACGTGAAAAGATTGTTGAAACGTATCCATCGGTTTTAATGAGATTGCATGACACTCTATAGGCTGCCCATCCTTTTCTTTAGAGATATTATGAAATTTTTTCTTTAAAAATTGAAATGCTTAAAAAAATAGTGGTACAAAATCATCTTTCATCATTTGATCATGTGTTTCAACTTCCAAGCCTTAATCTACAACCTGGCATTCAGTGGCATTCAGCGGCTGCAAATTTGGAGCTAAAGAGGATTCTATGTCACAAATGATTTCCTCAACCAATTTAGGAGAATGTTCATCATTTATAGTGTTTACCACTCACTTATCTTCTTGCTTCTATTTTTCTCTTATTTGTGCAAATGAGGAGAAACACAAGGGTAAGGAGCTCTGATAAAAAAATTGATTATCCTCTTAATTGTCAAGATCAAAACTCAATGAGTGTCGATTTCTGATTGCATGAAAGTTATCTCTGATGAACTAAAATGAATTAAAACAAAGAGGAAAAGATCCTTCACTTACTTCCAAATTTTTTAGACTTTCCTCATCACTGTCATCGCTGATCAATGTTTTCAAGCTACTAAACCTGAACTTCCTCCCACAAACCAACTATTGATTGCTCTGCAAGATTAGCTTCAGTTTGGAGAACATAATCATCATCATACTGATCAAAATTTGGAAAATCTTCAATATAAGTAATGTCACCAATCATACACATTAGATTATCAGATTCTTTTTCTACTTGGATTGATCTACAAATCCATTGTTTGATCTATGGTGGCTGGGATTAGAAGGAATTTTTTTAGGGCTTGCAATATTTTCTTTTTCTAAGATAAGCAGGTCATGATGACCTTGAACAGAAAATACATCTCTCATGGTGATCCTTTGCATCATTTCCTCTATTTTACTTACCAAAATTTCGAGCTTTACCTCTGAATATTTCAGGTGTTCTGCAATGTTCTTCTTCTCTTCTTCCTTCAGCTTTGCCCTTCTGATCAACAGATTAGCCTCTACATCTATTGCACTATTTTGCATCTCTTCAATTTTTGCAAGATTCCTTTCTCTTAGTTGAAACTCCATTTCCAGATCAAAGGCATCCAGGTAATGTAAGAGAGCTGGGCCAAGAGGAGTTCTTATATCACCAAGTATCAAATAATAGACTTGATTGAATTTAGCATAAAACTCTTGTACTGTCTCCCCTAGCTGTCTTTTCAGCTAGTCATACTCTTTTAGAATTAGGAAAGGGTTTTGTTTGACCACCAACCTATCGAGGAAAATTTTAACGAATTGTGAGAAATCTGAGATGCTCGCGACAGGCAAGTTTTTGAACCAACTCTTGACTTTGCCTTGCAAAGAAAGAGAAAATATCATGATACTGAAATCCTCTTTGTCAATTTCAAAAAGGTCTAGGAAAGTCTCAAAATTTTGCATATGTCTCTCAACTATGATGTTGTCATTTTCACCATCAAACCTCGACATATATAGCTAATGATTTTCAGGGAAAGCATGGAGTATAGGAGGTAATATGAGAGGTTTATATCTATCTGAGACTATAAAAGGTGTAGGAGTATGTACAAAAGTTTTAAGATCAGCCTTGATCTCTTTAGGCTCATCAATTTGAAGATGGTCATCATAAGATTCAAAAAAAGGATTTGGACCAAGATCAAAGGAAAAATCGGTATTTACACTTTTCGAATAGGTAGAATCAAGATTTTTATCATCTTTATCATGCAACAAACTCTGAAAAAATTTCAGGATAGTTTTAGGAAAAGAAAAGAAGTAATTTACAAGAAAGAAAATTAGATCTTGAATACAATTCCACTTTGAATACCTGACCTTTGTGTAAGATCCTTCCATTTTCTTGCTGGCAAGGTCAATCCTCTAGTGGAGTCTTTACATCAAGTTGGAGTTTCCAGGTGAAGAATTCAACCTTCATATGTAAGCTTTGTCATCAGATGTAAGCTTTGTCATTCTTTCCTAGGGAATATATGATATTTTTCTTTCCCAGTATGGTCGAAAAACTTTTATCACTCAGATTGAACCTTAGGTTGAGAAAGGAAATTCTGAAGTAACCTCAAACCACTCTTAACCAAGTAGCTAGCCCTACTAGGCTAGGAGAGGGCTCTCTCTGTATAGATCATAACCAAGATCACTGAGGAAAGAATATATTAGTCTAGGTATAGTAGCTCAAGGTTTTTATTGTTTTGATTTGGTTGTGTAGGGTTTTTGCTGGATTAGGAGGAGTCAAACAGTCAATGCAAAGAAATTAGGTCAAGATTTGTAGGGTGTTCTATGGGGAAAGGTAGGTACAATGTTTATGACTTTAGGATTTTGATAATGGGATGATAAAGACAGGTGAGAATCTAAAAATAGCATGGTGAATTCATGGTTTCTTTCTAAACTAAAGAAATTATGAATTGTGGATATTTACCCAAAACAGAGCATTAAAATTATGGATTGAGTTCAGCTAAATTGTAAACATTCACTTAATAGCAATGAAATGTTGGATGAAATACACAAAAAATTCTAACATATGAGAAAAAAATAATAAACTGAAACTAAACACAATACTGCATGGATCCCATAAAAATAGCTGCAAATTTGATTAATGTCCAGGCCAAAACTGATACAAAATTGTGTCCTTGAGAAGCAAAACCTCCAAAAGAGTCCAACCATTACAATGACTGATAAAATACATCATATAGACCTCAAAACCATTCTCCCTAGCCTCAAGGAGTCGAATCCATGAGATAGGAATCAGTTTCACCTACTCCGAAACAAGAAACTAAAGACTAGGGAGACCCAAGAATTTGCCTCTAAAAGAGAGGAAATTGATTCATTTGACCTCTAGAAGACTCATCTAATTTCTATACCTTAGATTAAAGTCAAAAAATAACATTTACATTCACCATGACCATTTACAGTAGTAATTTATTCATTTTCCCGAGTAAAAAGTCAAACTGGAGTGAAACTTCAAAATTTGCTAAAGATTGTGAAAAATGCATTTTCCCAGCAAACACGTAGTGCCCATATAGAAAAAATGACATATTTGTCAAGCAAATTTTGAGTGCCTTCCCAGGATCCAAATCTAGTTTCCAAATTGACCTCCATTTTCCACACTTATGCTATTTTTCCCTTCCAAAAACTGAATCTCCCAAGACTGGTAAATGTGTAGCGACTAGGTCAAAAAGGAGGCAGAAACATAAAAAAATTGGTGGTTTTTTGCACTTTTGAGGGACTAGTTCTCCTCCAAATTTTCTGAAACTTGTTAGGGTTGATGTCTTCAAAATTATGAACATGATGGTGGTGGCCATTTTTCATTTATATTCCCCAAAAACTAGGGTAGCGCCCAGGTCGTTGTGCGTTTGGAAAATTTTCTGAGTGCAAAAATACTCAAAAACAAAAAATTTATATCTTTTTGAAGACCACATTTGGAGGCCTTCCTGGTGTCAAAATTGGGCCCATGATAGTTCTTTGAAAATATATTCAAGTATAGTTTCCAAATATACTTTTTTTTTTTCTGATTGGAGTTGATTTGCCTTGTCAAAAGGTGTTTTTCCCAAGACTATTCAAAAAGTGCTGAAAGATAGTGCAGAAATGCAGAGTGCTGGTGCAGGTAAATTTTCGAGGCCTTCCTCAACTCCCAATTGAGCTCATGATAGCTCATTGGAAATATCACTCTATCTATTTATCATTTTACTCATCAAGAAAGTCATTTGGACACTCTAGCTATGGGAAAACTTGATTTTCCCAAGGTCACTCCAGAAGTGCAGCAACTCTCCCGTGGCACCTGTATTTTTGAAATTGATCTAAAACCATGACACCCATGTAAAAAATAAATTAGGTTTTCCTTCCTTGAATTATTATGGACAAAAAAATCTCTCATTGTTTTCAAATTCATCTTTGTTTGGTCGGAAACATAGTTTGAAAACACTGACCCTATGAGTGGCAAATGAATTGACTCTTGGAATGAATTCTCAAAAAATGATGGAGACATGATGTTTATGAGATGAAATGACCTCATAATTACTGATATGACCTATCTTATGGCTCCTCTGCTCAAATTTCTCGTTTCCATAGCAAACCCTAGCTCAGTGGGAGAGGAAATTAGTGTTTGTGAAGCATTCTGACTCTAGTAACTCTTTTGTGGTTGCTGATTCATATCTGATGATTTTTCCTCCTTTCTCACATGATTTATTATTTGGTGTTTGTTCCTCACTGACACTTTTGTCTTCCTCTTCAGACATTGTGGGCTTGAAGGCTTTGGAAACCCTAGGGTAAATGGAATGAGATGAAGGGAGTGAGAGGTGAAATTAATAGCTTAGACAAATGGAAGGAGTGAATGTAAATGAAGACCTAGTTCTATGAAAACCCTAGGATTTAATAGTGTTTATGAATTATATGTTTTTAGGGACATGAATATGGATATGATGCACTAAAATGGGAAGGAAATACAAACTAGGGTTTCATAGCAATAAGCACTTCAAAAATTTTATGAAACACCAAATATATTAGAGGAGAGGTGTCTTAGGCTCCGCTTACTAATTTAAAGCCCTTTGAAGAAATTTGTGAGGAAATGAAGCTTGATGAAAGTTGTGAAACCCTCTAAAACCCTCTCTAAGAAAATGCGCAGCGTCCTGGAAGAACGCCCAGCATATGGGCAAACGCGCAGCGACCAAGGGTAAACGTGTAGTGTCTAGGAAAACAGGCAGTGCCTGAGTACAAACGTGCACCGACCAAGGGTAAACGCTTAGCGCCCTGAAATTTGACTCAAAATGCTTGAAAATTTTGAAATTTCTCCTTTTCCTAGAAACTACTGATGGATGAATGAAGGAAATGACTTGCTTTGACGTGTTTGAATGGCTTTATAGCTTTAGTGGTTTTGAATTTTCAATTTGAATTACCCACTTTTTCTATGTTCGCTTTTCCCTTTGGAATTTGGCACTGATACTCTTTATCTTTCTGACTTCTTTGGAATTTTGTAGATTGATCAAGTCATTGAGTTTGGCTTTTATTTGCTCCACTTAGGCCAGAAATGATTGCATTTGACAACTTGGGATGAATTTATTTCATATGAGAACATAAAATTACATTTGGAAAAATATAAATAAGTTACATATTGAATCTTATAACAAAATTACATTTTGATATAAAAATCATTAAACTCAAAAAATACAACTTGGAAAGTATGATAATTACATCATGATAATCTTATTTAGTCCCTTTCATATATGTGCTAACTTCATCTGAAATGAAGGAGTGACCTTGAGAAATATAAAAACCTAATGACCTAATGGGACTTCTTTAGACCTGACTTTCATGATTGAGAATTTAACAAGACTTCCTGGTGAAAAGAGACTTCCATAGGTGTTGTTATGCTCTAGGAGACATGAGAATGAGTCAGCCAATATGATCTTCTGGGGGAGAATGAAGTTTATTGACAAGGAAAACCACCAATGGAACAATTTTATATCATGACCTAATGGAATGATTGAAAATTTATTTAGAATGGGACACCTAAGATGCACATGAAAAATGTGTTTTGATCCCTAGTGGAAGTATGCAAACATTAACACTAACAATGTTGAACAATCACCAAAGTGGTTTCCATAAATTCTAAAGGGGGGGATTGTTGGAGTTATGGCTAATGTGTTATCCTTGATGAAAACCTACTTAATAAAGATTTCAACATTATGGTAACACGATGATTATGCAGGCTGATACATATGTGACATAGAGGATGGAAAAAGGAATGTCAATTTTAGAGACAGAGGAATGATAAAGGTGAAGTTTGGGAAAGTATATGGGGGTCCTGTGAAGCAAGGTCACATACATATGAGAGTATTCTGAAGAAAATTCGCGTACATAATATACACCATGGTAACTTGAATACCATGGTATTAGCCCATAGTAATGAGTGTGCCAATGGTTATTAGATCATGTCAATGAATACTAATGGCGTTACTAAGGGATTGGCCTAAGGTATTCGCTAAGGCTAAGGCTAAGGCTATATAAAGAGATGGAGATCAAAATGTTATGTGTACATGTGATGGATTGTTTATGAATGATTTTCTCTGAAACATGTGTGCGACAAGAAACAAGGAGAAGACTCAAATCTGAAATATATGAATTATGGTGACATGTGTGCTTATTTGATGTACTTATTGAGAATTTCTAACAATGATAGATCTATGTTTGTAATAATTCTATGAACTGAATGAAGTATTCTAAATTATGTAATTCTGACAGTAAGGGTTGCACAGTGTAAATATTATGTTTACAGTGAAAGTTTTTAGATCTATACATAGGCTTGTCTAAGGTTAGTCGTGTACATACAAAAATATGCTTCTCGGTAGTCACGTATATATTCTACAAAGTGTTTTCCAGTTTGTTCAGATCTATACGTGGGTGTTGTGAATAGTAAGTGTGTACATATATGGATGTGTTTTCTGGAAATCACATACGTATGCTAGGGTTTTGTAGTATGGCTAGTTGATGACATTTTATAAGTTCTGTTATGATTACTATTTTTTGTTGGTGATGTATCTGTCATGATAATTTGTGTGTGACAATACTAGTTGGGTTGAATTGGTAATGAAATGGAATATTTATTAGTTCTAACACTAAATTGTGGTGATTTGTAATTGAATCAGTGATCTGTAATTGATTCAGTACACGATCCAGTGGTTGTTTCAGTAATGCAATGATTAAGATTGAGTTGTTAGTAAATTAATATCGGTATGTATATTATTTAGGGGAAGTGTGTACATACGCAGATATTCTTCATAATAGTAGCATATACATTTTGACATATGTTTGATCAGTATTTGAAGTAACAACATTTGGTTTCTATGATTAACAATATATGGTATGGTAGACATAAGAGTGGTTGTGTATTAATATTATCTGGTATGAATTGGTTTGATCTAGTTTCATTGGTTGATTATTATTCATTTTATTTGATGATTCAATTGGTTTTAGTGGAATCGGTGATTTGATTCAATAATTGTTTTCAGAATTACTATTTGGTATTGAGATTAATGATGGAGTTAGGTCCAGTCTAATAATATGATAAAAAGTCGCCTACAAGTTTGACGTTTTGATTCAGGTGGATTTAGTTTGAAATATTAGGAAACGTGTTCCACATAGGTGTTGAAGGTTGGAGCCTTTAGTGAGGGATTCAAAGCTTCCTTCCAATGGTATTTGGTAAATCTGTTTAGGGGATAGGAGCTCCCTTTCGGTGGGTGTCTATAAACAATATAAAGAAGTTGGAACTCCCTTCCAGTGGGTTCTGGAGTATGAGAGAAGATTGTAGCCTTCTGCAGCTGGGTGCCTGTGTACTGGTTAGAGTCCGTGCTAGTACAATATCATAAGATGTTTTCCTTTATAAGAAAAGAAGAAGACAGAACCAACGAATGTAGTGGTTTTATCCCACATTGGGTTTCCATTTAAAAATACTGGTGTCCTCATGTGTTTTTTGTTTCTTATGTGTGATGGTTTATCCTGCTCTTACTTTTCATGTTTACTATTTAATTAAAGTCTAATGAAGTAATGATGCACTGGTTAAAGTTGAACATATGATGAAATATATAAAAAGTTAGATAACTGGATATAGATTGTTTTCCTTTACTAAATTCACGTACATACATGAGTTTCATAAAAACAGTATCGTATGGAAATAATAATGAGGAATGTAAAGTTGAAGTGAGTTTGAAATACGGATTCACCATCCCCCCCCCTTCTCAGTATTTTTCCCAACAAGAAAACTAGCTCAAGTGATGGTAGCTGATATCTTAGAAGAGATTTCACTGCTACATTCCTTCTGAAAATTGTTACAATGAGACTCTGAGGAATTTTTATCATGAATAAATAATGATAAAACCTAAAATTACAAAAACCTAACCCTAGGAGATGAAGCGCAAAAATCTTATGAGCCCCAAGAGGGTTAGTTGTAACATCAACTTCCTAGGGTCATAACTTTGGAAAACAAACTTTGTTTTGTAGAAACAATAGCCTATTAGTAAGGACTATATGAGGACAAAAAAATTCGACTACAGTTTTCTCATTTCCCAAAAAAATGATGTTTATGCCATCAAAATAGCTCTGGAAGTTCAAGACCTAAAAAATTCCAAAAATGGAAAATTATCGATATAGGAAATTGTGTTGAAAAATAGGGAACTAATAGGAAATAATGTTGGGGGTATAAGTAGAATAGGAAGGTGACCACCAATATCCACCTATATTAATTACAACACATTCTTACATGGTTTTCCATTAATTCACAAGGCTTCCACAAGGAACAATTTAGCTCATTGTTTTCTTGGATACACCCAATGCATTGATGATCCTAATGAGTATGTGCATGAATATTTGAAAAATAATTCATTCAACTCTTCCTTCCTTGCAGTCACACACCTTCTAAATTTAGGTATCCCCTTCTGTACCTCTTAAGTCCCTCAGGCGATCCATTCCTTGGTAAGGTTTCCTCTCATATGAATAGTCTCAATACTTATGAATTCTTAAAACAAAGGCATCCATATGGCTTGCTTAAAATATCACAACATGTTTTTCATAGCATAGTTCATGGTGATCAATGTATGTCATAGGTTTCTAGTATCACCACAATCAACTTGTCCCTAAAATTTTGTTAGGTCCTTATAATACTAGTGTAGCATCCTTGTTTTTATTGTTAGTGGAGCCCCATTATTGTTATTATTGTGCCCATGTAGCCCCCATATTGTTATTGTTGTGCCCCATATAATCCCACTATTGTTATTGTTGTGCCCTTACATTATTATTGTATCATCCAATAATTGTTAATTTATGTGATGGAATGGAGGTTTTCCCCTCAAAGAGACTAATTTTCAAGTTGTCAATCTTGTTAGTTTTAGTTAGTTCTTCCTATCACCAATGATCAAATGTGCTCTTACAAGGTTCTTGTTAGGATCTTAAGTCAATTTTTTATGGTTTCAATAGGTCTTAAAATAAAAATTTGGTCATTGGATAGTGTTTCTAGATCAATGCTACTCCTTTCAGTATTTATGGTTATTATTATTCATCATGGTCATGTTATTTTTCAAGTGTATAGGTCATGGATTACTCAAATTATCATATAGGTCTTGGTCTAGGTCATCACTTGTAATTGTCATCATCATGCTAGTTTCAAGTTAAAAAGACCATGTTTATAGTCTTGAGTCCACATATAAAGGGATTTATCATTTTAGGAAAGAAAATAAAGGTAAAGATACTACTTTAGTTCATAAAGCTATTACTGCAAAACACATCACTTTGGTTTTTTGTTTCAAATGAAGGATGATGTCATGCCATCACATATGCCAAAAAGTGATTTTGAGTTTTAAATTACTATTCAAACACTCAAAAAACTATTTTCATTCATATTTGTCTCCAAACTATCAGTGAGAGCCATACAAGCACACTCATCATCGAATTTTCACTCTCCTGGGCATTTTTCCTCTCTCACGCCGTGTTTTTCAAGAGCACGATGTTTTTTCAGTGGCCACCATGCGATTTCATTGTTTGAGGGAAAATGATCATTTTCAAGGGTTTCCTTCATAAACCAGGGGTTTCATCATCTTCTTTGCAATTACAAAATGCCTTTCAAACTCGTCTTTTCCTCAGTTTCTTAAACATTGCAATGGTGAAGTCTCTCCTAGCCTCCACGTTGTGTTTTCATGGTTTGGCACTTGTGGTTGACCTCCAACAGCAATCACTAGTTCCCATAATCATACTACCCTTACCTACACCCTACAGACCTCCGTAAATCTTTCCCTATCCCTACTCCCTCATTTCTCTAATCCCTATACCTGACCCTAGCTCCTATGTTGTGTTTTTGGCAGTTTTACAGTTAGGACTATGTTTTAATTCCTACAATCTATCCCTACACTATTTTTGTAATCATCCACTTCCCTAAGCTTCCAAATACCCCTATATACATCCCAAAAGTTTCCCTACCAACATATCTCCTCCCTAACCCCCACATTCCACCACCTAAAGCAAGTAACCCTAATTCCCTATTTTCCAAGTAAAACACTATTTTTCCCTTTCATCCCACTAGGGTTTGTTTTGAAATATAAAACATAGATGGAGAAAATAATCCACACAACAAACAAGGTTAGATCAGTAGCTATGATCTAACAAAATTCCAAGAAATCATAGCTTCACCTTTCCAAGATGTGGGTTACCTAAGGTATACATTGCACATAGGAAATTTTTGCTTAAAAATATGTTTCTGACCAAATAGAGATGAATTTTACAAAATTGAAAGAGATTTTTGTCCATCATAGACAAAATAACAAAAATTACCTTAATTTTATACATGAGTATTATTATTTTGGAGAAATTTCAAAAATGCAATTGCTACAGGAGGTTTTATGCACTTCTGAACAACTTGACTTCAAGACAGTTTTTCAAGGGTTTGGAGAAGGTGTTTGTAGTGCTTGATGACTCTATTGGGTATCTAAAATTGTAAGATTTCTAATGGAACCTTCAGATATTTATTTGGAGCTCACGAAGGTAGTCAAAAGTTCCCTGCAAGATGGCATTGTGCTTTTCCAATTTTTTCGTGATCAACTTTAAACCTGGATTCTGATCAAATGGGAAAGTATTTTTGAAAATCAGAGGATATATTTATTCATAACATGCCAAAGAAAAAAAACCTCTCTCCATTTTGTACAAAAATTTATGGTTAAAGAGATATTTACCTTCCTTTGAGACCCATGTTTGCATAAAATTTCGAATTTTTGGGCAATTTTGCACAATCTTTGGTCCAAAAACGGAGTGTGCCTCACGTTGCGCTTTTGTTGGGGGCAGCCAAATGGAAAAATATTTTCATTTTTGGATTTTCATGACTTATACATCACTTTCAGCCCTTGGGAGAGCCATGTTAGTAAATTCTGGTGGGTCAAAATGTCAAAAAACCAGCTAAAAAACACCTTTCTGCCCTGCTTTTTCAAAATTTCATCATTTTTTTGGAGTACTTGTGGGAAAATTTATTTTTGGAGAGCTAGGAGCATAATTTTTTATTTCTTGAGGATTCTATCATGTAGTAGAGATGCATGGCTTTCTCCAACATCTTTCAGATTAGGATTTGGACCTCGGGAAGGCCTCCAAAAGCCTCTTGCACCAAATTCGATGTGTTTTCTCCTGGCACACTGTGTTTTGTTGATATTTTTCTACGTTTTTTCCTGTAACCTAATTTTTCTCAGTTGGCTCAGTCCTGCTGGACTTATACTGCTGTAATTTGTCATTTTTGATGTTGTAATGATGCCTTGAGGTGTAAATAGTCTAGTTAGAGTGAAAAATAGGTGGCTACATGCTTTTAAGTATATTTCATGGTCAAATGTATCAGTTTTTCTATATCGAGGAGATTTTTATTAACCTCCCTAGTCTTTAGGTTGTAGGTGAGGGAATCATGTGAATTTCTCCTCCACTCTAGGATTTGACCCCTGAGAGAGGGGAAATGGTTTTTTGGTCTATATGTATGTGTTTCTTAGTCATTTTAATGGTTTTACATCATAGGGTGAGACTATTGTAGCTTGTACTTCATATTTTTATTCAGGAAATCGAAGGACCAATTGTAGCTATTATCTAGGAATTCATGTGCAGTGAGTTTTTTTCTGTTTTATTTTCTATGTTACAGTCGTATATAAATGATATACATGTTTCCTTTCCATATCTTGCTTTCTTCAGTAATATTCCCAAAAGTTTGATAAGAATAATTATTTCATCAAATATCTGTTTTGTTTGGGAATTTCATTCAAGTAATATTCCTTTTGTTTTAATGAATTCATGACAAATTCTCATTAAGATCATCTTTCATTTTCAAAACCTACACTATACCAAAAAATAATAATCCCATCATAAAAGCACTACTACCTTACTCCTCCATATGTTTCCAATTGTAACCCTTTGATAATTTGACCTAGCTACCTGGTTTTCATCCCTGATCCAACAGTAAAACCATTAATCTTTCAAAACCCTAGAGTTGACCTAACTAGCCTAAAATCTATTCTACCTCCAGTCAAACCCTTTGGTTGTGATTTCATATAGAGATCCCTCTTTGGTTTGGTAGGGTAAGTGACCAAACTAAAAGCTTGGTTTGAGGTTACCTCCGTTGATTTTTTTCTCAGCCTTGGGACATTGTGGAGGCTAACAAATCTATATTTTCTTATATTTTGTGATCTAGTTGGATAATATTTTCTATCAAAGCTTTGGATTGTAGGGTTTGGATACTTCAAATAGGCCATCTTGGATTATTCAATATAAGGTTTTTTATACGAGGCTTAAAAAGCTACAATTTTGACCACATGAACCCCAAATATTGGTTAACTTCATATAAAAAATTTAGATCTTTTTTTGCTACATTTCCTGAAATATGGTCTGAAAAAATTAGGGTTTCTACATGCTTCAAAATTCAGTCTCAAAACAGATGTCCTCGGGAAAATTGTCATAAATTTATTTTCAAGCATCATACTTGAATTCCATAAAAAGTAACTAAAATTGCACAAAATTTAGTTTATTTTGTATCAATTTCAAGGTTGAAGGTTGAAACACTAACACGTGGCATCTCGTATAATTTTTTTCTAATGAACCAATCCATAATCAGGCCATCGTGGGAGATTTGGCATAACTATACCTTGAAGATTCCAATATTTTTATAACTTATGGTGTCGGAAATAATACTCATAGGGCTACAAAAGGATGAAATTTTAGACCATGGAAATATGAAATTACAAATATTCAACAGTTTCAATATCAAGTTCCAAAAAGCAAGAAAAAAAGGTTGTGTATTTTTTTAAATTTTCACAGGTTTTGTTTGAAAAACCAGCCTAAAGTAATTCAAAAGGCATAATAAAACATATATACCATTATTTGGTTCCAATATGCCTAAAAAAAATCGATACTCCCATTAAGAAACCAGAAAACTCTACTATGACACATGAAGAAGAGGAAGAAATGCAACATGATATATCAAAATTATGAGACCAAGTGCAACAAATTTCTCTCTCATGAAGAGTAACCAAAAATTAATTGGAAGTGATGATGAATGTTAAGATGAATGATTTAGAATAAAAAATAATAGTGGATATGGAAATTTTGAAGTATGGTTTAAAATAATATATGGAAGGTTTGAAGGAAGGTATGACAAAGTTGCTACAAGAAATGCTTCCTAATGGTGACAAGGTATTCCATGAAACTCATGATGAGAAGAAAGGGAATGTTAATCATGATTTTAGAGACTCTAACTTTGGGTTGAAGACCAACCACATTGCAAAGATTGATATGAGGAATTTTGATGGCAATGATCTGGTAACATGAATACTACAAATTGAGCAATATTTTTATCAACATGATGTGCAACACACAGAAAAGGTACAAATTTTATATTATATTTAGAACCCAATAATTTTGTATGTTGTCGATGGATTTTTTCTCATAACCCACTTTTCACCTGGTCATTTTTTACGAAGGAAATGGTAGCACATTATGAGGATACAAAGAGGAACACCTTCTTTAGCCAATTGGTAAATCTCAAACAAAAGGGTTCAATTGTGGAGCACATTGAGGACTTCCAAAAATTGAATATTAGGGTAATTGATATTCTAGAGGATCATAGGATCAATGTATTCATGGGGAATTTTGAGGATAACATCTAACATGAGGTTCTCCTTTGGGAACCTGATTCATTAGAGGCGATATTCAGGGTGGCAAGAAAAGTTGAAAGAAAAATTATGGAAACAAGTAAGTCTACAACTCACAACTATAAAGACGAAAGTGTTATTACTCCTAGCCTCCCACAACCTACGAGGTTGACAAAAAAAAAACTGAAGGATAAAAGAGAAAAAGGTTTGTGTTATAGTTGTAATAGAAAATACACTAAAGGTCATAAGTGTGTTGAGAAGAAAATATTTTAAATAGATTGTGAAGAGGAGGAATAAAAGGAACAAGAAACATCAAAAGAAGAGGATATACACTGAGAACCAACCATAGAGAAATAAGAAATGATTTTGACCATATCTTTTAATGCATTGGTGGGAATACCACTCCTCAAACTCTCAATATAGAAGGATATATCAAGAAAAAAAAGGTAATAGTGCTAATTGATTCAGGTAGTACACATAATTTTATTCATTGTAAGATAGCCAAGGAATAGAGTTATTTTATACATCAACATGAGAGTCTCAAGTAATGGTTGAAAATGGAGAACCTATAAATTTCTCTGGAAAGTACCACAATATCAAGCTAACAATGGGGGAATATGTATTTCATATTCCAATTCTTTCCATTCTAATGGGTGTTGTTGATGTTGTACTAGGAGTCCAATGGTTACAATCTTTGGGGATGAAATATTTTAATTTTCAAGAATTTTTCATGATTTTTTTATGGGAAGGAAATGAATTGAGTAACGCAGGGAAACCCGGGAAGATAATCAACTTTAGTGGCATGAAAAATATTTTTAATAAATAACAATGGGGTATAATTGCACAATTATGCTCACAAGAGGGTCAAACATTGAACTCATCCATTTCTCTATATCTCTAAAAATTCTTGGACAATGATTCCTAGGTATTTGAGACTCCCAAAGGAATCCCACATATTCGTGATTATGATCATGTTATTCACTTGATTCTAGGAAGTGTTCCTCCAAACATCAGACCTTACAAATATCCCTATACCCAAAATAGTGAAATTGAACGTATGGTTGTAGAAATTTTAGAGGCATGTATAATTCAACCTAGCCAAAGTTCTTTATCTACTCCAGTATTATTAGTGCACAAGAAGGATGGATCATGGAATATGTGTTTGTATAATAGGGAGCTCAACAAGCTCACGATTAAATAAAAATTTCCCATTCATGTCATTGATGAATTTTTGCATGAATTCCATGGAGCAATTTTCTTCACGAGGATGGATCTTCATTCAGCATATCATCAAATTAGAATGACGACTGAAGATGTTCCGAAAACAACATTTAGAACTAATGAAGGTCATTATCAATTTTTGGTCATGCATTTTGGCCTTACTAATGCACATTCCACATTTCAAGGTTTTATTAATTCCATTTTCAAACCCTTCCTTAGAAAATTATGTTAGTAATTTTTTGATGATATGTTAATCTACATCAAGTCCTGGAAGGATCATGTTCAACATGTTAACAGGGTTCTCAAACTATTGGAGGAGAAACAATTATATGCAAAAACATCCAAATGTTTCTTTATAGTACAGGAGCTGGAATATTTGGGTCATATTGTATCTCATTAGGGTGTTAAGGTAGACCTTAACAAAATTAAATCCATTAAATAATGGAAAATCACCACAACCCTAAAGAATTTTCGAGTATTTCTTGGGTTGACAAGGTATTATCACAATTTTTTTAAGAATAATGGGAGAATATTTGCACCTCTAACAACATTACTGAAGAAAGATGCATTTTATTGGACTCCAGAAGTAACTAAATCCTTTTAACATCTTAAATAGACAATCAACCAAGAACTAGTATTAGCTACACCAAACTTCAAAAAAACCTTTATTATGGAATTTTATGCCTTGGGAAATGAAATTGGTGTTGTTTTAATGCAAGAAGTAAGACCTATTTGTTTTGAAATTCGTCTAATCAAGGGAAAGTATTTACACAAACCTATTTATGAGAAGGAAATGTTGGAAATACTACATGCACTAAAGAAATGACAACCTTACCTAATGGGAAGACACTTCAAGGTAAAAATATATCATGGTAGTATTAAATACCTTTTGGAACAAATATTATCTTCAGAAGAGTAGCAAAAATGGGTCACAAATATTTTGGGTTATTGTTACAATGGAAATCACAAGGAGTTGTTTCTTCATGATATAGTGTCTAATTAGATCACCAGACAGAGACAAGACTAAGAAGACACGATAGATCACAATCCCATATGATCATCAAGCAACATGAAATTGAGTTTACACTATGAGGAAGAGAAAATTACTTTGGCTCCTCACAGTTTTGGGATATATATTGAGTTTGTAGCAGAATCCTTGTACTCCACTCAAGTGATCTGCTTCATTCACTCATGATCTCAACACCTTCACATAATCACAAATGCTTATGGACGATAAGAGATATTCCTCATAATATCGTTAGTTGAACAACGATATAAACCAATCACAAGATCTGTTGAAACCTAATTATGTAAGGGAGAGAACATAGATCTTAATTAATCACATAATAATGATACAGTGCTTTATACCTTTTCTTTCGGTGTCTCCTCCCCACAATCTAGAAAATTTTCCCCACTAGATCCAAGGAATGAGCATGAAGAGCACTCACATAATACTAAGACCTCACAAGCTCTGTATATGGAGGCATAAAAAAAACATCTCATCTCATCAAAATTACATCATGGCTCTCCAAAACTCAAAAAATGCCCTAACCCTCTCAAATGATCCAGTATAAATAGGTAGAGGAAAGGTCCAGAGAGGAAGGATATGGACGCTCAAGATGAAGAGAAGTTACAGAAGCTTCTAATTGATGAGTCTTGGCTAACTCAAATAGGTGAGGAATCAAATTGATCTCCTAGGGACTAAGTCATTTTGGAACATTCCCTTGGCTGCAAGCACATAAAGGGAAAAATAGGGGCTTAGTCGCAGGCACAAGAGGGCTTGGTAGTAGCTATAGGCCTTTGGCCATAGGTACAAGCCTACCTGCCCATGGCTAAGGGTTAAATTAGCCAAACAAATCACCCCCTATTAGGAAATATTCATCTGGCTATGAGGGCTAAGGGTCAATGGTGCAAGGGTGGAAAAATAGGATGATAACATATTCCCCCTAATGTACGAGTTCATAATGAGAATTTTCAGTCCGAAATACATTATGATAAAAAATAGAGGTCAAAGCAGCAGTGGGGAAACATAGCCAAGGATGCAGATTGGAAAACATTGGAGCTAAAGTCTCAACTATGTTGATAACATCCCCGAGGTGAGCATACCTATGCTCGGTCATAAGGAAATATGAACATAGTTTCCAAAAATACACTGTGGATCCATTACATGAAGTACTAGAACATGGCCATGACAGAAATACAAAGTGGATGCATTTGACTCAATGAATAAAGCATAGCCACTAAGAAATAAAATCGTAGATCTATAGCACATTATATATCAATAGGACTATTAACACATGACAAATAGAGAAGTGTCTCAGATAGCCCTCAAAGTACATAACTCATACATAAATCCAATGCAGCCTAGGAAGGAAGTCATATAAGAGTGAGATGTCCCTTACCTAGGGTCTTCGACATAACCCCATTGGTATGAATCTACACATGCGAATAGATGATTTGAAGTCAAACATGGTAGAAACTATCTAATTACTAGCCAATGAAGTAAACTAGTAAAAAACACGAGGGAATCCACCAATGAGTAAAATCGATCCCAAGGTACCTAGTACAGTCCACCAAGTGTGAATAAATAAGCTCATGTGGAACACCAATGAACTTGACCAATTAGGAGCCAATGATGTAAACACACTGTCGAATGTGAGGAAGCCTGCCACTGAGGTCTGCAAGCTCCAAGGTACTATCACCCTCATATCCATATGAAGTCGACAAGAGAATATTCGTCAAAGGAGGGAATTAATTTATCCCCCATCAATTGACACGGAATATACCAAGATGATGTGATCTATGGATTAAGTCATGAAGCGATGAAGTACAACTGACACAAGAATGGATGACTCAAAAAGGTCAACATGCTGCAACAGATGGCCGACGTAGGCTGAGAATTCCCTTGAACACATAGTGGCATGACACAAGAGTGACTTGGAAACATGACTAATGAAAACCATGTGATATAATGCAACGATGCAAGAGGAATTGAGGCATGTTGCATAAGACTCGAAGAGTAAGCTGCCAAAGGATTAAAGAGACTCATATGGATGGTACATCTCCTAGGAAAGCTAAAACCCAACTATAAGATAATGAAGTAGAAAGGTGTCATGTTCAATGGTGACGCAACTAACACTATCGTGTTGATGACTAATGGAAATAAATGTTCCCTCCCTTCTCTTTTTATAAGTAACTTTTTTGTAAATTTGTCCCCCAAGCCCGAAAAAGAGATAAAGCATACAAGGGAGAACCTCCTAGCCACATTAGGCTAGGTTATTCCTTTTTTGTAGCTATTTTATCCCAGTGTGGAAAAGGGTTGAAATTATACTGGGTAGACGACCCTTCAGGTACTCTTATGAGCGTGAAGGATACAAGTTCACTCAGCAATATTTTCTAACTTAAGGAGTCTGGAAAGAGCTTATAGAAAAATCTTCCTATAAGAACAAGTGGTATAAAGGGTAGCAACCAGTTCCGGAAATGGTGGAACTGCTCATGACATAAGGTGGATACGAGCCTGTCTAATAGGACCACTCATTGGAGTAGTTCCTCGAGGAAAGGGTAAAAAACCAAGTGAATGCAAAATGTAGGCAAATTAGGTGATGAATATGAACAAATGAAACCAAGGCTCAATATACTAAAATAGGTTGATAAAAGTTGGAACTCACAAGGGATGAAATGTGAAATCCTCATGGGTTATGGCTACAAATACGATGAAGAAGGGGACACGAGGCTCAAATTCAAAGTCATGGAAGGTTAGAAGGATGAATTCTGAGAGGGATAAAAAATTATTGCATGGAAATTGATACAAAAGTAAGGTGCTATCTAGGGTATCCATGAGCTGGTAAGCTCTACCCCAAGCTATGATGTGCATACAATAAGTGGTGAAAGTTGCAACATGAAGGGGTCAGACCTAAGTCCTAAAAATAATGTTGAAGGTAAAAATGCAAAATCAGTGAAAATGACCTACCCCTATATGCCAGTATAAGAGTCATATCTCAGGCCCAGTGTAGTAAATGGTAACCTCCCAAGAGAGAAGTGAAATTTCACTCCCAAGTACTCCTGCAAAAGGTAGAATGAAAAACAGATCATAAATTTTGAAAATCCCCTTTTAACCCAAATATTAATAAAGGAATATTCCTCAAGATACCAAAAAGGGTTATAAAAGAAACTCATACCTCTCTAGTTGGTCATTTTGAACTTGTGAAGAAAGGAGGAGAGAGCTTCAAAGGGTTTGAGAACAAGAAAAAGGAGGAGAAAGTGGCCATCTTCAACCAAGTAGAAAATCTCCTTTTCTCTCCATCATTTTCTACACTAGATGTCGAACCACAATGATTTCCAAGTTGGGGTGTGGTTTTTTAAGGGAAAAATCCCCTGGTCATGGGCTTGATATGGGAAAAATTTAACCAAATAGGCTTAGGCTCGGGAATGCCATAGGTTTCCCACGAAGCCTATCAAATCTAAGGAAGCCTGCAACTGAGGTCTGCAAGCTCCAAGGTACTATCACCCTCATATCCATATGAAGTCAACAAGAGAATATTCGTCGAAGGAGGGAATTAATGTATCCCCCATCAATCGACACGGAATATACCAAGATGATGTGATCTATGGATTATGTCATGAAGCGATGAAGTACAACTCACACAGGAATGGATGACTCAAAAAGGTCAACATGCTACAATAGATGGCCGACGTAGGCTGAGAATTACCTTGAACACATAGTGGCATGACACAAGAGTGACTTGGAAACATGACTAATGAAAACCATGTGATATAATGCAAAGATGCAAGAGGAATTGAGGCATGTTGCATAAGACTCGAAGAGTAAGCTGCCAAAGGAGTAAAGAGACTCATATGGATGGTACGTCTCCTAGGAAAGCTAAAACCCAACTATAAGATAATGAAGTAGACAGGTGTCATGTTCAATGGTGACACAACTAACACTATCGTGTTGATGAATAATGGAAATAAATGTTCCCTCCCTTCTCTTTTTATAAGTAACTTTTTTGTAAATTTGTCCCCCAAGCCCGAAAAAGAGCTAAAGCATACAAGGGAGAACCTCCTAGCCACATTAGGCTAGGTTATTCCTTTTTTGTAACTATTTTATCCCAGTGTGGAAAAGGGTTAAACTTATACTGGGTAGACGACCCTTCAGGTACTCTTATGAGCGTGAAGGAGACAAGTTCACTCAGCAATATTTTCTAACTTAAGGAGTCTGGAAAGATCTTACAGAAAACTCTTCCTAGAAGAACAAGTGGTATAAAGGGTAGCAACCAGTTTCGGTAATGGTGGAACTGCTCATGACATAAGGTGGATACGAGCCTGTCTAATAGGACCACTCATTGGAGTAGTTCCTCGAGGAAAGGGTAAAAAACCAAGTGAATGAAAAATGTAGGCAAATTAGGTGATGAAGATGAATAAATCAAACCAAGGCTCAATATACTAAAATAGGTTGATAAAAGTTGGAACTCACAAGGGATGAAATGTGAAATCCTCATGGGTTATGGCTACAAATACGATGAAGAAGGGGACACAAGGCTCAAATTCAAAGTCATGGAAGGTTAGAAGGAGGAATTCTGAGAGGGATAAAAAATGATTGCATGGACATTGATACGAAATTAAGGTGCTAACTAGGGTATCCATGAGCTGGTAAGCTCTACCCCAAGCTATGATGTGCATACAATAAGTGGTGAAAGTTGCAACATGACGGGATCAGACCTAAGTCCTAAAAATAATGTTGAAGGTAAAAATGCAAAATCAGTGAAAATGACCTACCCCTATATGCCAGTATAAGAGTCATACCTCAGGCCCAGTGTAGTAAATGGTAACCTCCCAAGAGAGAAGTGAAATTTCACTCCCAAGTACTCCTGCAAAAGGTAGAATGAAAAACAGATCATAAAGTTCGAAAATCCCCTTTTAACCCAAATATTAATAAAGGAATATTCCTCAAGATACCAAAAAGGGTTATAAAAGAAACTCATACCTCTCTAGTTGGTCATTGTGAACTTGTGAAGAAAGGAGGATAGAGCTTCCAAGGGTTTGAGAACAAGAAAAAGGAGGAGAAAGTGGCCATCTTCAACCAAGTAGAAAATCTCCTTTTCTCTCTGTCATTTCCTACACTAGATGTCGAACCACAATGATTTCCAAGTTGGGGTGTGGTTTTTTAAGGGAAAAATCCCCTGGTCATGGGCTTGATATGGGAAAAATTTAACCAAATAGGCTTAGGCTCGGGAATGCCATAGGTTTCCCATGACCAGGGCCAAATTTGGCCTATTTCAAGGGTGGGGTCAAAAAGTAAAATAGAAAATTTATAAAACGATTTTCCCCAAATTAATTTTGTTGTGTTTTTTCTTGATTTTGGCAGTGAATGTGTTGTGAAGCTAGCTCCAAAAATAGAATAAATAGATATCAATGCCTTAGAAATAAGCCACTTAGAGGGGGCAACCTCCAATACATTACATGAATGAACAATTCTTGGATGATACAAATTACAAAACCTCCTTTCTGTATATAGGAGTCCATGGGGCCACAATGTAATCCTAGCCTACCTAGCAATAATAATTTAAGAGCACAATAATAACAATATGGGGGTTACAGGGGTACAATAAAAAAAATAAGCGGGTTACACTAACAACAATAAGGGACTATACTAGTAATATAGGGACCTAACATGCCCCTCTCCTTCAAATAAGTGTTGACCTCAATGCTTGAGTAGCTCTAGGTGCTTCTGTATAAAATTATCATCCTCCCATGTAGAATTTTCAGTGGGTAAGTTCTTCAACTTGATGAGATACTCTGAAATTTATCGATTCCGTAGCTGTCGAGTTCTTGTTTCCGTGATTGCTTCAGGTTCCAATATGATTTTTCCTTCCTCATCAAGTTCTGGAAATATTGTTTGAATTGGAATATTTTCACCTATAACCTTCTTTAAGCATGAAACATGGAAAACTGGATGCACTCGTGAAGAAGCAGGAAGCTCCAATTTGTATGCCATAGTACCAATATTTTGCAACACCTTGTAAGGACCATAGTACTTTGGCGATAATTTATTATCCTTCTTAGCTTGCTCGAGGGACATTTGTTTGTATGGTTGTAGCCGTAAAAATACCCAATCTCCTACATCAAAACTTCTCTCGCTGCGATGTTGATCTGCCTGTTGTTTCATTCGATTTTGTGCCAAATTCAGCTTATCCTTTAAGAGTTGGAGAACTTCTTGCTGATGCTCGATGTGATCTTCCACTGCTTGAACCTTCGAATTTTCCCTTAAAGATGATGTGATGGATGGTGGATGATATCCATAAAGTGCCATAAATGGGTCATTTTTGCTGCAGTATGGAAGGAAGTGTTATACCACCATTCAGCAAGAGGTAACCACTTGACCCATTGTGTTTGTTTATCAGATACAAAACAACGAAGATATCCTTCCAAACATTTATTTACTATCTCAGTTTGACCATCGGATTGAGGATGATAAGATGAGCTATGAGCTAATTGAGTACCTAAACAAGAAAATAACTTCGTCCAAAAATTTCCAGTAAAAATGGGATCTCTGTCGCTCACAATAACCCTTGGGTTTCCATGTAGCTTTTGAACTGTGTCCATAAATGTAGTAGCAACTGTACTTGCTTTAAATGGATGAGATAATGCACAAAAGTGTGCATACTTGGTAATTCTATCAACTACCACCATGATGACACTCTTTCCTTCATACTTAGGTAAACCTGTGATAAAATCCATTGAAATCTCCTCCCAACGTTGACTTGGAATGGATAAAGGTTGTAGAAGTCCCGGGGTCTTAATTGTTTCCACTTTATTCTGCTGGCAAACCAAACATTCCGCCACAAACTTTTGAATATCAGATTTAAAGCCATCCCAAAAAAATTCTTTCTTCACCCTGTGGTAAGTTTTTAAAAATCCTGAGTGTCCTCCTAAAGGAGAAGTGTGCAATTCCAGAAGAATCTTTTGTTTTAGTTGGGAATTCTTAAAAAGATATAAGCGATCTTTGTACCATAAGGAATCATTTTTCCAACTAAATGTATCAGATATACTAGGATCTTGCTGCAACTTTTGAATGAGTGTCCATACATCTTTGTCCTTCTTCTATTCATCTCTTGCTTCAGTTATCCAATCTGGTTGGATAATAGAAATGGCACAAAGCAATGCTTCCACCTCTTCATTCTTTCTTGAGAGTGCATCTGCAACAACATTAAGCTTTCCTTTTTTGTAGATTATCTCAAAGTCATAACCCAACATCTTTGTGACCCATTTTTGCTGCTCTTCTGAAGATAGTCTTTGTTCCAAAAAGTGTTTAAGACTATCATGATCAGTTTTTTCCTTGAAGTGTCTTCCCATTAGGTAAGTTCGCCATTTCTTTAGTGCATGCAGTATTGCTAACATTTCCTTTTCATAAATAGGTTTCTGTAAATACTTTCCTTTGATTGGACGACTTTCAAAAGCAATGGGTCTTCCTTCCTGCATTAAAACTGCACCAATTCCATTTCCTGAGGCATCACATTCCACAATAAAGGTTTTCGTGAAGTCTGGCGTAGCTAAGACCGGTGCTACGCACATTGCCTTCTTAAGATGTTCAAAGGCCTTAGTTGCTTCAGGAGTCCATGAAAATGCATATTTCTTCAATAATGTTGTTAGAGGTGCTGCTATTCTCCCATAATTCTTAACAAACTTGCGATAATACCCTGTTAACCCAAGAAATCCTCGCAACTGCTTTATGGTCATGGGGACTTTCCATTCCTTAATGGCTTTAATTTTGTTAGGGTCTACTTTAACACCCTCGTGAGATATAATATGACCCAGATATTCCACCTCTTGTACTCCAAAGAAACATTTGGATGTTTTTGCATATAATTGTTTCTCCTGCAATAGTTTGAGCACCCCGTCAACATGTTCAACATGATCCTTCCAAGACCTGCTGTAGATTAGTATATCATCAAAAAATACTAGCAAAAATTTTCTAAGGAAGGGTTTGAAAATGGAATTCATCAACCCTTGAAATGTAGAAGGTGCATTGGTAAGTCCAAAAGGCATCACAAAAAATTCATAATGAGCCTCATGAGTTCGAAATGTTGTTTTTGGAATATCCTCAGTCTTCATTCTAATTTGATGATATCCTGAATGAAGATCCAAGTTGGTAGAATAAATTGCTCCATGTAATTCATCCAATAATTCATCAATCATAGGAATGGGAAATTTATCTTTAATCGTGAGCTTATTGAGCTCCCTATAATCCAGACACATGCACCATGATCCACCCTTCTTGTGTACCAATACTACAGGAGCAAAGAAAGAACTTTGACTAGGTTGAATTATACCCACCTCTAACATTTCTGCAATCATACGTTCAATTTCTCTCTTTTGGACATAAGGATATCTACAAGGCCTGATGTTTGGAGGAACACTTCCTGGAATCAAATGAATAGCATGATCATGATCATGAATAGGTGGGAGTCCTTTGGGAGTTTCAAACACCTTGGAATGATTGTCCAAGACTTGTTTGAGATCTGCAGAAATAGATGATTTTGATGTTGGAACTTCTAGTGAGCATAATTGTGCAATTACGCCTCGCTGTTCTTTCTTTAGAAGCTTTGTCATGACATTAGAGCTTATTATCCTTCCTGGCTTCCCCGCAACACCCCGTAATTCGACTTCCTTTCCTTCTGAAAAAAATTTCAAGAAAAGTTCTTGAAAATTAAAAGCTACCGTCCCCAAAGATTGTAACCATTGTACTCCTAGTACAACATCAGCATCTCCCATAGGAATGGAAAGCATTGGACTAGTCAATACATATTCCCCCATGGTTAGCTTGATATTATGGCATTTTCTAGAGCAATTTATAGTTCCTCCATTTGCAACCATCACTTGACATTCTGGTGATGGGTATAGGAAACAATTCAATTCATTGGCTACCTTACAATGAATAAAATTATGGGTACTACCTAAATCAATCAACACTATTACCTTTTTCTTCTTGATATGTCCTTCTATCTTGAGAGTTTGAGGAGTGGTAATTCCTACCAATGCATTACATGATATGGTCGGACTCATTTCTTCCTCTTCTAGGGCTGGTTCCTGGTGTATATCCTCTTCTTATTCATTTTCTTCTTCCTCTTCACAATCTATGTAAAATAATTTCTTCTCAGCACACTTATGACCTTTAGTGTATTTGCTATCACAACTGTAGCAAAGCCCCTTTGCTCTTTTTTCTTCCAATTGTTGTGGTGTCAACCTTGTAGGTTGTGGAAATCTAGGCATAGCAACACTTCCTTCTTTATAGAAGTGAGTGGTAGGCTTCCTTGTCGCCATAATTTTACATTCAATTTTTCTTGCCAACCTGAATGCCTTCTCCAATGAATCAGGTTCCAAAATGCGAACTTCATGTTGAATTTTATCCTTTAAAGTACCTATGAAGAGATCAATCCTGTGTTCCTCTGGAATATTAGTTACCCTTATACTCAATTTTTGGAAGTCCTCAATGTGATCCCCCACTAAACCCTTTTGTTTGAGATTTATCAATTGGCTAAAGAAGGTGTTGCTCTTTGTATCCTCATAATGTGCTATCATTTCCTCCGTAAAAATTGACCAAGTGACAATTTTTTTACGGGAGAAAAGCCATCAATACCATACAAATGTAATTTGTTATAAATGTAAAGTTGCAATGCGTACCTTTTGTGTGTTTTTCACATTATGGAGATCAAAATATTGCTCCATCTGTAGTATCCATGTTACAGGATCCTTTCCATCAAACTTCCTCATATCCATTTTTGGAATATTGTGGTTCTTCCCGCCAACATTAGAGTTTATGAAGTCACGATTGGCATTTATTTTGTTCTCATCATGAGTTTCCTCTACTATCTTTTCACCATTAGGAAACATTTCTTGTATCAACTTTGTCAAACCTTCCATGTCTGCTTTTAGATCATTCTTCATGTTTTCCATGTTGTCTTTCATTTTTTCATCGATATTAGCTTCCATGTCATCCATCTCAGATTCCATGCCATTCTTCAAACCATCCATATTATTCTTTAAACCATCCATCTTTGCTTCCACGTCTTTCTTCAAAACTTCCATTTCATTTTTTGTTGCTCTTTCCAAGAGTGAAATTTGGTGCACTTGCTCTTGTAATTTTGATAGATCATGTTGAAAATCTTCATCTTCATGAGTCATAGTAGAGCCTTCTGAAGGCTTAATGGGTGTTGAATTATTTTTATAGGGAATTTTTTAAAACCCAATACTGGTATCTATTCTACAATATGCCCTTGGAATCAATTCAAATTGATTCTTCAAACAAGACTTATGCAATTCGGAAACAAAAATACACACTTTTTTCTTCCTTTTGAAGAGTTCGATATTGAAATTGAATTATCTCTATGATTGCGACACTTCAATATCTAAAATTTGGCATTGAGGTAGTCTTTTGAATTATCTTTCGAATGCTATAGGTCTGACTTGATTTGAATTCTCCAAGGCAAAGTTATGTCCAATCTCCCACAATGACCTAATTATGGACTAGTTCAGTAGAGTGAACTTGTATGACTTTCCACGTGTCACTGTTCCGTCTTTTAGCTCTAAAATTGATAGGAAAGAAACTAAATTTCATGTACTTGCGACCACTTTTTACGACACTCCAATCCGATGCTCAGAGAGAGAGAGTTATGAAGATTTTCCCACGATCACCTCTTTGAGATGAAATTCAGAAGCCTAAAAAGCACCACCTTCCACATATCATATATCCAAAAATATTGCGAACCAAGCTCTGAAATTTTGCAACACTCGGGATTTCAGCTTCAGGCCCTAAAACTTTCAGAGTTTGAACCTTCGTAGAAAAAAAATTTATAGTGAAAATGCCACGATGACTTGTTTATATTAAATTGAGGAGCCCACACAAAGACCTAACTTCCACAGATCATATCTCCAAAAATATTGCGAACCAAGCTCTGAAATTTTGCAATGATGTTCCTTAGGATTTCAGCTTCACACCCTAAAAAATTCAGCTTTTGAAACTTCATAGAAAAAACATTATATCGAAAATGCCACGATGACCTGTTTGGAGCAGCAAAACCCTAGAATCCAAACCTCTGATACCAAATGTTGTGAATCCAGCTCAAAAAATAGAATAAAAGAGATATCAACGCCTTAGAAATAAGCCACTTCGAGGGGGAAACCTCCAATACATTACATGAATGAACAACACATTCATCATCACTTTTCATAGATTCTAAGTAAATACAATGCAATCCTAGTGGGGCCATAATGTAATCCTAGCCGACCTAACAATAATAATTTAAGGACAAAATAATAACAATATGGGGGTTACAGGGGTACAATAATAACAATAAGGGGGTTACACTAACAACAATAAGGGACTATACTAGTAATATAGGGACCTAACAGAATGATAGGTATTGTTTGAGTGGAAGAGAAAATATGGTGGTAGAATGGAGAGAGAGGCAATATACAAAGAATGAAATCTAAGTCATGGGCCATGTGCCAACCATCAATGCCCTGAGGGACTGTGGCTTTCTTAATTTCTTCAAAACACCAAGCATGAATAGTGAATATCATCTCCTATCATCCATAATACGATGGTGGAATGCCAAAAAATTCATTTTTGGTCCAGATATATTCACTATAGAGTCCTCAGACATATATTTTCTCACCGGTTTATCAAGGCAGGGAGCTTTGATTGTGTTATTAGGGGTTCGCAGCCATACTGGGGCAGCTATCAGAATTTTGAGGGCTGCCCATTATAGGTAGGTGGAAGAAGAAGATAAAAAGGAGATCCTCATAGAGGACATAGTGGAATTGACCCTCCAAACACTATTCTATATTGTAACCCAAGTAGCAGAGTATGTAGTACCTCATGCAATGATAATTCCACAGCCAGATTTTTGTATTCGATGTTTATAACCCACCTTTTTCAACTGGTCTGATGTGATGGTGATGAATGTGAAGGCTCAAATTAAAAATCTGAAGAGGGGAAGGAGTGAAACTTGTGTTCATGGTAGCTTCCTTGTAAGCTTGTTCTTTGAGAGGATTGTAGTGATGATACCCCAGACACTAGATTATGTAATCTCTTCACCAACAAGAGAAGTCAGCATGTCTAGATGGTGTTCCATTTTGCCACGGGATGACGGAGTGCACAGTAGTAGTTGTTACCCAATCATGGATTGGAAATGGATGAGAGAGGTTGTGTTGCCAATAGATGACTACCCATATGATGGAGTGTAATTCACGAGGGATCCTGATATGGTCTTGCCCCCTGGTGAAGGTTTTGATGGAAGAGGTAAAACAATTTTGATTTTTACATTTTGCAATTTTTTGAGATTTTGGAATATTTAATTTTTTAGTTTTTGACAAGAGTACATAGTTACTAAATATGATTTTTGTGATATGAAGATGTGGCACCTACACACCCAGAAGGATATTCTCTGCTAAGGAGACATGTACCATAGGCCCCTGCCCCAATAACACTGGTAGAGGAGAAAGAGGATGAAGAAGAGGAGCTACGAGAGTTTACGCAAAATTTCGAGGGATTAACATTGGGAGTAACTTCCTTCGAGGAGGATGGATGAGTCTTCTCGACACATGTAGAGGCACATCGAAGGGGTGGCCTCATACTGTAATCGTGGTATACTCCGCTGCATTCTGAATGTGGTTTTATGTTATCATGAGCATCATTGAGTGGGGGAAGTAGCATGGTGTTGTGCAGTTTTTGATGTATTATCATATTTATGGCATAACAGCCAAGGCCCTTAGTTTCCTAATTTTTAACTATGTACTCAGACTCTTGATATAATAAAGTATCGACTTATATGTGTTTTTTCTACTGTGTATGTACAATATATGTTTAATTTTTCATGTGAATGGTTTAAATTGTGATAAATGTGATAATTTCCAATCTAACACATAATTAGCTAATGAATCAACCAATCAGTTTTGGTCTCGAGGAATATGTACATAATCAATATAATCAAATGAACATTCCAAGAGATGTACCCTCAAAAAGTAACAAAGCAGAGTTGGTTTCCTTATAGAATAAAGATGGTTTAGATGAGACATTATGAGTTGAGATTCAAGTTGAACAACAATATGGTGTATGCCAAGACGACTAACCTCGATCAAGAGCTTGATGACAACACTATATTTGACTATGTTGTTTGTGACAGGGCAAAGACAAATACCCCTAGAACTCACAAGCTCATCAGTGGATGAAAATAGGACCCAAGCAGTGGAAGAATCATTCCGAGTATAATGGCTTGCACCATCTGCAAATCCTCCATAAGGGAGTGAGGGTGTTAACATATGTACATCAAATACCAGACACACTAATTACACATAGAAACTAGGTTAATGACAAGAGAAAATAAACTGAAAACACTCACACCTATATATGGTATATACAAGCACGAAAAAATCCAATAGGTCATGCTAATATGTGCTGATAGTCAAGCACAAGATAAGGGTTTCTATACGCAAACTTATGGGAAGAAGAGACCATATGATGCACCAGTGTAAAACCATGCCAAATAAAGTCAAACTTCCCAACTCGGAAAGGTTGACAATTTCAAGGACATTCTAACATATTCATACTTTCAAGATTATTTGGAGGACACAAGGGAGGATCAAGACATAATTGAGGTACAATAAACTCATCGACAGGTAGTAAGGGAAATTCGTTGGCAATTTCGGTAGTAGAAGCCAAATACTTGACTCGGCCCATGGGTGGCATTTCCATGGAGGGCTGAGAAGGTGCCCTGTGAGTCGATTCAATATTTAAAATGTCAATCTCTACATGTTCCAAGTTGGGGATATTAGAGGCAGAAAGAGGCATAACATCCCTATGATTATCAATGGATATATCCATGACCTTCAAGTTGACTAACCAAGGAGGCTTTTCAGTAAGGGAGTCGCGTGGAGCAAGCGGAAGGGCAACCAAATGGGTGAAGGATCCTAATCATATTCCATATGATCATGTAGTTTCTGACCAACGTCAAGAGGCACTGACAGGACTTCCGTAGGGACAATCTCTTCCACAACAAGTGGCGGAGGGTGCTCAATAGGTTGATAATCATATATAATAACATATGACGCCACCCGTAGATCAAGAAGTCTATGGGGTCCATAGGTGCCAGAAGAGTTCATATGCATAGGATCATTAGTAGGAGTGCTAGGTGGGGGTGGCTGAGAAAAAAAATCCCATAAGAGCTGAACTTTTGAAGAGTCTCAC
This sequence comes from Pinus albicaulis, assembly GCA_034641835.2. Taxonomy (NCBI): domain Eukaryota; kingdom Viridiplantae; phylum Streptophyta; class Pinopsida; order Pinales; family Pinaceae; genus Pinus; species Pinus albicaulis. The sequence goes on along the minus strand of CM076571.1, from coordinate 736,034,427 downwards.
TCCAACGCTCTGAAACTAACCATAGTGATCTCCCACGAGTGGTACATAATTCCCTGTGGTGGAAATCTGGGTTGATGGCATGAAATAGTCAAGCTGATTGATAGTGAAAATTTTTCCTTCATGAGGAAAGAAAATTATAAGGAAAACAAACAAGATGACTGTGGTATGTGATCATTCTATAATTTGCTAGACATTGTGAGAACTAATCACATAGGCCAACACCAAACGAACTTTGGAAACTAGGATCTAGCCATTCCAGTTTCATAGAGGGCTCTCTCTATAAGATTTAACTTTGTTTGGATAGGTTTTTAGGCTATTTATGATTGTACATTTTGGGTTTTGTTTTGGATTTTGGAAAATTGATTGTATTCAATTGATTAACATCTATTGGGAAATGGAGTGAAAATATAATTGGATAGTTGCATCAAGTTTTCATAGAGTAAACACAAGGAAAGCTAGGAGTATTTACTAGATATTTCAAATTTATAAATGGATTATGATAGAAATATGAAACGTTTTAGTAGAACTAAAGAGAAATTAAGAATTCTTTAGTTTAGCCTTCAGTGGAAAACATTATGATTGTAAATGCAGCCAGAATAGGTACCCAAAAGTAAATCCTATTCATCACGCTTTTTGCTTTACAATTGGAATTCATATGATTACAATGAAATATGAGAATGAAACATACTAACAGAAGAAAAACATCACCAGTATTTAAGCCACAATAATCCTATGAATGGTCTAATTATTATTGATTCTCCAGTGCTTTGGAAAATCTTACAGTACTCCAAAAGACAATAATGATTCTGATCTCAATCAATCAACCTTTGATACTTCCAAAATTGAAGTATTTATACAAAAATTACAATAATACAGCCTCTAATAGACATGGTATTTTTATACTTAAACTTGAATTTAAAGCTCTAACTATTACTAAATTATAGCCTTGGTGGAATGCGTTGTGAAAAACAAGTGTTGATGTAGTGGGATAGTTAGGATGTGGACCACATTTTAATGATGTGATGGAAGAGTGAGTGTTGTGTTGGATAACTGAGTGTATGAATGCCCTTTCTGCTTTTGCAGTTACAAAAATGATCATATTTGCACAAAGCATTTTCCCGACTTGACCCTTTATGTCTTTTTCTACCCGAGCCCTTTCTGCCATTTTTAACCGTTTTTCTTCATAAAATGGCGTAAAAACCCATATACCAGGACTTGAAATTTTGTAGACTCCAGTTATGAACTTTATCGAATCCATAGAAATATCGCACATCGTAATATTTATAGTTTATGATAAGAGAAAAGGAATCAACGATGCGATGTGAAGTGGGAGGTGACATGGCAGGTAAGGTGGAACTGAACCGCATCGCAATAGAAAATCGGAAGGTTTCTCTATAAGCGGCGAAGGTAAACACTAAAATATGTGAAATGCAGGGAGAAAGGAAGTGATGTGACATGTAAGGTGGAACTGACCGCATCGCAAATCGCAATTCTTAAGATTTACCGTACATCGCATAGTTTAGAATTTGGGGAAATGCAGTAAGCGCTAAAATCCACGAAATGTGATTTGCACTGACGAAGGATGATGTGGCATGGCAGAGATGGAGTCCACTACGGAAAATTTTATAAAGTGGCGAATGGAATGGGAATGGTAGTGAAGGAACAACATACAACAGTGAGCAAAGTATTACAGTGGGGCCAACCGCATCACAACTTAAACAAAATACCTTGTGTGCTCTTTAAATGGTAATTTATAAATTGTGCGATCTTGCGATGTGATGGATATCGCATATCGATGATCGCAATATTTAACATTTGGAAGAACGGAATAATTTATAGTTTGAAAAATGTGATGAGATACATTTACCAAGCTATGCAATATTATTTTCGATGTGTGATGGATGATGGGGGACTGGTGACGTGTCAGGGAGAAAGGGCACCACTTTAATTGAAATCAGGAAATTAGGAAGGTGGATGGTAAATGATATAGTGATGAAAAAGTTATAATAGAAGGATAAAGTGGAAATGTGGAAAAAAGAGTAAGGTTTAATTATTTTTAAGTGAAATGAAATGAAAAGGAAGTGTGGCGAGTGAATGGGCCCCACTTCATCGCATATCGCATTTCAGGAAGGTTTGTAGGAGACAGCAATTTAAAGGATTTTGGGATTTGGCTGATGCAAAAAAGAAATTTGAATGTGTGGTAGTCAAATGTATGGAAATATATGGAAATATATGAGCCGGGAATGAAATGTGAATAAAGGGAAATGAAAGAAATGAAATTACAGCGGGGATATATTGCTATGGTTCAAAACTTTAGGATATGTGTTAATAATCATGATTTAAACCATACCAATTACTTTTTCCATAAGCGCGTTTAGACTAGCATCCAATCAAATCCTTTAAAATAGAATGAAGCTTTATTTTTCTGTCTTGCTTCCCTAACATTTTATTTTTCCTTCTTTATTTAGAGCATCTAACACCTAACATTTTATTTTTCCTTCTTTATTTAGCGCATCTAACATCTAACATTTTATTGACATGGATGCCTACACAAATAATAATATTCCTACCATTTTTTAATTTTTCATTCTTTTGCATCCATATCCTACCTTATCATTTTGAAAATTATTTAACTACTTATGATAACTTATCAAAAACAAATAATTTTAAAACACATCCCTTGGTTCAGATTAAATTATTGAACAAATTTTTATTTTCCACCTAACTAATTAATCTATCAAGATTAAACAGTTTGACAAATCATTTTTCACTACCTAAAACCAAGCAATTTAAACCTAATTAAATCATGCTTAAAATGTATGATTGAATTTTATTGAACTATTGTGGCATTTTAAACAAGTTGCATATAATTTATTTTCATAAATAAGCTAAATCAAGAGTAGCAGCATCTGGAGGTGCAACATTTTCAGAATTTATTGTTTTCTTCTTTTTGATGGGGTTCACATCCTATATTTTTTAATTCATAAACATATACCCTCTTTTCACACTATAAAATTTGGCCCAATTTCCGACGGCCACTTCGTTGCTATCCCGACACATATTCGTTGCAAGAGCGACAGTTAGAGGTCGAACAAAACGTGGCTAGCCATTACGTCGCAGTTCCGACGCTTTGCCAAAGTGTCGCAATACAGACACCTTTTTTGACGTTTCCAAACAACCGTCACTCTTCTGACGGTTTCCAAAGTGTCACAATACTGACGCTTTCAAAGAATCGCAATACCAACACCTATGGAAAACTTCGCAATACCGACACCTATGGAAAACGTCGGAATACCGACGCTCACAAAGTGTTGCAATACCGATGCCTCCAAAGCATCGCAATAATCTATGGCTAACCACACTTTCAAAAGCATCACAAGACCGATGGAAATGGCAAAATTTCAAGGCGTCGAAAGACCGATGCTTATAAGGCATCGGAAGACCGACGCTTATAAGGCATCGAAATACCGATGCTTATAGGGCGTCAGAAGAGCGACAACAGGTTCAATTTAAAAAAAATATATATTCTGAATGCCCACTAGAAGATGTTCCTGGGAGGGCTTTTCTCACATCATCAATAATTTTATTCTGATGAAAATCTTGAACAGGGCTAAGATCTACATTCACAAACGACATTGTTCGAGCGACGACAGGTTAAATTTTTATTAAAAAAAAAATGAAATAGCCCATGGTCATTGCAGTATGGGTTATTCGATAAACGACAACAGGAATTCAAAATTGTAATAAAAGACTCTAATGAATTGGAAACTGTAGTGAAACTGTAATTGAAAGTTGCCTTAGATAATGAAAGAAACTGTAATGAAACAACAACAGGAATTGGAAATTGTAATGAAAGTTCCCTCGGATAATGAAAGACAAGGTTTTTAACAAGAACCAACACTAACTAAGCTCCATTCAACTGTCATGAATACTATATTCATTTAAAATAAATATGGGCGCGTTCCATTATTACTGGATAATTTTTTTTTATGTTTCTACATATGTGCTATAACAACAAGGTTCATCTACTTACAGAAGCCTCTACCACAAAGCTGAAATCGATAAAGCCTGATATGGATGTTGATGTGGTTCCCAGACTTCAAAATGTCTTATCAGCAATGGAAATGCAAATGCAGATGCAATACAAGACAAATTACAGAGCTTATTACTATCCTCCCAACATTTGTCTTGTAAATTCTCAAAAATGGTACTGAGAGGTATTTCGCCATCATGGAACCTGTAGCAATACTCTTTCAAACCATCGACAATATTTCTAGATATTTTCATCTTCCTGGTAGCATCATGGTGAAACTCTTCAAATATATACTTGTGTAAGTAAAAGAAATATGCGATGACATTGCACTAATGAAACCTGTCCAATTAAACGACATCTCATCCAATAATGCCATTGACACACAATGAACAATTGGGGCAAGAGAAAACCAACGAGATAAATGGATATGTTATCAAGGTGGAGCTATCAAGGTTACCAATATACAATTTGAGATTGAAGCGAGTAGAAAACTCACTGAAAGGTACTAGTGGCTACTTTTGTCAAGAATGTATATTCAGGAAAGAACATAGTGTGACAACACATAATGATCTTAAATTTATTAGGTATCAATACAGAAACCAACCTTGAAATAGGTTCCAACAGGGGAAACATATATAAGAAAAGTAACCTCTGGAGCTGGAGCAAGTCCTAAAACGGCTCCACTACCAAGAAGTAGTGGGCGTATATAAAGAGAGCCTTTGCCAAAGCGTGGTATCTGCAACCAAATAACATGCATAAATAATCCAAATCCACTCTGTTAGAAATGCAAAATTTGGGGTGTGGAAAAGCAAAAGCCTTTAAAGTCATTCGAACAAAAGCTTAATCTTACCCAACGCTTGTTTGCCAACACTGTTTGTTTTACAGCCTCCACAAATTGTTCTACTGATGGAGCTGGCAAACACATGCGCTCTGCACCCATTGTGAGTCGCAATGCATTATGTTCTAGACGAAAGAGCATGATCCGTCCATCAACTCTCCTATAGGCTTTTAAGCCTTCAAATAAACCCTAAAATACCAACAGAATTATACTATTAAACAGCTTCAAAATACTGATAAACATAAAAGATGTGTAGTTGTAAACTCCATGTAAAATTTTCTCTAAAAGAACCTTCAGATTGCTAATTATTTTCCATTAAATGAAAAGCATGATAGTAGCATGAGGCTTCAAACAACAGCAGGACTATAGGAGAACACACAATCGATACAACTAATGTTGAATCCTTGTCCCATATCATAAACCATGGTGACATACCAAAACACAATGTAGTGGGGATCTAAAACATCATCAATACAGTTTGTCACAGGTAACTTACAAGTCAAGGGTTGTACAAAATTTTAGAGAAATACATGCAGAGAAATAAATTCCAATCCAAAGAACACATGCAAGGGCAAGTTTACAATTTGACAAGCAAAACATGTCGGGAGAGCCACAATAACCAATTAGTAAGTTCGAAAATTACACATATTTTAGATACTCTACACCTGTCCATGCTAGCATGTACATTGTCATACATTTTGTCAATATATTATATTCGTAACATTATACATGAGGAATCTTGGAGTTGTTCTCTGGCCCTTTTTCTTTAGCATATCTCCTCCCTTGAGCAACACAATAAATGAAAATTTTCGGTTTTCCATTAACATTTACGAGAGATATAAAATGAATTCATTATATTGACTTATTTTGACTATATTTTCTATTTGGCATATATAGCCTATAAATTTTAATATAAATTTCTTTTAACAACCATATTTTTCCTCTATATCTCTAGCCCTGACAGAAATCTAGTGATAACAATGTATTTTTTCCCATAGATCCAGTCTTAACAAAAGCGTTAACAGACCATCTCATTTTAGGGAAGAATCTTGGAAGCAACTCCTTGTCATTTACCAATCAAATCTAAAAAAAATAAGGGTAGAGTGAAAGTGAAGAAAGAAGGCTTAAAGAGATATGGTAACACTAGGAATCCCAAAAGAACAAATTAGGTGAGGATGCAAAGGGCACTAGGGAAGAATCCCTAAATCAAAAATGCTGCCAACCATCAGCTATCCTAACACTCAAGCCTGAAATGAAGTTGGTGACAAGATTCCTACCATCCATTGGTTGGGTGATCTAGATTCTGCACTATCTGACTGACTTAGTATTGGAAATTTGTCTGGCCTGATGTGACTGCAGCCACATAGAAGCTACAAGTAAGAGGTTAATGAGCCAGGAATAGCAGCTCAGGAAGATCCATTCTGCTTTTTTTTATCCATATTGCCAAGCTCCCACCCTCCATCACATAGGAAAGGATGTGATTGCGGTAACTTGCAAACCTCAATCAACAATTAGCCCACGAAGAGCCTCAATCAACAATTAGCTCACAAAGAGTGGACATGTCACATAGTTGGATTTGAACCTGGGTTTTGAATGATAACAACTTTCCTCTCGGCCCCTCAGAAAAGACCCAATTGACAACTGAGAACACTCTTCTCGAAGTGAAGCACCTCACAATATTACCTCATACTGGATAGTAGAATATCAAAAAGAAAACCTTTGTACTAGGAAATATAATATTAATGATCTTGGCTTGCAAATAATGCTGATATGGATACTAAATACACCTCAGTAGTTTCCAACATAGCTGCACGTTTTCCATCCACTAATAGGCATTCCCATACGATCCAACCAGATAGGTTTTTCCCACTCACTGAAGGGTGGCACTTCAGAAAAAGAAGCCACTTCATTTTAAATGGGTCAATGCAAATACACCAAACAATAACCATATGCAATGTGTTGATGTGCTCGTTCAAGGGAAACCTTGCAAACTGTATTGGTCAAATTTGAAAATAACCTTCTAAAGTTCAAGATACTTTTGAACAAAAACTACAGGCATGAATTGTTGGATTTGAAACAGGAAAAAGGACAATGTTAGGAAACAATTTTAATGCCCAAAATAAAATATGTTATGCAAAATAAATAAAATAGATTTCCACAAACCTATCCATAATTCAAGACACCAGCTGACGGGCTTAGTTCAATATTTCCAAAAGGGAAAAGGTCTCCTCCAGAAAATACTCCATCTTGGAGCTATCAAGGTTACCAATATACAATTTAGATTGAAGCCAGTAGAAAAATCACTAAAAGGTACTAGTGGCTACTTCTGTCAAGAATGTATATTCAGGAAAGAACATAGTTTGACAACACATAATGATCTTAAATTTATTAGGTATCAATACAGAAACCAACCTTGAAATAGTATGATGAGAACTCGGAGTCTAGTTGTTGCCATGTCAAGACACATAAATAGTATGATGATAATTCGGAGTCTAGTTGTTGCCATGTTTAAACTTTTTGCAGAGTTGTTAAACATTATATTTGCATGCTCTTTGGTTCTAAACAAGCAGCTCATGGGGTACTCCTAAATTACAAGCAGATGAATGCAAAGGTCACAACTTGTGTGCAATCTTGACAAGATGACTTTTGCCTCACAGATTGATGCCCTCTATGGAGTTAATTTCCAAGGTTGCTCAAACACCGTCGGGCATGTACTAAAAAAATCATGAAGCCCTTGGTCAACTACTGTTGGGGATAGAATATTTTCCTGTAAACCTTAGTCAAATAATGCTTGGGGATAGAAGAAAGGCCCAATCTACAAGACCTAATGCATGAGTATTATTGAAATTTGAAACTGATCTTACATGATTTCAGCTACATCTAATACAGTTGGAGGAAAGAAAATTAAACAAGGCCAACCCCTGAGGGGAGTCAATAGAATTACTACACCTGATGTCAAATGCTAGATATTAATATAGATATTGGTTCGATGTAACCTAGCATTTTGCAAGATAGAACTAACTTTCATCACCCTAATAACAGTAAGCCAACAAGCTCCACTAATATATCCTCTATTATGGAGCCAAAGTATATGGTTCCAACAACCAAGAACCAAATACAGGATCTTTGGTAGCAACGGATATTTGTTAGTTACACACATTTCATCCCCTAGCAAAAGCTCGTAAGATTAATGTCATATTCACAGCTGATATTTTTGCAGTCCTTGAGCAAGCATTTGATGAATTAGTGACCAGGACTGGTAGCAAAAATTGGACCATGGTTGGAAGGAGTTACTACCTTTATGTCAAATGCAAGATATTAAAATACAAATTCCAATTCAACCCAAGCCTAGCATTTTTATAGTCTTGATGGGTGACACTACCTCTGTTACACAATTGATACTATATGTAACTGCTGTTACAGGCCTTCTAAGTGCTACAGTAAGAAAAACAATATTCCTATTTTTGAAACCCTTTAACATCTCATGTCTCTTTAAAGGCTACAAAGATAAAAACCAGGCATTCAAATGCAATCTGCATACAAGGAATATTTCTTCAACATGAAGGCTGCTCCTCAGAAAAGGAGAGCAATCCAGAAATCTAGGAACCATGAGGCAGTGGGAGAGTCATCACGTCCTCTATTATAAAAGGTAGATACCTTTCCTTTCCCCAGAAAACATGTGGGTGAGGAATGTGTATGCATGGATTCATTTGAAGATAGATTAAATCGTTCAATTGAGGAAGCTGAGAGTTGTCATTGTTCTGCTTCTAGTAGTAGTAGTAGCTATATGTCAAATGATATTTTATGTTCAAATCAAAAGCATTCATCATGACCTGTAGTCTATAGCTATTTCGATGATGCTATGTCTTCATGTGAATGTCCAAGCCAGAGGCAAGATAAATCTTTGACTGAAGAGAAAGGAGCAGCAAAAGTACATAATTTTGTGGGGGTTGTTGCCTTCCATATCTAGGTTCTTGTCTCACTTATTGGCTATATTTTATGATTATATATGTAAACAATCCAATGACATTATCTGAAAAGTGATAGATATTTTTTTTGGCTTTTAAAATCTCGCACAATATATAATTGAAACAAACTTTTATTACTAGAAATCAATCAATTACTTCTACATACCAATAAAAGTGGCAAAAGCTCTATAACCTTTGATCACCTTGAACATCAAGCACACTAAGAACCTCGACAATGGGGTGCTAATAACATCGAAGGTTGACATTTTCTTTGGATTTGTTTTTTGTTTTCATATTCTTTATATTTTCGTGGTGATGACATAGTATCAGAGGTTCATGGCACTCTCTAGTAAGCGGAAAAGATAAAGATGAATTTAACCGAAAAGTTTGCAGCTATGTAGAATAGTTAAACTTTTCTTACCATATAATTACTTGATCAAAATGAAAATTGTTTAATGGGTTGGTTTCATAATTATTTTATGTTAACAAACTAATTCATAATTTTCTCATATTCTTGTTTGCTGCCATCTGTCTCAAATTACGGTTTCAATGAAATTTTGGTGACAAAAAAAAACTGCTATTTTTCATGATAAACCCGATAGAGCAGTTGACTCTAACTTCCAACTGCTATTTTTTCATGATAAACCCAATTAAGAAGGTAATTCTAACTTCCAACTGTAAGCCTCTGTTGTAGTTTTTTTCAACCAGTTCAACCTTCTCAAACAAAATCTTCCATACCATACACTTGGAAGGGAATAAATCATGCATTATGCTTCAAATAGGCAAACTACAGCTACATCCAATCGAAACCTCTAAATAAGTCAAATAAGGTGACTTTTTTGAATAATGAAACCTCTCCAATTATATGATACATGGTACTACTTTAATGAATTGACTTGCTAGTTAGCATAATCACTTCAAAAGTTTCATATTGTTCGGAACATGTCTTCAATGAGATGTTTCCACCAAGCCCATCTACAAAACCTGCACATTTCAATTGATATCACACTGAATCCTATAGAATAATGTGGGAATTTTCATGTCATTTGATTCAAATTGTGACAAATATATGAAGGTTTTTTCCTTTTCAGAGAGTGTCATTGACTTCTTCCTATAGCAAAATTGGCTTGTACACAATCTCCACTTAACCTCCTCCTTTGAAAATTTGATATTCATTAATATTAATGTCAAATCTATCCAAGCAAACTCTCACAATGTTGATTCTGATTAGCATCTTGTTGTTGTTCCTGTAAGTAATTTTCTCATTAAGTTTTGTTGTCTCATTAGTCTGTGTCCTGCAGGAAATCTCTTATCCAAAACATGGGTCATGACATTCATACAATTAATTTCCTCAGAATGTATATTCTAACAATACTTCTCGTGCTAACAATGGTTAAGGAAAATATTTTAAAGCATTCACCTACCAATGTCAAACCCATGTCCTCTATTTGGAAAAAGAAGCAAAAACATGAGTAAGAAGACTTGGATCCTTATTCCACATATCAATTACACTGAAATCACTAGTTCATTATGTTATATTACTGGATATTATGTTTTGAATTTTATTGGTACATCAACCAACTAAGGTAACACCGTGGAATTTCTTGAAAATATTTGTCCCTGTCAATACCTTTATATATGTCACATATTCAACCCAACCCATATCTATATATACTATGACATTTAAATTATATAATATATATATATATATATATATATATATATATTACCCTAGCACAGATATGGAGTGGTTTGAATCTTTTCACCAAACTTGGAAATACCTAATTCATCCTGTCCATTTGGGTTTTTTTCTCTACACCAGTGATTTATGTTGTCATGGGAGAGTCCTCCCCTTATGAACGCCATTGTTGCTGACACACAATAGCATATAAACATGAGGGAGACCTAAGAGTGAAATGGGTATATATCCCATGAGCTTATTCTTGTGTATTCTCACCCTTTTGAGGTTTGCATATGTGCCATATTTCATAGGAAAGTACCCAGATGTGGAAGAGAACTCAAATTTTTTATGTAGCTACTGAACTCAATTCCAATTCCAGAGGTGGTACGGAACTTGATGAATAATAGAACTCAAAGTTGTTATGATGCTACTGAACTCAATTACGTAGAAACAGAGATCTCAATGAGTTAAAACTAAATTCAAGTACCATTTAAGATTGGAATTGACAGTTTCAACAATGCCAGCATCATTCAGTATTTCAATGAGAATATACGAAATACAAAAATATCTTTGGCATCTAGATTTTAGTGTTTCACTGGAAATGCTTGAAGCATTATGGAAATAGAATAAAACCTTTTGGGAAATCCATTAAATGCCTCCACTTGTGCAAAATTTGGACTGACACATCAATAAAGGATTTATATAATAAAATTTCACTGAGATTTCACAACATTAGGACCATCTTATGCTCTGATTTTGAACAAGATCCAAAATTTACAAAGAATAATTTAATGGGTATTGATAGTCAAAATTACCATGTGGATCAACTACATCACTTTAACACCTGAGACTAATTTTTTTTTACATTGGAATTTGGAGCTTCGTGTTGGAAAGTTTCAAAATTAAAAATCATTGTTCTTTTGGAAGTTTTCAAATGGAGAATTCAGTTTCTTTAGAATCTAGATAAAGCTTTCTCATAAGGGATTTCTCAGTCCTTGAGAAAGCATTTGATGAATTAGTGACCAGGACTAGTAGCAACAATTGGATCCCTTATCCTTTTCCCTTATCTTTACTGACCTATTGAAGAAAAGGTATACAGATCTATCATTCTACCAGTAAACAAACTTGAGAAGTGTACAGATCTATCATTTGGAAAACAGTGAATAAAAGGTATACAAATCCCTTATCTAATGTGTCTGTAGTTTCCGAACAACAACATATAGAGCACCTGCTAGTAGGTTATAACGGCGGACTTTGGGTTAGTTTTAGACACCAAAAGGGTGCACTTCATGGGATAACCATATCCTTTTTCTAAGTGAAATGGATGAAGCAGCAAATGAATATCAAATCAGAGGTGTTCGTGGTAAATAAAGCATGCATGACTACTGAAGGAGATAATACACATTTATCCACGTATATTGTTTCATAAGTTGCCTTGTTATCCCTACCTGGACTCTGTTTTGTGGGAAAAAAATTCAACACTGGAAGATACCCGAAAGAACCCTAGATCTGTTGTAATATACTCTAGATCTAAAATTCATTGAAAATCTTTGTAGATCTATGAAATATTTGTTGTAAATTCTACAGATGTTTGTAGATCTTAAACAAAATGAGTTTTCAATTTTGGATTTAAAAGGGCTCTTCAATGTAAAATTGCCCAGATAACCATATAACTTTGGATTTTTCTTCGAGCCATAAAAGTGCGCATATAGTTTCTTTCAACCATTATGGATCTAGTTTTGAATCTTTGTTCTTTGCTGGTAGTGATCGAGCCATCTAATCGACTAGTTGCTGATTCTGTTTTAAAACTGCCCAAATCTTTGTAGATCTGGAAATTCTCGAGTTATAAAATTGCAAATTTTTTGGATCTGCACCTATAATACGAATTATAAAGTTGTAGATTTTTTTGGATTTGCATCTGTAGTACATTTCACAGTGTGAAATAGTTGATCTATCCCATCTTCAATTGGATGAACTCATATCAATGTGTTTCTTATGTTACTCAGTACCTCAGCCTCAAATTTCTTGATACTCCAAACTTGTGCACTTGCATGATTTTGTCGAACTAAAATCCACAGCTTAAAATTCATGAAACTGGTGGATTCAAATTCATGCAATTGCAAACATATCTTACACATCCTCTTTGAAACTCATCCGAAAGAACACTGGAAGACATCTAGAGAGAACCCTATAGACTAACACAATCCAATGGAATTGACCAAAAAAAACCCAAATAGGGTCAACCCTACTATAGGAGGAAGGGCCTGCAGTAAGAACTTACCATTTTGCAAGAGCGGAGGGTGAATGCTGAGGGCGAATGCTATTCTGCAAGAGCTGAGGGCAAATGTTGAGGGCGAATGCACATGTAGTTTTTAATAAAATCATTTTTATGTCCTCACCTGCTTCTTGGTGACAGTAGATGAATGGACAGTCCCTAGTAGTTGCAGAGAGAATCTAACCTGACTTAAGAGATCCCTCATCATATCATGGGTACCACGAGCTCCATTGACGAATTGCTTTGCCCAATGTTTATAGGAAGAAGAAATTGAGGTTATAGTCAAGACGTGATCAGTCCTTTCGAGCTCTTTATAAGGCACGCATCCATGATGCTACCAAGTTTTCCATTACCTCAACTGTTTATTACAGAAACCATACCCTTTTCTATGGTAACTTTGTTTCCACCAAGCAGGGACAATCATCAGGTACGTTACAAAACACAACCCATGTCATTGAAGATATCCTTTCGACTCCTCCGGTCCCGAACAATGAAGTGACCTTGTGTTTGATTTCTACCTCAGACCTGTGCTTATTTCACCCCTTATCTTAGCGAGGCCAGGACCTTAACTTTCGATGCTGATTCCTCGACTTGTCTTCATAGCAAGTAGTTTCATTCCACAGTTACATTTTATTTTTTCATTTCAAATGAGCGCGCATTTAAAATCATTTTTATTTGGAGGAAGTTGTCGCAATAGCGACGCTTTGGGGCATAGTGTCGCAATTGCGACGTTTGGAGGAATCCGCCGCAATAGCGACACTTTGGGGCATAGTGTTGGTATTGCAATGGATTCCTCCAAACATCGCAATTGCGACACATTTTCTAAGTGTCGGTATTGCGACACTTGTCTCTAAACGTCGGTATAGCGACGGTTTCAGGAAGGATTTGAAAAAGTTGAAAAAATTTGGGGAAATTTCCGACATTTGGTCAAAAGTGTCAGAACCAAGTGTCGAAATTTCCACCAAATGTACTAGTGTCATTTTTTATGTTATCTCCTTTTTTTTATTTATTTTGAAAATTATTTTTAGATTGGAAATCATTTCACAAAATAAATTTGACAGATAGAATAAACTCAGTCACCTTGAGATTCTATGAAATATAGGAACCTAACACGGTCATCACATAAAACCAACTACAACCAAGGAGTAGGTTATAGTCCAAAGGAGCATTGACGACTTTAACATCAACATACACAGTTTTCCCACCTAACTTAATGTAAAAATTGGGAAGGACCCCCTTCAGAAAAAAATGTGACCATCAAAGGCTTGGAGAGTGGTATTGGACGTAGCGAGTGTCAGAGAGCCAAGATATTTCCAACAGGATATTGACATGACACATGTGGAATAGCCCCCATCCACCAGAGTGCAATGAATATTCTTCTAGAATATATGTACAATAATCTAGAAAAAAATATGATGGGAAAGATGAGGAGCAACTTTCTATTCATTAAAAGAGATAATACCAAAGTCAGATAAATCAAATCCATCAATGGAAGACAACAAGCTTTTTCACTGCTGAGGAAAAATTTGCAAGACCTCCAAGGCATACATAGCGCAAGGTGCCTAGGCAAGATCTTCAATAATATTGTAATGTTGAGCAGCCCTCGCAAAAGGATTTTTGTTTTCTTACAAAGAACACCCTTGGCGGGACAATAAACAAGTTCCATAGGCTTATCCAAAGTGAGAGGTCCAATGGAACTAGGCGGAGATGGTGAGTCCTTAGAGGGATAACTCGACTCAGGAACATCATAGGATTTTGCACGCGTATTCACATTTACAACTTCCTTCTACATAAAGATGGATGAACTATGAAGGGGGTGAGAAGAGGACCCCTTGTTTCCCCCTTGCAAAGGTCGAGAAGGTTGAGCAACCACTTTTTTTTGGGGTTGTGTAGGGAATGTATGAGTAAAAACCATAGGTTTTTGAGTAGACGGTGGTGAAAGAAGCCTATGGACTTCATCCATTTGAGGACACTCATGAGTAAGGTGATTGCCTTGAAAATTTTTACAAGGGAACTTAACTTTTCGACGATGCTTACTGGTGCCCCCTCCCTGACTTTGAGGATTGGGTGTAGACTCCTGAGCAGTTTGGTTTTGTTTTTTATTTCTCTTTTTATTCTTGTTTTTCTTACCACCATATTGAGAGTTGTTCTTCGGTTGAGTGGACCTCACTATAAGAACATCGATTGACTGCTCAGGAGGGGGTGCTTTAGTAGAGCCAAACACACTTGTTGGGGATTGAGATGTAATAATCAATTGCCCAAGGTGGGAAGCAAGTTGGCTCATGGGATCATAAATGAACCCAATCACACCATTAGCCTGTGAGCAAGTAACTAGTTTAGGTGGGTGAATGTAAGCCTAGGGGCGTTAGGAAAATTTTCATACATTGTACCTGATTTCAAATATATGAGATCCAACTATTGGCTAGATAAAATAGCTTTCTCCTCAGTTCTGGCTTGAAACATGGACACATCCCTGGAAATATGAGGTTAGAGAGATCTAATAAACCATTTACATAAAATATAATTTGGTAACTTGGTTCTTACTAACCTCTTGCGATGATGCCACTCATGAATTTGATCACAAATAAGAATGGCATCATCTTGTTTGAATTTGGAAAAAATGTTACAGTTGATTTCATACCAAGTAGGAAACTAGAAATGTGTCAAGAAGGTTTGAGCTAAAGAAGAAAAGTCACCATAGGATGTAGTATCCAGCTCGATATACCACATGGAGGCATCCTCGGTTAACGTTCATTGGAACAAGCAATGTTTAAAAAAATCACCCACCAAAGAATTATATGAGCACCATAAATGTTAGGTGGTGATGTGGGTGGACAGATTCTCCCCAAGATTCCCTTCAAACCTAGGAATATCATATGGTAACTTGGCGTGCATAGGTGGCAACCAAAGATCATGACGAATGGGGTCATTAGTGAATTTAGCTAAATTCGATAAATCAAGAGAGGATAGAAATGGATTATGAATTTGGCTAAATGGATCATAGGTAGGAGAAGATACTGACCAACCTTGCGGCTCCCCCATATATGTATTAGATGGATTCACTTGCTGGGGGATAAATGGGTTTTCCCAGGAAAACGGTTGCTTATGCAAGTTAGGATAACTGGTAAATATATGTTTCCCCCTAGGGTAGAAACCTTCAGAGAGTAATGGACCCCCAAGAATATGACTGCTAATGGGGTTGTACCTAGGGTGAAAAGAAGAACCATTCTATGCAGTAAGACATAAATAAGGAGAATGACGTGGGTGGGACACGGTACTGGCAACGACGTTGCCCCCAGGTAAAATATCCCCCCTAGTGAAAATGTTGGTAGGTGGTGTCCCTCCAAAGAGTAAACTATACCAATCTTGCAATGTACTAGAAGCTAAATTTCCCCCAGGCTGACTAGGGATAGTTGGCGATCCCCCCCACATATTCCCAGAAGTAACCATGCATAACTAAGGAACAAGAACAGTTAGTTGGGAAAAAGTTAGTGAATAGATTCCTGGACCTATCGGATGACTAGGTTGGGGTACCATAGTTGGCATAGAGGATGGTGTGGGCACAGAAAAATTTAGGAAATTAGTGGGAGCCATAGATGAGACTGGTGGAATGCCCTAGGAAGAAGTGAGAGGCATTGATGGAGGAGTAAGAAAAACTACACTAAGAGGTGGCAACGGTGACATGGAAGTCGAGACTTATTATGCAAATGGTAACAAAGTCTTAGTGTAATATTCCTAAATTAGCACACATCTAATTGGAATATTAAATTTTGATTTTTCTCTTAGATAGAGGAATAAGAGGGTATGGAGACCCATAAATATTATTAGTAGGAATAAAGACACTCCTAGTGTGAATGGAGGTCATCTAAAAGCTGTATTGAAGACCCTTAGGTGTGAAAAGGGGATGGAGTATGAAGACTGGGCCAACCTTGACCAAATCAAATAGTGCTGGTATGGAAGGAGTGGCATTCATGGAAGGACAATGCAATTTTGGATGGATATTGAATGCATGGAAGTAGTGGCTTTAATGAATGGGGCCCAGGGTGAGTAAGCTCACCAATAATATAAGGAAGAGGATGGCAGCCATTGTGGGGATGGTTTTGATTATTATTTCTTGATGGTCTGTTTAGACTTGTTGCTCTCTTCAGTTGTTTAGCTAAGATTGCAGTGTTGTTTAGCACAGGGTGTTACCAGTCGGGAATCCCACCTTTTCTCTTGATAAGCCTCTTGGGAGAGTATTGTAATATATTTTCCACTATCTGGCATCAGGCCAAGCTCCATCTTTGTTCTACATCACAGTTTATGCAGATTATTGTGTTGTGTTGCAAGGTTTGGCAGTGGGGGATTGTATTGGGTCTCTTCAGAGCTAGTTTTGCAGTAGAGGAAGGTTTCCTTCCATTGGAAGGCCAGTAAGAAGCCCCCTGGGATTTATTTACATATTTGGCATTAGGCCAAGGATTATTTATCCCCTACAGCATAGTTTCAGTCCAGATCTGCGTTATTTAAGGGAGGATTTGCAGGGGTGGTTGCAGTGGATGTTTTGGGAGGTGATTTCTTCAGTGGAGGAGCCATTATTTCATCCAGAGGATCTATTGGAGAAGAGATGTAGGTTTCTAAATCAGCTTCATCCATATCTTCTCATTTCTGTTGTTGCATCATACCTTTAGCGCTAGGGCTGCAACTTACATTGGCACATTGTGTGCATTTTCTGGAAACCCTCTTGGGTTGTCTTGGAAAGCTGATCTAGTGCCTAGATCTGTATGTGTAGTATCTATTGTGGCCTATATCAGTATTTTTGTATCATTGTATGATCTCCAGCTATATTTATGCTTATTATGACTGCACTATAGCAGCTCTCCGACATTTTTTATTGTAGCAGCAACTCATATTTAGGAGTGATTGTTTATGGGAGGCTTGTTTCCTCATTTCATATGATTTATGCCTCACTATTTTGTAATAATTTTCTATTCTTATACATAATTTTATGGCTCCATATTGGTATCCAATACTGATGTGTTGATTTACCTTTCCATTTCCAGTTTTATGCACTATATTCCTGCTTTTCCCATTTGGGAATATTATAGTGGTATCAGAGCATAATCTTGGCTCATCTTATGAGTTTCAACCAATATGCCATAAGATGAAGAAGAGATCTAAAAATATGGAAGGAATGAGCTTTGTCTCATCAATTTTCACATCTATGAAGAGCCTCTCCAAGGAGGTTAAGAAGATGAGAGAGGAGAGATGGAATGAGACCTCATTAGGGTTTCAAGATGAGAAAGGTCCATGCACTTCCTATCAGCAGAAGAGAGAATCAGTATTTAATAGAGCTCCAAAGAATTTCATAGAGCTCCAAAGAAATACACTATGCCATTTTATTTTGAAGAAATAGATGAAAGGCATGGAGATGGAGGAAAATTAGATCATGAGATTCTAAGTGAGTATCTTGCAGAATATAAGTCTCAACCTAGAGCTTTCAAGGAGAATCTAACTTTCGCACAGTTCATTTAGCTCAAAGAAGAAAGAATACCTTGCAGCAATAGATTTCTATTGTCTACTTTTCATGGGTCATCCAGATGCACAGCAAGGTCTTGGGGAATGAATTTAGATGCATTTTTCCTCCTACATCCAGTAATAGAGAGAGAAGTTGTTGAGATTGCAGTGCTGCACCTTGAGGGTGAAGAAAAAATTTGGTGGTTAAGCCATTTGAGTCATGCAAAATTGACTGCCTATGTAGATTTTACTCAAAGGTTGATCAAGAAGTTTGACAAGAATAAATCATAGGAAAAGAAACTTCCACCACCACTTACCGCCGGAGCACTTACATCAAGAGGAAGAACACTTGCACCCTTGAAAGTTGGTCTTAATCTCTTGACATCTAGAGCCCCATTCACTATTCTAGAGATGCATGAGGAGGAGGAGACGTATACCAGTGTTGGTGTAGCCATAGAGGAGCAACCATCATCACCAATAGTTGGGTAAGTCGTCACACCAAAGGAAGTAACCCTTGTAGTAGTACAATATGTTCCTAAGCTTTACCAAGGTATGCACATATTTCCACTTCCTATTATTTCATCACATCATATGGAGGATTGTGGGAACATGCCATCAGGGAAAATACATGACCTAGGGTGAAAGCACATTGCTGATTTGGAGCAGCAGACTATCACTGTGGAAAGGACCCTTGATTTGTTCAAGGAGGAGATATAAATTCATCCTGGTTATTCATTTTTGAGCTACACACAACTCTTAGGGTTGGAGTGTAGATTTTTGGAGGATAGGATGAGTATTGTCCTAAATAGTGCAATGCAGAACTATGTGCTCGGCATTGAGCATGATCTTGAGACAACAGATGCACCATCATGGAGATCAGCAACACTATCATTGATCAACAGTGATGAGTTGGTGGCCCAACCATTATTGGAGCATTCCAATGACCATTCTACATGTGTAGCAGGGGATAGGAAAATGGTTGATGAGAGACATCTTGTCTTCCATTGTTATGATGGATATTTCTTGATGAGCACTTCACAGCTCAATGAGAAGATTTTTCCTTCAGCATACTTGGATCCTTATGGGTTCAATGTGGTCATTGATGAGTGGTCTTCATTTGGATATCTCCAGGATGATGCACTTCAACATCCCATGGAGTCATGTAAGGACAATGATTTGGATTGGGAGGGTGGTATTCTCCATTGGAGATACCAACTTTGAGCATGATAATAGACACTCACCATTGGTTGGATGGGTGATGTTGATGAGCAAGAGGCTGGAAAGATGCTTCTAGATCTATGACACTAGGAATCAAGAGGCAAGGTTGCGATGTCTACTCTTGAAAGAGTTTGGTCAGCATGTGACATATCCTATTCCAAAGTATGTTATTGGAGGGGTCAGCAAGTATTTTGAGTGCATTATGATGATATGACATTCTTCATGTAAAACATCATGTTTTCACCTCATGATTTGTATGGTGGAGGTGTGAGGAGGCAGAAAATCTATTGTTGCTTTGGCTACTCTTGGGAGAGTATGGGCTGAATTTCTCCCATAATTTGGAGGATGTTTTAGGAGAAAGGGATGGCACAATCAAAGTGAAAAGAGGCTACCATTCAACATCGAAGGATCACGAGGTACTTCCACATAGGAAGGAGTCTCCCACACATAGAAAAATGATGGTGGATGACTTTGGCATATGGCATGTCAAATAATGGAGTCATGAAGTGACAAGAGCCTTATCACCAAGGCCAACAGTGCTGTCACTTGGGAGTATGTATCTATTGATGGAGTGTTCCAAGGGGAGTATGCATCCCTTCATTTTGAAAACCTTTGAGAGGATATTCTCATGGGACAGATCTTCCATGGATCTCACTTTCAGCCTACTCACAATGCGTGGCAAGAAATTTATTTCTATACTTATTCATCATTTCATAAATTATTTTCATTTTCTCACCATATATGTATAGTGCATTGCTCCACAAGAGGGCAAAATTATCTTTGGGTTTCATGGTCATTCTAAGACCAAAATTTATGATGAAGATAGCCCTTATTTGCATGACCTTGGGAAAACGTGGTGTTATTCTTGTTATGCTCAGCTAGTTTATAATGCCATTTACTACTCCCTAGTAGATGAGCAAACATGCAAAGCTAGCAACTTGTTTGGAGAGAACTTGCCACATGATGTTTTAAAATAGCAGTTGATAAAACTGAGCTGTGTCCACTGGAGAAACCATTGGTACCATCCAACATTGCACATGACATTCAATATCTTTCTGATTTGGATATGATATGGTGATGATGTGCTATTCACTTTGTATGGGAAGGTTTGGGCAAGCAATATTCATGAGACTAGAGAAGGGATCTTTGGAGATCTAGAACCGTATGGGTTCAGCTGCAGTAAGTTATTCCCTAAAGAATTGTTCAAAGGTGGGTTAGAAAGAGCGTCAAAGTCATCTGCCAAAGTCTCAATAGATACCAGATCACTATGAGTGGGACCAGACATAGATTCCAACACTATGTGATGCTCTAATTATTGTGCGTCGATAGGTACTCTCTGTGCAGGAGAAATGAGTCCACTTTGTTTAGGAAGTAAATCTTGAAGACAAAATGACCATCAATTAACAAAGTCATCCAGGGAGATAATAACTAAAACATAATTGCATTATTGAAAACACCCTAGGGCCAAAACTATGGACTCGAACCAAACAACACAGACTAGAAATGTCCTAAAAAATAGCACACACAAACAAAATACAAAGAAGCTGGTTGTGGAATAGTTATACTAGTGACCTACTTCCCAGCCCTTTTAGTTACAAACTTGACACAAGTGACCTCACAAGATGTGGAAAACCTCCCGAGAGGACTGAGAGAGTATGAATAATATCTATCCTAGGTACAAAGAAGATGACCCTGACCCTACACTTGTATATGAGTCCTAGAAAGAAAGGCTACTATGGTCACCACGTACAATAGGACGACATGGGGGGACATTTGTAGGACAAATAAACACACGAGGGCAGGGAACGTAACCCCAAAAAGGGCCCAAGACTGAAAACTCCTTCAGAGTTACCTCCCAAGTGGTCCCCAAGTGATAAAACACAATTTGTATGTGTTCCAATTCCGCTATATCTTTCCACCTGAAACTAAGTGAAATGGGTCATATCACCACACTTAGCCCAAGTGTGACCTCGTGCTTAATCTTTTTGTGAGGAGTTCTTCCCAGACCTCACTACTGAAAATGGATTTCACTCCCTACCACAAGCTGCTAAGTTGATTTCATGGTCTTGGAGGGGGTATCTCACACTCCTATCTCCAAGACCCTAGCCCAAGCTAGTGTTGTTGTACTACAAGTAAAAACGAAATACGAATTTAGTTAATTTTATTATCACACAAATTTTAGTGGCTATTGTTTACACAAGTAATAAGCAATATGAAACTGAGTTGGTGTGAAAGACTCTTAGTTAGTCACCCTAATTTATTTATATGCAATTTTCATTTTCAATTTGGTGAATGCTAGCTACGAGAGGGAAATATTTTATCTAACACACCAATAGCTACTATGATGCACTTTTCATTAAATCTTCCTAAATGAAAGATATCCCAAGAATTTGAATTAATGACCCAAAAATCAAACCGATAAAGAGACCAAAAAAACTCTCTCAAGCAAGGACGCAAAGCACTCCAAAAGTGAAACAACTAGGGAAACATAGCCTTATCAAATACACTCAAAGAAATTAAAACCAAATCCAAACTGAAGGAAAAATACAACAATTTAAATCAAGCTAGGGTTTCGGAACAATGGCTCAACAAGGGCCAATGTTCTACAAAGGACTAAATTGAACCCTAGAGGCAAATAGGTCTAAAAAATATCTTAATTAAAGTGATACAACATGAAAAACACTTTTGAAAGAACTTGATCATATGATAGTAGCACAACCGGTCACAACACCATTTTTTCATGACACTGACAACCAAAAAAACGAAGATATTACTCAACAAGAAAGAGTGATAATAAGAAACAATCCCAAAATCTAAATGTAAAATTTAAATCGGGCCCAAACACTTGTTGAACACAACCAACCAAAATTGAAATTAATTCATGAAACAAAACTCAAAACTCAATCTAGGCACCCAATAAAAACTCAAGAAGTAAATCGCACAACAATGAATAAGGGAATACCTTGAAAAAACTGACCAAAATAGATCATATCAGAGGCATATGGCAGTTGATCAGATACAAAAAATTATAGATCCAAATATGTTTTCAATAGATTGGAAAGAAAGGACAAGATTGATGCCTAATGAAAGAGAAAAATTCCTCGAAAGAGGCACTTGGCCAATCCAAATAAAAATTATTGAACAAGATAGATATGGACTAGATCTAGGAGGTACACAAGAATCCCATCCTATATAAATGTAGACACAGAAGATTCAGACTGAAACCAAGGGATTTCAAAGGGAGAAAAACCCTATATGCAGGCACATAACTGCTTGGAACGGGTTGGGCATGGGAACAGGCTTGCCAACCAGTGGCTAAGGGATCCATGGTGGTGGCACATGCTTACAAGGTTGCTGCTAGGGTTAAAAGCACAAAATTCCCTATTTTCTTGTGCAATGGCCAACAAGAAATCAAAGCACATAGATAATAAACCTAAAAAATAGCCAAAAATAGTCAGAAAAATATGAGGAAACTCAAAAAATAAAAAACAAGAGGATATGATCAGGATCTAAGGAAAAGAGGAAAAAAAAGTGAGTGTGATCTCATTAAAAGCACCAGTTTTGTTGCAATGGAAATCAAAAGGATTTATTGCTCTATGATCTAGTGTCCAATTATATCACCAGAGAGAGACAATATTAAGAATACACGATAGATCTCAATCTCATATGATCATCAATCAGCATGCAATTGAGTTTACATTTTGAGGAAGTGAAAAGTACCTAGCCTCCTCATAGTTTGGGGACCTATCTTGAGTTTGTAGCAGAATATTCACACTCCACTCAAGCAATCTTCTTCATCCGCTCACAATCTCAACACTTGCACACAATCACAAACACTCATGGATGACAAGATATCTTCCTTATAATATTGTTAGATGAATAATGATATAAACCAATCACAAGATTTGCTAAAAAATAATGATGTAATGGAGAGAACATATATCTTCATTAATCACATAAAAATGATACACAACTTTTATACCTTTGCTTCTAGTGTATCCTATCCACAATCTAACATAGTTTCCCCATGAGATCCAAGCAATGAGGATGAAGAGCAGTCACATAATATTAAGACCTCACAATTTCTCTATATGGAAGCAAAGTGGCAGCATAAGATCAAGATCTCAGCTCATCAAAATTATAGCATGTCTCTCCAAAACTCAAAAACTAGCCCGAACCTCTCAAATGATCCAATATAAATAGGTAGAATCTAGGTCCCTGGAGGATGAATGTGGATGCTCAAGACAATGAGAAGTTACATAATCTTCTTGTTGATGAGACTTAGCTAGTTGGAATAGGTGAGGAATGAAACTGATCTCCTAGGGACTAAGACATTTTGGAAAATTCCCTTGGCCATAGGCACATAAAGGGGAAAATAGGACCTTAGCCATAGGCACAAGAGGGCCTGGTAGTGGCTATAGGCCTTTGGCCATAGGCACAAGCCTACCTGCCCACGGCTAAGAGTCAAACTAGCTAAAAAATTCACCCCCTTTAAGGATAATTTAAATAGATATGAGGGCTTAGTTTCAGTGATGCAAGGGTAGAAAAATAGGATGATAACAATTATGACTTTGAAAACATCTACAAAAAATGGAAGAAAAATGTTGTTGCAGATGCACTCTCAAGAAAATATGAGTATGTGGATGGATTTCTCTGTTCCATTTTGATTATCCAACTTAATTGGATAATTATTATCCAAACTGAAAGGAAAAATGAAGCAAGGGATGGATGGAAGAATGATGAAGAGGTGTGGATTCTCATTCAAAAATTGTGGTAAGATCCCAATACATCTGATACATTTGTCTAGAAAAATGATTCATTATGCTACAAATATTTCTTATATATATGTAATAATTCCAAACTCAAACAAAACATTATTTTGGAATTGCACACCTCCTCCTTAGAAGGGAACTCGGGATTTTTAAAAACTTACCACAAGGTCAAGAAGGAATTTTTTTGGGATGGCCTTAAATCTAACATTACGAATTTTTTGGCAAAATGTTTGGTTTTCAAACAAAATAAAGTTGATACAATTAAGACCCTGGGTATGTTACAACCTTTAGCTAGTCCAAGTCAGCATTGGGAGGAGGTATCAATGGATTTTATCACAGATTTACTCAAGTCCAAAGGAAACAATGTCATCATGATGGTAATTGATAGACTTACCAAGTATGCACACTTTTGTGCATTATCTCATCCTTTTAAAGTGAGTACATTTGCTATTGCATTTATGGAAACAATTCAAAAGCTACATGGAAACCCAAAGATTATTATAAGTGTTAGAGATCCCATTTTCACTATAAATTTTTTGATGGAATTACTTTCTTGTCTTAGTACTCATTTAGCTCATATCTCATCTTATCATCCTCAATCTAACGAGAAAACTGAGACAATGAACAAATTTTTGGAAGGATATCTTTTTTTCTTTGTATCTTATAAACAAACACAATGTATCAATTGGTTACCTCTGGTTGAATGGTGGTATAACACTTCCTTCCATACTATAGAAAAAATTACCCCATTTATAGCACTTTAAGGATATCATATATTGTCCATCTCATCATCTTTAAGAGAATATTCTAAGGTTCAAGTAGTGTAAGAGAACATCTAGTATCAATATAAATTTCTCCAACTCTTATAGGATAACCTCACTCTAGCCCAGAATCGAATGAAATAATAGACAAATCAGCATCGCAGTGAAAGAAGTTTTGATGTAGGCAATTGGGTATTTTTATGGATACAACTATACAAACAAGTGTCCCTAAAGAAAGCTCAAAAGGATAGTAAATTATCACCCAAGTACTATGCTCCTTACAAGGTGTTGCAAAATGTTGGTATTGTGGCATACAAATTAGAGTTGTCTACATCTTCCCGATTACACCTAGTTTTCAATGTTTAATGCTTAAATAAGGTTATCAGTGAAAAGATACTAGTTCAAAAAATATTTACAGAACTTGATGAGGAAGTAAAAATAATATTAGATCCTAAAGCAATCACAGAAACAAGAACCCAACAACTACATAATCGATCAATTCCATAGTATCTCATTAAGTGGAAGAACTTACCCGCTAAATATTCCACATGGGAGGACGAGAGTTTTATACAAAAGCATCCAGAACTACTCAAGCATTGAGGACAACATTTTTTTTAAAGAGAGGGGCATGTTAGGTCCCTATAATACTTATGTAGTGTAACACCCTCCTCCCACATCTACCCAAGTAACCTGCCAACCGGGGTAATTACATGAGAAAAGAGGATAATATAACAAGATTCAACCTCCTAGGAGACCTTAAGGCGGTGGAACTGACAAAAACACAACATACAGACCTTGTATAACAACAATAACACCCTAGGAGTTAACCTAACATTCAGGCCTCTTACCCCTGGGTCACATTGGCCTTTTGACCTTGCTACGCTATAGACATAGGCACAAGCTTGCAAGCCAACATCCAAGAGACTCTAAACGTAGGAATAACACAACATGCAACCATCCAAGGAATAATTCCCTAGTATTTTTCCAGCTTCCCCGGGATTTGAGCCACCTTTTCAAGCCCAATACCCAGTGCTCTGCTTGGAACTTCATAAAACTTTTAGAGATGATAAATAATAATAGGACAATGATACATAATAAATCAATAAGAAATAATCTAGACCCCTCCTAGCCATGACAATAATTCTATGAAACATGTCACAAATAATGAAACTATAGGTATAAACAACAAAACAGAGCAAAGGGGTCTCATACCTATCTAAGAATCACTAAGAAACATTGATCCCCTACATCATTAGCTGCAATACCATCTATTTGACCATAACACATTGGGCATTCATTTACAAGAAAAAACATGGGGAGAGTCATACATCATCACTATTAAAATACATGCTTATAATCAGCATAATAACAAGAGAAATACCATGGATAGAACATTAATAGAATCCACATATAAATCAGTACATTTATACATCAACTACAAAAGTAATGAGATCTTCATTAATGAATGTAGAAACCAATTGGAGATGGTACTTCAACATTCCACTCGACCATAGACATGGCTAAGATAAATATCTCTTCAACCAGTCACCCCCATGCCATATTCCAAGCATGGATGTGGGATCTCATAAACCAAATCCATAAAAACCAAACCAGGGCTTCCAGATTCAAAATCACCTCAACCCTCAACCAATTATTACACCTCAAGGTCGAACATCATAACCATCACCATACTTCTCTCTACCCAAGCTGTTTAGGGCTCTAGAATGTTTGCTCCAACCAAGGCTCCAGGACTAGTAACTCAACCCTGGTTGTTTCCGAGCTCCATAGTGTTTTTATAACCAAGGCTTCAGGACTAGTAACTCAACCCACCTAGGGTTCCAGAGAATTTTTCCAACCAAGGCTCCAGATCTATTAACTCAACCCAACCGCTATCCATCGAGCTCCATATTTTTTTTTCCAATGAAGGCTCCATGAACTAATAACTCAACCCATAACTAAAGGAATCATGAGAACCAAAAAGAAAACAAACAATGAAAATGAACCTACAACACCATGGATATCTAGGAAATGGAAAGGCTAGGTAAATCCAATTTCAATCTAAGAAATCCTTCATAACAATGGCATATCATGATCAAGAAACCACATGCATAGACCATGCATGCCAAACCTAGTGAGGAAAACATACATGAAACTTGGTACCTCCAATAAAAACCCGTTGTAGTCGTTAATCCCAATTTCCTCTTTCGCTTTCCTGCTCTTCCTTTTCCTTCTTGCTTCAAATTACCAAGTATGCCACACCCCCCAAGAGTGCTCCAAGAAAAATCCAAGTATCCAAGAGTATGAGAGAGAGAGAGAGAGAGAGAATAGAAAGAGAGAAATAAGTTTGAGCAAAATCTTGAGCCAAAAAAAAATTCCAATTTATCCTCAGAAGCCTTTTTATCAATGGGGCTTCTATTTTATTCAATTTCCATTATTTTCCTTCATTTTCCTCCTCACATGCAACCTGTGACCTTTCACCTCTTTTTTCTCCTATTTTCCATTATTTTCAAAAATAAAATGCCAATTAATCCCTCATGCCTTTCAAAATCCTTTTCCATTTAGTTTTCCAATTTCGTTTAGCCATAATAAACCAAAATGAACACTCACTCAGATGTTTTTCCCACCATTCAGCTTGGAATATGTGTCCCATGAACTTGGTATTATATATTTTAGATGGATTTTTAACCAAGGATGTTACATAACCCTCCCCCTTGGAGGAACACCATCCTTAGTGTTCAATGACACCTATAAACCAACAAGCTACTAAAAAAAACATAGTACCTATGGAGCTTTATAACACAGCTCGTATTATTTACAATTACCACTACTGAAACATGAAAAATGTATCTTTTACTGGAACTTTATAACATACTAATTACTGTATTTACAATAATAACCATATATAAAACCATATTGTCTATGGAGTTTTATAAATCCAACTCGATACAACATTTACAATAATATATAGATATGCACATTTGCACATTTTCTCAACCTGAAAATAGAAGGATATGATGCCCGTATCAATCAACAAGGGAATCAAGAGGCCCACACATCTAGCCTCAAAAGTAGTACCATGATTCACCTCCTTTCCAGGAAGTTAAGAATCCACTGCCAAAGTCAAAGTCTATATCCAATGTCCAATGTTACATTCTACACTACTATACCCTCAATAAAAAAATATTAGCTCATTGTTTCAAGGCACACTCCCAATGCGCATATGATTCCATCTAGAAATGATAATGACCAAAACAAATCCATCCTCGAGCTTCACCTATTTTCTACATAGTCCCTCAGGAAATCTAGTCACCCTTTTCATGTAATCACTCACCTTCCAAGTTCTGCTAGCACCCCCATCTCAAGCAGTCCATCCCTTAGCAAGGTTTCCTCGCATCAGAAGTTCAAACAACCAAGGAATATACCAACCTCAAAACCATCATACCGATCATAGCATGCTCATGGAAATCAATGGACACTATTGGCTACTAGTGTCCCACAATGGCCCTACTCCTAAAGTGATTTACCATAATATTGTTGCGTGTTTCAATTCCTTTTGTTGTTGCTTCTAATGCTTGCAATCAGTTTCAACCACCCAATTAGGAATTTACATGCTTCATGTACCAAGCACACAACTGCCATTAGATTCAATATAAATTGAAATAAATTCACATCATACCTCATTGGTAGCTCATCAATAAGGTACACTTGCAATTTTGATCATTTCCTATCACAACAAGTCAAACTAGTTGTTTGATCAAATCATCATGAATAAACATATCACAACTCAAACTAGTTGTTTGATCAAATCGTCATGAATAAACCTTTGTTATTACAATCCTTGTCCCTAGGATTTTAAATCCTAAAACCATAAGCCCTAGGTGCTCCTTTTACCTAGGCTCCCAATTCCCAATTCTCCATCACACTATCACTCCTTTTCCCTTCCCCCATTTCTTATATCCCTAGCACTATCTCCCACAAATTTCCCTTTCCCCATTTCCTATCCCCAAAAGTCACATTCCACATTATCATATACTTCCTTAGGGTTTTGGACATAAAAACACCATGGAAATAGAAGAAGAACATAAGATACCATATAGTGAGGAAGAGGAAACAGAAGCTAGGAGGTCACATAAAGGGGGCAAGATAATTAGACTTGAACCTACCAACACTAAGGAACTTTTGGCTTCTCCAATGATAGTAACATGTTTCAAATATGTTGGTTGTTATGATTTTTGTGAAAAATTCAGAGGGTTCAGCACCATGACATCTTGACCAGGATCTTCATATCCAACATCCACAACAACCAAGTCACTTTAGCTGGAGTCACCTTTACAGTCTCAACTACCATCATTTCAGCTGCCACCTAGATCCTGAATGTTGGAGAGAAGTGGTTCAAAAAGAGTGATTTGGAGGAAAACTACTTTGAGCCGTTCCTGAAACCAAGGTATAAGAATGAGAAAAAGTGGTTCTTTCCTTTTTCTCACCTCCAGGATAGATATGCACCGATGATGAAGATAATCATGAAATAATTTTCATGTGAGGGTAGATTTTCAAGGCTTTATACTTATCACATCTGCCTCTTGATGCATTTCACTAGGGTAAAGATATTGAACATACCCTACTACCTTTTCTGAAGCATAGAGAAGATGGCATTCATTGTCCAGGAAAGGGAATATGAACATCAAATGAAAAGTATTTTTCATCATTCCTTAATTAAAATCATAGTCCTATATCATCTCAATCAACTAAACATTGCATGGGATACCTTCATAGCCAATGATATATTCAGAGACACTCTTACTCAGCATGCACAAACTTTTCCTTCATCATCCCAACCATCCATTTCCATCCCTCCATCCCAACCCATAGCTCATTCATCATCATCATATCAGTCTCCTTCACCCCCTTCATCTCCATCTCATCATGACATTGGATCACCCACCAGGATTGTGGTCAATAAACCTAAGTGGGCTAGTTTGGTTGAGGTTGAGCCATTGCCAAAAAAATACCAGAAAGGTCACAAGAATGTGTTTTCTCCACACATAGTGGAAGGGGCCATACCTTCTACATCAAAAAATCAGGTGGACAAGGGAAAAGAAAAGGTGATTGAGGCATTCATTCATGATGAGGAGGACATTCATGAAACAGAGTAGGAATTTCAGCTTGTTGACCTAAATGAGGATGAAAATGACAAAATCACTAATGCAACCATCAAAGTAAAGGATGCCAATATTAGTGAGCTCCAGAATAATCTTGACAGGGCCAGATATGTCATACACTTCCTTGAGAAAGAAAATGAGCAATTGAAGACTAAACAGGTCATTGATACGGTCAAGTATGTCACTGCTCAAAGGGAGGCAGAAAAGGCCAAAGCCATGCTAGATGAAACACTTAAGAAGTATGGCTTTCTTTATGAACATGAGTAACAAGTACCAAGACATAGACATAGAACTAGAGGGATGAAAAGAGCTCTAGCTCTAGAAAGACAAAGGGAAGTTGAGCTTGATGATAAACTAACCCTAAATGAGCAGATTTCTATTGTCATCAGTGAGAATAGGGAGTCGTGGCTTGATAAATCTAATCAGCACTTGGAGAAGCTACTAGAAAAATCTAACAAAGACAATGACCTATTGAGGAAAAAATTCTAACACCATGCACTAAAGGAGAAAATTGCATTGGCCAAGCTCAAAAGTGCCAATGCAAAAATTGAAGATTTGACCATGGAGGAGAAGAAGAAATTTGATATTCTTGCTGAGGCTTTCCTCCAAGCCTAGACACATCATCATCAGCTATTCTAAAAATTTTGAGGCATTTTCAAACTTTTTTTCAAATTCTGAGTTTGTCTGTGTTTTTCTCAACAAGGAAATATCAGAAAATTTGTCATATGCGCAGCGCCCTAGGCGTTACGCAAATTATAGGGGCATTTTTTGGGAAAAAGGTCACCACCGGTGGATTCATAATGACAAATACAGTCAGGAAAACCACTTTTCCATCCTTCATTTGTAGATTCAGGAGGTAAAAATGGAAAAAAACCACAAAAAATCATGTTTCTGCCAATATTTTTGCCTAAGCGCTATGCACAAAGAAGTCTTAGGAGATTGCAATTTTGAAAGGTCAAATCAACATCATCTTGAGAGATGGAGGCATATTCAAAAAGAGGACTTGAAAAGATTTCCAACAAGCCATCTTGGGCCTGATTTTGAAACATGTAGGTCATTCAAAATTTTCCTTGAACATGGAGGGTGCATAGCCTTAAGGCATTGCGCATATGACATGAAAATGACACATATGATAGTTTGTTGATATTTTTGTTTTTTCAATGTAAATTTTGATTTTATCTCAGAAAATCATCTTTCTATTAATGTAATTCATCATGGTAAATTTAATTATGTCAAGGATAAGTTACCTAGGGTTAGATTCATTAGGTAAAGTTATCCTTTATTTAAGATGAATCAGTTTGAATGTAATGAGGAGTGAGTCACTTGGATTATCCTACACTTCAACCTTCAGTTCAGAAATTAGTGGATCTCTTCCTCACCTCATGGATTCGACCCCTGAGGATGAGTGAAACTTTTTTGATGTCTATTTAGCCCCTTTCTTCATACCAAGCAAGGGTTGGAATCAGTTTGGATGTTAGCTTGTTGATCAAGGAACTATTGTACTCAGTTTGGCCAGTTAATAAAGAAGAGTTGTAGCTATTTTTTGGGATACTTGTGATATGATGTTTATCATTTATTTTCTTCAGTTTAATATGTTATAATGTATTTTATTCATGTTAATTACATCTCTATGGTATGATCTCTTTCAAGTTGATAGGCAGAACACATGCTTGCTCATGCTCTGTTTTGGGAAAGATTTCATAATTTGTCCATTTTCTCTGTTTAGGAAGAGTACATATCCCATGCTCTTCCTAGCTTCTCATTAGTCCCAAAACCACCCCATCACAATCATATTAAATTTATAAGCCTTATTCCTACCTTTCCCCATTGAATCCCTGCAACCCTATCTCATTTTCCGTGACCGAGCTCCCTTGACCTAATTTCTTCATCCAGTGAAACCCTAACCAAATCAAAACAAAACAACCCCTTCTCTTAATATCTAGCCTAAAAACATAATTCCTCCAGCCCTCCTAGCTGTGACCTTGTGGAGAGATCTCTCTCCTACTTGGTAGGGCTAGCTTCCAAGCCAAAATTTTGGTCTGTGGTTACCTCTGTTGGGATTCATTCTTCAGCCTTGGGAATCTGGTGGAGTGATAACATTCTGGCATCATTTTGGGGAGTGAAAAGAAATTTTTTCCATGGGTGTATGAAAATATTTATTGGAAACTGATCCTTTGGATAATAGGATCGAGTTTCATAAGGGTAATTTCATAATTGCAGTGCCTCATATCAGATCTGGCTTCTACAAGATATACCAGAGTGAATCCAGACCCTGATCCGGTCGATCTAGTTGATGATCTAGAGAATTTATTTTGAAGACATTGATATCAAACTACACGCATTCAATTAGGACCAACTCCATTGGTAAGATCGGTTTCTCTACCTGCTAAGTTACTTTCTCTAGAAGATATAACTTACAACCTGAAGTTTGAACTCTCTTTATTTAAATCCAAATCTGAAACTTCTTTGTCTGATATAGTATTCAATCCTCTAATATTATCTGAGGTAAAATATTTGTTTGAATTAGACTGAATTCCTTTGAAAGATTGGATTTTTAAATAAATTAAGCTCGAATCTGACCTTGACATTAAGGAGTGGATCAAATTCTACCATCCAGAAGAAGTTTTTGTTTCATCTGAACCTCAAACAAAATCCATTGTTGTATATCCATCTACACCTTTGACTTCATCATGCATACCTTCCATTTTAGTACCAACAACTTCAGCTCCTTTACCTATTCATCCCATCCCTCCTATTGTCAATTTAGTATTCCATTCAACGAGAATTATGGAAATATTTTCCCCACTAGTCTTACCAGCCCAATTGCATTACTTACCTCAAGGATATGGTCAAATACTTCCCCTCTTCGATGAAAACTCTAAAATCACTTCCCATCAGCACATGGCCAAAATCACAACCTTCATATATCTTGAGGAGTTAGATGCAGATGATGCCAAGATGTGAATCATCACACAAAGTTTTTCTGGTGAAGTTAAAGTTTGGTTTCGTACTCTAGCAGCTCATTCTATTAGGACTCCTACTAAACTAACTGATGCTTTCTTAGCCATGTGGGATGAGAAGAAAAAACCTTTACAAATCCTTGCTGAGTATGATTTCCTAAAGCGCAATCCTAATGAATCTGTGCCTGATTATAATTTTTGATACCTCAGAATCTATAATTCCATCCCAAATTAAATGAAACCACCTCCTCGTTCGACCCTCTTGTGTTATCCCGATGCTTTTGACCCAAATATGGCCTACTCATTGAGAGAAATAAATCCCACTACTATAGAAGAGATGATCCAAAATTCAATGAGTGTTGAGGCCAAACTCTTGATTAAAAAGTCAAAAATCAAAACTAAACGTAAAGTGACCATTAAAGAGGAACCTTCCACTTCATCCGACACTAATTTTGATGCTTTACTTAGGACCATGGAAAGAATGGTCGATAAAATGTCTATTTCATATAGACAAACAGTGCCACAAATCAGAAATCCAAACATTCAAGGCTAGCGGCAGCAGCCTCAGTTCCGAATAAAGCAAAGAGAGAAAATAGCTCCTGAAACACATCAACAATAGAAAATTAGAACACTTCAACAAGATAACTATGCTCAGAGTGATGAAGAGGAAGAACCAACAGTAGAGGAGAACCTTATTTTCACAGCTGATGGTCAACCTATCTTTCTGACCGAAGATGAAGAATATGTGGAAAAAATAAGTTCACCTAGTGATAAAGACTTCATATTGGAAAATTATCATGATTTAGAAGTAGAATTTGATGATTATTAGAGAGGATACCTGAATGCATTGAGTTCCCAAAAAAGGCAGTACTCCTTGAGGACCCGTGATGTTCCAATCAATCCACCTCCGTAA
Source organism: Pinus albicaulis (assembly GCA_034641835.2). NCBI lineage: Eukaryota > Viridiplantae > Streptophyta > Pinopsida > Pinales > Pinaceae > Pinus > Pinus albicaulis. The sequence continues at coordinate 736,000,356 of CM076571.1, read as the reverse complement.
AAGACAGTTCAGCAGGAAGAAGTACCATAGAAGCAAGTATCTCAAGCCAATAATAATAAGGGTAAAGAGATTGCAACTACAAATTAGAACAAAATAAATAAACCTTCTATAAGTGCACTTGTCAAAGAAAGAGATATTCAGAGGAAAGGAATTGCACCAAGAGATCATGTTGAGAAAAGGGATATTGTAATAAAAGAGGTACACTAAAATATACCTTTTAATTTAGAGTTATAATTTTCAAAGTTAAAGTTGTCTATTCCTCTTAATGAATTGGTAAAAGTTAATAAATATAAATCTCATGTAGTCAAAACGTTGAAATTTGACCCTTTATCTGACATGGTTAATATAGAACATGACCAGCGCGAGCTAATATTTGGTCTCACAATCGATGGTCAGTATAAAGATAGTGAGGCTCCACCATTTTACTTGAGTCTCAAAGTCCACCAATTCATCCTTCATAATACTATGTTAGAATATAAGGCCTCCCACAACCTCATGCCTAAAGCCATCATGGAGAAGCTTGGACTTGACATAACCCGCCCATATCATGATTTATATTCATTCAATTTTGTTCATGTCATTTATTTGGGTATAATCGAAGATCTAGTTGTCTCTCTAAAGCAGATTCCAGCCAAAAATTTCCTAATGGATGTGGTAGTTGCTGAAATTCCTCCACGTTTCGGTATGATGTAATCAATATCCTGGGGGGATAAATTGAGAGGTACACTGCAGTTGGAATTTTCCTACGCAAAAATTCCTGTCTTCGGTCAAATGAGAAACTATACTGTGAGACTAAAATGAAATACATGATCAAAAATAAGGAAAGGCCTAATAATCATCCTATAAATTTTTTACATATAGACTTAGAGTCCTTCATATTGTACAATTATTCTAGATTAAATGATGTAGATTGTCAATTAACAGAAATAGAGGATGTTCCCCAACTTTCATATTGCATTAGAATAGTGTTAGAAAAAGAGAAAGAGAATATGCCTACTATATATGAATAGCCACCAGAGAAGGCATATGAAAGTTTAGAACAACATAAAGAATCAGATCAGAAAATTGTGTCAAATCAGAGTTAAGAGTTTCAGCTCCTTGAGGAAGAAGATGGTCTTTGGAGTCTAGAATTTGATGGTTCCGTTGGCAAAGACTAGGCCGACATTGGTTTATGTATCCATATCCCATTTCAAAGGCAAAATAAAGTCCCTAATAATGTTAGGTTTTGTTCCTAAAAATTAGCATTCGATTGTACGAATAATGAGGCTAAATATGAGGCACTCATTACCGGTCCGAAAATTTTGAAAAAATTGGGAGCTAGAAGAATTGCAGTCTACGGTAATTCAGAGTTGGTAATTAATCAAATCAAAGGTGATTATAAAGCTAATCACCCAAGGATGAGGTAATATAGGAATGCAACACTTGAAATTTTGAGAATGTTTTCAGAATATACACTGAAAGTAGTGCCAAGGTTGCAAAAATTGATGGCTGATTCATTAGCCACTACTACAAGTAATTTAAAATCTACAATGTTTTCAAAAAAAAATTTGATATTCATATAAACCACAGGCCCGACATTCCTGATAACTTGAAAATTTGGCAAGTATTCTGGGATGATAAATAGGTGAAAAAATCCCTTCAAAGTGAAGGTGAGCTTGAGCGTTGTTCTATGGATGAAGTGTACGACAAGGATGACCAAATCATCGAGGTGGATCAGATTGACATACTTAAGCTCAACGAAAATAATATTCCAAAAGGTCTTATACATTTGGAAGAATTATTTGATCAAGATGACGTGGCAAGAAAACCTACTTTGGTTCCCACAGAAAAAGGCATAGAAGATGTTCATATTGGAACAACAGAGATGCCAAAGTTCATCAATTTTTCAAAGTCTTCATCTCCCGAGGTAAAGACTAGATACATTGATTTGTTAACTGAATTTTATGACATGTTTTCTTGGGATTACTTAGATCTAAAGGTGTACGATGAATATATCATTCAAAACACTATCCCGATAAAGCTAGACCAAAATTTTTTAAGGCAAAAACTCAGGAGAATAAACCCAAAGTTTTTTCCATCCATTAAGAAGGAAGTAAACAAACTATATAAGGTAGGAATTATTGTTCTAGAAATATTTTCTGATTGGATCTCTAATTTGGTTCCCGTGTGAAAGAAGAATAGCAAAATCCAACTATGTATAGATTTTAGAAATCTAAACAAAGTGTCGCTGAAAGACAATTACCCGCTGCCCAAAATGGACGACATACTTTAGTGAGTTGTAGGAGCCAGCAAGATGTCATTGTTGGATAGTTACTCACGGTACAATCAGATCCTTGTGCATGAATATGATCAGGATAAGACAATGTTCACTACACCATGGAGTACCTTTAAATATGCCAAGATTTCGTTCAGTTTAAGGAATGTCGAGGCTACTTTCCAGCATGCCATGGACATAGCTTTTGGTAATGAGAAAGATGTCTTCCTTGTTGTTTATTTAGATGATTTCACTATTCATTCAAATTCAGATGATGAGCATTTACACCATTTGAGAGTTGTGTTCCAACGATGTAGAAAATTTGGGGTATCCCGAAATCCTAAAATGTGCCTATTTGCTATGGAAGAAGGAAAAATTTTGGGTTACATCATCTCAAAATATGGGATCTGGATAGATCCTTCAAGAGTTGAAGTGATGCATCAAATTGATTTTCCTCATAACAAGGAATTCCAAGCATTCAACGGTAGGATGAATTTCCTACATAGGTTCATTCCCAATTTAGCAGAGCATATTAGAGAGTTAACTAATATGCTAAAGAAGGAGAATGATGTAAAATGGTTTGAAAATGCTTTTAAGTCATTCAGTTCGATGAAATTTTCTTTGATCACTGCTCTAGTTTTGACAAGTCCCAATTATTCTCTAGATTTCATTATATTTTATTTTTCTTCTGAGCATACTATGGCAGTGGTGCTAATGTAGAAAAAAGATGGGATAGAGCTACCAATAGCATTCTTTAGTCACACAATAAGGGATGCATCCCTCTGATACAGCATAATCAAGAAACATGCCTTCGATTTGGTTAAAGCACTCAAGGATTTTGGTGTTTATATTCTGCACTTGCATATTTTGGCATATGTTCCAAATGCAATGGTTAAAGAAGTACTCATGAAAATAGATCCAAAAGGAAGAAGAGGTAGATGGAAAGCATCCCTCTTAGTGTATGAACTTGAGATCAAGCTGACCAAGCTGATCAAATGGAAAGGCTTAGTCAAGATTATGGTTGAGTCTAATCTACATGCACTTGACATCAATCTCATATCAACACTATCCGATGAAGAAGAAGGTGTAAGTTTTATTCAGGTATAAGATCTCTTTTCATCATCTCCACGGTATGCTGATATCATTTATGTTTTGCAAAATTTGAACCCTCCTCTGGGCATGTCAAAGAGTAAAATCAGGTCCTTGAAACTTAAGGCTTCAAAATATTTCATACTAGATAGTGCACTCTACTAGAAGGATCCTAAAGGTATGTTACTCAATTTCTTGGTTGAAGATGAGTCCAAAGAAGTGATGAAGGATTTTCACAAAGGAAATTATGGAGGTCACTTATACCGGAATACCACAACCAACAAAGTACTGAGAATGGGTTACTATTAGCCAATATTGTTTGCAGATTTGTACAAGACGATCATGAGCTACCATGAATGCCAACTTTTCCAAGGTAAACATAAGCTTCTTCCTTTACCATTACAACCCATTTTAGTTGAAGCTCCTTTCCAACAGTGGGGCTTATAATTTATTGGTGAAATACATCCACCCTCATATGCTCAACACAGATGGATACTTACCACCACAGAATATTTCACAAAGTGGATAGAAGCGAACCCAACCAAGTAAGCTACAGACTCAGTTATAATTCAGTTTTTAGAACCTAACATCTTGTCCCAATTTGGTTGTCCTAGAAAGATCATCACAGATAATGCTACAGCCTTCAAATCAAATAAAATGACAAAATTATGTGACAGTTATAACATTAAGTTGGGTCATTCTATAGCATATTATCCACAAGGAAACAGATTAGCGGAGTCCTCCAATAAGTCTTTGATCAACATAATCAAAAATATGTTTGAGGCGAATAAGAAGAATTTGCACAAGAAGCTAATTAACACACTATGGGAAAATCAAGTAAGCAGCAAGAATTCCATTCGCATGTCTCCATTTTAGGTAGTTTACAATGTGGATACAGTTTTTCCTTCTTCATTGGTTTTCCTAGTCATGAAAATTTTACAAGAAGTGGGAAGTGAAGAAAATGACATACATCGCCGCATAAACCAAATTATTCACTTACAGCAGACAAGGGAAGAATTTTTTAATAACACTTCCAAGCTCCATGATAAGATCAAGAAAATATATGAAATAAATACCAAGAAAGATGATTTCAATATCGACAATGTTTTACTCCACTAGGATGCCAAGAATGAAGACAAGGGTAAGCATGAGAAGTTCGATAATTTATGGAAAGGTCCTTTTAAGATTGCAACTTATCATGGACAAAATGCATATCTCGTGGAAGAAATTGATGGGAAAATTTGCTTAGGAGGGCCAGTTAATGGTAGGCTCCTGGAGCATTATATTTTTTTTAATCTAAAATTGTGAAAAAAATTCCATCCTCATTGTCTATATCAGTTTGATATTCCTGCAAGTGTGAAGTATAAAAGCACTGGAGTTTGGAACCCAAAGTGAAGGCCATGGAGCTTCATTGAGTTTCTACCATTTTGAAGTTCAATTTTTAGAAAATTAAGTTAAGTCTTGAGTCATTTTTTGAGTCAATTTCAGTCAGTTTTTAAAGTCAATTTGTATCATTGAGTTGTCAGTATTTATTCGTGAATTTTAGTTTGAGTTTTTTTTACCGTATTGGCCCAATGATTAGGCACTTGGTCTATAGTGTTCTTGACACCTCCAAGGAGCTACCATCCCCAATAAGGCCGATGTTAGTGTTAGAATATGCATTTTTCCATCAGTGATCAAAATTACTATTTTCGTATTCATTTTAGGTGTCCCACTCAGAAATGTTTTTTGTCATTTCATCAGGTCATGCAAAAAATTGATTCACTGATGGTAGCCCTAGTCATAAAGTCTCACTCTCCCTCACAAATTCTCATTTTCTGGCCCATATTCATGTCTTGCTCAACATAAAAACACTTTTGAAAAGCTCATTTCACTATGTATTATGTCATTCAAAGTTAACGAGGGAGTTAGGTCATTGAAGGTCCCATTAGATCATTAGTTTTCATTGTTCAAGGTCCAAAAATGCACCATTTCATCTCAATAAGTTAGCAAAAGGTGTGAGAGTGACTCAATAAATATTTCATTATCATCTGCGGAATATTATCAGCATGTAAATATGATATTTTTAAATTTGTAATTATGGTTTCAAGTATGATTTTAATACTCAAATGTAATTTTATTCAAAAACAGAGTTTTAATTTATTTCATTTTTATGTAATTTTATGCTTTCTATATGTAATAAGTTACTCTCCAAAATTTTCCAACTCCAACTTCATATGCCAAACTGAAGACCACTAAATCAAAGTGAACAGTGTCAAACTCCAACAACTTCATCCTGCAAAGAATAAAATTCAAAGAAAAAAGGATATTCAACATGCTTTCAAAAAGTGAAAAGAAACATAGGAAAAGTGGGTTTTTTATTTAAATCAAAATTCACTCAAGTATTAAAGACTCTTAGACATCAATTTGAAATTCATTTTCCTCCTATTCTATTGAGCAAACACTTGAGGAGAGCGAATTTTCGATTCTCTGGGAAAAATTGGAGAAAAACTGAGCAAATGGCGCATATCCTGAAGGTGTTGTGCATATCCTAAAGGCAATGTGCATAGACTGAAGGCATCACGCACATCCTTAAGGTGCTGCGCATATGTCCAGCAAAGCCCAAAACTCTTCAAAATTTTCCCAAATCACCTCTACACCTACAACATCGATCTCCTCAGCCTCTAGCAAGTAAGTAAAGGTCAAAATCCATCATTTATCTCCTCCTTCAAATTTTATTGGTTGGTTTTGTATAATTTTCTTGAAAAATTTTGTGTAAACTCACTCAAAACCCTAGTTTTACTCCCTAACACTCACAACTCCTAAAATCCATTTACCTTACACTCTCATACCCTTTCCACACTGCAAATACTCTTTCCCAAAAACTTTTTTATTACAATCCCTATCCCTAAGCTTTTAAATCCTAAAACCCCAAGTCCTAGGTGCTCCTTTTACCTAGGCTCCCAATTACTAATTCCCATCATACTATCACTCCTTTTACCTTCCCCCATTTCTCATATCACTAACACTATCTCCCACAAATTTCCCTTTCCCCACTTTCTATCCCCAAAAGTCACCTTCCACATTATCATATACTTCCCTATGGTTTTGGACATAAAAACACCATGGCAACAGAAGAACATAACAAACCATGCAATGAGGAAGAGGAAAGAGAAACTAGGAGGTCACATAAAGGGGGCGGGATAATCAGACTTGAACCTACCAGTACTAGGGAACTTTTGCCTTCTCCAATGATAGTAACATGTTTCAAATATGTTTTTTGTTATGATTTTTGTCAAAAAATTCAGAGGGTTCAGCACCATGACATCTTGACTAGGCTCTTCATATCCAACCTCCACAACAACCAAGTCACTTTAGCTAGAGTCACCTTTAATATCTCAACTTCCATCATTTCAGCTACCACCGGGATCCCGGATGTTGAGGAGAAGTGGTTCAAAAATCATGATTTGGAGGAAAACTACTTTGAGCCCTACCTGAAACCAAGGTATAAGAATGAGAAAAAAAGGTTCTTTCCTTTTTCTCACCTCAAGGACAAATATGCACTGATGATGAAGATAATCATGAAATAATTTTCATGTGAGGGTATATTTTCAAGGCTTTATAATTATCACATCCACCTCTTTATGCATTTCAGTAGGGTAAAGATGTTGAACATACACTACTACCTTTTCCAAAGCATAGACAAGATGTAATTCATTGTCCAGAAAAGGGAATATGAACATCAAATGAAAATTGTTTTTCATCATTCGTTAATTAAAATCATAGTCCTATATCATCTCAATCAACTAAACATTGCATGGGATACCTTCATAGCCCGTGATATATTCAGAGACCCTCCTACTCAGCATGCACAAAATTTTCCTTCATCATCCAAGCCATCCACTTCCATGCCTCCATCTTCGCCCATAGCTCATTCATCATCATCAGATCAGTCTCCTTCACCTCCTTCATCTCCATCTCGTCATGACATTGGATCACCCAACATGATTGAGGTCAATAAGCCTAAGTGGGGTAGTTTGGTTGAGGTTGAGCCATTGCCAAAAACCTACCAGAGAGGTCACAACCATGTGTTTTCTTCACACATAGTGGAAGGGGTCATGCCTTCTACATCAAAAAAGTAGGTGGACAAGGGAAAATAAAAGGTGATTGAGGCAGTCATTCATGATGAGGAGGACACTTATGAAACAAAGCAGGAATTTCAGCTTGTTGACCTAGATGAGGATGAAAATGACAAAATCACTAATGCAGCCATCAAAGGAAAGGATGCCAAGAATAGTGTGCTCCATATTAATCTTGTCAGGGCCAGATATGTCATACACTTCCTTGAGAAATAAAATGAGCAATTGAATACTAAACAGGTCATTGATGAGATCAAGTATGTCATTCCTCAAAGGAAGGAAGAAAAGGACAAATCCATGCTAGATGAAACATTTGAGAAGTATGGATTACTTGATGAACATGAAGAACAAGTACTAGGACAGAGACCAAGAACTAGAGTGCTGAAAAGAGCTCTAGCTCTAGAAAGGCAAAGGGAAGCCGAGCTTGTTGATCAGCTAACCCTAAATGAGCAGCTTTCTATTGTGATCAGTGAGAACAAGGAGCCATGGCTTGATAGAGCCAATTAGCACTTGGAGAAGCTACTAGAAAATGCTAACAAATACATTGACTTATTGAGGAAGAAATTCAAACACCATGCACTAAAGAAAAAAATTACATTGTCCAAGCTCAAAAGTGCCAATGCAAAAATTGAAGATTTGAACGTGGAGGAGAAGAAGAAATTGGACATTCTTTTTTAGGTTTCCCTCCAAGTCTAGACAAATCATCATCAGCTATTATATAAATTTTGGTGCATTTTCAAACTTTTTTGCAAATCCTGAGTTTGACTGTATTTTTTTAATAAGAAAATATCAGAAAATTTGTCATATGCAAAGTGGCCTAGGCACTACGCAAATGATAGGGGAATTTTTTGGGCAAAAGGTCACCACCAATGGATTCATAATGACAAATACAGTCAAGAAAATCATTTTTATATCCTTCATTTGCAGATTCAAGAGGTAAAAAGGGAAAAAAAACCACCAAAAAATAATGTTTCTACCCATATTTTTTCCTAGGCACTGCACACAAAGCAGTCTTAGCAGATTGAAATTTTGAAGTGTCAAATCAGCATCATTTTGAGAGATGAAGGCATATTTAGAAAGAGGGCTTGACAATATTTCCAGCAAGCCAACTTGGGCCTGATTTGGACACCTGTAGGTCAGTAAAAAGTTGCCTTGAACATGGAGGGCGCACAGCCTTAAGGCGTTGCGAATATGACAGGAAAATGGTGCATATGACATTTTTTTGATATTTTTTGTTTTTCACCGTAAATTTTGATTTTATCTCAAAAAATCATCTTTCTATTAATGTAATTCATCATGGTAAATGTAATTATGTCAAGGATAAGCTACCTAGGGTTAGATTCATTAGATAAAGTTATCCTTTAGTCAAGATGAATTAGTTTGAATGTAATGAGGAGTGAGTCACTTGGACCATCCTACACTTCAACTTTCAGTTCAGAAATTAGTGGATCTCTTCCTAACCTCATGGGTTCAAACCCTGAGGATGAGTGAATATTTTTTTATTTCTATTTATCCCCTTTCTTCATACTAAGCAAGGGTTGGAATCATATTGGATGTTAGCTTGTTGATCAAGGAACTATTGTACTCAGTTTGGCCAGTTAATAAGGAAGAGTTGCAGCTATTTTTTTGGATACTTGTGGTGTGATGTTTATCATTGTTTTTTCTTCAGTTTCATATGTTAAAATGTATTCTATTCATGTTCATTACATATATATTGTATGATCTCTTTCAAGTTGATAGAAAGAACACATGCTTTCTCAAGCTCTATTTTGGGAAAGATTTCATAATTTTTCCATTTTCCTCTATTTAGGAAGAATACATCTCCCATGCTCTTCCTAGATTATCATTAGTCTCAAAACCACCCCATCACAATCATCTTAAAGTGATAATACTTATTCCTACCTTGCCCCATTGAATCCCTGCAACCCTATCTCATTTGCCGTGACCTTGCTCCCTTGACCTAATTTCCTCATCCAGTGAAATCCCAACCAAATCAAATCAAAACAACCCCTGCATTCAATATCTAGCCTAAAAACCCTAATTCCTCTAGCCCTCCTAGCTGTGAACTTGTGGAGAGAGCCCTCTCCGACTTGGTAGGGCTAGCTACTAAGCCAAATGTTTGGTCTATGGTTACCTCTGTTGGGATTCCTTCTTCAGCCTCGGGAATTTGGCGAAGTGATAACAAAATGTACATCACAACACATACCCACATATGACATACCACCACACAATCGATGCACCCACACCAACATATGACACATACACCTACACCCAATGTACAATAAAATACAATACATACACCTACACCAACATACAACAGATACACCTACACTTGGTGTACAATAAAACACAACACATAAATATACATATACATAGTATAACATAGCGAATACACACGTCACAATGCCATGAATACACCATGCATACATATTACCACATGCCTACAACACAACATGTATGGCATGCACACAATACCACATGTATAACAGTACCATATTCACAACATGTACCGTAGTACCACCTGTACACAACACTACCCACACAACGTGTGCACAATATCACATGTACATGACACCACCTGAACAATGTGTACAAAACACCAAATTTACATTGCACCATATGTACAATGTGTACACAATAACACATGTACACAACACCACATGCATGACATGTACATGACACCACATGTACACAACGTTCTATGAATGACATGTACATGAAACCACATGAACACACCACCAAATGTACATAGCACCATATGTACAACATGCATACAACACCATATGTACATATCATGCATATACAACATGTACATAGCACCATACGTACACAGCACCATATATACAACATGTGCATAGCACAATCTATACCCATCACTACATATGCAATATACACACAACACCATAGGCATACAACACAATACTACATATGTTACATGTACACATCACCATAGGTACAATCACTGAATATAAAACATGTGCAACATATACACATGAACAGTAGTACTGCACATCCATAGACCACACACTGACCCCACAAGAAAACTTGCTTCTAATGTCTTTCCACTATCCATGTTTATCCTAGCATGTTGCAAATCACACTACTTTCACTTCACTGATGTACCACTCAGCATTAAATGTCCATAACATAAACATAGGCATAGTACAAGCATATAATATCAATTCATTTCCAAATTATACTGACCTCATATATTTGTCAGAGTTACTCTTCCCACTTGATTCCTCATAAGACCAAGAACTTCTTCATGATATTCACTTGCATAAGTACTCATTCCTCCAGAAGAATGATCCTTGAAAACCCTATCATACAATAACCTAGAAACATATATACTTACCTATATATAATCATTAGCATAAAATAATCATGATTTTGTCAAACAACGACATTCATACACACATATATACATATAAACCTTAGCATTAAACAACCATGATCCATGATGACCCTATCATATACGACATACATACATAAATACATGTATACATATATAAATATCAGCATAATCACGATCATAACATAATTACCACATAATGTAAGGTCAAGGTTAAGAGAACTTCCTTTAGTTGTGCACACCATGCACAACATTGAGAATAATTGTTCCCAACATAGCCAAGGCCTCTAACACCTCAGATCCATTCACTTTACCTTTTGTGCTACCTTTCTCGTGGTTGTTCTACCACCATCCATTTACCTCAATGGACCCAACCAATCCAACTGGCTATCATATTATTACCTTCAACTTCCCTTATACATGAACCAAGCTTCATATAAGCCTTTCATTACATGCTAGGTTTCATTCATCTCTTCCATATCTCCATAAAATTTCTCTTTCCCAACCAATTCCCAAGACTCAAAGCATAAAATACAAGGACAAGGACAAGAAACAACGAGAATAAAACTATGAAAAAAAATATAAATAAGACATCGCGAATAAAGAGTCATAGCTATGCACCAGACATAAACAAGTTTAAAATCAAGTGCAAACAAATCACAAAATACCAAAAGCACAAAACTCTCAACAAACACCAAGACTCAATCCCCATGGCTTTCTAGTTCTTCCAAGGTAAAGCTCAACATGATTCTTCTTTAAGATTCCTAGCAATCTCTTTTTCCATACAATCCCCTACATCATACTTCCATAAACAGATAACTTTCAGTGCATAAGTGAACATAATAGTACACTAGTTACCTTATCTTATTGTGCCAAGCACATTGCCTTATAATTGAACATGTACACCTCTCAAGAAACTCCAATTCCTTGATGAATTCATCTATAGATAGAAACCAGTTGTTATACCTATCAAATACATGTTTATGAATATAGCATGTATCCACATAATATCAAACAAAGTCAAGGTCAAGAGGACTTCTTGTATGTAGAGCACTCATTCGTTATGAGTCTTACTACTTCTATCACATCACCCAACTATTAGTTATATAAAGAATTCAATGGTTAACTTGTCATGCTAATGCCAAGCATGTTTCCCTTAATGTATCTCAAAGTAGTCTATATTTTCTACACAATCAATCTAGTTAGCACGATATAACTTCAAAGCACATCATCTCAAACACAAATAAGATCATGATATACATAACAATAACTAGCTAACATGTTCACATCATAAGCTCATAAAAATTTGTCATTTATGCATAACAATTACAGATGCACAATCAACCTAGATTAGTTGAACATAATAGCAAAAATAATTCAACTCGTACCTGAATGTCATAACCCTAACCATCTACATAGGTCAATATACATATAGCAATAAATATCTTAAATTCCATAACCTTAATCATCAAGTTAAATAACACATAACAACAACAAGTTACTCATATAACATAATCATCGAGCTAACTACAAGTTAACATAAAACATATTCATAAACAACATATAACATATTCATCAAGTTAATCTTGTGCTTGACTAACCAATGCATGTACATACGATCACACTAATTAAATAACATCTATCATGTATGTAACCATAAAATCAATAGAACAAAAAAAAATACACACAACCGTAATGCATATGAATACACTGATCAACTATAATTTATCACATATGTAACCATAATAATAGAATGACAAACATATAAGTAACCCTAATTCTTACAACAACCATGAATCACAAACCTGCATGCCAAGAATACAACTTGTATGGCAATCTACTCTTACCCCAAAGTCCATTGTTGCAACGTCACTTTAATGATTTTCATCTCCTGCTCTATATTAGCCAACACATTATCATCATATCATACCAATATAATCATGATGACCTAATTTCATACAATGACCTTATGCACAACAACCTTCACCATGAAAATGCATGCATAACAACATATATACACCAACATGCCTAACAAATGCATATATAAACATGCACTCATGATGACACATCCTACAACAACACCATCAGCCTTGATATGGAGACATCACTATAACCATGCTCAACACCATGCAAATGAAAAAATAACATGGACTACAAGCATAAGGAACAGATATGAAACCGACTTGAATGCGTGACCATCACACTGCACGTCTAGTTTGAGGGTTGAACCATGCTCTGATACCACTTTGTAACACCCTCCTCCCACATCTACCCAAGTAACCAGCCAACCAAGGTAAACATACAACGAGAGGCTACTATAAGGAGATTCAAACTCCTAGGTGACCTTAAGGAAGTGGAACCAATAGAAACACAACATACAGACCTTGTACAGCAACAAAAACACCCCTAGGAATTAACCCAACCATTCAGGCCTCTTACCCCTGGGTCACACTAACCTTTTGACCTTGTTGAGATATAAACATAGGCATAGTATTTCAAGCTAGCGTCTAGGAGGCTCTAGACACAGGCATAACACAACATTCCAACATCCAGGGACTAAATTCCCCAGTGTTGTGCCAACTTCCCCGGGATTTGAGCCACCTTTTCAAGCCTAGAACCTAGTGCTCTACCCAGAACTTCATGAAAATTTCATAGATGATAACTAACAATAGGAAAATGATACAAAATCAATTACATCAACAAGAACTCATATAGACCCCTCCTAGCCATGGCAAGATTTTTTTCAAACATGTCACAAACAATGAAACTACAGGTATAAACAACATAACAGAGAAAAGGGTCCTCATACTTATCTGAGAATTGCTAAGAAGGATTTATCCCCTATATCATTAGTTGCAATACCATATATTTTACCATAGATACATTGTGCATTCATTTACAAGAAAAAACAACGGGATATCCATACATCATCACTGTTAAAATACATGCTTATAACCAGTATAATAAAAACATAAATACCATGGATACAACATCAATAGAATCCACATATAAATAAATGCATTTATACATAAAATACCAAATGAATGATATCTTCATTAATGAATGTAGAAACCAAATAGAGATGAGACTTCCACATTCCACCTGACCATAGACATGGCTGAGCCAAATCTCTCTTCAACTATTCACCTCCATGTCGTATTCCAAGCATGAATGTGGGATATCATAAAAAAAATCCATCAAAACAAAGCCACAAATTCCATAGGAAAAACCACCTCAAACATCAACCAATGTTTCCACCTCACGGTCAGACATCACAACCATCACCAGATTGGTCTCTACCCAAGTTGTTTAGGGATCTAGAGTGTTTGTTCCAACCAAGGCTCCAAGACTAGTAACTCAACCCACTTGTTTCTGGGCTCTAGAGTGTTTGTCAAACCAAGGCTCCATGACTAGTAAATCAACCTAACAATTGTTTGTCGAGCTCCAAAGTGTTTCTCCAACCAAGGCTTCAGGAACTAATAACTCAACCCACAGCTAAAGGAAACATGATAACGAACAAAAAAAAAACAATGAAAATGAACCCACAACACCATGGCTATCTAGGAAATGGAAATTCTAGGAAAATCTAATGTCAATCCAGACAATCCTCCATGCCAATGATAGACCATGACAAAGAAACCACATGCATACACCATGCATGCTAAAAATAGTGAGGAAAACATACATGCAACTCGATACCTACAATTAGAACCCATTGTAGCTGTTGATCCCGATGTCCTCTTTCGCTTTCTTGCTCTTCCTTTGACTTATTGATCCAAATCACCAAGTATGTCACACCCTCCAAGAGTTCTCCAAGAAAAATCCAAGTATCCACGAGTATGAGAGAGAGAGAATAGAAAGATATCCATAAGTGTGAGCAAAATATTGAGCCAAAAAATCTTTCCAACTGATCCTCAAAATCCCTTTATTAATGAGGTCTATATTTTCTTCAATTCCCATTATTTTCCTTCATTTTCCTCCTCACATGCAACCTAAGACCTGTCACCTCCCTTTTCTCCTATTTTCCATTATTTTCATTAATAAAATGCCAATTAATGTTGCATGCCTTTTAAAATCCTTTGCCATTTCCTTTGCCAATTTCCTTTAGCCATAATAAAACAAAATGAACACCCACTCGGATGTTTTTCCCACCATTCAGCTTGGAATATGTGTCCCATGACATTAGTGTTATATATTTTACATGTATTTTTAACCATGGTTGTTACATGTAGCCTCCTTATTTTTATTGTTAGTGTAGCCCCCTTATTATTGTTGTTGTTCCCATTTAGCCCACATATTATTATTGTTGTGCCCCATAAAAGCCCAAAAATTATTATTACTATTCCCTTACATTATTAATTTTTTGTAGACTCTGATTATATTGTGATCCCTTAGACTCATATATATACCAAGGAGGTATTGTCATTTGTATCAACCAAGAGTTGTTCATTTATGTGATGTAAAGGAGGTTTCCTCCTCGAAGAGGTTAATTTTCAAGTCGTTTATCTATCTTTTATTATATTTTTTGATTTGGTTGCATAATATATTTTTAGCTTTACAACCATCATCTATCCTTACTCGATATATCATTATTTTACCTATATCACAAGCATACAATTTACATGAGATTAATCATAATAGTTTAAATCAAATATTCTTCCTTTATTTTTTCCTTTCCATACTTGCTTCATATAAGGACTCATAAATATAATATTCTTCTCATGATGTTTAAATTGTGCATATGGTAGTACTCAATCATCATTATCATAACCAAGTTCATTTCAACATAAATATATACTTTCAATCAACCAAACAATATTAAGTGTTTATACATCAAATATTTTCATTGCAATATTTATAACATCCCTTGAATGCTCTTAGAATTAATATACACATAATAATTCAATCACTTTCTATTGAAATAAATTGAAATGAAGCTATCATTACATTATTTTTTTGCATTATAATCATTCCAATAATTTCATAGTGCATTCAAACATTTATTCCAACAACTAAACGGTCAAAACTAAGAGATACACGTCTCTAAATTCATGAGTAATTACGTTCCGCTTCTCTTCGCAGGATGAGATATTCATGCCCATTCATTCCATTACTACACAAATCCTAAAAATTATTAGAAGTTTTTTCTTTTCATGGCATCTAATAATTCAATTGATTGTCTCATACAAGCATGCATGCACTCATTGCACCAAGTATATATACCACCATGATTCATATTATGGGTGTAATGACCAAATAATTCCATAGTAGCTCATGGATGCATTATAAATATTATAAATATTTTGTCAATCTTTACACACTAAAGGATTCTTTCTTTTTTCATAACCCACTAGGTATAATGAAAAAATTGCTTTCATGTAGCAAAAATTCCATACAATTTTCACATTAACAAGGAAATCCAGTACTTCAATTACATTTTACTTACCAAAAAACTCAACATTACATGATAGAATCACTTGTCTCAATATTAGAAACTATTGGACCAATACTAATGGACTCATGAACCGAATTGTAGTCCCTGAATTTGCTTCATACATCCCACATTTTCATGTGTTATTTCAATACATTACCAAACATATTTTATCTCAAAAGTGTATTTTTTATTCATTTAATATTTTTTCAACATGACATCTCAATGCATTAACACATTATTAAGATTTTACTAATTTATTATTGTGCTGAATTTTTTTTACCTTGGGAATCCATGCAATAAATGCATTAATTTGAAAAACAAAATATATCAAATTTAGGTCAAAAGGAACTATTTCCCACTTTGTTTACCTTTGTATCTTTGCTTGCTACTTTCCTTACTTGGTTACCATTACATGCATTATCAGCTAAGACATTTTCAAGGAGTTCAACTAGCTTCATAGCATAGTTGATGTTTAACATTCAGCAACACCTAAAATGATCTTAGTGTCACATATTAGTAACAAGTCTATCACTTCATCTACTTACACACAATTTTCAATGAATATTCATAAAGGAAATTTGAACTATGTATCCAAGTTACATATTCAAGCAATGCCTTCAATCATGCACCCAAACATGTGCATATACGTATGTAAACGCATGTGCTATACTTGCACATATTCCATGCTATTCATACACAATTATTTTTAAATTTAATTTTAATCATCTCTTGATTTCAATTATTCACATGAAAAGTCTCATAAACATAAGCATAAGCACACTAATTTTTTTCATGTATTAATTAACAAAAACATATCACTCTTGCACATTCACCATATGAAAATTCCATGTGACATGGAATTCATTAGGTACCCTTATTGTATTACCCAAATGGTAGCATGTACTAGTTTCTATTTGTTTACCCTTCATGCATTCATATTGTTTTCATAAATAAAATATATCAGTCAGGCATGATTTTTAGTTAAGGGAAACTCCCTTCTTAATCCATTTTCACAGTCATGACTTCACTATCCATCTAGTTCATATTGACCCAGTCAAGCCCTCCTTAACTAATCTTTGTCCACATCTTCCCTCTAATGCAACTCTGCAAGGAACACTTCCAAGCTCATTACAAATTCACACAAAAGGCTTGTTTAAACACTTAGAATATGGATCACACTATTAAAGCTTTTTATCAGCTTCCCTCTAAAATAAATCACTTGGTGGTTTATTAGTTGTACCTACAACAAGCACATGGTGGTTTATTAATTATTTCTTAGAAGTAAGCACAAGAGTGACTCACTCTTTCCTTTGATTTCATTCACAAGGATTCACCCAAGGTTTACATGGGGTATTCCTCAATCTCGAGAGTTGGAATACATTCTCCAAGTTTTTTCTCAATTATATTTTCATAGAAAGCACCACAGGGGTCTGATGTTCACTATCTAGGTGGTTTACAACTACTCAACAAACACCATAGTGACCTAGAATTCCCTGTCAACAAGGTTTATCAACTATATAGCAAGCACCAGAATGATTGAATCCTCCACTTAGCCTTCGATTGACGAAAAAGACTTAGACAACATAATCCAATGGCCTCAGACAAAAAAAAAAAATTCCTACACTTCTCCCTCTATGGCTCTAGCCTTCCACAAGGAAAACCAAGGAGAAGTGCACTCACAACACTGTCACAACATGCATATGGGCCACTTGTACCATTCTCTCATCAACACCTTCTCTTCCATACCCTTGATTAAAAAGACTACATGCAACACCTTCATTATCTTCCCAATCATGTTGTCAACATGTTCCCCATTACATGTTCACCTTTAACAACTATTAGTAATTTGAATCATGTTATGCGATTATACTACTCTGAGTCTTTATGCATGCATATCTATTATTATATGCACCTAGCATATATTCATGCATCTATCATATCATTGTTTAATATATATTCAATGGAAATGCATCTTTGAACTAATTCATCTCTTTCATTTTTATCATGCCTAATATATTATTCATCAGCATATGAATTCTCAAAAATTTAAAGAAAAGTATTAAAACTAGTAATAGATAAGTTGAGAGATTTCCCCTTCATAGTTTTGGTTGCATCACTCAGTCATAAACTTTTTCAATTCTTACTGGGATTCTCGTCAACATTATTTCTATTTATCTTGCTACATAAAACTCAAGTTAATCATCAACTAACATCAATATATTCATACATGCAACAAAATAATTTCACCTAAGTACACATTCATGCATAAATATTAATTTAAAACTTAAATTCTATAGTTGAGCCCATCGAGGTTTAGTGTTGAACATTATATCAAATATCACTTTTCCAAATAGTATCAGAGCTTCCCAGTTTCATATCTTCTTCATCCCATATAGTTCTATTGTTGAATCATGCTATGATACCACTTTTCCACATATACCCAATTCCCTCAATGACTTATACAGGTTATATTGTACCCATTTTTTTTTCCTTTTACTATATTGATGGCTTTGATACAACCTTTTCACATAATCGTACTAAATTTATCCTTTGAACACTTGCAAAACTTTATTTTCATCTCTCATATATTTTGTCAAACACTTTACAAGTAAATATCTATTCTGTTGGCTCCCCGTGATTTACAATATTGGCAAGAACAAACTCTGCAGGGAACCACATCAGACCACTTTGGAGTCCATGGACCTAGCCTTCCTAGACTCAAAGAGGGCTCTCTCTATATAAGTGTTTATAAATGATATGTCTTTATGCTTTTTTTTATGCTTTAGGCTAGTTATGAAGTTCTAAGCACTTGTTTGTTTTGATTGATTGATTGATAGGTTGACAGATCAATGGTGTGGTTAATTGAGGGAGTGTTTTAGCTGAATAGATAGACTATGAGAAACATTAATCCATTGGGCTATGGAGTCATAAAAGGATTTAATTTTTCATCAAATCTACAAGGGTTTTCATACGGAAAGTTAACTATATCAAGTGGATCTTTTAGATTAGATGGCATATGAAATGATAATAAGTTGTGAAGGTAGAAAAACTAAAAGTCAGTTAAGAATATTTTAACTCTACTTCAACAAGAAAATCCTTTTAGGTAAGTGTTTGAGACAAACCAAAGGATAGGGCATGCCATAGAATTTTTTGGCCAGAATTTAATAAGAAAACCTTTAATACAACAATCCAACAATCCTAAGATTAATTTCAAACAAAGAAAACATTTACGATAAAAATGAGTGCAACTAAAGATCAAGCTAAACCTATATTCTTTAATCAAACACTCTAAAGACCTTCAAAGCAACAGTGTAAGACAAACTAGAGGACAGGGTGTACCATATACTTCCCTGGTTGGAATCTACTAAGTAAACTTCAAAGAAAGGCCTTAAAAAAAATGTTTCAAGCTACTCCAAAGGACAAGACATACCATAGAATTATTTGGCTTGACTCTACTAAATCATTTCCAAGACAACAAGCTAGGTGGAACCAGAGAGTAATTAAGAATTATATAATCATACCTTGCAAAGGAAAACATTAAGATAATGAAAGAAGACAGACATAAGGTGCCAAGACAACATATCCTAATCTAAATTTTTTGTTCTTTTATCAGAGAAATAAAGGACAGAATGGAATATAGAAGGAAAACATTGAAAAAGAAGGAAAAATTCACCATTAACATAGCTCAAGAATCCTGTGAATGTGCTTGTATTACTGATGTTCAAAACAGTTACAATACTCCAGTACAATAGATCTTTGCAACTCAGAGCTTTCTCAAATCTAGCCTAGCAGTCCTCAACTAACTCAGTAACCAGCAATCAGCCAATTAACCACCAACCAACCAACACTAAAAATGAATGATACATGCATTATTTATCTGTAAAATGAGGAGGTGATCCTAAGATAGGGTTTCAAATGTTATTTATTATAGAGTAAATGCATTTTTGACCTTTGAGACCATGAAAGGCCCAATGAAAAATATCTAAGACAAGCTCACTGTAATAATAACTCCTTACTTCACTGTTTGAGCTAACTTTTGGAAATATTTGACTTTAAAGGCTTTTTAATAACTTTTGTAATAACTGCTGAGTAGTTTGAGAAATATCTCTGACTGTCTCAATAACTGCTAATGTCTTTATTGAAAGAAAACATGTTGTAGGTGGAAAAAATGTGTCCTTTGAAGAAGTAAATTCATGGGTTGAGTCATTCGAATCTGCTTCTGTGTTTATTTGCCTTGTTTTATTCTTTTAGGCTCTATTTTAGAACTTTAAACATGATTTATCCTTTAAATATTTTTGCCTCACTATATTTTCTTTTAATTCTGCCTTTATCCCTGATTTATGACTAATCCCTTTAATTTGTCCTTTGATCCTTGATTTAATCATTCAATCCACTGATATCTGTATTTTTTTGTACTTTGATCTTCCTGTTATTGTGCCTTTAACTTTGCTTTAACCTTCTTAAACCCTTGGATTATCCTTAATCCCCTGATCTTCATTGTCACAGTCTTCTGACTGTTTTTCTCCTTTATTGTGCCTCTGTCTGTATTTGCTAAGCAGGGTAGGCATCTTCTATTATTGGATGGTTTAGATAATCACCAATAATAATGATTTATTGATGGTCAAGCTTGATATAATCTCTCTTGTCCTTCAAATGAAAACAGGCTCTCTGGATCGTCACCCAGATCACTTATTTAAACAATTTCAGATTTTTTAAATGCAATTTCCTCTCTCCTGCTATGAAACCTGCAAAATACAACCATTTTTTAAATTAAAACTTGCATCGAGGGCGCTTTTCTAGCTACTAGAGTGTTTATAGAGGCATAAATGGTGGTTTTGGCTTCATCACAGAGCCGCAAGGCTCTAGAGTGTTTTGAATTGGAGGGTTGTATTAGATTTTGGCAGGAAGCGGTAAGGCGGTTTATCGCAAAGAGAAAAGATGGTAAGTGGATTTGGGAAGTTGCATAAAATTCCATTAAGCGATTGACGCGTGGTGGAGAGATACTGCCCATTTCTTAGGGTTGAGGTTTGTTTAACCCCTGTGCATATAAATGTGTGATAAGGGTTATGGATCGTTGGATCTCTAGGGATGAGATCAACAATGGTCAGGAGATCTGGAGCAACGGGCAGATCAAAGGGAGTGGGGTCCAGATGGATAGGTGGTGGAGTATTATTTCGTGGTGGGGTTTAGTGGAGAGCGGGTCTGGGGGTTAATGAAACAAGCAAATGCACCTTTTTATTAAGGAAAAGGGAAGGGTTTATTTGTGTTTTTAACAAGGTGCGGGGGGTTAAAAACATTAAAGAAAGGGCTTTAATACGTATAAAGGGGCGGGGTTACAAAATATAAAGGGTTTTGTTTTCATATAAAAACAGAGTATCAATATAAAAAACCGGTCCCGAAGGGTGAATTTTAATTTCAAAAACAATGTAAAAAGACCTTTTTACATTGTTTTAGTGTAAATGGGAGAAAATGATGAAGGTGAGGGAGTTTGATGGGGATTTTTGGTGGGAAAATGGAAAAATGAAACTTGTGATAGGAAAGAAAGGTTAAAATGAGGGAAATAAGCCCAAAATGAATTCTTTAATAACAACAGGGTGACTTTGATAAGACAAACTAAGAGATAGTGAAATTAGATTTATAAGAATAATGAAGGCGGTGAGATTTCTAAAGATAGTTGATAGACAAAGAATGTTATCTTTAGCTAAATGTGATAAATCCATAGTCACCTAGTGAATCTGTAGAATACAGGAGGATAACAGTGGCTCCAGCAGGGGAGGGCAGCTCCTTTAGGAGGTGTCAAGAACCTCAGAGATCAAACCTCTTTAATTTGTAGACCAGTGCCTTGATTTTCATTTTGATAGGTTCTTCATTCTTCAACTTTTGATTTGTTGTTGTTCCCTGAAGTTGTGACCTTTAAATCCCGAGAATGTATACTTTGCTACAACTCACTTCTACCTACCCATCATACTTCTAACATTTTTTCTTCGTTTGGGTGCTTTTAGATTGGCAAACCCTTGACATCAGTTTTCTTTTTGAAAGAAAAAAAATATCTACTTGTACTTCTTATATCATCTAAAGGCTCAGATTAGAATGATGAGCTCTTTATTCTCTACCTAATCTACTTATCTGTCAAATTTAAACAATTTGACAGATTTTTATTCTCTAATCTATTAACAGAAAATTCAAAACATGACCAAATCAAGATTAAGCAGTTTGATTTGTCCATTAGGGGAATTTTGAGGTCTAAAATGGTCCTCCTAAGGAAAATGTACAATCAAAATTCACTTTATGAGAACCAATCACATTTTAGAGGATGACATCATCCCTAATGGTTGAGGTGGCATTGCTCGAGTTAAAGGTACTTATTTGTCGCATTCTCAATGGTGAATAAAAACTCATGGTTAATCATGGTAGTGCTCTAAATACTTTTAAAGTCAAAGTAAAGTACTCATAATAAATGTCATTTCACACTTTTTGAATAAAATTATATTCTTGTCATTTCATATTTCTTGAAAGAAACAATGAATATCCCTATACATTTATTATATTATATTATATTATTTTTATATAGTATATTAGTTACATGTTATTATACAATTTAAATAATATAAATTTTAATTAATATCATATAATATAATTAAGAGTTATTTTTATTTTATTTTAAGTTATTTAAGTACAAAGGTCAAATGCATTAGTTGTTCAATGATAATGATTTTTTCTTAAAAAAATCATACTTATTTATAGTCACATCAATACTTTTTTTTATTAATTTTATTTTGGTACAACTTTTGAATTCACTTTAACTATGGTTACATGGATTGTGGTGCAAAAAGTGAATTCCAAATTCATAAATGTTAATTTATTGGTTTAGCTATTATTTTATTATTTCCTTAGGAGACCCATTTTAAACCTCAAAATTCCCCTAATATAAACTGTGGCATTTTGGACAAGCTACACACAGATTTTATTCTTGCAAAAAGTAAAAATAAAAATTGAGGGTTGTTATCTGGAATTGTCATTCATCCCTCTCTTTTCTCTTTGGTTCAAATTTGAACATTAAGAACCAATATCTTTTCCTAATCTATTTGTCCAATCATGATTAGTCTGTATGACTGAACAAGACTCCATTTTCAAGAGTAGTGGCATTTGGACTTGCACACTTTCAGAAATATTCTTTTTTGGTATGGGGCTTTACCTTTCTTTTTATCTTCCCTCTTTTCTTCTTTTCTCTCTTTTTGTGTTTTATTTTTCTGATAATTTATTCAAGCAGTGTTATATACAATGAGTAAAGCTTCAAACTGAGATTTTTCAACAAAAATAATTCTTGAGCATCCTACCATTGACAGGACCTCCAAATAATTATGTTCCATCCATTTCTTGTGGAAAAAATGCATTGTTACCTCTTACAGAATGGATGATGTATGGACCTTTCCATAGATTGTCAAATGTTCCATGCTTGCCTTTGTCCTCTCTTCTTGTATCCCATTTCAACACTTTGTCGCCAATGTTGAAATAATTTTCCGTGGTTCTCTTGTCAAAAAGATTTTTGATATTTTCCTGCACTTGTTGTGTTCCGTTATACACTCCTTCTCTAGCTTCCTGCAGCTAGACAGTTTGGTTTATTCTTCTTTGCATGTCATTTTCTTTAGACTGTGCTTCTTGGATGAGCTTCATCACTGACACTCCTAAGCTTGTTGGAAAAATTGCATCTTCTCCATACACTAGCTGATAGGGAGACATTCTGATTGATTTTTTATTCGTTAATCTGTCTGCCCATAGTGCATGCACTAGTTTTTTATGCTATGATTTATTGTTCTCTTCCAACAACTTTTTGATGATATTCATCAAACTTTGTTTGAGGATTCATCCAACCCATTACCTTGAGGGTAATAAGTTCTTGAATGTCTCAATGTAATCTAATATTTGTGGCAAAATTCCACCATTTTCTTGGATCTAAAAGCAACAGCATTGATAGTGATAATTTTTCTAGGACAGCCAAATCTAGACAAAATGTGGTTTTCAAGGAATTTGATGATTATTGATTCTATGGCAGTTCTAGAAGTTATGGACTCTATCCATTTTGTAAAGTAGTCAGTTGCAGTGAGGATCCATTTATGTTGGGCAAAGGAGGACGAATGGATTTCTCCAATGAAATCAAGGCCCCATTATTGAAAAGGAGTTTCAACAGAAATAGGATGCAAAGGTAATGGAAACGGTTTTCTCTTGCCTTCAAAGACTTGGCATTTATGGCAGGCAATTACCATTTTACAGATGTCTTGAAAGAGAGTGGGCCAATAGTAACTAGCTCTAAGGATTTTGTTGACAGTGGTTTTCCAATAAAGGTGGTCTCCACATTCTCCTTCATGAAAATCATGCTTGATCTTATTTGCATCATCCTCTAGCAAACATTTAAGCAATATACCACTAGCATTTTTCCAATATAACATTTTATCTAAAATACAGAAGTTTACAACCTTTAACTTTAAGAATCTAGCCATTGTTTTGGACAAACCAGGAGGAGCATTAAGATTAAAAAGCACATATAATATGTCAGCATACCAAAGATGAATTCAGAAATGGTTCTTCAATGGGTGGAGTTGCCAACTCCTCTTGTTCATATAATGTATCAATCATATTCACATCCAGTGCTTGAAAACTTGTTTCAGCCATATTTTAGCAAATCCTTGTCCTTTAATCAACTTAGTGGGCTTGATTTCTAAATCATATTCTAATATAACAAAAATTCACTTACCTCTTTTTCCATCAAGATATTTTGTTAAGATGTCTTTTACCACTATGTGAGGCATAAATGCAATGATGTGTGAGTGCAGAATGTAAACTCTAAAATCTTTCAATGCCTTGATTAAGGAAAAATCTTGTTTCTATATTATGTTGTATTTTAGAGGTGCATCTCTTAATGCCTTGCTGAAAAATGCAATAGGTTGTTCATGTCCTTTTATATTTTTCTGCAATAAGACAACAGAAACTGTATTTTCTGATGCAAAGGAGAAGATGAAGAAATATTTGGTAATCAGAACTGGTGTTTGGGTAAGTGCTTGTTTTACCAATTCAAAGGATTGCTTTGCTTCTATGGTCCATTTGACTCGTCTTTCTCTTTTCGGCATGTTTGTAATGTTTCTTAGGAGTTCTGCAAGGTTTGATATGAACCTTCTTAAGAAATTTATCTTTCCAATGAAAGATTGCAGTTCTTTGATGTTTCTAGGATGATTGATTTGAAATATTCCTTCAATCCTTTTTTGGTCAATCCTAATCCCTTCTTCAGATATGATGTGGCCTAAAAGTTTTCCTTCTTCAAGGCCAAACAAATTTTTCTTGGGATTTTAAGATAAACCATACTTTCTACATTTTTCAAAGACCTTTCTTAAGTGAGCTAGGTGTTCTTCATCTATTTTTGAGTAGATTTTGATGTCATAAAGGTATATCACAATGAAGTAACCTATCTCTTCTGAGAAAGCAATGTCCATGGCTCTTTGAAAGTTGGCACTAACATTCATTAACCCAAAAGGCATTTTAACATACATGAAGGTGTCCAAGGGTGTAGTGAAAGTTGTCTTGTGTTAATCATTTGGGTGTACCAACGCCTGATTGTATCCTGAAAAGCCATCTAGAATCGAAATTATTTTAGAACCTACTACCCTTTGTAGGATGTGATGCATTTTTGGTAAAGGGTAGTTGTCTTTTAAGGAGGCTTTGTTTAAATTTCTGAAGTCTATGCATAGCCAATTCCTCCTGTTTTCTTCCTCATTGATACAAGATTTGAAACCCATTCCGAGTATTTCAGAGGGATTATTATTCTAGCATCATACATTTTCTTAATTTCTTTCTCAACCAGGGTAGTTGCACAAGGTTTATTCTACGCAGTTTTTGTTTAAAGGGCTTCTGATTTTCTTTGAGAGAGATCTTATGTTGGATTATCTCTGTATCATATGACTTTAGATCTCCATAACTCCAAGAAAAAACATTAGTGAATTCTTTCAAAAGCTCAAGATATTTTTGTTTTATATGATCTAGCAGTGTTTTGGACAATTTTATCATTTTGGGTTCTTGTTCACTACCTATTGTTGAGTCTCAAATCTGCATCTTTTCCATACACTTTTCTATACCTTTTTCATCCACCTGAACCTCCCAAGTTGTCAATATCATTGTATAATTAATTGCAAAAGAGCATCTAACATGGTTTTTAACTATATTTTTGTGTCTGCTGTTTGATTTAGATTTTGTTCATTTAGCGGCGGAATCTTGCCACTTTCCGCAGCTGTTGCAACTTTCCGCAGCCATTTTTTGAAACTCTATGTTACAGGTGTCTACAGGAAAAACGAGCCACATGGGCAAGTCTGAAATGATGTGGACATGGATCGTGTCCTATTGGCTTGAGAAAATCCATCTAAAGAGGCTGCGGTCAAAGGTGTCCAAATGGAAGTCAACCGTAGAGTCCCACGGTGACAGGACTCTGTTTCGTGTCACGTGAAGGTTCATATGGCCGTTTCTGAATTGCGGGAGACAAATCAACATCTGTACATGGCTCCATAGCCGAATCCAAACATCCACTCCTCATAGATTTACTCTTCAATACGGCCATGATCCTAGATCTGTGGACGTAATGGTCTACGTGTTCTCCATCAGCATAAACTTTAGGGAATCAGTTGTATTTCCTTTGTTATAAATAACGCGTTTGTATACGCATATTAGTTAGTCTCTGTTAGTTTTTATTAGTCTGCTCTGTAATGTAATTACGTTGCACTTGTGCCGTAATATCACCTTTCTGTTATGACTGCATTTTAATATAAGAAGACTCTGTTTCCAAATGTAATTCGTACTTGAAGATTGTTGCCAAGGCTGGTGTAGAGGGCCCCTGCACTTGCCAAGGTTCTGTGCATTATTGTATAGTTCTTATTTTATTTCTTTAAAGCTCATTGTGTCATAATCCATTCACATGTTTATACATTGCATCTTTCATGGTATATATGCTTCATTTCTGTTTATAAAATTTCATGCTTTCCATTTCACTTCTGTCTTTCATGTTTTATGTTATTGATTACTGATCAGTGTTCTTGTTTCAGGTTATAGATAGGCAGCCCGGGCATTTGCATAACTTTTTGACTAATGACATGGAATTAACATTGTTCTGCTGCTAATTTGATTTTCTTAGTTTCTGTTTAATTTCAGTACTGCTTTGTTCATTTCAGTTTTGCTCATTTGCTTCAGTAGTTAGATTTAGATATATTAAATTTCTCATAGCATCTTCAGTTGCCTCCGAAAGCCACAGCTGGACTGATGGTGAGGGATTGAATTATGGATGTGTAATTTGATATTAGTTTCCTTTCTGCAAGTTAGAAATATTAAATTGTGCATGATATCTTCAGTTACCTCCGAAAGCCACAGCTGGACTGATGGTGAGGGATTGAATTATGAATGTGTGGTTTGATATTAGTTTACTTTCTGCAAGTTAGATATCAGTTACTCAAGTTGTTTATGGTTACTTCCGAAAATCATAGTTGGACTAATGATGAGGGATCAAAAGACAAGTTGATGTAATTTGATTTAGATTTACTTTGTTGCAATTTTGGATTTCTTTAAGCATAGTTTCTTTTGTGTTTAGACAGCAGCAAGAATAGTTTGGTTTTCATGCTCAATAGTTCACTGTTTTGATTTATTAGACTAGCAGCACCTTTTCATTTCAGCAGTACATTTTCATTTCCTTTCAAGTTTTGTCATTGTATGTTTCAAATTCCTTTTTAAGTTTCAAGTTGGTAAATCATTATAGAGGATATCATTTCCTTAAACAATCATAACCATACTTGTTTTAGAATCTCCATCTCACCTTAGAAAACCAAAAACGACAAAAAGTTAAGAAATAGGTTATCTTGCACATATAGTGCGCCGCACTTCATCAGCTTACGAATCCCGGATTGATAAATTAATGTAGCAATTTAGGACACACTAAATTGACCAAACATTTTGGCGCCGTTGCCGGGGAAGTGTAACTAGGTAACCAATTTCTTAAAAAAAAAAACAAAATAATAAAAGAAGGGAAAACTTGATAACTTCTTGAAGTATGCTCTCCTCTTGCACCTAGTGTGATCTGGAGGATCAGAAAAAAGAGTTATTGGTTTAGTAATTTCTTAAGTATGCTCTCTTCTTGCACCTAGTGTGACCTGGAAGATCAGAAAGAGAATTATTAGCCCAATTTTAAAAAATAAAAATAAAAATAAAAATGACATGCATAGAGCAAGAGATTCTAGGGGAAGGTTTAGAGCTAAAGCCAAGAGTTCGATTTTCACAACTCCATCTTCTTCAAGGAATAGACCAGATTCACCACCATCTACCCCTAGCCTTAATATTTTTGGAATTCAAGGAGCAACTGAACTAGAGGATTCTCCTATACCACCTACTAAATCCCATTTATAAAACAAAGAGACTCTCTCTCATCCTCCCTTGATAGAAGAACTAGAGGACTTTAAGGACTCTAAAGAAACTATCATGGCAGAGGAAGTAATAGATGGAGGTAGAGGTAGAGGTAGAAGAGGAGGAAACAATGAAGACAACAATGATGAAGGAAATAATGGAATAAATAGGGAAGGAGACAACTTGTTTGGATTCCCTATAGTTGATGAGGAAACTCATACAACGATGAAAAATATCTCACCATCTATTCTCCCTAACTTTTATGGATTGCGAAGTGAGGATCCTGAAACATTTCTGTTTGAGTTTGAAGTCGTGTGCCGAACCTATGACTATATGGAAGACTCTCAAAAACTCAAACTGTTTCCTTCAACATTGAAGGGAGCTGCTTTGAAATGGTTCATGGGATTAGCCACTCAATCTATTAGGACTTAGAATGATATGAAACAAACATTTTTGGATAGATACTTGGACTATTGTATGCCCACCAATCACAAGGATGAGGTATTCAAAATGATGCAAAAAGAAGACGAAAGCTTGGAAGATTTACTTGAAAGATTTCAATATAACTTGAAAAGAGCAAAGATGAGCAACTTAGATGATGAAACCTTGAAAGCCCTCATATTAAAATCCATTAGAGATGAATGGATAGATATTTTAAACATGATGGGGAAAGGAGATATTTCTCAACTTCCACTTCGTGACATAACAGAACTATGTGTCCATCTCTCAAGAGGAAAATCTAAAACAGGAAAAGGGCCTAGGGATCCTTCTCTTATTAGGGTTAACAAATCTGCAACTGGATCAATAAGTAGGGCAGAGATTGGTAATATGCTTGATGAATTCAAAACTGATATCTTAGGGAGCCTTAGTGAACAACTAGACACCCTTAAAATCCAAAACAAGCAGAAAGCAGAAACAGATGCTTTAGCCATCTTTTGTCCGAAATGTAGGAAGAAACATGCTTTAAGGGAATGTCACTTGGATGCAAAAGTTGTAGAAACATGTATGATTTGCTCAGAGAATCATGAGATCAAGGATTTTCCTTCAATTCCTGGACTCAAAGTTGTCTTTCAAGAAGACCCAAATTCAGTAGAATCTCTCTGTTTTGTTGCAAGAAGACCTTGGCAGGGACAACAAACTCAAGGGTTTAACAACCCTATGAATCTTCAAACCTCACCAAATTGGAATCCTTGGCAAAAACCTTGGCTCCAACATCAAAATCCATATCAGCCATGGGTACAAGGGATGCAAAATCCTTATGGGAGATTTGCTCAATTTTATCAATATCCTCCATCTTTTCAAAATCAACAAGCTCCACAACTTCCAAACCCAAATCCACAACTTTCATTGCCATTTCCACAACAACAACCTTCTCAACAAAATCCAAATCCTAAACTCATGCTCCCATACCAACAAAAGACAAATCAAATTCCAGCTCAGCCATTGCCAAATCCTAAGAATAAAAATCCTCAGAATACTTACATGGTATAAGGACAACAATTTCCTACCTATATGATTGTTCCTCTCGACGATGTACAACTCAAATCTGGTAGAGTTTTAGAAAAACCTTCTATAAATATTCAAGAGAAAGATACCTCTGAGGAGGATTATCTTCAAGTCAATAAGGGTTCTGAGGAAGCATCTCTTCAAAATTCAAACATTCAAAAAGAAAAAGAAAATTTAATCCCCACAACTCCTATAGTTGAGCAACCTGCATCTTCATCTACACCTCCTTTTCCTGAAAGACTACAAATTGACAAGGGGGTGGAAAAACAAATCTTGTTGCCTAACTATGATTTTCTAGATGAATTGAAGAATGTTTGTATCAATATTCCTTTGTTACAAGCCATTCGAGAGATTCCTATTCTAGCAAAAACAATAAAGGAGTTGAGTTTCAAAAGACCAGGAAGGAAACTAAAAGACACAAGAAGAATCCACCTGGTAGGAAAGATTGCAGATATTATGATGGGAAAAATTACCATGCAGAAGTATGTAGATCCGGGAAGTCCAATTGTCAAGACACATATAAATGGGATAGAAATTCCAAACACATTGATTGACTTAGGGGCTGCTATCAACATTATGAGTAGACAGACTATGGACCAGCTAAAACTTCCTAACCTTCTTTTTACACCTACTTTACTGCAACTTGCAAATCGATCAATTATTAAACTAGATGGTCTATTAGAAGATATTTCAGTCTCCTTAGATTCTTGGGAATATCCGGTAGATTTTATGATTTTGACTGCCAAAAGTAATCTAGGAGGGCACCCACTTATCTTAGGAAGACCTTGGCTAGCCACAGCTGATGCTTTTATTAGTTGTAGATCTGGGGACATGTACATTTCTAATGGTAATTCGACAAAGAAATTCAATTTGTATCCTCTAGCAAAAGCAATCACAGAAGTAGGAGACAATGAATGGGTTGATGATGAGGACACTATACAACTTGTCTTTACCATTTCTGAAATCAGTGAGGATAGTCAAATTCTGAACACATTAGAAAATTTTGAGACATCTTCAGAATATGACCCCACACAATTTCAGTTGGAATCCGACATAGAATATTTATCATCAAGACAAATGTCTCTTTACTCTATGGAAGAGTTTGGTAGTTCTACTATTGAGATTTTTCCAGGAAAAACATTGAATATCAACAAACATTTGGAGAAGTCACAACAAGAAGAACTAAACAAAATCTTGCAAAAACATTCTACTGCATTTGCATGGGAGTATACTGACATGAAAGGTATTGATCCTAAGACTTGCATCCATCATATCTATATTGAGGAAAATAGTAGACCAATCAGAAAACCTCAAAGAAGGATGAATCCAAATCTTAGGGAGATAGTGAAAGAAGAGCTCCAAAAACTACTCAATGTAAGCTTCATTTATCCAATTTCAGATAGCCGATGGGTTTCTCCTTTGGTTATAGTACCTAAAAAGAATGGTAAATGGAGGGTATGCATTGATTACAGGGAATTGAACAAAGCAACTTTGAAGGATCACTTTCCTTTGCCTTTTATCGATCGGGTATTAGACACATTAGCAGATAAAAAGTACTTTTCATTTTTGGATGGTTTTAGTGGCTATAATCAAATTCAGGTAGCACCTGAAGATCAAGATAAGACCACATTTACTTGTCCATGGGGAACTTTTGCCTACCGAGTGATTCCTTTTGGGTTATGTAATGCACCTGCAACATTCCAAAGAGCAGTACTAGGAATTTTTTCTGATCTAATCCATGATTGTGTAGAGGTTTATATGGATGGTTTTACAGTTTATGGTAATTCATTTGAAGAGGCATTAAA
Organism: Pinus albicaulis; assembly: GCA_034641835.2. NCBI lineage: Eukaryota > Viridiplantae > Streptophyta > Pinopsida > Pinales > Pinaceae > Pinus > Pinus albicaulis. The sequence continues at coordinate 735,968,372 of CM076571.1, read as the reverse complement.
AAATTTGGAAAAAGTTCTTATAAGATGTAAAGAAACAAACCTTTCATTAAGCCATGAAAAATGCTTTATGATGTTTACTAAAGGAATTGTTTTAGGACATCATATTTTAGGAGATGGGATTAAGGTTGATAGATCAAAAGTTGAAGTCATCTCCAAGTTACCTATTCCAAATTTTCAAAGAGATGTTAGAAGTTTTCTAGGATTTACTGGTTACTATAGAAAATTTATAGAAAACTTCACTAAAATTGCATCTCCACTCTTCAAATTGCTTACAAAAGACTGTGAATTTAAATGGGATCCTGATTGTCAATCAGCTTTTGAAACTTTGAAAACAAGAATATCCGAAGCACCTATCTTGAGAGGACCAAATTGGAAACTCCCTTTCCATATTTCTACGGATGCTTCAGATACAGCTCTAGGAGCTGTGTTGGGTCAAAAAGATTTAGTTCCTTATGCCATTTACTATACCAGTAAAAATTTGACTCCCACAAAGTTGAATTATACTGTGACTGAAAAAGAGTTTTTAGTTGTTGTTCATGCAATTAATAAGTTTATGCATTACATAACAGGCTATGAAACTTTTATTCATACTGACCATTCTGCAATTATATATTTAATGAACAAACATGTTACTAATAGCAGAGTGACAAGATGGCTCTTACTTTTGCAAGAATTCAATATTACTGTGTTGGATAGACCAGGAAAACAGAATACAGTAGCTGATTTCTTGTCTAGAATTCAGAATACTAAAGAAGATTCTCCTGTAGAGGATAATTTTCCTGATGAATACTTGTTTGCAGTAACTATTAAGACTCCTTGGTATGCAGATATTGCTAACTATTTGGTTACAGGGAAACTACCTTCACATTTATTTCCAAGAGAAAAACGAAAGATTATTCAGGAGAGTTCAAAATATTCATGGATTTCTAACGAATTGTTTAAAACATGGCCAGATCTTGTGATCAGAAGATGTGTCAGGGAAGATGAAATGCCTGATATTCTTAAGGCATGTCATGATGAACCATGCGGCGGACACTTTGCAGACAAAAAGACGGCCTATAAAATCCTCTCTTTAGGATATTATTGGCCTTCCCTCTTCAAAGATGCAAAACAATATGTCAAAAGGTGTGACAGCTGCCAAAGAGTAGGGAAACCTACCCTTTCAAATGAAATTCCATTGCAAACATAGGTACTCATTGAACCCTTTGAAAAATGGGCTTTAGATTTTATTGGACCTATTAATCCACCATCTAAGCAAAAGAAGTATATATTGGTTTGTACTGATTATGTTGCTAAATGGGTAGAATCCAAAGCATTAGTATCTGCTACTGAAAATTCAGTTGTTCATTTTCTTTATGAGGATATTTTTACTCGCTTTGGTGTTCCAAGAGAAATTGTGACAGATCAAGGGAGCCAATTCACATCCAACTTGGTGGAGAAATTGATGGAAGAATACAAAATCAAGCACAAAAGATCTACTCCTTACCATCCGCAAGCAAATGGTCAAGTGGAGTCCACAAACAAAGTTCTTGAAAGTATCATCACCAAAACTATTCATCTACATAGAAGAGATTGGGTAGAAAGGCTTCCTGAAGCCTTGTGGGCTTACAGAACTACATGGAGAAATACAACAAGACATTCTCCCTATGAACTTGTTTATGGGAAAGAAGTCCTGCTCCCCATTGAGTTCCAAGTCAAGACCTTCAAGATAGTAGTTCAGTTGGGGATGGACTTATCAGAAGCCCAAAAGCATAGAATGGAGAAATTGAATGAGCTAGATGAGATCAGACAAGAGGCAATTCTAAGAACTGATCTAGTTCAATATCAAAGAGCTAAATGGCATGACAAGTACATCAAATAGAATAAGTTTCAAGAAGGAGATTGGGCATTGTTATTTGATTCCAAGTTTAAAGATTTTCAAGGAAAATTTCAGACTCATTGGCTTGGGCCATATGAGATTGACAAGATCTTTAGCAATGGAGCGGTAAGAATCAAGACCATTGATGAGTTTCAAACTCCTCTTATTGTGAATGGCCATAGATTGAAAGTTTATCATAAGCCACTTTCAAAAGAGGATTTTGTCAAAATGTTTCAAGAAAGTTCTGCAATCAGGCTGGTACAGAATAATTCTTCTTCTCCACCAGCCTAGCTTTTGTTCTTTTCAGTTAAAAAAAATAAAATAAAAAAAATAAAAATAAAAAAATGGTATAAGCCTGAAAACCAATCACTGATTGGCAGTCTTATACAGAAAATATAGGGTGAAAATCAGGAACACCTGACACTCTATATTTTCCAAAAAAAATCTCTCTTTCATTTCACAAGTTTTGTGACCACCCACTCCATTCCATTCCACTTCATTCCACTTTACTTTACTCCACTTCACTTCATTCCACTTCATTTTGTCTATTTCATTCCATTTTCACCAATAAAATCCTTTTTCATGACCATTCCCATCTAGTCATTTGTCATCCGTTCATATTCATTCATCCAAATAATAGTTGTGTCAGTTTCCGCAGCTGACATCTGTTTCCGCAGCTGACACCAGTTTCCGCAGCCAGAAGAAGATTCCGCAGCTACTACTCTGTTTTCAAAAGAATGTACAGTCAGATGTTATTTCCATAATCATGAAATTAAATGCAGGTGAGAGGACCAAAAATAAAGACATGGAGCATTCAAGATATCAATGAAGAGCAACAAATTGAAGACCAAGGAAAAAGGCAAAGATTCCAAGGTATGAGTAAAATTCATTTCAAATAGCATTGAAAACACATTTTTATATAGTTCTAAACCATAAGCTCCATCCATTATGTGCAATGATTATATTGACAACTTCCGTAACCCTTTCACGATCTCCATATGATCTTCTCGCATTCATTCTCAAACGGTTCCATAATTAAACCCCCGATCTTCACTCATACTCCGATATTCCACCGGTGACAATGAGACGTAGTTGATTTGACCACGGACTCTTACAGCCGCATAAATCCATAGCCGTTGTTTAAACGTGCTCACATTTATTTCGCAGCCACCAAATTTCAAAACACTGCCGGATGTGTTATACTCTGTTAATCTCACAGCCGTATCTCTGCCGTGCTCACGAAACCCCTCTCTGTTCTGTTCACTCCATTTCGTTCTCTATTACGCTATAGTCTGTATACCCACTCTCTGATATCTACCCACAGTCATTGTGCTCATCTCCGTGCATTCAGCCGTTCTATTTCCATTGAACCCTCACGCAGACAAAGTTGTGAAGAGCAGAAAGAAGAATGGGTAAATTGCTAAGAGTAGAACCGGAAGGACCCAAGTTCATGGAGGGATATCCACAAGTAAGGGATATATTGAAGAAAGCAAAGTGGCTGCGGTTTATCCAAAAGTTCAGAGGTTATCATAAAGAAGTGACAAAATCATTTGCAAGGTCGTTCAATGGCCTAGAAGTAGAGATTGGAGACCTTAAGTTTGCGGTGAACGAGGCATCTATAGCATCTGCCACGGAACTTCTTCAAGAGGGTGAGCGTTGGTTTAAAAATAAAAGCATTAGTGATGAATCCTGGAGAATAATCTTACGAAACCAAGGTATGGACATAACTATTTTTAAAAGAGGAATTCTTGTTCATGCATTGAAAGAGGAATGGGCTACTTTGCTGCTAGTTGTTCAAAAATTCATTACCTGTGAAGGCCGTTTTGGGTCCATGTATATGTACCATACCAGGTTGCTGATGAGTTTTCTAGATAATCAAGCTCTCAATCTCCTATATTTTCTATTAAATAGCTTGAAGAAGATGTCTGTGACTATTCAGAAACATTTAGGAGATGTAGAACCACATCTATATCACCACGGTCTTGTAAAAATTTTGATTGAAAAAGAGTTGAAGGAGAAGAAGGACACATGGGAACAATTTTTGATTAGAAATTTCTTTGAGGAGCCTAAGGAAATTCCTGAAGGTAGCGCAAAAAGAAGGAGTAGGAGAAAAAGAATAAATGATGGAACTCAAATTACTCCTACTCAAGAAATTCCTGAAGGTAGCACATCAAAGAGTAGGAGAAAGAAAACAAATGATGAAATTCAAAATACTCCTACTACTACAATTGAAAGAACTGATAGGGAAGAGAGACTGTCAAAGAGGAAGAAGAAAGAAACTAAGGGTAAAAAGCCAATAACACCAAAAGAAAGAAAAAGTATTGAGGCTATACATCAAACTCCTTCTTCCGAAGAAGAAGATCATCAAATGTTATCTGAAAGATTAGTTTATCTTCAAAAACAGTCATCTATGGCCAAGAAGATAGAGAAAGGGAAACAAAAGCAAAAGGATAGTGGTCCACAGCGTGTGAGAAGAAGTTCCAGACTTAAGGGGAAATTGAGGAAAACGCAAATGAAGGGTCCTCATTTCATTGATTTGGGAGAGGAAACATCTGAACAGTCCCCTGCTGGCCATAGTCCATCTCAGTCAGTTAGTGAACCTGGTTCATTTCATTCTCAGTCAGACATTGAACATAGTCCATTCCATTCTCAGCGAGATGTTGATGTGAGCCCTTCTCAGCCAGATTTTGAAGATAACTCACCTTCACGGCATTTTGAGGACAGCCCAATAAAAATGACACCTGATATAGACCCCAAGCAGCAGGAAGTATATGATTATATAGAATCTTTGGAAAGAGCAGCTACGGGCCCCAGTACTTCGTCCATCCAGCCTCACACAGTACAAGATGATCTAGTCCAATCACTAAAACAGGAAGTCTTTGAGCTAGAGCTTTTAAATAGACACATCAAAAATGAAAATGAGACATTGAAGGAACAAGGAAAATTAGACAAAATCATTCATGATAATACCATGCTACATCTGGGAATATGGCAGAAGAAGAACAAGAAATTGAAAAGGAAATGCCAGAAGTTAAGCAGAGCACTGGTTAATATCAAATTTAGATGCCTAATGAAGAAGCCTAGGATGTTGGTAGCACCAAGGAAGAAGAGGAGAGGTTTGGATGTACTGGCTGAAGTGTCAAGGCATATGAACTGAGGAAGGATTATCAAAATTTTGGTTGCATGAGGACATGCAACACCTTCACAGTGGGGGTATTTTGAGTCTCAAATCTGCATCTTTTCCATACACTTTTCTATACCTTTTTCATCCACCTAAACCTCCCAAGTTGTTAATATCATTGTATAATTAATTGCAAAAGAGCATCTAACATGGTTTTTAACTATATTTTTGTGTCTGTTGTTTGATTTAGATTTTGTTCATTTAGCTGCGGAATCTTGCCACTTTCCGCAGCTGCTGCAACTTTCCGCAGCCATTTTGTGAAACTCTATGTTACAGGTGTCTACAGGAAAAACGAGCCACATGGGCAAGTCAGAAATGATGTGGACATGGATCATGTCCTATTGGCTCGAGCAAATTCATCTAAAGAGGCTGCGGTCAAAGGTGTCCAAATGGAAGTCAACCGTAGAGTCCCACGGTGACAGGACTCTGTTTCGTGTCACGTGAAGGTTCATATGGCCGTTTCTGAATTGCGGGAGACAAATCAACATCTGTACACGGCTCCATAGCCGAATTCAAACATCCACTCCTCATAGATTTACTCTTCAATACAGCCATGATCCTAGATCTGTGGACGTAATGGTCTACGTGTTCTCCATCAGCATAAACTTTAGGGAATCAGTTGTATTTCCTTTGTTATAAATAACGCGTTTGTATATGCATATTATATTAGTCTCTGTTAGTTTTTATTAGTCTGCTCTGTAATGTAATTACGTTGCACTTGTGCCGTAATATCACCTTTCTGTTATGACTGCATTTTAATATAAGAAGACTCTGTTTTCAAATGTAATTCGTACTTGAAGATTATTGCCAAGGCTGGTGTAGAGGGCCCCTGCACTTGCCAAGGTTCTGTGCATTATTGTATAGTTTATGTTTTATTTCTTTAAAGCTCATTGTGCCATAATCCATTCACATGTTTATACATTTCATCTTTCATGGTATATATGATTCATTTCTGTTTATAATCTTTCATGCTTTCCATTTTACTTCTGTCTTTCATATTTTATGTTATTGATCACTGATCAGTGTTCTTGTTTCAGGTTATAAATAGGCAGCCCGGGCATTTGCATAACTTTTTGACTAATGACATGGAATTAACATTGTTCTGCTGCTAATTTTCTTTTCTTAGTTTCTGTTTAATTTCAGTACTGCTTTGTTCATTTCAGTTTTTCTCATTTTCTTCAGTAGTTAGATTTAGATATATTAAATTTCTCATAGCATCTTCAGTTGCCTCCGAAAGCCACAGCTGGACTGATGGTGAGGGATTGAATTATGGATGTGTAATTTGATATTAGTTTCCTTTCTGCAAGTTAGAAATATTAAATTGTGCATGACATCTTGAGTTACCTCCGAAAGCCACAGCTGGACTGATGGTGAGGGATTGAATTATGAATGTGTGGTTTGATATTAGTTTACTTTCTGCAAGTTAGATATCAGTTACTCAAGTTGTTTATGGTTACTTCCGAAAATCATAGCTAGACTAATGATGAGGGATCAGAAGACAAGTTGATGTAATTTGATTTAGATTTACTTTGTTGCAATTTTGGATTTCTTTAAGCATAGTTTCTTTTGTATTTAGACAACAGCAAGAATAGTTTGGTTTTCATGTTCAATAGTTCATTGTTTTGATTTATTAGACTAGCAGCACCTTTTCATTTCAGCAGCACATTTTCATTTCCTTTCAAGTTTTGTCATTGTATGTTTCAAATTCCTTTTTAAGTTTCAAGCTGGTAAATCATTATAGAGAATATCATTTCCTTAAACAATCATAACCATACTTGTTTTATAATCTCCATCTCACCTTAGAAAACCAAAAACAACAAAAAGTTAATAAATAGGTTATCTTGCACATATAGTGCGTCGCACTTCATCAGCTTACGAATCCCGGATTGATAAATTAATGTAGAAATTTAGGACACACTAAATTGACCAAACACCTATATTGGACTCTTCTACTTCAGCTTCAGTGGTGTTACACAGTAATTTTTCACCATCCCTACCATTCCCCATCCCGCACAATGGAGGACCCATTTTGTGACCTGTGAACATTGTCATGCCTTGAAATTATCATCAATGCATTCCTCTAAGCATGAGCTTCAATTTCCCTAAAGACATCTCCTTGTAAAAAACCATGAAAACATCTCCTTTTGCATTGGCGCGGGTAGACAGTTCATCACTCGCGCCAATGGGGAAAATCCTACAAAGGGGCTGCACCAACTGGCGCTCTGTCCCAGAGCAGCAGTCGCGCCAGCCAATTTAAGGAGTGTTTTTTAAATAAATATGACGGAAGTTGTGTTTCAACAAACCCAGAAACCATTGCCTATCTTGAGTTGGGAGGTTTGGCTGCGGAAGTTCCATGGAAGGGAAGTGGTTTGCCACCTCTCATGGAACCTTTCTTGATGATAGGGCCAATCCCACAATAATGGGGATCCCAACTCCCTCCTTCCCCATCTATAAAAGCTTTCCTATTGCCATTGCAAGCTATTCTTGAAGTGCCTAAGCTTTGAATCTCCAAATTCCCAAGAGCCTTTGTGTTGTAAGAGCCCTCTTTCTTCCCTTAAGGCTGACTCAAGTAAGGAGACTATCGTCGAGAGACTCTAGAGAGGCTTGCCCTTTCCCTGGCAAGCTTTGCGAGACGTGAACGACTGGGGACCCTTCCGAAGGAGACCACGACATCAGAACATTGGTTGTACTCTCTTTCGATTGTTTATTAATGAATGAATACTGGTTATGGTTCCACTCTATTTTTCACTTATGTTAATAATGAGTTATATCCTTTCTGACTGATATATAGTTGCGTATTCTGGATTTTATGCTTGTATTCATGTTGTTCTTTGCATGTGCAAGTGTCCATTCACGGAGATCGTGGGGATCGTGATCTGCCGAGCCTGATGAACGGGAACGTTATCTCTTCTACGAATCATAGCACTGGACTCCAGGTAGGCCTCCATCATTGGCTTATTTATTCACAATTAGGAACTTGCGCTGTAGCATTTGATGATTGTTGCTAGACCCCTGCTGGGCTAGTAGGGATCGCCTCTGTCCGCAGAGGGGATTTACCTCCTCAACAATTTGGCGACTCCGCTGGGGAATCATCTAGATTTCACTGTCTCATTTGGATTGTCTCGTTTTGATTATTTTATGATTTTCCTTGCTTAGTTAGCCTTCTGGGCTGGGTTCTTTTGCTGTTTTTTGCTTCTTGGTTTTCTTAGTTTACATTGATCTGCTTCTGGAGTAGTTCTCTTTTGTTTTTGGCTGAGAAACTCGACTAGCGTGCTTTTTAGCCCGACAGTCGCGCCAATTGGCACATGTTGCTTTTGTATAGCCCGCGCCAATTGCTTGCTAGCGCCAGTTGCAGCCTTACAGTCGCGCCACTCCTGTAGGGTATTTGAGTTTGCTCAGTTTTGAGCTCTCTAGGTCTGGTCAGTGTTTTTCTTCTTGATTTTTCGACTACCTGAGTGTGTTGGGGTCCTGTTTGACTGGGAATTTGCCTTCGTCCTTTGGTTGTTTGCTTTTATCTATCGATTTCGCGTTTTAAGCCCTAGGGCATCTAGTGGCTTTGTGTATCGAGCCCTCCTTGGGAGTTTTGGTGTTTCGTTTATCCAGTCAACTCTCTGATTGCTCCTCCACATTCTTTTAGTAGTTGTTCACTGTTTTGTTGCGATTTTTGGGTGATTTCTCGTTTCTTCATTCAAATTTCGTTTGGTCTTGCTTTGGGCCTAGATCACACGGTCCATTGGAGCCTTTGAGTCTTTTTCTTGGTTTTGAGAGACTTTGGTCGATTTGGGATCTGATTGCTTATGTCATTGAGTGAAATTTGTTCGTTTTGCTCTCTCAATATTGTTTCTCAAGTTGTTCCGTTTATTTTCAGTTTTTTTAGTGCATCTAGCTATCAAACATTGAAAATTTAAAAAAAAAATCTCTTTTTCTTTGGTTGATTAGTGAAAATTGAAATTTTTCGATTTTACTAGTAATTAGTGATTGGAATGAAAAATTTTCGGTTTCATTAGTTGCATTAGAGATCTCATTTTTTGTCTTCCGATCATTTTGTTTGTGTAAAGACTCTCAACTCTTCTGTCACTAGTTTTCATCGAACGAAATGGTGTACTGTGGCATGTAGCTTTGCATTTAGGAGTTTTTGAAACAACACATTCGTTAGGGCCTGAAAACCGGAACGTAATTGAAGATCAACTTTAAAATCTACTCAATTTACACTAAGGCAGCATTGGAATCTAACGAAACATATTTAGAGGTCTAGGCTAGAGACGTGTTCCGACGTCTTTAAACCTAGCATCTGTCGTTCGCCTTTTGGCTTTAGACAGCACTATCACGGACTTGTGCTCCCCGTACCATCGTGTATATAAAGGGAGACCCCTCTAGGTTTTCAATCCTTTATCCACAGGAAGCCGAGTCTGCCACCCTATACCCGTGATACACCGAACATAGCATTCGGGGAGATTGCCTGCATGTACAGAAAGTCCTTGGTTGATTTCTTCTTCATTATTAAAACCAAGGTGTATATTGCAGTTCACAGTTATTTGGTACACCCTTTATGCCTAATATTCCTGAGCAGTCATTTGGTCTTTTCTGACTCCCTAAATTTGAAAAGACCGTCAAGCACTTGTCCTTTCATGCTTGTGTCAAATCTGAAAGAGATAGAGTCATCTTTTATCGTTTCTCGACTCTTAAAACATGAAACGGTGAAGTTTCTTATTTTTCAATGTGGTAAAAATTAATCACCCACGATTATACACCCTGTTAGATATTTCTTGTTGACCGTTTGATCGTGTGTCTTGACTCTTTTTCAGCCTGTGTGTGTGTTTGATTCTTTTTCTCTGGTCGTTTTCCACAGTGGTAGAACCTTCGGTTTCGTCTACTGGTAGTCCTTACATGGACGATTCTTCAAAGGTTTCCCAATCCTCTGCTGAACCGTAGCAGCCTATTGTTTCCGAGTTTCCTGACGGGGGACCGGTTCTTGTTGAGCAACCCTTTGGAGGACCAGTTGAGTTCAATTGGCCCTTTTCGGACCCTGTGTCTGAATTGAGATTAGGAGCTGATTTCCTTTCTCTTACATCGGGTTTGCCTTTTGTTGCTGCTGTATTTCCTCCTAGTCCTCGCCGTCTCTTGCGAGATTTAATGGCAGGATCAACCATGAGTGATTCTGGTGAAGACTATCAGCTCTTCCCACGAAGATTGTTTCAGGGAGACAACTCTGAGCTGGCTGACATGTCAACAGCCAGCCCCTCTTTACCACAGGGATACAGATCTTTGGGTCAGATCATTTCCACCGCAGCCTCTATGGGAGTGTCAGCTCCTTCTCCGAGGCCACCTGCTACTATGCCCGGGGTGTCTCCTCAGACGCACGTTACTTCTGTTCCCGTCCGGCCCACTGTCTGTGTGGCCGCCTCTTCTCCTGTTGTCACAGCATCCGCTGCAAGGTCTATGCCAAATCCTGAAGATGTTTATCTAGCAACTGCTATACCAGAGAACATCTCTCCGGAGGAGTATCGGTTGTCTTTGCAACAGTCGAACGCCGAGGTTGGACCATCCCCCCAAGATCCTAACCGCTCTTACTTTTTGCACTATGCACAGGATGGTACTCCCGTGTATGTTTTTCCAAGTCAGTATGATGAGCACGGGGAGATTTTACGTCTACCCGCTCCTGAGGCTTACCTCTATGCTCAAGGTTTACCTTATAACCAGGCTTATAACCCGCAAGGACAACCTTTCCAAGGCCAACCTGCGGGCCAACCTGGTTATATTTATGATCCACAAGGGCAGCCCATGCAAGGCTATCATGTCGGCCAACAAGGGCCATCATACGGTCCGCAAGGACAGTATTATAGCCCTTCCGGTCAACCTGTTCAGCCTCAGCCGGGGTATCAACCGAGACCGGTCTATGGTCCTAGGGGGCAAATCGAGCCTTCTTTACCGATGCAACCGCAGTATCCTATTTTTTCTAACGTTGCATATCAGCCGGGACCATCCTATGGTTCCGCTTCGGGTCAAACCGGTTTTCAGCAAGCACCTGGCCCTGTTCCACCACTAGGCCAATCGGCCCATCCGGTACAACCTGGTGTTCCGCCTCCAGACCAACCGGCCCATCCGGTACAACCTGGGGCTCATTCACAACTAGGTCAGCCTGCTCAACCGGCGCCACCTATTTATCCAGGTCAACCTATTCATTCAGGGCAGCCCTCTCAGTCGAGTCAACCTGTTCACTCAGGGCAGCCCGCTCATTCTATTAACCCTACTCAGCAACCGAATCATTCAATGCCGCAGCCAAATCAACAGTTGCGCCCTACTTATCAGGCTCCACAGGGTTCCACTTTTCAGCAGCCTACTCATCCTCAGGGTGGTTATTATCCTCATGGTCAATCTCAACCGAATTATAACCACCCCAGAGGCTCTCAGTATTATCCTCCTCCACCTAGTTTTACCTATACTCAGCAGCCAAATCCAAACGCTGCTTACACCAGGCCGACATATAATCAGGGTCCATACCCTGGTTATCAGGCCCCACACTCTGGTTACCAGCATCCAAATCAGTCTGGTTATACGACCTACACCCCCTACGATCAGAATCCTGCTGGACAGAACCCATGGGGGCAAGGATATTCACAACCATTGTGGAGTACAGGTAACGGTCCTCATCCTGGGTCTGGCATGCCGATCAATCTGCCATTGCCGTTCCTGGCCACCTTGGAATTATCGGATGTTTCAAAGTTGACCAATGATCCGATTTTACATAATCCATATTGGCCTCCGGTTCCCACCAAGATACCAGGTGATTGCCCCAAGTTTGAGGGAAAAGCTGGAGAGGACCCCCAGGCGCATGTCATGACGTATCATCTTTGGTGTTCGTCTAACTCTTGGGTCGACAATTCGATTTGTCTGCGTCTCTTCCAGCGTACTTTAACTAGAGTTGCTGCTAAGTGGTACATAGAGTTATCCCGCGGCATTTTCCAAGATTTCAATTCTTTAGCCATGGCTTTCCTCACGCACTTTCAGTTACCGGTTCGTTATGAAGCCAGGACGCACCTCCTGACTTCTCTGAAGCAGGATAAAGCCACTCACATCTCTGATCACATTCATGAGTGGCGGCGCCGTCGTAGACTGATCAAGTTTCACATACCTGATCAGATACTGACTCACTGGTTCACCACCTCCTTTGTGAATAACATCGCTCAGGATATTGCGATGGGAGCGTGTGTGACAGAGGAACAAGCCATTGCGCGTGCCCAATATCTGGATCTTGTATATTCTTAGTCCGGAATGCTTTATGATATCTTGCCTGATGCCCCGTGGTCTGGAACCTCTAAGGATCCGCCTACCCCCGCGGTGGATGGTGTCATTGGTTCTGTCTCTCAGAATTCGAAGAAATATTCGAATGGGAAGCAGAAGTCTAATTCTTCCAACAATGCTCCTGCTAATCCCGCCCCCTCCGATTCTGGTAAAACTGCGGAAGTGAATGCCGTTCAGGCCAATCCTACGGAGAAAACTTCCAAGGGGAAAAAGAAGGGCAAAGGAAAATCTAAATCTGATGCCCCAAAGCCAGAATCTAAATCTCGCACTGAGGATGGCTCTCAGCGTAAACCGAAGTACCCTTGCCTCATTTGTGAAGGGGACCATTATACTAAGGATTGTCCACGACGATCCAAGGTTAGTCAACTTCTTAAGGGCCCTAAAGGGACTCCGGCTGTTTTAAAAGAGCCATTTCCATCTCAGCAGACCCAGATGGTCGAACAGCCGTCACCATCTGCACCGTTTGGGTCTCAGGTTTTCATGATGAAGAGTGTTGCACCTATCTCTGTCGCTACGCGGTCGAAGGATTACAACGAATCGCGACAGGCACCCGGGAAGGCAGTTGCGGATGGACCGCCTCCCCTACCTGCCTCCGGTTCGTTGGAAATCGAGAAGCCTACTCCTGAACCCGTTGTGAAACCACCTTCTAAAGGTGTCCTTCGAAGATATTCTTATAATCCGAATGCTCGTGCCGCTCAACATTACAGCATTGTTGAGGATTTGGCACAGGCGCCGTCTGCCATGTCTGCGCTAGAAGTTCTTCAAAGTTGTCCTTCGCAACGGAAGGCTTTACTGTCTGCGATCGGGGGCATTGATCCCGCCGACTCGAGTCTTCTCACCTTCGATTTAGAGAATTTCACTCCCCGGCTTCCACATCAAATCGCTCTTATTATTCAAGTCGAGATTAACGGTCTGAACATTCATAGGGCCATCGTGGATGAAGGTGCATCTACCTGCGTTATGTCCTCCGCTTGCTGGAAGGCCATCGGCTCTCCGGCCCTTTCGTCATCTCCCAATGCCCTTGAGGCATTTGATGGTCGGGAATCCAAACCCCTGGGTGTTCTCGAGAGTCTAGCGATCACATTACAGGGGAAGACTGTCAACGTGGAAGTGGAAGTAGTTGACGCTAAACTCAACTACAATATACTTCTTGGCCGCAGCTGGACCCATGCCATGCTCTGCGTGCCGTCCACCGTTTTTCGATTCCTTAAGTTCCCTCACGAGGGAAAAATTGTCACGGTGGATCAGTTGTCATTTTTCACCTCTACCTTTGAGAACAACGTGCCATACGTGGATCAAATTCTGAATCCCCCGGACAGTGTAGGACCTGGTCTCTTCAAAGACCCAGTCCTCATGGGTATTTTTCCCGCACCACCACCGCACACCGCTCAAGTCAACATGATGTCCAGGTCCGATGACCCCTGGCTTATTCCTACGCCTGAGCAGGTGTTTGAGTTTGGAGAATCAATGCCCTTGACTCCAGTAGAGATCAGCTACAGTGAAATTGTTGCCACATCTGATCCTCCACCTCCTCAGCATGCTCCTTTGATCATGGATCTCGACGTCTACTCTCAATTCCCCTAGCTTGGTCAGGCCGATTCACCTGATCCTCTCAAAGAGACTTTTCCTTCCGATGAGGCCATCATTGAAACTATGTCTCTTGAGGAGCTACCTTGGGGCGATGGACATCATCGCTCCTCTTTTATGCCTAGCTTGGGGGCAATGACTGACTGTCTAGAGCGTTATGCTACTCAGGTTCCTACCCCTCCTCTTCAAACGCCCATTTTGACGCACGAGGTTTTTTCGGAGGGTAACCTGAGTAACATTACTCAAACCATCCCAATCAACATCTCCGTTAAACCGGGGATCGTTGAGAATATTCATGTGGGTGTGACTTGTTCTCCCGATGAGATTCAAGTCTATGCTGAGCTGTTTAAGGAATTCAGAGATGTTTTCGCGTGGTCCTACGAGGAAATGCCGGGGATTGATCCCAGTATCGTAGTGCATGAGATTCCAACCTATCCAGGTGTGAAACCTTTGCGCCAATGCTTACGCCCCATGCGTCCTCGGAAAGCTGCCGCCATCAAGGCAGAAGTTGAAAAACTTCTGAACACGGGCTTTATTTATCCCATCCCCCTCACAGAATTGGTGTCTAACATTGTCCCTGTCGATAAAAAGCAGGGTACAATTAGAGTCTATGTTGATTATCATGACATCAATCGTGCCTGTCCAAAGGATAATTATCCCACTCCATTTTTAGACCAGATCATCGATGAATGTGCCCGAAGTGAGATCTATTCCTTAATGGACGGTTTCTCAGGATATAATCAGATCAATATTGCACCTGAGGATCAACACAAGACCACATTCATCTGTCCATGGGGTACTTTCGCGTATAAAAAGCCCACATTCGGCTTGAAGAACGCTGGAGCCACTTTTTAGCGTGCGATGTCCTACGCTTTTCATGACATTCGCCATATCATTCAGCCTTATCTAGACGACTTGCCAGCCCATTCGGCTAAGCGAGAGGACCATCCTGAGCATCTCCGCCAGATCTTTCTTCATTGCAGACGCTACAATATTAGGCTTAATCTTCTGCGTTGATTATGGCCGTCTTTTAGGATTCATAGTCTCGAAAGACGGAATTCGCCTTGACCCTTTAAAGGTCGAGGCCATCATAAATCTCCCATCACCCTCCTCCCTATATCAGTTACAGAGTCTGCAAGGGAAAGCGAACTTTCTTCGGCGCTTTATCCCGAATTATGCCGAGGTGGCCAAAGGATTCACTCGTTTATTAAAGCAGAACGTTCCCTTCCATTGGGATGAAATTTCTCAGCAACCCTTTGAGAATTTGAAGACGTTGCTTGTCAATGCTCCGTTGCTTCGTCCTCCGGACTACCACCGCGACTTCACTTTATATCTTGCCGCCGCATTTAGCACCATAGCCATGGTCTTGGTGCAGGATGACGATAACGGTGATGAACATGTTGTTTATTATCTGTCACTGAACCTTCTCGACCCAGAAACGCGTTATGCTCATGTCGAGAAGTTGGCATTAGCAGCAGTACACGCTGTACAGCGCTTTCGCCATTACATCCTTTTTCATACGATAACAGTGGTTTCAGACTGTAACCCTATGACGTATATTCTCTCTAGACAATTACTGGGGGGAAAGTACTCCAAATGGATTGTGATCCTGCAGGAGTTTGACTTAGAGTTCACTACTGCTAAGTCAACTAAATCACTGGTCTTCGCGGATCCGATATGCTCTCTCCCTACAGACTCTACTCCCTCACACTCTGAAGACCATATACCAGACAAAACGATTTTCCTCATCAGTACTCGTGACCCTTGGTACGGTGACATAATAGTGTATCTTCAGACCTCGACATTTCGGTCTGAGCTGGATAAAGCTGCCCGCCATCGGATTCGGCACCAGTCCCAGCCCTACCGTATAGTAGGAGATACCTTATACTGCATTGGAGTAGATTCGGTGCTCCGGCGATGCCTAACCTTGGAAGAGGCTGAAAAGGTCCTAAATGACTGCCACAGTGGCACCTATGGTGGACATATGTCCGGGTATGCTACTGCCCAGAAGATTCTGCGAGCAGGTTATTTCTGGCCTTCCATATTCAAAGATTGTATTACTGCAGTTCGTAAATGTCATGCATGCCAGATATTTCAGTGCAAGATGCACGCGCCACCTTTACCCTTGCATTCTGTTATTACCGTCGGCCCTTTTGTGAAATGGGGCGTGGATTTTATGACGTGTAACCCTCACTCGGCTGGGGGGCATGCGTATATAATTGTCGCCGTTGACTACTTCACCAAGTGGGCCGAGGCGATGCCTACACTAGCTGCTGACGGGAAAACAGCTGCTCAATTTATATTCAACTAGGTTATTGCACGATTCGGGGTTCCTCAAGCCATCGTCACTGATCACGGTACTCATTTCCGAGATTATATGATGGCGGAGCTGACTTCAAAGTTGGGCTTGCGTCACGACAACTCAACACCATATTACCCTCAGGCGAATGGTCAGGTTGAAGCAGTGAACAAGGTTCTGATCACTATGCTTCAACGAACAGTTGGTATTCACAAATCCAATTGGCATCTCCAACTGTTCTCAGCTCTTTGGGCATACCGAACATCTGCAAAGAGTGCAATTGGGTTCACACCATTTCAATTGGTCTATGTTCTAGAAGCAACTCTTCCGGTTGAATGCGAGATTCCTTCGTTGAAATTAGCTGTGGAAATTCTACCTAATACTTCTGCTGAGGAAGAACGTCTTCTGTATCTGGAACGGTTAGATGAAACCCGTCGTCTGGCTGCTTTGGTTATCGAAGCTCAAAAGAAGAGGGTCAAAACTCATTTTGATCAATCTGTTTCTCCTCGTTCCTTTATCGAAGGAGACCTTGTCCTCCTGTACGATCAAGCACATGACAAGCTTGGAGCCGGTAAGTTCCAGCCTATGTGGCATGGGCCCTATATAGTAAAATGTGTTTTGAAAAACAGGGCTTATGAGCTTATAGATTATGAAGGAGTTCCACTGTCGCAGCCCAGAAATGGGTTGTACCTCAAAAAGCACTATGCCTGAAGTGATTTCTTGGTGTGGTGTGTGTACATAGGTGTGTGTTTTTCATTTGTGTGCATGTATGGTGTGGTGTGCCTTGTAAACATCTTTCTGCTGATCGGGTCTTCCTGGTTGTGCAGATGTCTATTCATCCATTTGTTGGTTTCACGGATGGTGCCTCCCGCAGTACCAAGAATCTGTCTTCAGCAGCCTGGGTAATCTATGATCCTGCTGGTGAGTTGGTCAACCTGCAAGGAGTGTGTCTAGGACGTGCTACGAACAATATCGCGGAATATAGTGTTGTGTTAGAATTATTAACCGAGGCAGTAAACCTTGGTATCCGTGAATTGCTCGTGTATCTAGATTCGCAACTTGTAGTGTTACAGCTGAACGGACACTATTCGGTAAGAAACCCATCCATTTTACGTCTGTATCTGCGTATTCGATTACTGGAAAGGAATTTTGACTACATTACATATCATCATATACCCAGGCATTTGAATACATTAACAGATGCAGTAGCAAATTTGGTATTAGACAGACATTTGCGCAATTTGTAAATCATCATCACATGTAAAGAAAGATCCATCCAAAAATATATATGCATATATATATATAGATATCGAAATGTTTACATAGAGTGTGTCACATAAAGTCAAAACATACATAATCATCTTAAGTACATCAGGAGACGATACGTCTCTCAAAAAATAGGTGTGGTATAATCCCTAAGAGCTAATTCGCATGGTGCTCATGATAGCATGTAACTGCACGCACTAAGCGTCTCAGGATTCGGTGGATCCGACTTGGAACTCCCACCGTATGACACTGGTACGCCATCGGTACGTCCGCCAGCCAAGCATAGTCTGAGATCCCTCGGGAAATGCCCTCGAGATTCTGGATCAACTCCTCTCCTCCTATGCCCTCTCCCTGAGGATCAGGGGCGAGATGAGTCCTCCGTGAGATTGGAGACATCCCAGCTGGTCTCTCAGGTCCCACATCTGCATCCATATATAAAATTTGTTATGACGAATGTGTATTAACAAAAAACATAAAACATAAAAATCAAAAAACATGAGGTCTTACCCAACTCCTCGTCCCAGTCATCTCCTTCTGGCAGTGGGAGATCTGGGTCTCTGGTGAAGTCAGTTCCTGCATATGGCTAGTCCTCCACTACAATCAACTGGTGCCGTAACCACCAAAAAACTCTGGCCTCCAGGACATCTGTTGGCCGCCTCCAACTTTGGGCATTAGTGCTGCCCAGCGAGCCATTCTTGGCTCTCGTGGTATCGGATCCGCTACTATGGCCCCTTGGCCCTAGAAGATTGGTAAACGTTCCAGAATGAATGATACCAGGATGGAACCATAGCCAAACTATTTCAGTTTAGCTTGTTTGCATTTTGTGAGTTGTCTCTTCATGTTTATTGTTACTGCTGTTGCCCAGTCAAACAGTAAGGGACTCATGCATTCTGAGGCTAGCAGGAGTTGGTCCTTTCTGGCCTTGTGCGGTGCCTACGACCCTGCAGCCCGCGTGATGGTATGTAGGACAACTCTCAATGCCAGATCAGGGATAGTGTGGATATCCACCTTTTTGCTCCCTAATCCCATTTGTGCTCCTTGGCACACTCGTGCCATCACTTCTTCCATCTTCTCGCCAGATGGTCTGCTCCCAGTCAGGATGGGTACCAGACCTCTGTGAGATAATCCAGTGATGAAATACACATCAGAAACCTCCAACTCCAATACCTGGTCTCGCAACTTGAACAATTGTTCATGTTTGTCCCAAATACTGATCAAATACTGGAGGAGCTCGCGCTGAGCTCGTAGACAAGGTGTAAGGAAGAACTTCTTTAGCCCACAGTTTCTGAGGGCATTCATGCAAGCCTCACTTTCTATGGCCTGTTCATCCTCTTCTCCATGCTCTTGTTCTTTCCACTCAATCACCATTTTGCTTGATTTCCTGCATCCACATGGTCATTAACCCTTGATTAGATCTCTGATGGGATTCAAATTTCATTCAATTTGGTTAAAATCTCGAATTTTTAGGCGGAATTTTAGGTTCGGCCGCTGGCGCGGCTATTTTGTGAACATTCGTGCCACGTGGCGTGAGCCCTTTGCATAAAAAAGCCCATTGGCGTGGGTCCGTGCCCAATACCCGCGCCAATGAGCGCGCCCCTAAAAATTCAAAGAGTGGCCACAGAGGCCTGATACATAAGGGAAAACTATTAAAAAATGGATTGAAATGAGGCACAGGGAAGCGCCTCTTACCTGTAGTAGACGAGAATCTGAATGGTCAACCGGATCTGTCGCAATCGCCGTCAGAATTTTGCACTCCAAATGGACCACTGCTGCTTTTTACCAAGGTAAATAGTAAATGTAATTTTATTTTTACCATTTTGGCATATTTATAACTTTTTGACATAAAATGAGTTTTAAAGGTTATTTTTATCAAATATTTTAATATGTTATGTCGAAAATGGGTTTTACTCTTGCTTGGTATGTGCAGCAGCAGGTTTTTGCAACTTTAACGATGGAAACGAGTTGTATTTTATACTTTTTCGAACTCGATAAATACACGAAAAAGTCACTTTGGAGTCATCTTTCAGCTCTTTTCTGACTCTCTAAACATGAAAAGATTGCCGAGGCCCTTGTCGTTTCAATCTCGTTAAAATGGACACAAATCGACATCTACCCATTATACGTTTACCCCTTTTTCGGGCTGGGATGGATTGATTACGAAAAAGGAATACCCTAGCCTATCGCGACTAGGAGGTTTTTTCGGATATTTTTTTCTACCTTTTCGGATCTGAGTAACTATTTATGAAAAGGGACCTGTGGAGTTTAATTTTCTGCTGTATTTTCAAACTCTCTAAACATGAAAAGACGACGAGTTCTCCCTTTGTCAAACTCGTTAAACCCTGATGACATCGGATTCAGTCGGAATGGCGTTCTCCTCCTTCCTCCTTCCTAGGACTTGTTAAATGCAGTAGAATGGATTCGCCCAAAGGGCGGACTTATATTACAAGCATATGCTATCCCCTTCAAGCTTGTTATCAAAAATAATTGGGGTACTCGCCAGAAATGGTGGGGAAAAAAATGGGACCATCATCGTTGTCGTCGGCAGTATGTCGCTCTTGAACATGGCACTTGTCTGCATTCGTGTCGGGTTGGGGACATCTCATCTCGTTTTTTCACTTTACCTCTGTGGGTTTGGATAATCCCTTTTGACCTCTCATATGCTCATTGCCTCATCACCATGACCTCTGATCCGTTGATGTCAAATACTGCCAAGTCCATTGTCATGCCGTTTATATGTTCAAGAGAAGTTGGCCTCTGTGAATATCAACCTTCCTCTGATTCTCATACGATCCTGATTCACAACAAAAACATCATGTTCCTCTGTCTCGTGTCGATGATGTGGGAAACATTATGTCCACGCTGTCAAGGTCGCCTTCACATTGAGCTTGACTCATTATTGAATTGATCAAATCCTCCTTTATGGATACCTTGGAGCTGCATGCCTCCGTAAGCGGGGTTATTCATACATTCGACGTTAGGTTTTCATCAACGGCCTCGATGCGTGTGAATTCTACGGGTGTTCGATGCCATCTCATTGATTCACACGCCGTAGATTGTACCTATAGTACCTTGAGGGCCATTGTCATTATTGGTGGTTCCTCTCACGTCTGTTAACAACTCTCATCATTGGCTGGTAATCAGACGATGTTCTTGCATGTTCGACTTCAGCTCACATATTCGCATGCTTGAACTTGTACTTTGTTTGGGTCAAGATGGAGCGCAAGACCCTGGATTGTGTCTGTTGTAATCCAGGCTGCAATTGTGGATTATTATCATTATGTACATGACTCACTGATTGGATGGCTGCGACCATACCTGAGTCTATTTATTTGATCCTCGCTGGATGGCTGCACCCATACCCTAGATCTGGATTATAGTGTACTCTGTTTCGGATGGCTGCACCCATACCGCATATACATCATGTACTTGAGATATCAGTTGTATTTTTCTACGCAGGTTTTCCAACGGTGGGGCTTCAGTTGAACATGTTCTCGTAAAGCATTTCACCCCTCTCTCTCTCGAGCCTCATACTTTAGGGGGCATCTGTTACACAGTAATTTGTCACCGTCCCTACCATTTCCCGTCCCGCACAATGGAGGACTCATTTTGTGTCCTGTGAACATTTTCATGCCTTGAAATTATCATCAATGAATTCCTCTAAGCATGAGCTTCAATTTCCCTAAAGACATCTCCTTGCAAAAAACCATGAAAACATCTCCTTTTTCATTGGCGCGGGCAGACAGTTCATCACTCACGCCAATGGGGAAAATCCTACAAAGGGGCCGCGCCAACTGGCACTCTGTCCCAGAGCAGCAGTCGCGCCAGCCAATTTAAGGAGTGTTTTTTAAATAAATATGGCGGAAGTTGTGTTTCAACAAACTCAGAAACCATTTCCTATCTTGAGTTGGGAGGTTTGGCTGCGGGAGTTCCATGGAAGGGAAGTGGTTTGCCACCTCTCATGGAACCTTCCTTGATGATAGGGCCAATCCCACAATAATGGGGATCCCAACTCCCTCCTTCCCCATCTATAAGAGCTTGCCTATTGCCATTGCAAGCTAGTCTTGAAGTGCCTAAGCTTTGAATCTCCAAATTCCCAAGAGCCTTTGTGTTGTAAGAGCCCTCTTTCTTCCCTTAAGGCCGACTCAAGTAAGGAGACTATCATCGAGAGACTCTAGAGAGGCTTTCCCTTTCCTTGGCGAGCTTTATGAGACGTGAATGACTGGGGACCCTTCCGAAGGAGACCACGGCGTCAGAACATTGGTTGTACTCTCTTTTGATTTTTTATTAATGAATGACTACTGGTTATGGTTCCACTCTGTTTTTCGCTTATGTTAATAATGAGTTATATCCTTTCTGACTGATATATAGTTACGTATTCTGGATTTTATACTTGTATTCGTGTTGTTCTTTGCATGTACAGGTGTCCATTCATGGAGATCATGGGGATCGTGATCTGCCGAGGCTAAGGAATGGGAACGCTGTCTCTTCTATGAATCATAGCACTGGACTCCAGGTAGGCCTCCATCGTTGGCTTATTTATTCGTAATTAGGAACTTGCGCTGTAGCATTTGATGATTGTTGCTAGACCCCCGTTGGGCTAGTAGGGATCGCCTCTATCTGCAGAGGGGATTTACCTCCTCAACAAGTTGGTTCCATATTTGGCTTCCTAGCAACATCATTAAAGTCAAATAGCTCTTCTAGATGAACCAATCCTTTTGACAAATTATCATTATTGGACTGCAGCACCTCAAAGTCTTCTTTTTTTGAATTAGTGCACAATTTTGTTTCACATGTGTGTTCTTTTGTTAACATATTTATATCAACAGTGTCAGGAGGTTATTCTTTTTAAGTTTGTTCCTTATCAGGGCAGTCTTATTCATACTCCGAGTCTGAATTTGGCATTTCAAACTCATTTCTTGACTGCAGAAAATCTTCTATCTGTATATCTCCTTCAAAAACCTGCCAGTATTTTATGTTATCAGGAACTGTTGGTCTATATTTGACGTGGACTGTGTATTTTTTACTATGATAAGGTTTTTGGCATGTGCTAGCTACAAATGCTAGCCCATTGGCAATGATGTTTTGGTTTCTAGGGACAAAGGTAAGATCATATTCTGTGAATGTTTTCAAGAGGTGAATGGAATCATCTCTATATGATTTTAATCTAGGACACTTAGCTATGTATTCTCCCTTAATCTGCCTAATGACTAGCTCAGAATCTCCATGAACAGTTATCCTCTTGGCTCCTAGTTTCTTCAATAGTTGTAGCCCTAGGAGGACTACGTCATATTCAACTATGTTATTTTTGCATTGAAATTTTAGCTTGTATGGGTTACCTTCTTCATGATTTTTCTCAGTGTTATGCACCCATATGCCTGCTCTTGAGCCAATCTTGCCACAGGAACCATCAAAACTCATACTCCAAAGGGGTTCAATTTCATATTTGTCATTGTGTCAGTTATTGTTGCTGCCACTAAGTTTTTCATTGTTATGTTCTTTATGGTCTTCATTATGTTTGTGGTTATATTCTATTTGGGCAAACTATTTTGACTATTCCCCCTCTTTTACCTCTTCTTGTTCAGTTGGTTGCTCATTTTCTGTCACTTTTTCACTAAGGTTTTCATCATTGTAAAGGATAAATGAATCAAGGTCAGTGTGGATGGAATAAAGAGGGGAGTTATCTGTATTTTCTTGACTTCTAACCATGTATTTCATGTGATTTTCCCTATATATACTTATGGGTTGACTAAAGACAGGTATGGTAGCATAGGTCATGTCCATTTGGAGTGTGCCTTGGAGTTTAGCACCCCATGATCTTTAAAGGAGCATGCCATATTTAGGAGGAATATCAGCCACTATAATGTCCATTACTAGGCTCTTGGCTGGTATTTGTGCTAGATTAACACCTAGATCTTTGATTAGGCCTAGACATTTATCTCTACTGGAATCAAAAGAGTATAATATTTGTATGGTCTAGTTATTTCAAGGCCTAGTCTTTTCATTACTACTTTTGGCATAAGGTTGTGTGACACTCCTGAGTCTAGCATGGCATTATGTAGAATTTTTTCATGGATGTTTAAACTGACATAAAATGGAGGAACACCTCTCTCTTGAAATTTCCCTTCTACTTTTAGTCCAAACAAAAGCTCAAGTTTGTCATCATTTAAATTAATAAAATCAACATTTTCTCCTATGTTTAAAGATTTTAAAAGTTGAGATCTATACACATCTTGAGTGAATAATTTAGTAAGAGGAATGGAGATTTTAATCCTGGAAATTTCATTCTCTATACTGAAAGGTGTCTGATTTTTTGAAATATTCAAATTAGTTTTTTCAAGCACTGTTTTCACAGCAATTTCAGCTTGCTGGATTTTATTAGGAAACTCAGTTAAAATTGTTTTGTTAGGAGCACTAGCTGTGTTTCTAGTGCTACTTTGGTCACCACTATGTTTGGGACTAGGTTGGTTGATTTTGTTTTTATTCCTCTCAGAGCTTTCAGCCACTGTATTCAGATTTTCTGTTGTCTTCTTAGGAATGTTTTCAGGGATCTTCCTAGCAGAAATTTCAGAGGTATTTCTTTTGGGAGTGTCTTGGTTTTTTTTTCTTCTGAGGTCATATTGTCTGTGTACTTCCATGATGGAATTTTCAAAGCCTTGTTTATAATGTTCAGATTCCAGGCTTTCTTCCTCATTTGGTGCAAATATGCCTTGTTCTTCCTCAGTGAGGAAAATAATATCCTCATTATTTACTCCCATTAAATTTATGTGGTTTTCCTCTATTTCTTCAATTACCCCCTCATCCTCATCAACATATTTTTCTTGGAAAGGAGGTCTGACTTGCTGATCAAGACCTCTTTGTCTTATTTGAAGAGGTTTTCTTCTAAAGTTTTGGTTTTGGTTCTGATTTTGGTTTCTTTTTTGAGGAGATGTTTGGTTTTCTCTAGGATAAGCTCTCTCATTTACATTACTCCTCTCCATCATCCTCTCCATGGTTCTAACTAAGTTATCAATATTTGTATCAAATGTGGAGGGTACAACTTCTTCCCTATATGTGACTCTCTTTCATTTTTCATCCTAGCTCTCTTAGCAATCAGATTGGCTTCTACACTTACTGCTCCCCTTTGTATGTCTTCTAAGGTGAGGGGTTCTCTTTCTCTTAATTTATAAGCCATATTTGGGTCAAAACCATCAGGTAATTTTATTAGAGCTAGACCTTGTGGAGGTTTCATGTGTATAGGTAGGAGTTATACACACTATTGAACCTAGTATAATATTCTTGGACACCCTCTCCAGCATTTCTCTTAATGTTTTCATATTCTGATAAGATTTGGAAAGGGTTCTTCTTGACTTCCCATTTATTTAAGAATAGTTGATGAAAAGCAGGGAGGTAATTTATGCTATTAGGGGTTAAGCCTTTAAACCATTTTCTTGCCTCTCCCCATAATCTTTGAGCAAACATTCTAAGTTTAATAGTTTCATCATCTATTTCTTGTATGTCAAAGTAGTCATTCATTCTGTCCACATGTTGTTGAGTTGTAGTAGAACTACTAGCATCATATAAAATAATCTTGGACTGATAGTCCAGTGGTAGAACAACTAAAGGAAATAGTAGAACTAGGGGAGCATACCATGTTGCCATGATCTGTGGTTGGGGAAAGAATGGAGCGTTAACAAGTGGAGGATTGACAAAAGGAGGTACATGGTTAAATGGAGGAAGGTGAACAGTGGGGGATGAATTTAGTACAACATAATTCTACTGTAAGGGGGATGGGTCTAAAACTATTCGGTTTATCCAACTCTGAGATCTAGTCCTAGAAAATATTTGTTCTAGGGGTGAGTCAAATAGGATATTCTACAAATCTTTAAGGTTTTTAGGTAGGGAACTTGCTTTGTGGATTGGTCTGCTAATAGTTGGTTTTTTAGATCTAGGAGACTTCCTAAGGATGCTTTCAGTATTGTCAACTATTTCAGAAGGATTTGGGTAAGGATGGGATCTGGTACAGATTCTTCTAGAAGCCAGACTTGGACCCAAGAATCAGAAAGGTTGAGAGTTTATGACAGTCTTGAAGGACAAACCAATCTGTGAAAGAAATAATTCATCCAAAAAGTATTCTTGACTAGGTTCTTTTTATGTTTTGATGATAAAATAAGTTTCTCAATGTAGTTTATGGAAAACTAGTGGAGTCACCAGGTGGAGGATTTTTAGTTGTTTTATGGTCGGCTATTGTCCACCTTCAGCAACCAAGTACCATTTTTGGCTAACACTTGATTCATCTAAGTTTTAAATGAGGTTTTTTGAGTTTTTTGAGTTTATATTTTGTTTTTTATTACTCAATATCCCAATACGGTCGCCACTATGTTAGCTCCCCGTGATTTGCAAGATTGGCAAAAACAAACTCTGCAGGGAACCACATCAGACCATTTTGGAGTCCATGGACTTAGCCTTCCTGGACTCAGAGAGGGCTGTCTCTATATAAGTGTTTATAATTGATATGTCTTTATGATTTTGTTTATGTTTTAGGCTAGTTATGAAGTTCTAAGGACTTTTTTGTTTTGATTGATTGATTGATAGGTTAAGAGATAAATGGTGTGGTTAATTGAGGGAGTGTTTTAGTTGAATAGAAAGACTATGAGAAACATCAATCCATTGGTCTGTGGAATCATAAAAGGATTTAATTGTTCATCAACTCTGCAAGGGTTTTCATACGGCAAGCTAACTATATCAAGTGGATCTTTTAGATTAGATGGCATATTGTTGGGTATTTGTTATATTCTTTCCACGACTACTCATGCGTGGGGGGCGAAAGAACTCCCTATACATTGCATATGGCATAGCAGGGGGGTCACAGCGGGGGCGGCGCTCCCTTGTTCAGGGTTTGGGGTAGCACCCCAGGAAAAAAAAATTGGACACTATTTTTCGGTGGGCGGACTCGCCCATGGTTTTGTGCATGGGTTTGCACATGGTTTTGGGGCATCATTGTTTTTGGCCCCTCGTATTTTGTAGATCCGGTCAAAGGAACTAAGGTTATGTTCTAATCCAGGGTTAATGGATTGGGGTTTATGTATGCTTCGGCATGTATATATACATGTTGTAACACTAAAAGTAATATAATGAAAAATCAAGCTAGTCATCCTGATTTGGGATCTAGGGGAAAATATTTCTGCATAAATATTTTATGTTTTATGCTCTCACTATTGTTTATTTTATGTTTTTAAGATTCGTTTGAAGATAATTTCTGTACAAGGTTAAAACCTACATCTGGTATCAGAGCTATTTTGTCTTCAAGGGGACGCCTTTTCTACTGAGGCGTTTTTTGCTCAGGTCTGTGGTAGACCATGTTTAGTGGGAGATCTGCGGGATTGATTCTTGTGATGAAAGAAGATGGCAAGTAGGGGAAAGATAGAGATTGAGAAATTTAATGGTCAGAGTTTTGAGTTGTGGAAGCTCAAGATGGAGGATCTGTTGGTGGATAAAGACCAGTGGATTGTGGTAGGTCCAGGTACTAAAACAACAACAATGTCAGATGAAGACTGGAAAAGTTTGATCAGAAGGAAAAGAGCACAATACGATTGTGTGTCTCAGATTCAGTATTGTTGAATGTATCTGGGGAAGCTATGGCAAAGAATTTGTGGGACAAACTTGGGAATTTGTAGCAATCTAAGTCTCTAGTGAATAAATTGTTCCTACGGAAAAAGTTGTATAACATGAGCATGAAGGATGGAGACTTAGTGATAGAGCATCTAAACACCTTCAATACTGTGGTAAGTCAAATATCATCTGTTGATATTAAAATATCAGATAAAGATAAGTGCATCATTTTGTTGTGTTCTCTGCCAGACTCGTGGGATAGTCTGGTTATTTCAATAGGTTGCAATAAAACTACCTTGAATTTTGATGACATTGTCTCAGCCTTGCTATCGGAGGAAATGAGACGGAGAAATATGGAGGGTCAGAATGGAGATGACTTATCTATATTAGGAAGGTCCCAAAACAAAAACAATAATAAGGTTTCAAGTGGGAGATCTAAATATAGAGGGATATCTAAATCTCCAGGAAAGTTTGTAAAGGTGTGTTGGAAATGAGGAAAGGAAGGGCACTACAAAAAGGACTGCAGATCTAAAGCTACAGAGAAAGGAAAGGGATCTGATGATGCTCCTTCTGCAGAGGAAAAAACCACCTCAGATGAAGGTGGGGATGTGTATTTGGCTTCTTCTTCAAATACACATGTAGATCATGAGTCATGGTTAATTGACTCGGGTGCATCCTTTCACTTCACTCCCCATAGGGAGTGGTTCTGCGAGTATGAGAAATATGATGGCGGTGATGTCTTCTTAGGTGATGATAGGAAGGCCAGAATCGTCAGACGTGGAAAAATGAAGCTGAAGCTGCAAGGTGGAAGGATTAGAACACTTCATGGTGTTCTACACATTCCTGCATTGGCCAGAAATCTTATTTCTGTAAACAAGATGGATGATGCAAGTGTAAAAACAATGTTCGAGAAATATACCTGTAATATGGTTCGGGGAGAACTGGTATTAATGCGGGGAGTTCGGATTGGAGCTCTATACAAGCTTCAGGGTAGCACCATTATTGATGGGTGCAATAGTTCTGTGGTTCCCGAAAGTGGAGAAAAAAGCCTAGCGGTCTCTGGATAAAAGACCATGCCATGGCATCAAAGGCTTGGACATATTGGAGAGAAGGGCCTTCAGATACTGCATGGAAATGGTATGGTAGAAGGTATGTCTAATAGCTCTCTGGATTTCGATTTTTGTGAACATTGTGTATATGGGAAGCAAAATCGAGTTAGTTTTCCTTCTGGTGCTAAAAGGGCGAACAAGATATTAGAGCTTGTGCACAGTGATGTGATTGGACCTATGTTGGTTCCATAATTGGGTAAGTATGTGTACTATGTTTCATTCATAGATGACTTCTCAAGGAATACATGGATATATTTCTTGAGGAATAAATCTGAAGTCTTTGACAGATTTAAAGAATTTAAGGCTCTGGTGGAAAACAAGACAGAGAAGAAGATAAAGGTGCTGAGGACAGATAATGGTGGGGAGTTTTGAAAGAATGATTTTGAAGAGTTCTATAAGAAGTGTGGTATAGCACGGCAGAAGAATACTCCATACACACCTCAAAAAAACAAAGTTGCAGAAAGAATGAACAGAATGCTGATGGAAAAGTTAAGAAGCATGCTCATTGGTATCAGGTTAGGACAAGAATTCTAAACAGAGGTAGTGGAGACTGCACGTTACTTGGTTAACATATCACCTTCATCATCGTTGGAGGATAAGACTCCAAATGAGGTATGGATGGGTAAGAAACCTTTCACATCTGAGGGTATTTGGATTTGATGCATATGTACATGTTCCAAAGGATAAAAGGACCAAGTTGGATAATAAATCTGAAATGTGCATCTTTATTGGGTATAAAAATGGTTTAAAGGGTTACAAGCTTTGGAACCCCGAAACAAGGAAGGTTGTGTATAGCCGAGATGCGGTGTTTAGAGAGGTGAAAGATGTTTTTAAACATGAAGTCCTACCAAAGGAACCTAAGAAGATAGAGTTTGAGCTAAAGGAGGATGAATCAGACTCTACAATAGAAGAAGACTCAAAAGAGGAAGAGCCACACACTCCAGTTGTGAGAAGATCAGTTCAGGAAATGAGACAACCAGAAAGGTATAGTCCATCTGCTTTCTATTCAAATTTTTATTTAACTATAACTAATGATGATCCTAGAACCATCAGGGAGGCAGTAGATTCAGAGGATGGAAAACTCTATAAGGAGGCCATGGTTGATGAAATGGCATCCTTGCATAAAAATGAGGCATGGGATCTGGTGGAGTTACCGGATGGAAGGAAGCCCATTGGGAGCAAATGGGTGTTTAAGAAGAAGATGGATGTAGAAGGCAAGGTGGAGAAATACAAAGCTCGATTGGTAGCAAAAGGTTATTCCTAGGTGTCGAGAATTGATTTTGGTGATATTTTTTCTCCTGTTGCTAGAGTTAATTCTATTAGATTACTTTTATCTGTTGCTGCTACATTTGATTTCGAAGTAGAAGAGATGGATGTGAAGAAAACATTTCTTCATGGGGATCTGGAAGAGGAGATCTACATGAAAGAACCTGAAGGCTTTATGGTGAAGGGGAAGAAAGAACTGGTATGCAGGTTAAAGAAGTCTTTGTATGGGTTAAAACAGTCACCAAGGATGTGGTATCAGAAATTTGATACCTATATACGGGGACTTGGCTTCACCACAAGAAAGGAGGATCACTGTGTTTATTTTAAATTAATTGGTGACCATGTTATTTATTTGGTCTTGTATGTGGATGACATGTTTTTGATTGGAAATGACAAAGAAATTATCCAAGATTTGAAGACCTAACTGTTCTCCAAATTCGACATGAAGGGTCTTGGTGCTGCAAACTATATTTTGGGCATGGAAATTAAGAGATATCGGGTAAAGAGGAAGCTCTGGTTAAACCAGAGTAAGTATTTCAAGACTATATTGTAGAGGTTCAATATGCAGGATAGTAAACTGGTGAATGTTCCTATTCCTGTAGGTGTAAAGTAAAGCTGTCCACTGAATAGTGTCCCAAGGCACAAGAAGAAGAGGAGGATATGTCCCGTGTTACATATTCAAGTGCAGTGGGTAGGATGATGTATGCAATGGTCTGTACTAGACCATACATTGCACATGCAGTGGGATTATTGAGCAGGTTTATGTCAAACCCAGGGAAGGAGCATTGGACAGTAGTGAAGTGGGTCTTCAGATATTTGCGTGGCACTAGTGATTATGGCTTGTGCTACCAGGGAAGACCAGGATTGGAAAGAGTTTTGGACAATCATGGTTTTGTTGATGAAAACTGGGCTGGAGATCTGGACCAAAGAAGATCTACAAGTGGGTATGTGTTTAGCCTATTTGGATGTGCATTCAGTTGGATGAGTAAAAGACAGTCTGTAGTGGCTCTTTCAACTACAGAGGCAGAATACATGGTAGCCACTCATGCAAGAAAGGAAGCAGTTTGGTTGTAGAGATTGTGTTTAAGTATGGGGTTGGTGCAGCAAGTTATAAGCATAGATTGTGATAGCCAAAGTGCAATTTTCTTGGCTAAGAACCTTGCTTATCATTCGAAGGCAAAGCACATTGATGTTCAATATCACTTTGTGAGAGATATGGTTGAGTCTAAAAGGGTGTTGTTGGTAAAGGTGGGCACTTTGAATAATGTTGTAGATGCATTGACAAAGTCTATGAGAACTCAGAAGTTCTCTTGGTGTAGAGAAAAAATGTGTGTTGCAGAGCTGGGCTAATGACTAAGCTCTCATGTGGCCCCCTGCGGAAAGAAAAAAACAAGTGGGAGAATGTTGGGTATGCATTATATTCTTTCCACGACTATTCATGTGTGGGGGGGTCACAAGGGGGGAAATATCCCCCCCTATATATTGTGTGGGACACAACAGAGGGGCAACAACCACCCCTATTCAGGGTCTGGGGCAGCGCCCTAGGAAAATTTTTTTGGACCCTATTTTTCGGTGGGAGGACCTACCCACAGTTTTTTGCATTGGTTTGCACATGGTTTTGGGGCATGATGGTTTTTGGCCCCTGGTATTTTGTAGATCTGGTCAAGGAAACTACGGTTATGTTCTAATCCAGGGTTAATGGATTGGGATTTATGTATGCTTCGTCATGTATATATATGTTTTGTAAAATTAAAAGGAATATAATGAAAAATAAAGTTGGTCGTCCCGATTTGGGATCTAGGGGGAAATCTTTGTGTATATATGTTTTATGTTTTATGCTCTCGCTATTGTTTATTTTCTATTTTTAAGATTCGTTTGCAAATAATTTCTGTGCAGGGTTAAGACATACACATATGAAATGACAATAAGTTGTGAAGGTAGCAAAACTAAAAGTTAGTTAAGAATCTTTTAACTCTACTTCAACAAGAAAATCCTTTTAGGTAATTGTTTGAGACAAACCAAAGGATAGGGCATACCATAGACTTCTTTGGCTAGACTTTAAAATAAAACCTTTAAGACAACAATCCAACAACCCTAAGATTACTTTCAGACAAAGAAAGCATTTAATATAATAGTGAGTGCAACTAAAGAGAAAGCTAAACCTATCTTCTTTAATCACACACTCTAAAGACCTTCAAAGAAACAGTTCAAGACAAAACAGAGGATAGGGTGTACCATAGACTTCCATGGTTGGAATCTACTAAGAAAACTTCAAAGAAAGGCCTTAAAAACAATGTTTCAAGCTACACCAAAGGATAGGGCATACCATATACTTCTTTGGCTTGACTCTATTCAACCATTTCCAAGACAACAAGCTAGGTGGAACCAGAGAGTAATTAAGAATTCTCTAATCAGACCTTGCGAAGGAAAACATTAAGATAAAGAAATAATACATAAATGAGGTGCCAAGACAGCATATCAAAATCCAAAATTTATGTTCTTTTATCAGAAAAATAATGGATAGAATGGAAAATAGAAGGAAAACATTGACAAAGAAGGAAAACTTCACCATTAACATAGCTGAAGAATCTTGTGAACGTACTTGTATTACTGATGTTCAAAATAGTTACATTACTCCAATACAATAGATCTATGAAACTCAGAGCTTTCTCAAATCCAGCCTAGCAGTCCTCAACTAACTCAACAACTAGCAATCAGCCAATTAACCACCAACCAACCAACACTAAAAATGAATGATATATGCAGTATTTATCTGCAAAATGAGGAGGTGATCCTAATATAGGTTTTCAGATGTTATTTATTATAGAGTCAATGCATTTTTTACCTTTGAGAACATGCAAGGCCCAAGGCAAAATATCTAAGACAAGCTCACTGTAATAATGTCCTTACTTCACTGTTTGAGCTAACTTTTGGAAATATTTGACTTTTAAGGCTTTTTAATATGTAATATTCCAAAATTAGCATGCAGCTAATTAGAATATTGATTTTTTATTTTGTCCCTAGGAGATAAATAAATGGGTAAGCAGGCCCATACATTTCAAAAATAAGAATAAAATCCCTTATGATGTGTAAAGGGGGAATTATAATAGCTGTGTTTCACACCCTCGTGTGTGAAAAGGGGCATTTGCATGTGGACAAGGTCAAGTTTGACCAAGTCAACAACACTAGGATAAGAGGTGGAGATCATCTTTGGAGACAACGCAGTGATAGTGGGAGGAATATTCCTTGGTGAAGGAAACCCTAATGAGTGGGACCCAAGATGAGAAGGCTTCCACTTTTATATAAGGAGGGCAAGGAAGCTATAGCAAGACATGTTATTGAATATTGAATTTGTGGTCTGCATGACTTTTGTGCTTTCTTCAACTGTTTAGTTGAGATTGTTGTGCTTCTTAGCACAAGACATTCCTGTTTAGGAATTCATTCTCCTTTCTTGAGAGGCCTCTTGAGGGAGTTTACACTTTATTTATCCACATTTAGGCTTGATTTCAAGGTACCTCCTTCATCTACAACATTATTTCTGCAGATTATAATGTTGTGTTGAAGGGTGTTGCAGTGGAGGGTTCACAACACCACTTCCGGAGCTTGTTTTTCAGAGGAGAGAGCTTCCATTCCTTTGGGAGATTAGTGAGGAAGATTCAAGAGTAGATTTCACATCTTGGCACTTAGACAATACATTTTCTATCTCCTACAACACAGTCACTCTCCTTGACTGCATTATTTGCAGTGAGAATTTGCAGTTATTGTTTGGAGGGTGAGATCTTCATTGATTGGATCAGCCTTTCACCTGAAGGATCCTTTGGATGAGATTGATTCATCACATGCATCGTCTAAAACTATTTTCATCCAGATCTCAATTTTCAACTGCTACTCAGCCCTAGGGCTGCACTCCGACATTTTTCACATTTTGCATACTTCAGGAAATCCTTTCCAGATTGTCTTGGGAGTCTAGATCTTCACTTCCAAAATTGTATGAGCCATATGTTTTCAAATTTATGTTATTTCATGTTTTCAATAGAAGTGTGCCATCTATGACTGCGCTATATTTTTTCATGAGCATTCTACAATATAGCAGCATTTCACTTTAGGCATATGTATTCATGGGAGGCTTGTTTGCCTTGATTATTTGAGTTGTATTGCAATTATTTGCTGTTGATTTACATAATAAAATGGCTCCATGGTTTTCACACATTTTGGTCTAATGTTATTCACTGTTATTTCCACTATTGTGTTCATATATTGTTGCTTCCCCATTTTGGGATATGACAGTGGTATCAGAGCATAATCTTGGCTCAACCTGTGGAATCTCAGCCTTTATGCTATCAAGAAGACAAGAAGAAGAGAATATGAACAGAAAAGACAAGAAGAAGAATCCATTATTTGGAGGAAGAAAGGAGGAGAGACTTTCAAAGTTTCTTTCTCAAACTTTGCAGAGCATTCATGGAGATCTTAAGAAGTTGAGGAGGGAGATGAATAGAGAATCTCCAAGAGAGTTTGAAACTAAAGAAAACTCTATATTTTCGTATGATGAGTGTGAGCATGCAGCCACACACTATGATGCACAGTCCAGTCATATGCCTAGATTTTCTATGAGGGAGATAGAAGAAGAAGAAATGCCTAGGAGGGAAACTCTTAGTGATTTTCTGCAAGAATATGAATCTCAAACTAAGAAGTTTAGAGATCATATCACTTTTTCAGAGTTTTGCAAGATCAAGGTGGAGAGAAGCAAGAAGCATAATGTGAGTAGATTTTCCCTATCTACTTTGAATGGTTCACCTACATGTTCAACTAGAGTTTGGGTGGAGGAGCTAAACACCTATTTGCAACAACACCAAATTTCTGAAGATGAAGCCATCAAAGTTGCAGCGCTCCATTTTAGAGGTAAGGAATATGCTTGGTGGATATTTGAGTCTTTTTCATTACGAAATGAAAATAATTCTTCTTATGCAAATTTCACTAAAAGGGTAGTGGAAATATTTGATGGAAAACTTTTTGAGACATCCTTGGTGAAACCAAACAAACCAAAACAAACAGAAACTTTGCATGTATTGGAGGAAACTATAAACTCAAATCTACTTCAGAAAACTATTGAGGAGGCTGACATCTTGCATCATACCTTGCTAGAGGCAAGACCTCTATCTCATGTTCTTGAACAAGAGGGCATGGAGATCCTTTTTTCAAAAGAGGATCCAATTCTTGGGAGATTGCCCATTCATATTCGAGAGGAAGAAAAGGTTGAGGGCAACAACATTATCATGTCTAGAGCATATCTATCACCTCATGCAGAGGTAGAGGGATCACATGCTCCAACAAGAGGGATTCTTGTATCATTTCAAGGAATTCCCCAAGATCTCATATGTTGAGATCAAGGCACAACCCATGATCAACATGTGCCATTATTGACAGATTGTGAAACCATGCAGATGGAAGGAAGAGGTAGGGACGATAACCATCATCATATGATGAGGAGAACATATCCCTATCTATTTCAAAGTGTTGATGCACATAAGAGGGAGACTAGATTGCGTGGTGAGATCAAGGATAATTTTGTCCATGCATGTCTGAAATCTGCTCTTGATATTGATTTCTCATTGCATGGAGACATTTCACCAAGGAGACCACAAAATCAGCAGATGATGAGGGATGCTTTACATTTATAGGCACCACTCATTGATTCTATAGGGGTGAGGACCTTTAGAGAGCTTGGTACAGTGATGAGAGTCTTGGGTAGACTCAAGGAGAGGAGAGGCATTCTCTCAACAACATCATTACCCACTCTCATCTCAGATTCTGCGTTATGGCAGGATCAACATGGGAAGGATAGCAACCTTCCAACTTGCATCTTTGGCATGGGAGATGTCAAAGAGGAGGACAACCATATGACAGATATTTTTTATGATAGATCATTAGCACTGTCACTATGGAGGATAGATCCATATTGGAAGTCCCAGCTATTAGTGGAATATTCCAAGAATCTTTCTACTTGTATGATATTGGATGACCAATTGCATGAGGAGGGATATTCAGTCAGAGATTGGGTCATCTACTATCATGGTAGGATCTTCTTATCTAGAGCTTCCAAGCTCAAGGAGAAGTTACTATAAACAACTCATGAAGATTTCCTTTCAACCACACTTATTCTATGAGAGCATACCACGCCATCATGGAGGGGTTCACTTGGGAAGGCTTTAAGAAGGAGATATATCAACATTTGAGGAGCTGCATGGACCATGTGGAGATGGAGGATATACATAACTCTTTGGAAGAGTTAAAACATCCACCTCTTTTCTCTTTGAGAATGAGAGGGGATTCATCTATGAGCCATTCCATTTGCATGAGAAAAGCATATGGTAGGGATACTGTTTAGTAGCATAATGATTATATAATGAATATGTGCAATCCTTACCCATATATGTGTAGCAAATTTCTCCAAGGAGGAGCATTCTTTCTTCTAGACTTCATGGTATACTTGAGGCCATAATCAGTTTTGATGATGGCCACTCCCTATGAGTACTTGGGGAGATGATATATTATGCAAGGAATACTCACTTTGCACCATACACCATACACTTTCTCCAAAATTGTGAGGAGATTGGGGCAGCAAGCAAGTGGTTGGGAAGCCACACATCATGCCACTTTCTAATGCAGTTGAGAGTAAAACTGCACTGGTTTCATTTGAGGGACCATTTTCCTTCTCCCTTATTACATATGGAAGCTAGCATGATGCTAATCATAATTCCATTTGCTGATGTTGTTCTTATTTTTATTGAAAGAATGATTGGGAGAGAAACACATTGGCTGGATGTGTCCTTGGGGGAAGAGACTTCCCACACTTTTTACACTACATGTTCCAAGGGGAGCATGGGAGGTGATATGTCCACTACAGTAAAACACTAGCTTATTTATGAGCAGGGAAAATTTTAAGGATGGAAAATTATCTTGTAAAAAATTGGCGAATCTCAGTAGACCCTAATATGCAAACTATAAAATTTTTATTGATGTATTTGTAAAATTATTAAAATTTTTAATGATTTTATATATAATATATATATAATGTTGGAAATTTTTAAGGTAAAATAATTTTATATTGTAAAATTTGGGCGAATCATTTTTATAAAAAATGGAAATTGGCGAATATTTTTTTTGGGAAAATCAATGAAAAATAGCCCACCTGCGAATATTAGCCCCTAAAATTTTCCATGTTTATGAGGTGGGACATGGGATTGATCAGATTCCGTATGGTGAGAATTTCCTATCCATCACATATGGGATGGTTTGGGCCAGCATGATTCATAACATTGGAGGGAAGATCTTTGGAGATCCAACCTTCTTCTTGCCACTTGGAAGCAACATTATTGCAGCCCAAGATCAACAGATACTCTACACTTATCATAAGTGGAGAGGAGGATAGCGTGGGGTAGGCTATTTTGTCTACCATGTTTAGTTATTCATCCCACCTACATTGTAGGAGCCAAAGGTGGAGGATAATTTTCAGGAGTTGCCATGTTGGAGGGTAACTCATTTTGTATGGATGATATCTTGGGGATTGAGGATCCACATAGGAATGATGATTCCAAATAAATTTTAGATCCCATACCTCAAAGGGACCTCTGGACAGCACCTTATTGCTTCCTTGGGTATTTTACTTCTTCATGATGATAGCTATTTAGCTAGCTTGCATGCTTGGGAGAGACAATATGGAGATTTATTGATGAGACAACATCTCATTCCTTGGAGGAGTTTATCATATGTGGATGCTACAGTAGGAGGAGGGGGAGAATTTTTAGTTCTATCCTTGCAGTTTCTTGAGGACAAGTAACATTTGGGAGGGGAGGACTGTAATATTCCAAAATTAGCATGCAACTAATTGGAATATTGATTTTTTCTTTTGTCACCTAGGAGATGAATAAATGGGTAAGGAGGCCCATACATTTCAAAAATAAGAATAAAATATTTTATGATGTGTAAAGGGGACACTATAATAGCTATATTTCACACCCTCATGTGTGAAAAGGGGCATTTTCATGTGGACAAGGTCAAGTTTGACCAAGTCAACAGCGCTGGGATAAGAAGTGGCAATCATCTTTGGAGACAGCGCAGTGATAGTGGGAGGAAGATTCCTTGGTGAAGGAAACCCTAATGAGTGGGACCCAAGATGAGAAGGCTTCCACTTGTATATAAGGAGGACAAGGCAGCCATATCAAGACATGTTATTGAATATTGAATTTGTGGTCTACATAACTTTCATGCTTTCTTCAACTGTTTAGTTGAGATTGTTGTGCTGCTTAGCACAAGGCATTCCTATTTAGGAATTCCTTCTCCTTTCTTGAGAGGCCTCTTGAGGGAGTTTTCACTTCATTTCTCCACATTCAGGCTTGATTCCAAGCTACCTCCTTTAGCTATAGCGTTATTTCTGTAGAGTATAACATTGTGTTGTAGGGCATTGCAGTGGAGGGTTCACAACACCAATTCTGGAGCTTGTTTTTCAGAGGAGGGAGCTTCCATTCCTTTGGGAGATCAGTGAGGAATATTTTGGAGTAGATTTCACATCTTGGCACTTGGCCAATACATTTTATATCTCCTACAGCGTAGTCCCTCTCCTTGACTACTTTATTTGGAGTGAGAGATTGCAGTGATTGTTTGGAGGGTGAGATGTTCAGTGATTGGATCAGCCTTTCAACTGAAGGATCCTTTGGATGAGATTGATTCATCACATGCATCATCTAAAACCATCTTCATCCAGATCTTGAGTTACAGCTGCTACTCAGCCCTAGGGTTGCACTCCAGCATTTGCACATTTTGCATACTTCAGGAAATCCTTTCCGGATTGTCTTGAAATTGTGTTTAGGAGTTTAGATGTTGGCCGGATAAATCTATCTTGAGAACAAGATCGATCTCCCTAGTATCAGAAGATATTCTAGCAAAAAACAGACAATTAAATCTATCTTTCCCTATATATATAACGATTTATAAGTAAATGCTACAAAGGTGTTACGATCCTACCTTGATCCAACGCTTGTTCGTTGTAGTCTTCCTTCACTCGAAAGAGTTATCCTGGAAGACCTGTAATCACAAAAAAGAAAACATCAATAGCACCTTCATAGCATATATTTATCAATCATATCTATTATGGTGATCAAGGAATCCATAAAATAAAAAATCAAATGACAGTTTATTGAGAAAAACAAACTTATTTGAATTAACTTTGAAATAGTAGAATAACCTTACAACCCTTTCAGCCTTGATGTTGAACAGGTCCTCCCAGGGTCTGAAGTAGGAATTTCCTCTAATTTGATAGGTCTTTCACTCTCCCAACTGAGACACATACATCTATGTAATCTTTCCTCATAAAATCTCAGCTAAAGGAGTCTAAGTTCCAATAGCACTTTTCCTCAAATAACATTAAAGCTTGAACTCCCTTTGAGGCTACCCAATGCCTCTTTTTATAGTGAAAAAGAGGAGGTTACAGTTCCACCTATGAAGGGATAGAATCCTCCTTCAAATGGATAAGCTCCTCACATCAAGGGGTTAGCTCCTTAAGGTATGGGATACATGAACCTGAAAAGAGCAGACTTGCCACCACAAGATTCCTTCCAGAAGCTTCTAGAAATGACTTAGAGTGAGTTTTTTTTAGTTTACTTGCACC
Organism: Pinus albicaulis; assembly: GCA_034641835.2. NCBI lineage: Eukaryota > Viridiplantae > Streptophyta > Pinopsida > Pinales > Pinaceae > Pinus > Pinus albicaulis. Next base: position 735,929,252 of record CM076571.1, on the reverse strand, counting down.
CTTTTAATATTTTACAAGGGTCCACACCATTAACACAGAGAAAGTGAGGTCAGGTACATAGGAGACATGACCATTAGGTGCGAGACCGCAGGTAAGACAAAGAGAAAGTGCGATACTGGAGTTTTAGAGACTTTTGAGAGCTTTTATCTTATTTTTAAGGCTTGACATGAGGAACTGATGTTTTTAGACTTGAAAAGGAGGAAATTATGAGTGATAATGAGCTCATACATATAGAAAAATTTCAAAGTGACAATTTTCAGTGCAACAGATTGCCCCCTAAAGTGCGAAGTCTGTAATAGATGAAGATAGAATCTGTCATGTATGAAGAGTGAAGTACTTTATCATTTCAAGGATCATCCTGTGGACACCCCAGTCAGAACCTGTAAAAAAATTCAATGCAAAATATATATATGTAAACATATCATCACTGAGGCATGCATTCCCATACTCAGGTCAAAACTAACGAGAAAACTGATTTAAACTGTTCTGATACAGGAATGATTTTTCAATACATCAATAGTACAGACATGTGTAGACACAGTATGGACGCAACCATCTATTTATGAATAGTCCACTGTATAAATGAATAACAAAATTCCTCGCAGCCTGGATGGTAGAAACTAGATCCAGGGTCTTGATTTCCACTTCTCGAACTAGTACGATTCTATCTATGTGAATGAATGTGTCGAAGTCGAACATGGTAGAAACTACTTGATTAGCAGTTAATAATGTGAACTGTTAAAAATTGTGAGAGTTGTTAGAGTCAGTATTTACATCCCTCCGTCAGAGATCATTCCTCTTATTGCATTTCATTTTTTAGGTGTCTCATTCTGCTCATTCATTTGCATTCCGTTAGGGGCATGCCATTGACTGACATAAGGGCTTTATTCTCTCATTTTCCCTCATGCTTGTACCTGCTGGGTTGGTCAAAATTTCTCAAAATTCATCAAGGTTCAGTTCATGTCATTTATAGTCATAGATGGTTATTTTGGTCAAAAAGAGTCTTTCAGTTTCTAGGTCTAGGGTCTGGTCTTCAGTAATGTTAAATAATGCCCGCAGGCCATGAGGGAGTTTTCAATTAGTTTTCATTTCAATATTTTCATCGTCAAATATGCTCGAGGATGTTTCTTCTTCAAAACTCTGTTTTGAAAAAGAAATTGTCAAATTTGTTTTTGTAATAAATATGTATTTTTCCGCCATGAAGTTCTTTACATGCAAACTCTGGTCATCCTTTTCCAAGTTTCAATGTCACCATCCCTACAAAAATCAACCAATTTCATCATTCAAAGCTCAGAAAGTCAGTGAGGAAACAAAAAGACAAAGTTGTATTAAATGAAAAAGTGCCAAAGTCAAAAACATTACAAAATGGGTTTTGAAGAAGCAAAAATTAAAACCATGTCTATGTGAGATAATTCTCAAAGCCATTCATTCATTTGCGTCAAGAGTTATTGGGAAAATCTAAGAGAGAAAGTCGAGTTGGAGTTCAAAGAGCAAAACTGTGATTTTATGAAAGGGTCGGTTGTGTGTTTAATTTGAGCGCGGCGCATTGGGATAGGCCACGGCGCATCCACAGAGTGCGGCGCGTAGAGAAAAAACACACCGTGTATTTTCCTAAGGGCGCGGTACACCCACTGAGCGTGGCGCATTGGACTTGCGCGCGACGTACAGGGTCGATAGGTTTAAAAATCATCATCATTGCTCCAAATTCAAAACGATTTCAAACTTGTTTGATCCAAGTAAATGTGTGATGCTTGCCCCTGATGTTAGATCTTGTTTGATGATGTTTGGAGGGAAGATTTGAAATTTTAAATTTTGAAAATATAAACCCTATATTTATATCAAAATCTTCTCCTTTGAGTTTTGGAAATTGATGTTTTGAAATTGCAATTTGGATGCCAAATGTCCTTTCCAACTTATGATCCTTTCCCTTTTATAATTCTACCATTATAGTTAATCCCTTATGCCCTAACCTCCCAAACTACTCATATCCCTTGTTCCCATTTACTAAACCCTACTACTCCTATCTCTTTCCCTTTCCCATATTATTTGCAAAGAGTTTCCAAATCCTTAATCCCCATACAGTCAAGTGATTATTCTCACATGATCAATTTCATTTGACAGTCCTCTTTCCCACTGTTTATACTTACCATAGCCCCTCATTATCCCTTGAGTATACATTTGGCATTGAAACAAAGACACCAATTGCTCATTTTCAAACCAACCAAACATACAGTTGACAAACACATTTCAGTATCATGTCAGAAAAAAATTCATCATATGAGCAGGGATATGAGTAGGACAGTGATTCAACCGCAGAGCTAAATGTACCAAGGAGGTCTCATAAGAGTGGCAGGCACGTCAGGGAGGAGCCCACTTCTTTAGCTCAATTGTAGGCCTGCCCGCTTGCAATGACATGCTTTCAGCAACATTCATGTTTTCGGTATTGTGAGCTGATATCTCAGATTCAACACCATCAGGAGTTGGTTCACTTATTTGTCCTACATTTTCGTGATGGTCATGTAAACCTTGCTGAAGTGAACTTCACCTTGACACCAGAGACCATTTCTACGGCAACCGGGATACCAAACATATGTGAGGAATGGAATAAGAGACAACAGCTGGATAGAGCATATTATGAACCTTACATCAGGCCTGGTTATTTGAGGTAGTTGAGCAGAGTATTCCCTTTCCAGTTTCTGAAGGAGTCCTATGCGCCATTAATGAAACTCATCATTAGATACTTCAGCTGTGAGGGTAGATTCTCTCGCCTTTATGCATATCATATCAGACTTTTGATGCATTTCACGAGAGTGAGACTGATGAATATTCCATGCTTCATGTGCCAAAACATAGAGCGTATGACTACCCTAGTGCAGAGGAAGACTCCGGAGCAGCAGCATAACAAAATTTATCATTATGCGCTCATTAAAATCATTGTAGTACATCAGCTTGGATTGCAGGGCATCACATGGAATGAGTTCATTTCTCGTGACTTCTTTACAGCCCCTCAACCTCCTCCAGAGATTTTACATGATGCAGGTGAGCCTTCGCATCAGTTTGAGGTTCCTGAGACAGAGCATATCAGTGTTCCAGTGTGTGTTACCTATCAGAGAGGTACCATAGCTTTATTTGCAGTAGCACGACAAGTACTATCTCCACCAGGGGTGGAAGGGGTCTCGTTACCTTCGACAACAACGCGAGTACTATCTCCACATGGCGTGGAAGGGGTCTCGCCTTCTACATCAGCACAGGTACAGGACCGAGGCAAGAGGCCTATGCACGATGAGGGCCTTTTAGGAGGCCAAGACACTGATTTTATACTCATCAATGTTGATTTGAGCTCTCCCAGCTCAAAGCTGAAAGAAATCATCCAGGAGAAAAAATTTGAGATCGGCACGCTGACCGAGAAATTGCAGAGAGCTCAGTGGGTTATATATTACTTGGAGCAGCAAAATAAAAAACTGGAGGATCAGCAAACACTCATAGAGTTGCGGCAAATCCATGAAGACCGGGAATTGGCCCGAAAGAGACCAGGTGACATGACACCTTTTGAGCGAGAAAATTTCCTTACAAGAGTCAACATTCATCTAGAGAAGCTGTTGGGGAAGGCCAATAGGGACAAAGACATGCTTAGACATATGAAAAACCACTATTGGGCCCTCACACACATTTGCAGAGCCAGGATGAAGATCCTAAAGGCAAGGTTGAGAAAAGCACTGAAACGTCGGAAAAGGCCGGATCCACTCCGAATCTTGGCCGAAGCTTCCTTGGCTGACCATGAGACATGATGGGAGACCTTCACTCCAAATTTCAGCAAATTTGGAGAATATTTTGTCATTTTGAAAATTTTGGTTGCAAAACAGGTTTTTCCGCCTGACGCGTCGCGCCACCCGACGCGCGATTATGATTGGGACATCTTCTGGAGGAAAACTTGATATTTTTGGGTTTGTTATGGTAAATTATGCATGCTCAAGAATGTTTGAGAAATTTCATGAAGTTCTGGGTGGTCTTAAAGGTCAAAAACACTCCAAAAATAGCCTTTCTGCCACTTTTTGCACCAGCAGGAACCAGTCTTGGGAGATTGCAGTTTTGGAGGGGGAAATGACATCCAAATTGAAAAATTCCACTTGGGTTGGATAGCCGACATACAGGGCTTTCCAACGAGCTATCATGATCTCAATTGGGACTTTAGGAAGTGCCCCAAAATCAGGCTCAAAGTGGCGCGGCGCATAGAGAAATTTTGCCCAATTTTCACTTTTCAGCTCAGAAATTCGGCCAGTTTGACTAGTTTCACTTTTGGATGTAATTTTTAATCTATATTGATGTAATTTTGTAGCTATGATGTAAATCTAGCATGTTTTTACTTTTTCTAGAGGATTCATTCACTAAAAAGTGAAAATTAAGTGAATGGATCAGTTTCCTAGCATATAGAGGCAAGTTGTTTGGCTGCCTAGATTTCAGCTCCATGTTTAGAATTGGTTGAAACAGCTCCTAAAAGGATGAGCTAGACTCCTATAGGCATGGGATGGGGTTAGGATGGTCTATAAATTGTATTTTCTGAGACATTTTTAGGGTTGGATACTTGGGAAAAGTTTGGCACCTCATTGTATATTCTTTTCAGATTTTTGGCAAAGGAAAGACCAGAGTTTTGCAGCACTTGTTGGGATCCTTGTGGCTTCTAAGTTTTGATGATGTTTCTCTCCATGTTATTGTAAGTTTCATTAATGTTATATGTATGCCATTTCTCTTCTCTTTTCTTCTGAATTAAACAAATGAGTAACTGAGGTAGAATTCATTAGTTTGTTGGTGCTCTACCTTAAACTTTTGTTTAGTTTTACATGTTTTTCGTCAGTTTGAAGAGGATCCTTGCACTCTATTTCCCTCTTCAGCTCCTTAGCATTCTTTTCAATCCATTCATTTGATCTAAGACATCAAATTCATTGCCTACCCTGCCCCAACTTGAACTCTTCAAGAATTTGGCCTCATCCCCAAGCCCGAAAATTGTTTTTCCCTTTTTCCAACAAAAACCCCTAAAAATCAAAATCAAACCCTCCTGTTTGTTTATCTAGCCTAAGATCAGTTTTTGTTTTAGTCATCTCAGTCCCCTTTGAATATTTTCATTGAGATTGACCCGGAGAGAGCCCTCTCGTGTCCTCATAAGGCTAGTTACGAGGCTGAGCGTGGTTTGGTGTTGTCCTTTTTCTGCCTTATTTCAACCTGAGGTGGATTTGGGAAATAACAAGAGTAACCACCAGTAATTTCAATGGCCCTCAAAGTACTCAGTACAATCCATGAAATTTGAATGAATGAGTTGAAGTCAAACATGTCACGGAATCATTCGATCGAAGGTCAATGATGCAACTTGTCGTCGAAGGCGAGAAACCTGCCATTGAGGCATGCAAATTTCAAGGTACTGACGATTTCTAGATCAACTTCCTAGATAATGAGCTGTCTTCGATAGAAAGTGATCCGTCATAGGCAAGCCCACAACACAAAATCATAGATCAAGTTTTGAAGAAATATATTGGCAAGGACTGACTCAGGGATGGTCAAAATGGAAGATAAATATTCTGCAGATGAATGGTTTGTTTGAACTGTCCTCTTGAACACATAACGACACTGCAGATGGCTTGGTGACAATTGACCCAAAGCTAATACCCAAAAACCAGCTGAAGAATTTCAATATGGTTTGATTAACTGTTAGGAAAAGGATTTTCCCAACCCAGGTGAACAAAACTGTCGTGTTCAAGAGTGGTTAACGGCTTTTCGATTAATCAAAATGTAACAAACAGGTTCGTTTTTCTCTCTTTTTCCCCACCATTTCTGGCAAGTACCTCTTTATTTTTGACAAGCTTGAGGAAGATAAAATTTGCTTGTTTATAAGGTCATCCTTCAGATGAGTCCAACTTAGTTTAAGATTCGAACCCTAAGAAGGAGCGGTTCGTTTCTGCTTAAAATTGAACAGGTCCTTTACTGTTAAATTTTAATGAGTCCAGCATAGGAGAAACTCGGTGTTTTTCATTTTTAGGGAGTCAGAAGGAAAAACTTAAGAAAACTCCATGGGTGTAATTTTTAGTAAATTTAGTCTCTCAGGCCCGAAAAAGGATAAAATAATGCAAGAGAGAACTCTACTGACCATGATTAGTCAATGTATACCTTTTTTGTAAATATTCCATTTCAGTCTGAAAAAGGGGTAAACTTATATTGAAGGGATGTCTGTTCATTTACTTTAAAGATTTTGAATAGTCAAGTACTCGGTGATATTTTCGTTTTTAGAGAGTCTGAAAAGGGCTTAAAAGAGGACTCCATAATTTCACTTTTTCGTAAGTTTTAACGAGTTCGAAAAAGGGATAAAAATGTACTCATGGCCGACTTTCAATTTAAATTACGAGCAGGAAAAGATGGAAAGAACTTAGCATTTTCATGTGTTTTACAAGAATGAAAGATAGCAAAATAATCTCAAGATTTTCATGAGTTTAACGAGTCTTGAAAATAATAACCGAAATTGACTCAAGATAGGTTTCATTTTTCTACAAGCTTGAAACATAGGAAAAATTATGCTTGAAAAAGGGTTTGTTTCATTTTTACACAAGCTTGAAACGAAGGAAAAATCATGCTTGAAAGTGGTTTCATTTTTACACAAGTTTGAAACGCAAGAAAACTGTGCTTGAGAATGGTTTCATTTTTACACAAGCTTGAAACATAGGGAAACTATGCTTGAAAATGGTTTCATTTTTACACAAGCTTGAAACAGAGAAAAAATATACTTGAGATAAGTTTTTAATGCCCCCCAAGCGTAACTACTAGAGCACATGCCCCCCCAGCTTCATCTCATTCAACTAAAAAGACGACTAGTAATTAATAGCTGGATGGAATGAAGGTTCATTTACGAGATCATATGAAAAACCTGACCTTAAACTATAAGAAAATTATGCAAAAACTAAAATAACTAACCTAAAAATAAGACTTAACATTTACAAGATCTAGTCAAAGACTTGACTCAATTACGGGAGGATTTGTTTCATTTTTTAACGAGCTTGACACAGGAAAAGAACTATGCTCATGGCAACGTGTTTCATTTTTTAACGAGGTTGACACAGTAATAGGAACTGTCCTCACTTACATGTTTCATTTTTTAACGAGGTTGACACAGTAAAATAAACTGTCCTCAAATCTACTCTCTACAATCTACCTATATAACCTACTGATTCATTTTTTAATGAGGTTGACACAGGAAAAGAAATGTCCTTATGGCCCACTGATTCATTTTTTAACGAGGTTGACACAGTGAAAGGAACTTTCCTCATACCTGATTCATTTTTTACGAGTTTGACTCAGTAACAGGAACCATCCTCAGAAACTACTTATTTCTAATTTATCAATCTACTCTCTACAATCTACCTACTGATTCATTTTTTAATGAGGTTGACACAGGAAAAGAACCGTTCTCATATCTGATTCATTTTTTAACGAGGTTGACTCAATAACAGGAACTATCCTTTGACCAACTGATTCATTTTTTAACAAGGTTGACACAGTAAAATGAACTCTTCTCAGACTCACTGATTCATTTTTTAACGAGGTTGACACAATAAAAGGAACTCTCCTCACTAATCACTGATTCATTTTTTAACGAGGTTGACACAATAAAAGGAACTATCCTCACACTCACTGATTCATTTTTAACAAGGTTGACACAGTAAAAGGAACTCTCCTCACACTCACAGATTCCTTTTTTAACGAGGTTGACACAGTAAAAGGAACTCTCCTCACGGCCCACTTGATCATGGCTTCCAACTGGAAGAAACACATGTCAATGGACACATCTTGATCATGGCTTCCAAGAGGTCTTCATTAGATGGAAGAACAGTTCTCCGGAAGGAACACATGTCAAGGGACTCAAAAGGGATAAGAACATCGTGTTCAAATACCCCCATAGGGTTTTCCATGTCAATTTCCAGATCTAAGTCAAAGGAAGTCGAGCAAACAGTGAGAGGCTCGCTTGCATCGGTAACTGAAAACATGGGACTAGTTGCCACATAATTAACCCATGGCGGGGTAGATACCACTTTCGTATGAGGAACATTCAGGGATGTTGGATTATCGGTAGTCGAATCAAGACTAAGGAACGAAAGCTGGTCTACAGTCATAATATTTCCATTGTGAGGGAAAGACATCACACGAAAGAGTGTCGATATGACAACTTTCATTACATAAAAATAGTCTCGCCCAAGGAGTAAATTGAAATCCAAGGGGCCTCTAACTACCATAAGATCAATACATACAGTTTTACCTTCCATAGTAATAGAAAACTTAGGAAGGATCCCTAAAGTTTCACTAATGGTTATGTTAAAAGCTTTCATATTCTACATAATAGGCACAAGATGAGGGGAACCCAAAGCTTTCCAAGCAGTTGAGGATAAAATACTAATAGAAGCACCTTCATCTACATGTGTGCGGCATATTCTCCTACCACCATCCTTCATAATGATTTGGAAAGGGATGGAGGAAGGAAGACGAGGTTCTATCAGTATATGCCAATCAAAGGAAAAGACCTCAGTACTTGGAGGGGGTTCTGTAGAAACAGGTGAAATGCCCCCTGGCATAGAAGAATTTGATGTAACAAGAAGAACCTGAGTGGTATGAAGTTCACTCTCTTCAGGGAGAGTGGGATCGACCGAATGGGAAATTGAGTCGACCACTTGATCAACTAATGGATCATCAACCTGAGTGATATGAGTTTCACTCTCCATTGGAAGAGTGGGATTGACTGTACTTGGAATTAGATCAATCACTCCGTCAGTTGACGGTAGGTTGGGAGAAATTTGACGGTAACCAGTTGGAAGTCCTTTTTGTGGAACAGTAAGGTTTTCCAACAATTTTGAGGCTTCATCCATGTGAGGGAAAATGTGAATTTTATGACTCCCTTTGCACAACTTACAAGGAAACCTAACTTTACCCTTTTTCCCAGGAACCTGACTATCACTAGTTGATGGATCAATGGAAAGTTGATGGGATTTTTCTAACCATACTTCCAAGACTTTCGGAATACTAGGACAATTGATAAGAAAGTGGTCACCCTTTCAAAGCCTGCAAGGGTATTTGGGTTTACGAAGCATGTTGGAGGTTTCCTCAACACTACTAACATTTACAGCCATGGTTGACTGGTTGACTTATTTCTTATTTTTCTTCTTCTTCTTCCCTTTCTGCTTCTTTTGAGCCACCTGGTTACTAGCGTCAAGGCTTTTACCAAGCGAAGAGGAAGAAAGGGAGGAAGACATATTGGTCGAAGAAGGTAAAGGGTCAACAAAATGTTGGTGATGTTGAGATGGTGAACTCTGTTGAGGTGAAGCATCTGGTTGAGGTGGAACAATTGGAGTATTCGGGGCCAATGAAGTTGAAAATAACCATATCGGTAAACCTATTGTAAATCCAGGTAATGAAAATGTAGCCATGTAAGGAGGACCAACATTTCCAAAGCAAGGAAAAGTACTAGGATTCTCATTAAGAGGGGTTCCTTGGTTGGTAAATTCCGAAATAGTTGCCATTATATTCAACTATCTTCTGATACTAGGGAGATCGATCTTGTCCGCAAGATCGATTTATCTGGCCAACAAATTGACAATTAAATCTATCTTTCCCTAGATATATCATGATTTATAAGTAAATGCTACAAAGGTGTTACGATCCTACCTCGATCCAACACTTGTTTGTTGTAGTCTTCCTTCACCTGAAAGATTTATCCTTGAAGACTTGCAATCACAAACAAGAAAACATCAATAGCACCTGCATAGCATATATTTATCAACCATATCTATTATGGTGATCAAGGAATCCATAAAATAAACAATCAAATGACAATTTATTGAGAAAAACAAACTTATTTGTATTAAATTTGAAATAGTAGAAGAACCTTACAACCTTTTCAGCCTTGATGTTGAACAGGTCCTCCTGGGGTCCGAAGCAGGAATTTCCTCTACTTTGACAGGTCTTGCACTCTCCCAACTGAGACACATATAGTTATGTAATCTTTCCTCATAAAATCTTAGCTAAAGGAGTCTAAGTGCCAACAACACTTTTCCTCAAATAACACTGAAGATTGAACTCCCTTTAAGGTTGCCCAATGCCTCATTTTATAGTGCCAAATAGGAGGTTACAGTTCCACCTATGAAGGGATAGAATCCTCCTTCAAAGGGATAAGCTCCTCAAATCAAGGGGTTAGCTCCTTAAGGTATGGGATACATGAACCTGAAAAGAGCGGACTTGCCACCATAAGATTCCTTCCAGAAACTTCTAGAAATTACTGAGAGTGAGTTTTTTTTAGTTTACTTGCACCCTTTTAATATTTTACAGGGGTCCGCACCCTTAACACAGAGAAAGTGCGGTAAGGTATGTAGGAGACATGACCATTAGGTGCGAGACCACAGGTAAGACAAAGAGAAAGTGTGATACTAGAGTTTTAGAGACTTTTGAGAGCTTTTCTCTTATTTTTAAGGCTTGACATGAGGAACTGATGTTTTAGACTTGAAAAGGAGGAAAGTATGAGTGATAATGAGCTCATACAGATAGCAGAATGTCAAAGTGAAAATTTTCAGTGCAACACTAGATCTTCACTCCCAACATTGTATGAGCCATATATTTGCAGATTTATGTTATTTCATGTTTCCAGTAGCAGTGTACCATCTATGACTGCATTGTACTTGTTCATGAGCATTTTGCAATATAGGAGCATTTCACTTTTTGCATATGTATTCATGGGAGGCTTGTTTGCCTTGATTATTTGAGTTGTATTACACTTATTTGTTGTCGATTTACATAACAAAATGGCTCCATGGTTTTCACACATTTTGGTGTAATTTTATTCACTGCTATTTCCATTATTGTGTTCATATATTGCTGCTTCCCCATTTTGGGATATTACATAATAAATTTTGTAATAAATGTTGTGTAGTTTGAGAAATATCTCTGACAGTCTCAGTAACTGCTGATGTCTTTATTGAAAGAAAGCATGTTGTAGGTGGCAAAATGTGTCCTTTGAAGAATTAAATGCCTGGGTTGAGTCATTCGAATCTACTTCTATGTTTATCTACCTTTGTTCTATTCTTTTAGGCTCTGTTTTAGACCTTTAAACATGATTTATCCTTTAGTTGTATTCGCCCCACTGTCTTTTCTTTTATTTTTTTCTTTATCCCTAATTTGTGACTAATCCCTTTAATTTGTCCTTTGATCCTCAATTTAATCATTCAATCCATTGATATTTGTCTTTTTTTTTATTTTGATCTTCCTGTGCTTGTGCCTTTAACTTTGTTTTAACCTTCTTAAACCCTTGGATTATCCTTAATCCCCTGATCTTCACTGTCACAGACTTCTAACTGTTTTGCTCCTTTACCGTGTCTCTGTCTGTATTTTCTAAGCAGGGTAGGCATCTTCTACTGTAAAAAGGTTTAGATAATCACCAATAATCATGATTTATTGATGGTCAAGCTTGATATAATCCCTCCGATCCTTCAAATGCAAAAAAGCTCTCTGGATCGTCACCCAAAACACTCATTTAAACCATTTTAGATTTTTGAAATGCAATTTCCGCTCTCCTGCTATGAAACCTGCACAATACAACCATTTGTTAAATTAAAACCTGTGTCGAGGGGGCTTTTCTGGCTTCCAGAGCATTTACATAGGTGTAAATGGAGGCTTGGGCTTCATCGCAGAGCCACAGGGCTCTGGAGTGTTTTGAATTGGAGGGTGGTATTAGATTTTGGCGGGAAGCGATAAGGTAGTTTATCACGCAAAGAAAATATGATAAGTAGATTTGGACGGTTTCCTACGATTCCATTAAGTGATTGAAGTGTGGTGGAGAGATACAACCCATTTCGCAGGGTTGAGGTTTGTTTAACCCCCATGCATATAAATGTGAGATAAGGGTTATGGGCTCTTGGATCTCAGAGGATGAGATCAACGGTGGTTGGGATATCTACAGCGGCGAGCGGATCAAAGGGAGTGGGGTCTGGATGGACAGGTGGTGGAGTCTTATTGTGTGGTGGGGTTTAGTGGAGAGTGGGCTCGGGGGTTACTAAAACAAGTGAATGCACCTTTTTATTAAGGAAAAGGGAAGGGTTTATATGCATTTTTAACAAGGTGCGGGGGGTTAAAAACATTAAAGCAGGGGCTTTAATACGTATAAAGGGGTGGGATTAGAAAATATAAAGGGTTTGGTTTTTATATAAAAACAGAGTTTTAATATAAAAAATGGGTCCCAAAGGGTGAAATTTAATTTTAAAAACAATGTAAAAAGACCGTTTTACATTGTTTTAGTGTAAATGGGAGAAAATGATGAAGGTGAGGGAGTTTGATAGGGATTTTTAGTGGGAAAATGGGAAAATGAAACTTGTGATAAGCAAGAATGGTGAAAATGGGGGAAATAAGCCCAAAATGAATTCTTTAATAATAGAAGGGTGACTTTGAGAAGACAAACTAAGAGATGGTGAAATTGGATTTATAAGGATAATGAAGGCAATGAGATTTCTAAAGATAGTTGATAGACAAAGAATGATATCTTTAGCTGAATGTGATAAATCCATAGTCATCTAGTGAATACAATACAGGAGGATAACATCTTCAAATAATTTATATACAACCAATTAAGTAGACCTTTTCTTGTATACATTTTGTCAAACATTTCGTATGTAATCAAATAAGAAACATTGCCCTAATTCTACTTGTAACATACTTACTTAAACATATAACTCAATCATGCAACTTTTTATTTCTATGTTTGAGGTATTTTATGAAATAGTTTGTATGAAAATTGTAATTAAACACCTTTAACACATTTCTTCAAATGATTTTCATGCAAATAGGAATAAATAACTACACTAATACAATCATACAATGATGCTTACATACAACAATACTATCCCCATCCACAAAAAAAAATTCATTGGCCATTTCATCAAACAATTTGTATGCAATAAATCATAATCCATTTAGTAATTTCTTCAAACACTTTGCATGAAAACCAATATAACAACTTCCTTAGGGAATATATATTAATTTATAGCAGTCCAAGTTCCAAAAAGTGAATTAGATGATTAGTAGGAATTCCCCTCACAATGTCCCATGTTTTAGCCTCTTGAATCTTCTAGATGAAACATTATAGCAGAATGCCAACATGACCTATTGTATGAATGATTTTAGGATCATATAGGAAGCTCAACTTCTGATGACCATATTTCCTAAAATTTTGCAACATGATATCAAAAAAATTCTATGTAACCAGATTACAAATTAAAATAAGAGATAGATCAACGACTTGAAAATTATCCTCTTAGAGGGGAAAACCTCCTTTTATATCACATAAATGAATAATTCTTGGACGATTCAAATGATAAGACATCCTTGGTATATATAGGATTCTAAAGGGTCAAAATATAATTAGGTCCTACATAAAAATAATAATGCAATGGATCTATAATAACAGTAGTGGGTTTCTGTGGGACACAAAAATAACAGTATGGGTGTTCTATAGTGAAAAAAAATAACAATATGGGGGCTATACTAGTACTATAGGGACCTAACATTCCCCCCTCCTTCAAAAAAAATTGTCCTCAACGCTTGAGTAGTTATGGATGCTTTTGTATGAACACTTATCCTCCCATGTAGAATCTTTAGCAGGTAAGTTCTTCCATTTAATGAGATACTCTGAAATTGATTGATTCCATAATTGTCGAATTCTTGTTTCCATGGTTGCTTCAGGTTCCAATATTATTTTTACTTCCTCGTCAATTTATGGAAATATAGTTTAAATTTGGAGCTTGTCGCCTATAACCTTATTTAAGAATGAAACATGGAAAATTGGGTGTACTCACAAAGACGTTGGAAAGTCCAATTTTTATGCCATATTACCAATCCTTCACAATACCGTGTTAGGGACATAATAATTTTGTGATAATTTATTATCCTTCTTAGCTTTCTTGAGGGACATTTGTTTGTATGGTTGTAGCTGTAAAAATACGCAACCACCCACATCACATTTTATCTCACTGTGATGTTGATTTGTCTGTTGTTTCATTCAATTTTGTGCCATAGTCATGTTATCTTTTAAGCATTGGAGAACTTGTTGTTGATGCTTGATGTGATATTCCATTGCTTGAACCTTACAATTGTCTCTTAAAGACGATGTGACGGATGGTGGATGATATCCATATAGTACCATAAATGGGGTCATTTTTGCTGCAATATCAAAGGAAGTGTTATACCACTATTCTACCTTAGGTAACCACCTAATCCATTGTGTTTGTTTATTAGATACAAAGAAATAAAGATATTATTCCAAAAATTTGTTCAATATCTAAGTTTTCCCATCAGATTGAGGATGATAAGATGAACAATGAGCTAATTGAGTACCAAGACAAGAAAACAATTGTGTCCAAAAATTTCCAATGAAAATGGGATCTTTGTCACTTATAATAATCTTTGGGTTTCCATGTATATTTTGAATAGTTTTCACAAATGCAGTAGTGATTGTATTGGATGTAAAATGATGAGATGGTGCACAAAAGTGTGCATATTCAGTAAGAGTATCAACTACCATCATTATGACATTCTTTCCATTGATCTTGGGTAAAATTGTTATAGAATCCACTGAGATTTCCTCCCAACGTTTACTTGGAATGGCTAATGGTTGTAACATACTCGGGGTCTTAATTGTCTCAACTTTATTTTGTTTCAAAACAAAACATTTTTCCGCAAACTTCTTAATATCATATTTAAGGCCATCCCAAAAAAAATCCTTCTTAACCCTATGGTAAGTTTTTGAAAATTGTGAGTGCCCTTCTATAAGAGAGGTTTGCAATTCCAAAAGAACCTTTTTTTTGAATTGGGATTTCTTACATAGATATAAGCAGTCTTTGTACCATAATGAAACATTTTTCCATATAAATGGATCATATGCACTAGGATATTGTTGCAACATTTTAATGAGTGTCCAGACCTCTTCATCATTCTTCCATTCAACCCTCACTTCAATTATCCAATAAGGTTGGATAATATAAATGGCACAGAGCAATGTTTCGACATCCTCATCCCTTCTTAAGAGTGCATATGAAACAACATTTTTCTTCCCTTTTTTGTAGATTTTCAAAGTCATAACACAACATCTTTGTCACCCATTTTTGTTGCTCCTCTGAAGATAATATTTTTTCTAAGAAGTATTTAAGACTATCATGATATTTTTTTACCTTGAAGTGTCTTCCTATTAGGTAAGGAAACCATTTCTTCAAAGGATGTAGTATTGCTAACATTTCATTCTCATAAATAGGTTTGTGTAAATACTTTCCCTTGATTGGACGAATTTAAAAAGCAATGGGCCTTCCTTATTGCATTAAAATAGCACAAATTACATTTCCTAAGACATCACATTACACAATAAATGTTTTTGTGAAGTATGGTGTAGCTAAGATTGGTGTTTGGCACATTGCCTCTTTAAGATGTTCAAAGGAATTATTTTCTTCTGGAGTCCAAAAAAATGCATATTTCTTCAGTAATGTTGTTAGTGGTGCTACTATTTTCCCATAATTCTTAACAAACTTGTGATAATACCTTATCAACCCAAGAAATCCTCAAATATTCCTTAAGGTTGTGGGGATTTTCCATTCCTTTATGGCTTTAGTTTTGTTAGGGTCTACCTTAACACCCTCACAAGATAAAATATGACCCTATTCAATCATGTCTCCCAGAATCATTAGTTTCCAAATTATCCTTCATCTTCACATTTCCATAGGACTACCCCCCATAGCCTTTTGATGGGAGACAGATATAACTAAGAGGTCACGGATCAGAGTGATAGGACCCAACCTAAGTCATTGTCCCAGTGCCTGTGAAATCTAACTCAACAACATTTTTTGGTGCCATTCACAGGGATATCTTATTCTCGGTGTTTTAACGACATCTTATCAATATTTTCATATTTCATCATTCTTCATCTTTTCATCACCTTATCTTTTTTCCTCTCACTAATCCTCTCATCCTTTATATATACACCTTTAGCACCTGGATATTTCAATTGGTTTCTTATTGGTAGAAGGACTAGGAGATGCCTTTTACTCATAATGTTTCATCAGTGGCTTAAAGGAAGCTATCCAAGCCCATTTAAGAATGCATCACCTAACTACTTGGTTGGAAGCATGCAACAAGGACTTACAGGTAGAATTCACTTTAAATTCCCACTCTAATAATCCAAATTTCATCGCAAAGGCACATCCTACTCCAGCTATAGGCCCCACCCAAACACTTAAGGTTCAATAAGTATCACCAGGAAAAATGGACGAAAGACGGAAACACGTACTCTACTACTATTGTGATGATAAATACTCCCCGGGACATAAATGCAAGGAACCAAAATCATTTCAAATTAATGCTACTAAAAAAATCTCCACCAATGAAGCTCCATCCACTGAAGTAAATGAGGAGGAAGATGGTGAACCCCTAGTAGACTTGGACATTAATACTCCAACTAGACAAGATGAGTTGGTTATCTCACTCAAATGAAAAAACAAATATTTTCTTAATTGAAAGCAACACTTCATATGTAATGGAATAATTTACTCAACCTATAATGCATAGAAATGGTAGAACCCAGAAATATTTTATTGCATGTAGCAACACTAGTTCGTGATATTAATCAACAAAAAAAATGGTTCTTAAAACGAGCTTTGATACCATGCTCATAAAACTAGGGTTTTCAAAAGAGAATGAACAACTTAAGAATGAACATAAGGGGATGTACCCCAAAGAAACATTTGGAGGGTTTTTCATATAATTGCTTCTCCTCCAATAGTTTGAGCACCCTTCCAAAATGTTGAAAATTATCTTTCCAAGACTTGTTATAGATTAGTATATCATCAAAAAATACTAACACAAATTTTCTAAGGAAGGGTTTGAAAATAGAATTCATCAAACCTTGAAATGTAGAAGGTTCATTAGTAAGACCAAAGTGCATGACCGAAAATTCATAATGACCTTAATAAATTATGAATGTTATTTTTGGAATGACTTATGTATTAATTCTAATTTGATGAAATCGTGAGTGAAGATCTAGATTGGGGAAGTAAATTGCTCCATGTAGTTCATCCAACAATTACTCAATGATAGGAATGGGAAATTTAACTTTGATAGTGAGATTATTGAACTATTTATAATCTAGAAACATATTCCATGATCCATACTTATTTTGCACCAATACTACTGGAGAAGAGAAGGAAAATTTTCTAGGTTGAATTATACCTGCCTCTAGCATTTATGCAACCATACGTTCAATTTCACTCTTATGGGCATAGGGATATCTGTAACGTCTGATGTTTGGAAGGACACTTCTAGGAATCAAGTGAATAGCATGATCAAAATTGTGAATAGGTGGAATACCTTTGAGAATCTCAAATACCTTGGAATTATTTTCAAGGACTCTTTGGAGATCTAGAGAAACAGATGAATTAAATGTTTGAACATCTAGTGAGCATAGTTTGGAAATTTATCCTCATTTTCCCTTCTTCAAAATCTTTGTCATATCATTAGAGATAATTATCTTTTCAAGTTTCCCTGTGATACGCCTTAATTCAATTTCCTTTCCTTCCCATAAAAATTTCAAGAAAATTTATTGAAAATAAAAGCTGTCATCCCCAATGATTATAACCATTGGACCCCTAATACAACATCAACACCACCCATTGAAATTGAAAGCATTGGACTATTCAATACATATTTCCCCATGGTTATATTGATATTATGGTACTTCCCTGAGAAATTTATAAGTCCTCCATTTGTAGCCATCACTTGACACTATGTTGTTGGATATAAGAAGCAATTCAACTCGTTGGTTATCTTAAAATGAATAAATTATATGTACTTACTAAAGCAATAAGCACTATACATTTTTATTCTTGATATAACCTTATATCTTGAGAATTTGAGGATTGGTAATTCCTTCCAATTCATTACTAGATATGGTCGGATTCATTTCTTCTTTTTTAACCTCTGGGGCTTGGTCTTGGTGTATGTATTCTTATTTTGATTTTTCTTGTTTATTTTCTTCGTCCTCTTCACAATCTATATAAATAATTTCTTCTCAGCACACTTATTACCTTTAGTGTATTTGTTATCACAATTGTAAACAAACACTT
Source organism: Pinus albicaulis (assembly GCA_034641835.2). Lineage (NCBI taxonomy): Eukaryota > Viridiplantae > Streptophyta > Pinopsida > Pinales > Pinaceae > Pinus > Pinus albicaulis. The sequence goes on along the minus strand of CM076571.1, from coordinate 735,911,079 downwards.
TTGTTGTTTTTTCCTCAAGTTGTTACGGTGTCAACCTTGCAGGTTGTGGGAGGCTAGGAGCAACAACACTTTCATCTTTATAGTTAGGAGTGCTAGACTTCCTTGTTTCCATAAATTTTCTTTAAACTTTTCTTTCCACCCTAAATACATTATCCAATGACTTAGGTTTCCAAAATTGAACCTCGTGTTGGATGTTATCCTTTAAATTCCCTTTAAAGACATAAAGTATATGTTTCTATAGAATGAAATTTACCTTGATATTTAATATTTGGAAGTCCTTCATGTTCTCCACAACTAAAACCTTTTTTTTGAGATTTATCAATTGAATAAAGAAGGTATTTCTCTTTGTATCCTCATAATGTGTTATCAATTCCTTAGTAAAAATTGTCCAAGTGATAAATGATTTACAAGAAAAAATCCATCATACCACACAAATTGATTGGGTTTTAAAAATAAAGATTCAATGTGTACTTTTTGTGTGTGTTGCACTTCATGTAGATTAAAGAATTGGTCCATCTTTAGTATCCATGTTATTGGATACTTTCCATCAAACTTCCTCATATCAATGTTTATAATATGGTTGGTTTTAAACCCAAAGTTGGAGTCTCTAAAATCATTATTCACGATTTTTTTTTTATCATAAGTCTCATGGGATACCTTGTCACCATTAGGAAGCCTTTCTTGTAGCAACTTCATCAAATTATACTTCAACCCTTCAATACTAACATTCATAATTTCTTCCATGTCTGGTTTTAAACTATCCATTTCCCTTTTTAAACCATCAATCTTAAAATTCATTGTTGTTTCCAATTCATTTTTGGTTACTCTTTGTGAGAGTGAAATTTTTTTCACTTGGTCTCATAATTTTGATATATCATGTTTCATTTCTTCCTCTTCTTCATGTGTTAGAGTAAAGCTTGTTGGTTGCTTATTGGGAGCATCCATTTTTTTTATGGGGCATATTCGAACCAAATAATGATATGTATGCTTTACTATGCCCTTTGAATCACTTCAGACTGATTTTTCAAACAGAAGTCATGCAATTTAAAAAATACACATTTTTTGGGGGGATCTTGATCTTGAAACGGTTATATCTCTTGTGATTTTGACCTCTCAACGTCTAAAATTTCACCCTATTGTATCTCTCTTTTTCCTATTTCCAAGCCACCATTTAGACTGAGATTGTATTGTTCAGTCTAATTGACCAAAGTTAGGCCAAATATCCCAATATGACCTTTTTATGGAATGGTTCGGTAGAGTGAACTTGTACGAAGTACCATGTGTCAATGATTCCACCTTCAGCCTTGAAAATGATACCCAAGAAATTAAAGTCCATTTTTTTCATCCAATTTTAACGAAATTCAATTTGGATTCTTGAAACAAAATTTATGACAATTTTCCCTAAGAAACTTGTTTGATTCAGAATTATGGAGCATACAAAAACCATAACTTACTTGAATCATATATCTGATAATATAGTGAACCAAGCTCTAAAATGTGTATATGATGTTAACCAATATTTCAAATCCACGTGGTCAAAATTTCATCTTCTTAAGCCTCACAAGAAAAAAGTTATAGAAAAAATCCCTAGATGGTCTCTTTGAAGCAGTGAAACCCTATGACCCAAATCTCTAATACCAAATGTTTTGTAAGCAGATCAAAAACAAAAGAAAAGATAGATCAATGACTTGAAAGCGAGCCTCTTCGAGGGAGAAACCTCCTTTTACATGACATAAATGAAAAATTATTAGATGATTCAAATGACAAGACCTCCTTAGTATATATAGGAATCTAAAGGGTCAAAATATAATTAGGGACTACATAACAATAATAATGCAAGGGCTCTACAATAACAATAGTGGGATTATATGGGGCACAAAAATAACAAGATGGGGGTTATATGGTGCAAAAAAATAATAATATGAGGGTTGTACTAGTATTATAGGGACCTAACAAAATTGGACCAAAGGTTTAGTGGGATATCCCATCACTATGGTCCAAGTTTCTTCTTTTGGAACCTCCTAGAACAAAAGTTATAGTAGAAATTCCAACATGACCTATTTAAAAAATAAATAAAGAATCCTATCTTCCTCAACTAGTGTTGTTACAAAATTTAATACATATAAAACTCTACGGAAGAATAATATAACAACTACAGTCGTGATAAATTTGTTGAAGGGAAAATGCACACACATATAAATTTGTTGAAAATAGAAATTAAATAATCATGCATGTCACTAAACTATCTATTCCAGAAATATCATTAACATAGGAATAAATATCTATCTATTACAACAACAAAAAATAATGGAAATTGAAGTAGGGTGAGTCACATTCCACCCCACCATCGCCTCAGATATGCTACAAAATTTCTAACAGCTAGCCACCCTTATTCTAGATGAGAAATTTACTTAGGGTTATTCACACACTCAAATGCGTACCATATTTTAATACCATAACTGAAGTTCATTCTCCTTCACACATACATAGGAAAACTGAGTGATTATCCTTTCCATCTTTGACCTGGATCACAAAAATACCATGCAAGTTTTCATGACACAAGGGTTTCCTTCTATGATCTTTGCAGTCCCTTAGTCCTGTTTTATTCAGTTCTCTATGTGCCACACAAAACCAAGACCAAAACCAATCCTTAAAGCCATCTAGTCAAAATAAAAAGAACCACAACACATTTTTTTCCTTTCACATAATTTGTCACTCATAGCTCTTAACCAAGCATAAGGTTTGAACATTTCTAAGTTCTATCACCAATCCTTTTCCAATTTGAATTTTCTAAGTGAGAGAGAGAGAGAGAGAGAGAGAGAGAGATGAATGGAAGCGTATAGAAGAGAGAAAAACAAGAAGCTTAAGAACCAAGAAGAAGAACCCCTTGATTGATCCTCCCTCTTATTTTTGCAATCACACCTTGGCCCTTCATCTTTCCAACCTTTCAGTTTCTTGGGAAGACTAACCATCACATCAAAGGGAAATATTCACCCAAAGGTATATTTTTCCTCTTAATTCAAGTTTCCCTTCTCCCCGAGGCATCATAATCTGTTGTTTGTCCCATTTCTTCAAGTCTAGCATTTTTAGTAATAAAAATAAACATTACATGATATAACAGAATTTAACATGATAGCATTGATGTTTTCACCCCATCATTATATGTTCTTAATTACATTAAAAATTTTGGGGTAATAAAAGGAGTGTCGCACACATGATGAGGTTTATTCATCAATTATACATGTGTATTAGGTTCATGTGTTAAAGGCATGGGTTGTAGGTTTTAACCCTGAACAGAAATTATCTACACACGAATCTTATAAGAGAAAATAAACAATAGCGAGAGCATAAAACATAAAATAGATAAACACAGAGATTTTCCCCTGGATCCCAAATTGGGACGACCAGCTTGATTTTTCATTATATTCCTTTTAGTGTTACAACACACATATATATATATGCCGAAGCATACATAAACCCCAATCCATAAACCCTGGATTAGAACATAACCGTAGTTCCCTTGACCGGATCTACAAAATACCAGGGACCGAAAACCATCGTACCCCAATACCATGTGCAAAACCATGCACAAAACCATGGACACGGACTACCCGCCGGAAATTAAGGACCAAAAATTTTCTCCGGGGCGCTACCCCAGACCCCGACAGGGGGGGCTACCGCCCCCCGTTGCGCCCCGCGCGTGCTTAGTCGTGGAAAGAATATAACACATACCCAACATGGGTTACTTTCATGGTTTAGGTGCATTTGTTATCTACATGATGAGTAACTTGTTAGGCTATGTGTATGGGTCATAAGGAATTATAGGCGTACAATTATTTCTAATGTAGAATTTGGCTTTAGGAAATTATGGGTTATGGGCTTAGTGTGTTTCCAAATTGGTGTTTTAGGGTCAGTGGGATTTAGGGGAGGACTTGGGATTTTAGGATTAGTGGTTGGTTAGTTCCCACTTTGACATCATTCCCTATGGATCATATTTGGATTTGGAGAAGTTTCTATTGAGCTAGGGTGCTTGAAATGTTGCTTATAGTTTCCAATGAATGTCACAAAAATTTGAGGGTGTTCCACCACAATCCTATTTTTAGGATGGCATGTAGTCTATACATCAATTCCCATTTTTAGGGAAAGCAATGAGGGATCAAATGATTAGAGGTTATCGGATTTCTCATTAATTAATTCTTATTTTTAATGACTAGTGGGATTGGGGTCATGGTATAAGGATTTAGGAAGTTATAGGTCAATGATTTGTGCGATAGGTGTTATGGGATGGGTTAAGAGTTAGTGTGTTAGAGGTTAGGAACTAGGGAATAATCAAGGTTAGGAGTTTGATGTCTAGGTTAGTTTGGTGCATTAATTTTTTGCATTAGATTCATATTTTAGGAGTGTAGTGTATATGGTGTATATTAATATTTTGTCTTTCCAGCACTAGCTTTAGTTTCATTCATTTGTAGTCATGAGCACTAGTTTGTGGAAATATATAAGCACCAATATACCATGATTCTTATTCCAAAAGAGAAATCCATATATGCAATGGTATTCTAACTAACATAATGGTTGATCCACTCCAAGGTGATTATGCTTACTTGTTTGTATTCACCTCCCTTTTCTATGTAACATATGCATCTAAGTGTATTAAAACATTGATTTTATGGCATGCTATAAATTTTTGGCACAATTTTGAAGTGTCCTCCCCTTCCCTTACAAAAACTTTGTTGAGTTGTGTTTATTATATAAATAATGTCCATAATAACTAATTATTAGCAAAATGCTTCTTTAAGATTTAATGAAATTCATCTCCATAATAATGTATCACTAGCCAATTAGTCTTTTAACCCTTAATGAGATGCCATTTTTGAAATTCCATGATAGGTGCATATGTTAGGCAAGGGATATCTTGTGATTCCTTGTCGTACTTCCCAAATGATACCAATAAATTAAGTTTTCCTCCTTCGACCATGCCCAACATTGTTACGCCTAACCTTAGTATTAGAGGAAATTTCAACCTAAAAGTGGCCTCCTAAAGAAAAATAAAAAAAATAATAGTTAAAATAATAAAATAAGAGTTATGAATTTTGGAGGGAAAAGAAGAAAATTACCTTTTTTTACTTATATTTTTGGTTTATCTCCTTATATGTTTACTCAAATTTCAAGTGTAGACACTCATTGGATGCATAATTAAATTTCACATCCAACGAGTACCCATTATGCATACTTTTGAGAAGGCCCACATTGATAAAAATTGAAGATACATTAAAAAAGTGTGTTAAACACATTTTTTTTAATGTATCTTCAATTTTTGTCAATGTGGGGCTTCTCAAAAGTATGCATAATGGGTATTCATTAGATGTGGAATTTAATTCTGCATCAAACAAGTTTCTACACTTGAAATTTGAGTAAACCTATAAGGAGATAAGCCAAAAATAAAAGTAAAAAATTAGTTTTTCTTATTTTCCCTCCAAAATATTTACATGTACCTCTTTTTAAATTTAAAGGATTTTGATTGGTATACATATTTTGACATGGAAATTACGTGAAAATTTCATGAGCACTTTTAGGCTAAAATTTCCTCTAATCGGCGGCTTAAAATCTCTTAGTGATGCCTATGTCCCCACTTTGACATCAAATATCCATAAGGGAGGTTGAGTGTGGTGGTTTGAGGCATCGTTCATCATCCTCAAAGACTTAAAGAGTCCTTTACAACCTCAAGAATCATTCATCATCCTATAGCACTCAAAGAGTCCTTTAGAACCAATGCTCAAAACCTCCAAGTGGCATCCATGTGTAACATAAGGATGTCATGTGTAGTAGTTAGAAACCTCATTCATGGCCCTCAAGCCCTAGAAGCTTCATTTGTGTACATCTAAGGCATATGAGCTTCAAATGGTCATATTTTATGAATGAGAGCTTCATTCATGGGATGTAGTGGTCATTTCCCTTAATTATCTTTCTTTAATGTGTACCTTGTCCAATATCTCTAGTGAGTTAATAAGCATAGTGAGCACCAATATGCTTGTGTTGAGTACCATCCAAAGATGCAAAAAAATCACACAATTTACCCATAAAGATTTCCTTAGAAAAAATAAAATAGTAATATCACATTTATTAATCTATGATGTGTAATTTTAAACATGCTATCACATTTATTAATCTATGATGTGTAACTCTAAACATGCTATTAAAAGGTCATTTTTTGGTCACTCATAATACAAAAAAACTAATATTTTTAACCTAAAATCTAGCCCAATTTTTTTTTAATAATAATAACAATAATAAATAAATAAATAAATATTGATTAATAAAAATATCATTTCAAATATTAAATATACTTTTATATTAAAAACAATAATTTAATAAATTTAAAATTCACAATATTATAAGAAAACTGAATTAAATTCATATATATATATATATATATATATATATATATATATATATATATATATATATATCCTTTTCATATATTATATTTGTAACTCAAATTTGGTTTTGACATTGCTTTCCATCTGCCTCTCTCTTTTGGAGAAAAATAAATTTGTATCATTTGTACGATAACTCCGCTTTTCTTAAATTACACACATAAGGGGTCCTTTGAAAGAGAATTTGCCCATGAAATTCCACCACTTCATTTTTTTTAAGTTAAGTTTTTAATGTATACTTATCTTGGCAACTATATAATAATTAAATAATTTAAAAATAATAAATCATAATAACTTAAGAAAAATAAAACCTTTAGAAGGGTTCAATACGTCTGCACTATCTACCCGCTCACGCATGTTTCTCAATCTGGACAGAGTTTTCAAGATTCTCCAGCCAGGACTGGTTCAACCGGATCTATAACGTTTGAATTTTAAATTTCTGATATGTGCCAACAGAAACGTCCACCCTTTATTCAACTTTAGGCGGGATCAATTCAGTTACAAAGGACATGTTTATCAAACTGTGCATCCATCCGAAGGAGTTTGGCTTGACGGTTTATATTGAGATTAGTCCTGCCTAAGGGTTGAAATGACTTGATTGGAGGTAGCATTCTAGAGCCGCAAGCAAGATTTGACCAATAATAGAACTGAGTAGCTGTTGTCTGGATAAAAGGTTTTCTCAAGACTTGAACACCACGAGCAAAGAGGTAGATCATAGCCAGAAACCCTGGACCTGTGTTTTGCTGTGGATAGGCAAGGATTTTCAACACTGTAAAGCATATTCTGAGCCCTTGCAAGGGTGGATTACAATGAGATCATTTGGATAGGGAAATACAATCTACTAAATAACGCAGTATTTGACAACTTAAGTAGGGATCAGCAACTTGAGATAGTTTTAATTATCTCAATGAAAGGTGAAAGCCTTCTGTTTCTTTTCCTGAATTTTGAAACTCTGAATTGATAGAAACTAAACTAAACCTCACACAAATCAATTTATCTACATCACACATATTCTAATATAATATGAAATGTGGCAATTTCAAAAATGCTAAACAAGTTTTTCACAAAATGCTTCAACTAGATATGATTTCATGGAATGTTCTGGTCTCAGGAAACGTTCATCATGGGTTTGATGAGGAAGCCCTGAAACAACTTTGCAAGATGCATATTGAAGGTATGAGACCAGAATCAATTTACTTTTTCTTAGCATTCTGAGCATATGTGCCAGCATCAAAGACCTCGAATCACCCATGTCATTAAATCTAGATTGGAGTTTTGGATATTTGCTGAGAATGCACTTGAATTACTAAATTAGAAAGGTTGGATTGGATTAATGTTCAATAGTTTGCAGCATGAGAATTCCAATCAACATCAATAGAAAGTATGAGTAGTTTAAGGATAAGGATTCTATAGCTTCCAATCTGCAACTTTGGAAGGAAAAGAAATTACCAAATTTAGTCATAGCTACTGGCCAGTAGAATTGGGTGCTGTATACCGATCAGCAGGCCAAAAGAGCAGTCAACAGAATACACAGAGTATGTTGTTTAATCGAGGTTGTATGGTCTCATCTAATTATTTGATTCATCTATACAAATTTGCCCATGTGCGAAAAGTTGTTAGTTTTATTATTTATAAGAATTTATTATTTAGAGAAAGCACATATCCAATGTGACTTGTGAATGAAAACAGGTTACACATAGAAGACAGGCTGGATTAATGGTTGATAGACAGCAACATGACAATTCCAATCAACATTAATACAGAGTATGAGTAATTTAATAAGTAAAGTAGACAGCCGGTATCAATGGTCAATTACTAAAGTAATACTTAAATACTAAGACAGGTTGTATCAATGGTAAATTACTAAAGCAGTACTTGAATGAATGAAGTAGACAAGGTTGCATCAATGGTCAATAGACTGCAAGATAGGAATTCCAATCAACATAAATATAAGGTATGGGTAGTTTAAGCATAAGGGATTTGCATCTTAATATTCCAATCTGCAATTTTAGAAAATAAATCCCAATTCAATCAGATGCTGACCAGTAGACTTCTATGTTGTATTCCACTCAGCAGGCCAAAAGCCTGCAGTCAACAAAAGACACAGATTAGGTTGTTTCATCAAGATTGAATTATGTGGCTATTTTTAAAAAAAATATCCAATGTAGTGGAGAGAAATTAGTTTTACTATGTCTAATGAATTTCTACTTAAAGAAGGGACAACCAATGTGACTGATGAGTGAATAGAGGCTACCAATAAAGAATAATTGTGATATTTACTATGGTAATCCCTTTTTTTACGAGGGAATCATTCAGCCTTTATTGTGCTATAATCAATGTTCTAAATTTCATGCTCCAAACCATGCGCAGAAATGTGAGTTATAAGCAGTATCATGATTCTTAATATGTATGCGGTTGGGCAATCTTACATGTGAATATTTACTGATAATTTATCATCTTATGGGTACCAAGTATCGTAAAAACAAAATACTTCAAAGTTTTTGAATATTTACTGTTAATTTTGCATTTTATGGTACCAAGTATAGTAGAAACAAAATACTTCAAAGTTTTTGAATATTTATTGATAATTTTGCATTTTATGGGTACCAAGTATGGTAGAAACAACATATTTAAAGTTTTTCATTTTGAAGATTTTAGAATGTTATCTAAAATCTTAATGATGTAATTATTTTGAAAGGCATTACCTAATTATATTTATGTTTAAATATTTTTAACTTTTTCTCTGTGAGGGTAAGATGATTGAAATAAACTGAGAATGAAGAAAATTAATATCATTGTATTCTATTTTGGAGGAATGATGCTCATATATTCTATCCAATATAAATGGTTGGTTTCATAACAAAGATAATGGACTTAGAAATAGTGAAGGGATAAAGCATATTCTTTGTAATGGGTTGAAAATAGTGAAAGGATAAAGTTTATTTTTTCTTTGGCATATAGATAGCTTTATGAACTTTAAGAAAAAATTATTATAATAAATAATTACAAAATTTATCGAATTAATTTTAATGCTCAAATGCATCTAATTAAGTTTAAGAATTATTAATGGAAAATTAATTTCTATATATGTTTTATTTAGTGCATCAATATTTATGTATAATTTTTTTTAAATATTTCTTAAGAAAAAGATATTAAAATATATAAAATAATAAGTATAAAAAAATTACAAAATACATACTCTCGACCATACATTTTCAAATAACTTACACTCAATTTACACCATATATTTTCAAATAGCAATTATTACCCTCTCAATTTGGTAGATTCTCAAATAACAATTATTACCCTCTTGATTTTATAAGAAAGTCACCTCCCACATACATACAATATGACAAATAATGCACTAAATTACTTCTTATCTTCTCAAATGGTCTATGATCTAATCACTGTACAAAAATGAATATGATACAATTTATTGTATCAATCCTTTTGTGGAAAATAAAAGTAAGATTTTTTAACAATGCAAAGTCCTAGTCATAGAAGGTATAAGGTAAGATTTTTTAACAACGCAAAGTCCCGTCATATAAGATATCAAGATAAGAGAGATTATTTTGATTAAAGTGATTATGTAAAGTTAATTATATAAATTATTTTTATATAAAATAATTTAATAATATATTTAAAGTATTTTATCACTTTTTAAAATAAGATAGAAAAATAAAAAAATTTTAAATAATAAATATAAATAAAACTAATTAATTCTTTTAAAGTTGTTTCTTATCATAAAAACAATATATATTAATATTGTTTTTGAAATCGAAATCATATCAAAACAAAAAAGACACATCTAAAAATTAAATCCATATAAAAAAAAAACATACTTTGAAATTGAAGCCCTATGTTTAAAATTTCCAAATGTAACTCCTTTTTTACACATGGTCAATATTTCTTTTTATAATTCCTGGTTGGCTTTTTATCCTACGAAAAATATATGACCAAAAATTAGAGCCCTAGTTCAAATTTTTATAATTTAATTTTCACTAGTTAACTTGGTCCGTGTTCACTATCATCCTTTTTCTTCTCTCATAAGAAGATGATTACCTTGTTGTATACACAAGTGTGTGAGATGATCGTGGCAATTAAATCAAGTGTGTGAGATGTCTCTTAAGGTATTGTTGTGGTGAATTTGTAGCATGTTTTTGCTTGGACGTCTATTGATGAATTATTATTGAAATCTCAAAATTGTATTGTTTAGTAATATTTAGCGATGGTTCACAAAGATGATGGGTGAGGTGACTCGAAGAAACATGTATGCTTTGCTTACTCGAATTGAAAAGTTGCATCTTTCAGTATTGTAAAATGTGATTAATTTATTAATACTATTTAGAAGTATATCATTTAATTCAAGATTTACTCTAAATTATGAGATATTTGAGCTTAATTTCTTTTAGAATAATTTATTAATACTGCTTAAAAGTATATCATTTAATTCAAAATTTACTCCAAATTGATGAGATATTTGAGTTTGATTATGTTGTGTTTTATATTATTAAATATATAATTTATTAATAATAATAATAAAATAAATTGATTTTTTTTTTAAATATTAAAAAAAAAAATGTTGTGTTTTATATTGTTAAATAAATAATTTATTATTAATAATAAATTAAATTGAGATTATTATTATTTTTTAAATATTAAAAAAAAGTGTGGTTAGATATAACATAGTTTCTGTCCATTAATTATATATTTGTAAATAAATAAGAAAAAGTGAAACAAAATTTATCAAATGTGATATTTTGAATATATTCAAGAATTTAGATTAATCCAATTCAATAGTAAAAAACACTTTACACTATACAAATTTGAATAATTACAAAAATGTTTAACTATTTTGGAAGAACTTTAAACATATATATTTGTGTGAAAATAAGTATATATATATATGGAACCACCCACTCATGCGTATACATCCGTAGATGGAAGGGAAGAACACTAAGAGAGAACGTATGTCAGATGTATGATGCTAGAGAGAATGTGGGAGCACCCACATCATAGGGCAGGCAGAGAAGGTCCCCGCATCGGTGACTATTCTATGTCTCTGTATAGACAATTGTAGAAAATGAGCCATGCTCATTTGAGTAAGTAGTGCAACAACCAGTATGGGTTGATTCCATGGTAGAGGAGTATGACTCCATTATAAGGAACAATGCATAGGAATTTTTCCCAAGATTGGAGGACAAGTCACTTGTAGGATCCAGGTGGATCTACAAGGTCAAGCAAGTAGCATATGGGAGTGTCATGAAACACAAGGCCAAATTTGTGGCCAAGGGGTTCTCTCAAGTGGAGGGAATATATTACAAGGATACCTTTGTCCTAGTAGTGAGGTATTCTTCAATCAGATCTATTCTTGCACTTTTAGCATCGATGGGATGGAAATACATCAGATGGATGTAAAGACATATTTCCTCAATGAAGTTATTGAGGAAGAGGTGTACATAGATAAGCTGGAAGGATTTGAGACCTTCGACAGAGAGTCGCATGTGTGCAAACTTAAACGAGTGTTGTATCGATTGAAACAAGCACCCTATGCTTGGTACACTAGGATCGGTAGTTATTTCACTCAGTTAGGCTTCACCAAAATTCAAGCAGAAGTGAACCTTTACCATATTTTGGTTGAAGGTAAATTATTGATTATAGTATTATATGTCAATGATTTAATTCTAGCAGGTGATGAGAAGTTGATAAAATCTTGCAAAGAATATTTGGCAAGAGAAATTGAAATGAAAGAAATGGGGATCTTGCATTATTTCCTTGGTTTGGAAATTTGGAAAAGAGATGGGGAATTGTCTATCTCTCAGGGAAATCATGCCAATGATTTACTGAAGAAGTTTCACATGGAGAGAAAAAAACCCATGGAAACTCCTCTAGCAAGGAATTGGAGGAAGGAAGATGCTACTTTACGTGAAGTGGTAGAAGCTACCATTTACAGGAAGCTTGTGGGTTCACTTATATACTTAGTGAACACACGACTGGACATGTGTTATGCGGTTAACCAAATTATTCAAGATATGGTTAAGCCAACCACGCTCTATTGGAAGGAATCAAAAAAAGTGTTGAGATACCTCAGAGACACCACTTAGTTTGGTCTTTGGTACAGACGGACAGAGGGATTGAAGCTACAAGGCTTCATAGATGTAGATTAGGAACGAATTCCATCAGACAGGAAGATCACATTAGGAGGAATCTTTAGTATTGTGTCAGAATCATTTTCTTGGTATAGAAGGAAGTCGAGATCAATTGAACTCATTTCAGTAGAAGCAGAGTACATGGTTGCTAGTCAAGCAACTTGTGAGGCTACCTGGACGAGGAAGATACTTTTTGGGTTGTTTGTTCAACAAATGGATCCTACGGTGGTTTACTGTGACAACCAGAGTTGCATCAAACTCTTTGTTAATCTCATTTTTCATGATAGGTCGAAGCATATCGACATATGATACCACCATCTCAGATGTTGTGTGCAGATGAAAATCATGATTCTAGAGCACATTCCTATATAGGAACAATATGCAAACATCTTGATGAATGCTTTTCAAGAGGAAATTTTGAGTTCCATAGAGGTAGGACCAGGGTATCATATAATCCCTTTCTTTCTCAGAGGGAGTGTTGAAAATGGCACCAAAAAAGATTCTAATTTCATTTTCTCTTGAATTAAATTAGAATAAAATTTTAATTCCACATCACATGAAAGCTTGTATGAGTTAACTAAGTTAGTTTGACTTAGTTGATTTAGTTAATTCAAGTTAAGGATATAACTTGAGTCATGTAGAGTGGTTCCTACAAAATAGGATCCTTAGTTGAGTTTATTTTGAGTTGTAATTAATTAACTCAGTTTATCTGAGTCAAAGTTAGTTTAACTAGTTCCAACTATTGTAGGAACTAGTGAGAGGTCAAAATGTGGAACTTGAACTTGAACAGCATGTCGTGATCAATCATATAATTGATAAATAAGTGATAAATAACTCATGCATGTCATATCAGAGAAAGACCCAATTGATATTGGAGTTCAAGGGTAGTGTACTATCAGTTGTGTAATCATCCAAATTATACAGGTGGTGCATGTCGTGAGATGAAGAGCTTATATGAATTGTATATTTTTGGATGGGAATTTCCCTAATTAATAGGGGTTGATTACCCAAGGAAACAACACAAGGAAATAGGGATCCAGGAACGAAGAAAATTGGTTAAGTATTGTCCTAGGCTTGTCTGGAAAGCAATGAGATAGATAGAGATAGTGCAAAGGTTTCTCTACTAACACAAGTATTGATATGAGTTTTTGTATGCTACAATGTATTTAATTTATTGATTTTGGGTTGCATGTGGTCATAATATGCCATGATGGTTGCCACTTGGACTCATCGTCATGTGATCTCTATCAGTTGTCTTGCATCCCCACCACTCTATTGAACCCTAGCCAACTGTAGGATTGAATGGTGAATATTGAATCATGAAATATGTATGATAGGGATAGTTTGTGGCGGGAGTTAGGGTAACTTTCCTACCTAGTCTTGTTGTCATGCTTCATTGTGTTATGGTTTGGTGGCGAGGAGGAGCTCTACAAATTTTCTCAAACATTGACACATCCAAAGGTGTTCTAATTATCAAAAATTTTTCCAATAATTTTTCATGGTGGCTTTAATTTCCTAGCCTTTCAACCTTTAGAAGATTAACACTTTCCAAAATTGAAAATTTTCTTAAACCCTGCCACATCCAAAGATATTTCGTTGATTCTCGAAGTTTATTCCAGTAAATTTTCATGGTGTTTCTGCTTTGTTAGCCTTTAAACCTTCAGATGTACACAATTTTTAAAATTTCTAAAAGAAAGTTATGTAGGTTCACCTCTGGAAAATGTCTAAGATTTCCTGTTATTCCTGCTTTCACGTTATTTAAGACTAAATTTTTTCTAATAATGATTCTTATAAAAATTACTAAGCGTGTTTTCTTGGCTTGAAGGTATTACAACTCTGCTCTAATTGGAAAGGTTTATAAGTCATGACATTCTTCTCTTCCCAGATTACATGGAAATTATTTTCCAGTAGATTACGTGAATGGATATTGAGTTCTTGTTGAGGGTAAGTTTGTTTTTTTTTTTAACACTGCTCTAGATAACTCCATTGTGGAGTTATTATCACCTGTAAATCTTCAGTTTCATCTATTTTCTGGGAATGCTTATTAATGTTACACATTATATTTTGGGACAAGAGAATTGAAAAACGTATTTTGTCACCTTCAAGTAACAAATTCAGTGATAATTCTTTAGAAGTGTTCCTACATGCATTATAGGTCATGAGGAAATGGTTGCAGAAAAAAAAAAAAATACCATGTGGACACATATTCGATGTACATTGTCTACAATTGTTGTTGGAGAGACAACAAACTTAACCTACATGCAAGTGTTTAGTTATTTCTTTAGAAACTAGAGCGACAACATTTGCAGTAGAGCGAGGTGTATAGCCTGAATAACAACATGTTGGAATAGAACATGGGAGGTGGGATTTGGGTTTTTTTTTCCCATAACAATAATTTTAACTACATGAGTTTCTAATTCTTATTTATTTATGGAATTTATTTTAAATAGGTGGACAATCAGGGTTACAAGCCAATATTGGATCGCTAAATTCACCACAATAAGGTCAAGGGAAAATATTTCTGTGACCCAAAATCAAGAAATATTTAAAGTTTCTCTTGAGGTTGTTTCCTAGTATGGAATTATTTTGTATATCATATAGCACAGACTGCACAGTTAATTTGTAAGTCTTTTTATCCTGACTTGTTTCTCAAGTAAGAAACATAAATATTTTTGTATCATTTTTCTGTGTTTTTCATTCAATTTCCTTCAACAATTGGAGGTATACATCTACTAGCTATAATATTATCAACCAAAAAATGAAATGTATTAATGTCTAATAGATACCAAAATTTAAAATGGTGCATATGAACTAGTGACTACAACTAGCAATAATAGCAAGAAAAATATGATTGTGACATAATTTAAAAAAAAAAGGTTCTAAATGGGATCCAAAAACCCTAAAATCCTTTAGATAGCTATATCTAATTTGGAAAGAAATGTTTCTCATATTGATTTAACACAAATATTTAATCTGGGCAAAGATATGTAGAAGATACTCACACCACTAGTTAGATGTTGTTCAAGTCCAAGACATTCCAAGAGCCTTTCAATAATATATGCGTGACTATTGGCCCACATGAAAAAAATTCTTAAAACATGGATGCGTGGAATCTGATGCAGATATTTACACAAAATATCATATCTATGGCTCTTATACTTCCAATTCATATGAAAAAATTCTTGAAATAAATGGTTTATGTCTCGGTAGACATGTGAGAAACACTTGTTGTAGCCACAAACTTTTTCTTTATCATTATTCATCACCTTAATTATTAATTGGAAAATATATTAACTCTAATATATTGGTTTAATTGAATCTATGTAGTCTACTAACCTAGACAATAGACCTCATCAAGAATTTGTGGCATTCTTTCTAGAAATTTTGTTCTTACGTGTTCTTTGGTCTCTTCTACACTTCAATCAATCCATCGTCCAATTCCCACTATAGTACTAGTATGTTTTCAATGTACTTTTATCCCTTATTATACAAAAATGTTCCATTCTTTGTAGTATTGGGTCCATCCTTTCTCATAAACTACTTACATTCTCGTATTACATATTTATCCACTTTTCTATTCCTTTTATTATGAGTACATCTCATATATCTCATTAGAACATGCTCAAAACTAGCTAGGTATAGTTAATATCTTGTAGGACATTGGACTATCAAGTAGTCTTCACTTAGGTATCTTTTGTAGCTTTAGATGTTAGCCTAGGTTTCATGTTTTCAATTCAATAAGACTACAAGTTTTTTTTCTCTAACTCTAAAGGAGGGACCGAAAAAATAAATATCCTTTTAAAAGTAGCCAAAATCATCCCAACAACAACAACCTAATGTAAAATTCAAATCATATGCTCTCCATAATGGTGGAGGAGAATTGATCACTACCTATTGTAGTCTTCATTGGGATGTCTCGACCATAATGAATCTAAATTTATCCCAACGATTATATTTATTTGAACAGGTACATAGGTCCATATTGCAACTTAGCAATTGCCTTAAATTCTAACCGTCAACCCAAATTTTCAAATCCATAGCACACTTATCAAAAAAAACCAATTTTACTTGAACCCCTGAGTGGTTCTTGCACCTTATGTAAATTAGTGTACAACACTGAGAGACAGGTAGCTTTATGCAATCTCAAATTTTAGCAACACAAAGTACTTTAGTTGTAATGGGAAAAAACTTGGCCTCTCTACAAGTGATTTTGTATTATCCTAGTCAATCCAATATAGAACACTTAGATGAGAAACCTCTAGCTATTAGTGTTTCCCAAGATGATAATTCACAAAGTCCTTCATCTAGTTCACAATCTCTTGATCCAACAATGAATAATCGGTCAGTATTATTGAACATTCAACAGATGTTATTGAGAAAAAGGATAGAGGTAAGGAAAGATATCTTCTATGGAATTTTATTAGTTAAATAGAATTATATGTTTAATCATGCATATTAATACTGGTCGCCATTCCTTTCTAGCAGATCCACTACATCGTGAGCTACGATGTGTTTTTCAACTAGAAAGTTCTCTAAGCTAAATCCCCCAAGGAAGTATTGATGTTTCTACTTCTAGGATAGACGATACGATTGAAGAGAGGAACCCTACTTCTATAGATTCTTCTAGTCATGTAGGGGATAGATGGAAGGGCCCTATTACTAGCTAGTTCAATGAGGAAAGTGTGTCACCATCTTCTCCAATTGAATTATCTTCCAAGGATTCCTTAAATTTTGTTGAAGTGGTGAAACAATCATCATCTCGTCACTTAGAGGTTGAAGAGATTCAAAGTTACAAATATATATACTTTGTTTTACATATGCACCATACAAAATTATTGCTTTAATTTAATTTTAATGGGAAAAAATAAGTGGGGGCCAACAATGAGCTTATGTGACTTAGGGACCTAAATATGTTTATGGCTAGATGGTAGAAAGTGAAATTTATTTGGGTTTTTCTTAGAAGTTTCCAATTTATAATTTTTCCTAAATATCATTTGTTGAGTTTACTGCAACATTGTTGAAGATGATGCATTGGTATCTTACATTATATGGAGTTTCCAATCAATGAAACTAGTCATATTTGTACTCATTTGTCTCTCCATGCTTTTTTCCATGCCAGAAAAAATGTGTTATGAATGGTTACTTGATATTGAGCCGAAATCTTATTTTTGTTGTATTCTTTTATCATGATATAAATGGTATTGCATTCTAACATGGAACTGTTGACTTATTTTTCTGCCACTGTGATTACTCTATAAAAATATTTTACATTCTAATATGGAAATTTTGATTTGTTTTTCATCGCTATGACTACTTGTGGAGCCTCAAGACTGCCTCAATTTTGACATCCATTTTCACTATCTTTCCTTCTTTTTAACAACTCCATAAGCTCAAACAAGTATTCAAAATGCAAATTTTATCCTATTAAGGTATCCTAATGATCTATTTTTCATATTTTCATGTTTTCCTTATTATTAGAATAAAATTTGTATTTAGCCACGGAATTAATGCAATTTTGCAGCTAAATTATGTTTATGTAGCCGCTGCCACAATTCAACAAGTTCTGAGGAAAAAATGAAGAAGCGAAACATATGGATAGTTGGTGAATGATCTGTTTATGGATCCTACCCTATCTATCCATCCATAATCAAGGAAGAAAGCACCTAGGATTGTAGTCAAAGGGTTGGTCAAAATAGGAATTAGAACAAGTGAGCGAGAAAGATTGAGGCTTCACGATTTTATCTCCACATAGCAAATCGTGAAGCGATGAAATTCATATTTCTATTTAGAATTTCATATATAGTTTTCCTAGTATCAAAAGGCGTGAAAGCCTCAAAAATTTAATACAAGACTGTTATAAATACTAGGCTATGTAATTAGGAAACAAGTTCAAATTGTTGCAAGATCGTTATATTATGAAACTATGTTTTTTTCACTAATTGAAGAAGGAAGAATTCTAGAATCTTAATGTGTGGCTAGTAAAGAATATATCAGAAGCCAATATGTTGTGGATGGCCCCTGCACATAAGAGGTTTATTTTTTAATTTCTTTTCTTTCATAGTTTAGTTTTTCATGCTTTCGCTATATTTTTCATATAGATACATGCTCTGTTTCCATTGTGATTTATAGCATAGATGTATTATGTATTCATTTGTGTTTCGTAGCCCAAATACATGATTTAATTTCATACTATATACATACGCTTTTTTTTCATTTACATTGCAATTTTTTTTTTTTTGGATTTTTATAGTATAGATTATTAAATTTATCATTGTTACTTCACTGTTTGGTATCTTCATTTGGAGAATGTCATTATGTTAAGGTATATGCTTTGTCTATGATTGGGTTTATTTAGACATAATTTATCATAGTGGGTGAAATATATTTATTTCGTATAGATTAAGATTCATAATTTAGATTAATTTCTTTTCATGTAATATAGGTTTATTATAGATTAGTTTCATTTCTTACAAAACATTTCGTTTTCTTCCTTCTTGCAAGTTTTACTTTTCAGTCATTAAAATATTTCTTTTAATAAGTGTGAACACTCTTTAGTAATTTCTTGTTTTAAATTTCATTTGTATAAATTTTCCAAAAGAATAAAAAAATATTAAAGTTCCTTCTTGTTTCTAGAACTTTATTTTTTCTCAAAGTCAATCATTAACTATTAACAAGCTAAGTTAGGATTTTCATCATAGTTTTGGAACTTAGTTGAATTTAGATTTCATTTCAGAGATTATAATTTTTAGTTTCTCAATTCCATTTAGACATTAAAAATAAACATAAAATATTTAAAACAACTTTAAAAATATAAAATAAACACAATAAATTAAGTAAGAAAAGGCTTCTACCATATATAGTGCACTTGCACTTCACAAAATTACCAACTATGGTCAATAATTTATGATAGTAATTTAAGACATTAAATTGATTAAACATGTTGGCGTCATTTTTAGGGAAGTGTAAATAGGAGCCTTATCTCTTAATCTTAAAAAAAACAACAAAAACTGTTATAGGTCAATTTGGGCATCATCCCCCAAGACCTGGTCAAACTGGACATCATCCCCAGGACCAATGAATAGGGTCTAGCATCCCCTTATATTTCAGTTGCTATATGCTCTAAGTGAATACATTTCATTCATGGCTTCAATAATGAGATTTCCAAGGTTTGAATTATATATTATATAACCCATTGACTCATTATTGCTCATTTGCAAGGGACTAACTCTGTTGCAATGCCAATACCTCCATGCAAAGGTGCACTACAGTGCACTTCCCGACACTCAAGGGTGCATTGGTCACCTGGGAGCTGGGAATCTGTCAATACAATGCTCATCTACAGCACCAACTATGTTGCAAGTACTCTCCATGCAAGGGTGCACTGCAGCAGACTTCCTGCACACCCAAGGGTGCGTTGGTCACCTCTGGTGCGGAATTGTCATTGTGTGGTTAGAAACGTCCACCCTTTATTCAACTTTAGGCGGGATCAATTCAGTTACAAAGGACATGTTTATCAAACTGTGCATCCATCCGAAGGAGTTTGGCTTGACGGTTTATATTGAGATTAGTCCTGCCTAAGGGTTGAAATGACTTGATTGGAGGTAGCATTCTAGAGCCGCAAGCAAGATTTGACCAATAATAGAACTGAGTAGCTGTTGTCTGGATAAAAGGTTTTCTCAAGACTTGAACACCACGAGCAAAGAGGTAGATCATAGCCAGAAACCCTGGACCTGTGTTTTGCTGTGGATAGGCAAGGATTTTCAACACTGTAAAGCATATTCTGAGCCCTTGCAAGGGTGGATTACAATGAGATCATTTGGATAGGGAAATACAATCTACTAAAGCTTGTATGGCTTGTATGTTTCCATAGTTAGGTGTATATTTTGATAGCAGAGTTTGTTTAGGGTGAACACTTTACTTATTTTCAGAGAAAGAAAGTTAGCATATGATATATGATAGGAAGAGTGCAAGCCTAGAATATATAAATAAGGAAAAATCTAGCCCTAGAGATTTAAGGGAATAAAATTGACTAAGTCTAAGAGATACATGAAATTAATTTTAAATTTAAAATCAAAATTAAAATAAATTATTAAATAAACAAGCTATCTGTTTAGAAAAATAGAAAGAAGCTTTGATAATTTGACTAAGTCAAAGAGATAATTAAATTTTACATCATCTAAAACAGATTAGATTTAAGAGGAGTAGAATAGCAAAAAAAATCGAATTAGGCTGATCTTAAGTAGGGATCAGCAACTTGAGATAGTTTTAATTATCTCAATGAAAGGTGAAAGCCTTCTGTTTCTTTTCCTGAATTTTGAAACTCTGAATTGATAGAAACTAAACTAAACCTCACACAAATCAATTTATCTACATCACACATATTCTAATATAATATGAAATGTGGCAATTTCAAAAATGCTAAACAAGTTTTTCACAAAATGCTTCAACTAGATATGATTTCATGGAATGTTCTGGTCTCAGGAAACGTTCATCATGGGTTTGATGAGGAAGCCCTGAAACAACTTTGCAAGATGCATATTGAAGGTATGAGACCAGAATCAATTTACTTTTTCTTAGCATTCTGAGCATATGTGCCAGCATCAAAGACCTCGAATCACCCATGTCATTAAATCTAGATTGGAGTTTTGGATATTTGCTGAGAATGCACTTGAATTACTAAATTAGAAAGGTTGGATTGGATTAATGTTCAATAGTTTGCAGCATGAGAATTCCAATCAACATCAATAGAAAGTATGAGTAGTTTAAGGATAAGGATTCTATAGCTTCCAATCTGCAACTTTGGAAGGAAAAGAAATTACCAAATTTAGTCATAGCTACTGGCCAGTAGAATTGGGTGCTGTATACCGATCAGCAGGCCAAAAGAGCAGTCAACAGAATACACAGAGTATGTTGTTTAATCGAGGTTGTATGGTCTCATCTAATTATTTGATTCATCTATACAAATTTGCCCATGTGCGAAAAGTTGTTAGTTTTATTATTTATAAGAATTTATTATTTAGAGAAAGCACATATCCAATGTGACTTGTGAATGAAAACAGGTTACACATAGAAGACAGGCTGGATTAATGGTTGATAGACAGCAACATGACAATTCCAATCAACATTAATACAGAGTATGAGTAATTTAATAAGTAAAGTAGACAGCCGGTATCAATGGTCAATTACTAAAGTAATACTTAAATACTAAGACAGGTTGTATCAATGGTAAATTACTAAAGCAGTACTTGAATGAATGAAGTAGACAAGGTTGCATCAATGGTCAATAGACTGCAAGATAGGAATTCCAATCAACATAAATATAAGGTATGGGTAGTTTAAGCATAAGGGATTTGCATCTTAATATTCCAATCTGCAATTTTAGAAAATAAATCCCAATTCAATCAGATGCTGACCAGTAGACTTCTATGTTGTATTCCACTCAGCAGGCCAAAAGCCTGCAGTCAACAAAAGACACAGATTAGGTTGTTTCATCAAGATTGAATTATGTGGCTATTTTTAAAAAAAATATCCAATGTAGTGGAGAGAAATTAGTTTTACTATGTCTAATGAATTTCTACTTAAAGAAGGGACAACCAATGTGACTGATGAGTGAATAGAGGCTACCAATAAAGAATAATTGTGATATTTACTATGGTAATCCCTTTTTTTACGAGGGAATCATTCAGCCTTTATTGTGCTATAATCAATGTTCTAAATTTCATGCTCCAAACCATGCGCAGAAATGTGAGTTATAAGCAGTATCATGATTCTTAATATGTATGCGGTTGGGCAATCTTACATGTGAATATTTACTGATAATTTATCATCTTATGGGTACCAAGTATCGTAAAAACAAAATACTTCAAAGTTTTTGAATATTTACTGTTAATTTTGCATTTTATGGTACCAAGTATAGTAGAAACAAAATACTTCAAAGTTTTTGAATATTTATTGATAATTTTGCATTTTATGGGTACCAAGTATGGTAGAAACAACATATTTAAAGTTTTTCATTTTGAAGATTTTAGAATGTTATCTAAAATCTTAATGATGTAATTATTTTGAAAGGCATTACCTAATTATATTTATGTTTAAATATTTTTAACTTTTTCTCTGTGAGGGTAAGATGATTGAAATAAACTGAGAATGAAGAAAATTAATATCATTGTATTCTATTTTGGAGGAATGATGCTCATATATTCTATCCAATATAAATGGTTGGTTTCATAACAAAGATAATGGACTTAGAAATAGTGAAGGGATAAAGCATATTCTTTGTAATGGGTTGAAAATAGTGAAAGGATAAAGTTTATTTTTTCTTTGGCATATAGATAGCTTTATGAACTTTAAGAAAAAATTATTATAATAAATAATTACAAAATTTATCGAATTAATTTTAATGCTCAAATGCATCTAATTAAGTTTAAGAATTATTAATGGAAAATTAATTTCTATATATGTTTTATTTAGTGCATCAATATTTATGTATAATTTTTTTTAAATATTTCTTAAGAAAAAGATATTAAAATATATAAAATAATAAGTATAAAAAAATTACAAAATACATACTCTCGACCATACATTTTCAAATAACTTACACTCAATTTACACCATATATTTTCAAATAGCAATTATTACCCTCTCAATTTGGTAGATTCTCAAATAACAATTATTACCCTCTTGATTTTATAAGAAAGTCACCTCCCACATACATACAATATGACAAATAATGCACTAAATTACTTCTTATCTTCTCAAATGGTCTATGATCTAATCACTGTACAAAAATGAATATGATACAATTTATTGTATCAATCCTTTTGTGGAAAATAAAAGTAAGATTTTTTAACAATGCAAAGTCCTAGTCATAGAAGGTATAAGGTAAGATTTTTTAACAACGCAAAGTCCCGTCATATAAGATATCAAGATAAGAGAGATTATTTTGATTAAAGTGATTATGTAAAGTTAATTAGTAATTTAATAATGTATTTAAAGTATTTTTTTTTTTTTTAAATAAAATAGAAAAATTAAAAAAAAATTAAAACAATAAATATAAATAAAACTAACTAATTCTTATAGAGTTGTTTCCTATCATAAAAACAATATATATTATAAAAAAACACATTTTTAGATATTGTTTTTGAAATCGAAATCATATCAAAAACAAAAAAACACATCTTAAAATTAAATCCATATTAAAAAAACATACTTTGAAATTGAAACCCTATGTTTAAAATTTCCAAATGTAACTCCTTTTTTACACATGGTCAATATTTCTTTTTATAATTCCTTGTTGGCTTTTTATTACGAAAAATATATGACCAAAAAATAGAGCCCTAGTTCAAATTTTTATAATTAAATTTTCACTAGTTAACTTGGTCCGTGTTCACTCGCATCCTTTTTCTTCTCTCATAAGAAGATGATTACCTTGTTGTATCCACAAGTGTGTGAGATGATCGTGGCAATTAAATCAAGTGTGTGAGATGTCTCTTAAGGTATTGTTGTGGTGAATTAGTAGCATGTTTTTGCTTGGACGTCTATTGATGAATTATTATTGAAATCTCAAAATTGTATTGTTTAGTAATATTTAGCGATGGTTCACTCGAAGAAACATGTATGCTTTGCTGACTCGAATTGAAAAGTTGCATCTTTCAGTATTGTAAAATGTGATTAATTTATTAATACTATTTTGAAGTATATCATTTAATTCAAGATTTACTCTAAATTATGAGATATTTGAGCGTGACTTTAGAATTATTTATTAATACCGCTTTTAAAAATAAAGTATATACCATTTAATTCAAAATTTACACCAAATTGATGAGATATTTGAGTTTGATTTTTTGAATTTCCATTGATGTTGTGTTTTATATCGTTAAATAAATAATTTATTAATGATAATAATAATAATAAATAAATTGAAATTATTATTATTTTTTAAATATTAAAAAAAAAAGTGTTGTCGACACAAGATAGTTTCTATCCATTAATTATATATTTGTAAATAATAAATAAGAAAAAGTGAAACAAAAATTTATCAAATATGATATTTTGAATATATTCAAGAATTTAGATTAATCCAATTCAATAAAATAATAAAATGTGATACAAATATAGTAAAAAACACTTTCTTTACACTTCTTACAAATTTAATAATTACAAAAATATTTAACTATTTATTGAAATTTCATATATATATATATATATATATATATATATATATATATATATATATATATATATATATATACACCGGGCCCCTGACCATCATCATCATATATATATATATATGTTAAAATAAATTATTTGAACTTAATTTAAAATATAAATATAAATTTTTATATAATTAAATTTAAAAACAAAATTATAATTATAATTTCTATTTTAATAAATATTTGAAATAATATTTATTTATTTTTATTTAGATTTTATTATTATTATTATTAAAAATTGTAATGTTAACAATTTTTTTTAATTACCTAAAAAATCGTAGTAAATTATATGATTATTAAAAAAATCATAAAAAATTTTGTTTAAGATAATTAATAATAATAATAAAAAATAAATAAAAATTAATTCATGAAAGGGGATATTTTTTTTTGGTCTACTATTAACAAATATTTTCATTTTACACCAACAAATTTTTAATTTAATTAAGAAAAAAACACTTATTTAATTACTTAATAGTTGTTGAGATGTTTGTATCTTAAACTTTGCAATATAGATATCTCAAATTATTCTCAATAATACAAATATATATTCAATCACTTATTAACCATTTGTATGTGGATCCTTACCTTATAGGGACAAGTTTTTACAAAGAAGAATAAGATTTACTCTACAAGTGAGTAGAAAAGTAAAAAAAAAAAGTTATTTTAATATATATATTCATTCATAATCATATTTAATAAATTAAAATCAAAATCTTAACCATATCCTTTAGAAATAATATTAACTAACCGTCTAATAAATATACAATAAATTATCATTATCAATCACAAAACATTGTTATTATATTCAAATAAACACATAAGACAATATAATCACATAATAATGATAAGTATTACAAAACACAACTCTATTAATATAGAAATATTTATATGATCATTAAGAATTTGATTCCACTTCAAAATGTTATCAATATCCAGAAGAATAATAATTACAACATTTTCTTTTTGTTAATACCAGGTACAAAATGTTGAACTCTTAGTTAAACTAAGAGGGGAGTGAATAAGTTTAATGCATTAATGGTCTTTTAAACTTTTTTTTTACACTTATTTACACCTATATTTCATGATCAACTTTTAATGTATAATGGAACATCAATGTTAATAAGTGAGAAGCAGGTATTAAGCAGATTAAATACAGAATATCAACACATAATCATCATGCACATAAACAACAGATATAAGTGGAAACCCATAAGGGAGAAAACCACATCTTATTATTGTTGTGATGCAAAGGCAAGCTCCAAATCCCTCTCGCCACTAATTTTATATGGGCTCCAACCTATAGGAGGCTACTACCTCAATTCTGCAAGCTACAACTTGCAAGGAAGCTCCAACTCCCATCTATTTTCTATAGGCTACAACCCACAAGAGGCTCCTACCTCAGCCAGCTACAACTGGACATCTATCGAGTTACAACTTGATATGGAAGCACCAACTTCCTCACACTACAATGAAAACATATGTTGATTTACCTAGATATCAGCTTTGTTCTACTCCTTCTTCATTGTTGTCCTCCAATCTTCATATCTTCCTTATATCATCTCTAGATCTACACAGCTTCTCTATCTGCTATGTCTTCTTCTTATTCTTCCACACTCTCTTTTTCTTTTTATGCATATTACAATAACATCATTTATAGAGATCACCTCATAGTTGTTTTCATTCCATATGGGAATATGAAATGAACAGGTATGACTCTTTGCCTTCCACCTTCTCATTTTCTCGCTCAGCACATTCAAGATGTTACAATACTATGTACTCATTTCAGTATTACATTGGAGTTTTTCTTTTCCTACCAAATATTTGCCTTTGCATCACAAACAATATAAAAATAAATAATACATTTACAGTTACAATCAATTATTTACTCAGCCCTTTCAGTTTCTTAGCTTTGTTGAGCGTTCGTCCTCTTTTTCTTGTTGTCCTTTTGTATTTTCTATTTACGTCGTTATATTCCAACTTTGTTGCATAAATGCCCTTTTCTTTTGTTTTCCAAGTCTTTTTATTCCGCATTCACCCTTTTCATTTGCCCTATTGCTGCAATAATGTTATTCGCGAGCTCCCGGTCCTTTGTTATGCGTTCATGTCTTTCATTTGTGACCTGTGGGATATGGCCCACATAAAACTCCCTTTTAACTCAGCGGAGTATTACAAATCCAATTTTTCTCAACATACATACGTTTAACAATAAAATAGCGTGTATATACATAAAAAATGGCTTATAGGGTCCCACAGTACCTTGAACCAATCACAATACATCGCAAATAATTACCCGCAGGTTTCCCACTCTATCAATAGTGATAAACCATAAACTGTGCGTTCAGGGATATGCGCTCGTGCGCGGCGCTGCCACATGGATTCCCTTCATCGCATCGCGCTGCTTGAACCTTACTGCATCCAAACCAAAATAACATTCCTTGCGATATATTGAAGTTACACCCTATTTCTTAAGGGATGTGATGTTGCACGAGGTCGACCTATGTCCCTCTATTTCACATCGAAAAAACTTTAACTTAACTTGTGGATGCCTTCCTGCTACCCCTTAAGCATTGCGATGTGCGGTATGCAGGTGAGGTCCACATCATCATGCCACGTCACCCTTCCATTTCACCGCCATGTCACCTTGCCACTTCATCATAAATTTCTGTGATCTGTGGGGTCGGGGGCCACGTCATCTGTCGTACTTCGTAGTTCAAAACTTATAACCATTTAACTTAGTGGTTAACTTTATTTTGGGTGATTTATGATATTTCGTTGTGCCACCACGTGTCCCTTCTTCACTTCTCATCGCAACTGCTTTAACTTACCATGCGATGCCTTAACACTTAACTCTTAAATGCTGTGATTTGAGACATCGCTCCTAACATGATTCAATCTCCACTGTCCACCTCTTGCCTTTATATTTGTGATCTAATCCTGACCTTCCATTCGCCTCCCTTGGACTTCTTCAAATAATTCTCTACCGTAGTAAATTTTTCGTTTGTTTACATTGTCCCGCTCTGTAACTCCGGTTTCTCCATGTTGTTCCTCCTGCGCTTGTTCCTGAGCTTGTCTTTATTATTGAATACCTTCCCAAGTTATCACACTCGACATATACCCTTTTCATACTGATTAAAACCCTCTCTGTCTCTCGGCTCTCGCATCTTTCTCTTGGCTTAATCATCTATGCGCTGAAGCAATTCGCTTGCCTCTCTGCTTCATCCACTGCCTCTTTCGTTTCTTTTCGCTGCCTTAACTTCCTTTGTTATTTTGTTGCTTCTTTGCCTTAAATACTCACACTAAAGCTTCTCCATGCTACTCCTTTGCCTCTTTTTTGCTTCTCTCTACTTTAAGTTATACCTCTATTGTTACTCTTTTGCCTTATAACCACTAATTTTATGCTCTTTTTCCATCAACGATGATTTTGGTGTTGCTCCTTTCTGTACCTTTTCCATCAATGACAATATTTCCGACATTCTCCCTCTTTGGAATTGATGGAAATAATCCAATACGCCCTCTCCTTCTCAATCTGAGAGGTGTCTTTTCTTCCTCTACTTGATTTTCCTCCCCCTTTAACATCAATGGCAAAGGGTTGCACATTTCCTAATGTGGTTTCTATATTTTCATAATACTCTGATCTTGAGGACATGTACCATGCATTGCTCAATTTCTCTAGCTCTTCTGTGACAATTTTTATTGATTTCTTGCCCCCTGGAATGATGCTTTCTTATATGATACTGACTATCACTTGTATACTACACTAACCCCGTTCCTTGTATTGCAGCCTTTGCTAGTGTAATTCCAACATTACATCTACACACACACACACACACACACACATATATATATATATATATGTATATATGTAATTTTATTTCTGATCATATCAGAGAGCAACATCTGCAGACACTACCCCTAGTTTGTCTCTTATATATTCAAATGGTTTTTTAGCAAGATGTTTTGTGAATATGTCTGTTGTTTGTTCCTTTATTGGTACATACTCCAAATTCACTATTTTCTGTGCTACTTGTTCTCTGAGGAAGTGATAATTAATTGGGATGTGCTTTGTTTTCGAATGAAGTACAAGATTTTTTGATATACTTATAGCACTAGTATTGTCACATTTGATAGAAATGGGTTCATCGATGCTTATCTTCATGTCTTGGAGAGTTTGTTTCATCCACATTACTTGTTTACAACAAGCTGATGCTGTTATGTATTCTGCTTCTACTGTAGATAAAGAGACAAAAGTTTTATTCTTGCTTAGCCATGCCACCAGACTTTCTCCCAAATGAAATGTATCTCCACTTGTGCTTTTCTTGTCATACACACAACTGGGCCAATCTGCATCTGTGTATGTTTTCAATGTGAAGTCTTTTCCTTTTGGATACCATAGGCCATAATGTGCAGTTCCTTGCAGATATCTGAATATCCTCTTGATTTCTAGCACGTGATTTTATTTTGGTGCTACTTGATATCTTTCCACAAGTCCTACTGCCAACATAATGTCTGGTCTAGAGGCAGTTAGGTATAGAAAACTTCCTATCATGGAACTGTAAAGTCTTTTATCTACATCTTCAAATCCATCATCAGCAGATAGTATGCATCGAGTGATCATGGGAGTTGACACAAGTTTGCGGTCTTCCATTTGGAACCTTTTCAACATTTCTCTTAAGTATTTTTATTTTGAAATAAATATTATTGTGCTATTTTGTAGAATTTCAAGCCCTAAAAAGAAGGTGAGCTCTCCAATCATAGACATTTCAAATTATGATTTCATATCTTCTACAAATCCTTTTTCTAACTCATCTTTGTTGCTACCAAACTCGTTGAGGAGGTAAATCCCCTCTGCGGATAGAGGCGATCCCTACTAGCCCAGCAGGGGTCTAGCAACAATCAAACAATGTTATGACGCAAGTTCCTAATTACGAATGAAAAGGCTGGAGATAGAAGCCTACCTAGATTCCAACGCTAGGATCTGAAGAAGAAGCGTCCCCGTTCCTCAGCCTTGGCAGATCACAATCCCTCCACGATCTCCGCGGATGAACACCTGCACATGGAAGAAACGAACAGATACAAGCATAGAAACCAACATACGTAACTAAACATCAGTCAGAAAGGACATTACTCGCATTAACATGATGGAAAACGGAGTGGAACCATAATCATAATCATCTATTAAATAACTAGCGAAGAAAGATTACAACCAAGTTCTGACGTCGCGGTCTCCTTCGGACGGGTCTCCAGTAGTCCACGTCTCGCAAAGCTCGCCAAGGAAAGGGAAAACCTCTCCAGAGTCTCGTGACAATGGTCTCCTTACTTGAGTCAGCCTTAAGGGAAAAAGAAGATTCTTTACAACACAAAGGCTCTTGGGAATATGGAGATTCAGAGCTTAGGCACTTCAAGACTAGCTTGCCATGGATTTGAGCAAGCTTTTATAGATGGGGAAGGAGGAGTTGGGATCCCTATTATTATGGGATTGGCCCTATCAACAAGGAAGGTTCCATGGGAGGTGGAAAAACCACTTCCCTCCATAGAACTCCCGCAGCCAACCTCCCAACTCAAGATAGGTGATGGTTTATGAATTTGTTAGAACTCAACTTCCGCCATCCTTATTTAAAAAACAACTCCCAAATTGGGTGGCGCGACTACGGCTCTATGACAGAGCGCCAGGTGGCGCGACCCCTTTGCAGTAATTTCTCAATTGGTGCGAGGACTAAACTGCTTGCCCGCGCCAATGCCAAAAAGGATGTTTTTCATGACTTTTGCAAGGAGATGTCTCAAGGGCAAATGAAGCTCATGTTCAGAGGGATGCATTGATGATGATTTCAAGGCATGACAATGTTCACAGGTCACAGAATGGGTCCTTCATTGTGCGGGATGGGGGAATGGTAAGGACGGTGACAAATTACTGTGTAACAGATGCCCCCTAAAGTATGAGGCCCGAGAGGGAGAGGGGTGAAATGCTTTACGAGAACATGTTCAACTGAAGGCCCGCCGTCGGAAAACCTGTGCAGAAAGATACAACTGATATCTCAAGTACATGATGTAAAAGTGGTATGGACGCAGCCATCCGAAACAGAGTATGCTATAATCCGGATCCAGGGTATGGGCGCAGCCATCCAACTAAGATCAAACAAATAGACTCAGGTATGGTCGCAGCCATCCAATCAGTGATTCATGTACATAATGATAATAATCCACAATCGCAGCCTGGATTACAACAGACACAATCCAGGGTCTTGCGCTCCATCTCGACCCAACAGAGTACAAGTTCAGGCATGTGAATATGTGAGCTGAAGTCGAACATGCAAGAACATCGTCGGATTATCGGCCAATGATGAAAGTCGTTAACCGACGCGAGAGAAACCACCGATAATGACAATGGTTCTCAAGGTACTACAGGTACAATCTACGGCGTGCGAATAAATGAGCTGACGTCGAACACCCGCAGAATCACTCGATCGGAGGCCAATGATGTAAACCTCTCGTCGAATGCGACGAACCTGCCATTGAGGCATGCAGGCTCCAAGGTACCAGAAGGAGTCTCTAGACCAACTTCCCGGATAATGAGTTGATGTCGACAGGAAGTGACCTTGATCGAAGGTGGGCCATAATGATTCCCACATCATCGACACGAGACAAAGGAACATGATGTTTTGTTGTGAATCAGGATCGTATGAGAAACAGAGGAAGGTTGATATTTGCAGAGGCCAACTTCTCTTGAACACATGAATGGCACGACAGTGGACTTGGCAGTATTTGACATCAACGGATCAGAGGTCATGGTGACGAGGCAGTGAACAGATGAGAGGTCAAAAGAGATTACCCAAACCCATGGAGGCAAAGTGAAGCAATGAGATGAGATGTCCCCAACCCGACACGAATGCAGACAAGTGCCATGTTCAAGAGCGACATACCGCCGACGACAACGACGATGGTTCCATTTTTCCCCCACCATTTCTGGCGAGTACCCCAATTATTTTTGATAACAAGCTTGAAGGGGATAGCATATGCTTGTGATATAAGTCCGCCCTTCTGGCGAATCCATCCTAGTGCATTTAACGAGTCCTAGGAAGGAGAAACTCGGAGAACGTCATTTCGACGAAATCCAATGTCATCAGGGTTTAACGAGTCTGACAAAGGAAGAACTCGGCGCCTTTTCATGTTTAGAGAGTTTGAAAAGACAACTGAAAAGAAAACTCCACAGGTCCCTTTTCGTAAATAGTTCCCCAGATCCGAAAAGGTAGAAAACAATATCCGGGAAAACCTCCTAGTCGCGATAGGCTAGGGTATTCCTTTTTCGTAATCAATCCATCCCAGCCCGAAAAAGGGGTAAACGTATACTGGGTAGATGTCGATTCGTGTCCACTTTAACGAGATCGAAACGACAAGGGCCTCGGCAATATTTTCATGTTTAGAGAGTTAGAAAAGAGCTGAAAGATGACTCCAAAGTGACTTTTTCGTGTATTTACCGAGTCCGAAAAAGTATAAAATACAACTCGTTTCCATCTTTTAAGTCGCAAAAACCTGCTGCTGCACATACCAAGCAAGCGTAAAATCCATTTTCGACATAACATATGCAAATATTTGATAAAAATAACTTTTAAAACTCATTTAATGTCGAAAAAGTTATAAATATGTCTAATTGGTAAAAATAAAATTACTTTTACTATTTACCTTGGTAGAAAACAGCAGTGGTCCATTTGGAGCAGAAACTTCCGTCGACGATTGCGACCAATCCAGGCAACCATTCAGCTTCTCGTCTGTCACAGGTAAAAGGCGCTCCCTTGCTCTACATTTTCATTCATTTTTTAATGATTTTCCCTTAAGATTCAGTCTTGTATGGCCATTTTTAAAATTTTAGGGCCGGGCCCATTGGCGCGGGTATCGGGCACGGACCCGCGCCAATGAGCTCTTTTTTGTAAAGGGCTCGCGCCACATGG
Source organism: Pinus albicaulis (assembly GCA_034641835.2). Lineage (NCBI taxonomy): Eukaryota > Viridiplantae > Streptophyta > Pinopsida > Pinales > Pinaceae > Pinus > Pinus albicaulis. The sequence continues at coordinate 735,878,341 of CM076571.1, read as the reverse complement.
CGCGACTGTTCGCAAAATAGCCGCGCCAGCGGCCGAACCTTAAATTTCGCCCAAAATTTCGGTATTTAAACCAAATTTCTTGGAATTTGAAGCTCATCAAAGATCTAACCAAGGGTTTTTGACCATGTGAATGCAGATAATCACTCAAAATGGAAATCGAATGGAAGGAACAAGAGCACGGAGACGAGGATGAACAGGCCATGCAAAGCCAAGCTTGCATGAACGCACTTAGAGACTGTGGATTGAAAAAGTTCTTCCTCACGCCATGTTTACGAGCTCAGCCCGAGCTCCTCCAATATCTAATCAGCATCTGGGATGAAAATGAACAGGTGTTCAGGTTACGAGACCAGGTGTTAGAACTGGAGGTCACCGACGTTTATTTCATCACTGGATTGTCCCGCAGAGGTCCAATCCCTGTACTGACCGGAAGCAGACCATCTGGGGAAAAGATGGAAGAAGTAATGGCACGGGTGTGCCGAGGGGCACAAACAGGATCAGGAAGCAAGAAGGTGGATATCTCCACCATCCCTGATCTAGCACTGAGAGTAGTTCTCCACACCATTACGCGGGCTGCTGGATCGCAGGCTCCGCACGAGGCCACGAAGACTCAACTCCTGTTAGCCTCAGAATGTATGGGTCCCCTACTGTTCAACTGGGCAGAAGCAGTAACCATCAACATGAAAAGGAAGCTCACAAAGTGCAAACAGGGGAAACTGAAGCAGTTCGGGTATGGTTCCATCTTGGTATCGTTCATTCTGGAACGCATACCAATCTTCCAGGGCCAAGGGGCCGCAGTGGCGAGTCCGATACCACGAGAGCCGCGAATGGCTCGCTGGACAGCACTGATGCCCAGATCTGGAGGTGGCCAACAGATGTCCTGGAGGCCAGAGTTCTTTAGGTGGCTACGGCGCCAACTGATCGTCGTGGAAGATTGGCCCTATTCGGGAACTGACTTTACCAGGGACCCAGATCTCCCACTACCAGAAGGATACGACTGGGAGGAGGAGCTGGGTAAGACCTCATATTTTGATTTTATGTTTATATGTTTTTTTTGTTAATACACATTCGCCTTGACACAATTATATATGCATGTAGATGTAGGACCTGAGAGACCAGCCGGGATGTCTCCCATCTCCCGGAGGACACAACTCGCCCCTGAGATCCAGGGGGAAGGCACCGGAGGAGAGGAACTGATCCAGAACCTCGAGGGGATTGCCCATGGGATCCCAGACTATGCCCGACTATCAGACGTACCGATGGCATACCAACGCCACACGGTGGGAGTTCCGAACCGGATCCACCGAATCCTGAGGCGCCTAGTGCGTGCAGTGACGTGCTATCATGAGCACCATGCGGATTAGTCCTTAGGATTTATGCCACACCTATTTTTGAGAGACACAGTGTCTCAGGATGTACTAAGACGATTATGTATATTTTTTGAGTTTTACGTGACACACTCTATGTAAACATTTCGATATTTATATATATACATATCTATTTCTGGATGAGTCTTTCTTTACATGTGATGATGATTTATAAATTGCGCAAATGTCTGTCTAATACCAAATTTGCTACTGCATCCGTTAATGTATTCAAATGCCTGGGTATATGATGATATGTAATGTAGTCAAAATTCCTTTCCAGTAATCGAATACGCAAATACAGACGTAAGATGGATGGGTTCCTTACCGAATAGTGTCTGTTCAGCTGTAACACTACAAGTTGTGAATCGAGGTACACGAGCAATTCACAGATACCAAGGTTTACTACCTCGGTTAACAATTCCAACACGGCACTATATTCCGCGATATTGTTTGTGGTACGTCCTAAACACACACCTTGCAGGTCAATCAACTCACCAGCAGGATCGTAGATTACCCAGGCTGCGGAAGACAGATTCCTGGTACTGCGGGAGGCACCATCCGCGAAACCAACAAATGGATGAATAGACATCTGCACAACCAGGAAGACCCAATCAGCAGAAAGATGTTTACAAAGCACACCACACTATGCACACAAATGACAATCACACACCTATGTACACACACCACACCAAGAAATCACTTCAGGCGTAGTAATTTTTAAGGTACAGCCCATTCCTGGGCTGCGCCAGCGGAACTCCTTCGTAATCTATAAGCTCGTAGGCCCCATTTTTCAAAACGCGTTTTACTATATAGGGACCGTGCCACATAGGCTGGAGTTTACCGGCTGCAAGCTTATCATGTGCCTGATCGTACAAGAGAACGAGGTCTCCTTCAATGAAAGAACGAGGAGAAACAATTTGATCAAAATGAGTTTTGACCCTCTTCTTTTGTGCTTCGATGATCAAAGCAGCTAATCGACGGGTTTCATCCAATCGTTCGAGATACAGAAGACGTTCTTCCTCAGGGGAGGTATCCGGTAAGAGCTCCACAGCTAATTTAAGCGAAGGAATTTCACATTCAACCGGCAGAGTAGCTTCCAGACCGTACACCAATTGAAAAGGTGTGAACCCGGTTGCACTCTTAGCAGATGTTCGGTATGCCCAGAGAGCTGAGAACAGTTGGAGATGCCAACTGGATTTATGAATCCCAACCGTTCGCTGAAGCATGGTGACCAAAACCTTGTTCACTGCTTCAACCTGACCATTCGCTTGAGGGTAGTATGGTGTTGAGCTGTCGTGACGCAAGCCCAACGTTGAAGTCAGCTCCGTCATCATGTAATCGCGGAAATGAGTACCGTGATCAGTGACGATGGCTTGAGGAACCCCGAACCGTGCAATAACGTGGTTGAATATAAATGAAGCAGCCGTTTTCCCGTCAGCAGCAAGTGTAGGCATCGCCTCGGCCCACTTAGTAAAGTAGTCGACGGCGACAATAATATACGCATGCCCCCCGGCCGAGTGAGGGTTACACGTCATAAAATCCACGCCCCATTTCGCAAAAGGGCCGACGGTAATAACGAGATGCAATGGCAACGGCGGCGCGCGCATCTTGCGCTGAAAAATCTGGCATGGATGACATTTACGGACTGCAGTGATACAATCCTTGAATATGGAAGGCCAGAAATAACCTGCCCGCAGAATCTTCTGGGCAGTAGCATACCCGGACATGTGTCCGCCACAGGCGCCACTGTGGCATTCATTCAAGACTTTCTCAGCCTCTTCCAAGGTAAGGCATCGTCGGAGCACCGAATCTACTCCAATGCGATATAAGGTATCTCCTACGATACGGTAGGGTTGGGACTGGTGCCGAATCCGATGACGGGCAGTTTTATCCAACTCAGACCGAAATGTCGCGGTCTGAAGATACACTATAATGTCACCATACCAAGGATCACGAGTATCGATAAGAAACAACGTTTCGTCCGGTATATGATCTTCTGAGTGTGAGGGAACAGAGTCCGTAGGGAGAGAACATATCAAATCCGCGAAGACCAGTGATTTAGTTGACTTGGCAGTGGTAAACTCCAAGTCAAACTCCTGGAGGATCACGATCCATTTGGAGTACTTGCCCCCTAGTACTTGTCTAGAAAGAATATATGTCATAGGGTTACAGTCTGAAATCACTGTTATCGTGCGCAAAAGGATGTAATGGCGAAAGCGTTGTACGGCATGTACTGCTGCTAAGGCCAACTTCTCGACATGTGCATAACGTGTTTCCGGGTCGAGAAGGTTCCGAGACAGGTAATAAACAACATGTTCATCACCGTTATCATCATCCTGCACCAAGACCATGGCGATGGTGCTAAATGCGGCGGATAGATACAAAGTAAAGTCGCGGTGGTAGTCTGGAGGACGAAGAAACGGAGCATTGACTAGCAATGTCTTCAGCTTCTCAAAGGATTCTTGAGCAATTTCGTCCCAGTGAAAGGGAACATTCTGCTTTAACAAACGAGTGAATCCTTTGGCCACCTCGGCATAATTCGGGATAAAGCGCCTAAGAAAATTCGCTTTCCCTTGTAGACTCTGCAACTGATGCAGGGAGGAGGGTGATGGGAGATTTATGATAGCCTCAACCTTTAGAGGGTCAAGGCGAATTCCGTCTTTCGAGACTATAAAGCCTAAAAGACGGCCAAAATCGACGCAGAAGACGCACTTAGGAGGGTTGAGCCTGATATTGTAGCGTCTGCAACGAAGGAATATCTGGCGTAGATGCTCAGGATGGTCCTCTCGCTTACCCGAATGGGCTGGCAAGTCGTCCAGATAAGGCTGGACGATATGGCGAATATCATGAAAAGCATAGGACATCGCGCGCTGGAACGTGGCGCCAGCGTTTTTTAAGCCGAACGGGAGTTTTTTGTACGCGAAAGTGCCCCACGGACAGATGAATGTGGTCTTATGTTGATCCTTAGGTGCAATATTGATTTGGTTGTAGCCTGAGAAACCGTCCATTAAGGAATAGATCTCACTCCCGGCACATTCGTCGATGATCTGGTCGATGAACGGAGTGGGATAATTATCCTTAGGACAGGCGCGATTGATATCGCGATAATCCACACAGACTCGAATTGTACCCTGCTTTTTATCAACAAGGACGATATTGGACACCCATTCTGTAAGGGGGATAGGATAAATAAAACCCGCGTTCAGAAGTTTTTCAACTTCTGCCTTGATGGCGGCGGCTTTCCGAGGATTCATGGGACGTAAGCGTTGGCGCATGGGTTTCGCACCTGGGTAGGTTGGAATCTCGTGCACGACAATACTCGGATCAATCCCCGGCATTTCCTCGTAAGACCATGCGAAAACATCTCTGAATTCTTTGAAAATCTCAGTATAGACTTGAATCTCCTCGGGAGAACAAGTCACACCCACATGAATGTTCTCAACAATCCCCGGTTTAACGGAGATGTTGATTGGAACAGTTTGAGTAATGTTACTCAGATTACCCTCCGAAAAGACCTCGTGCATTAAGATCGGTGTTTGAAGAGGAGGGGAAGGAACTTGAGTAGCATAACGCTCCAGACAATCAGTCATTGCCCCCAAGCTGGGCATAAACGAGGAGCGATGATGTCCATCGACCCAAGGCAGCTCCTCCAGAGACATAGTCTCAATGATAGCCTCATCTGAAGGAAAAGTCTCTCTAAGAGGATCAGGCGAATCAGCCTGACCAAGCCAGGGGGATTGTGAGTAGACGTCAAGAGCCATGGTCATCGGAGCATGCTGAGGAGGTGGAGGGTCCGATGCGTCAACAATCTCACAGTAGCTGATCTCTACTGGCGTTAAAGGCATGGATTCTCCAAACTCATATACCTGCTCAGGTGTAGGAATAAGCCAGGGGTCATCAGTCCTGGACAACATGTTGACTTGAGTGGTATTCGGTGGCGGTGCGGGGAATATACCCATGAGGACTGGGTCTTTGAAAAGACCAGGTCCTATGCTGTCTGGGGGATTCGGAATTTGATCCACGTATGGCACGTTGTTCTCAGAGCTAGAGGTGAAAAATGACAACTGATCTACCGTGACAATCTTGCCCTCATGGGGAAACTTAATGAATCGAAAGACGGTAGATGGCACACAGAGCATGGCATGGGTCCAGCTGCGGCCAAGAAGTATATTGTAGTTGAGTTTAGCGTCAACCACTTCCACTTCCACGTTGACAGTTTTTCCCTGTAATGTGATCGCAAGACTCTCGAGAACTCCCAGGGGTTTAGACTCCCGACCATCAAATGCCTCGAGGGCATTGGGAGATGACGACAAGGCTGGAGAGCCAATGGCCTTCCAGCAGGCGGAGGACATAACGCAAGTAGATGCACCCTCATCTACGACGGCTCTATGAACGTTCAGACCGTTAATCCCGACTTGAATGACCAAAGCAATTTGATGTGGAAGCCGGGGAGTAAAATTCTCCAGATCAAAGGTGAGAAGGCTCGAGTCGGCGGGATCGATACCACCGATGGCAGACAGTAAAGCCTTCTGTTGTGAAGGACAACTTTGAAGAACCTCAAGTGCAGACATGGCACATGGCGCCTGTGCCAGATCCTCAACGATACTGTAATGTTGAGCGGCACGAGCATTTGGATTGTAAGAGGATCTCCGAAGAACACCCTTGGGAGGTGGTTTCACAACGGGTTCGAGAGTCGGCTTCTCGATTTCCAACGGACCAGAGACAGGTGGGGGAGGCGGCCCTTCCGCAACTGCCTTCCCGGGTGCCTGCTCCTGACTGTTGTAATCCTTCGATCGTGTAGCGATAGTGATAGGTGCATTAGTCTTCATCATGAAAACTTGAGACCCAAACGGTGCAGATGGTGACGCCTGTTCGACCATCTGGGTCTGCTGAGATGGAAATGGCTCTTTTAAAATAGCCGGAGTCCCTTTAGAGCCTTTAAGAAGTTGACTAACCTCGGACCGTCGTGGACAATCCTTAGTGTAATGGTCACCTTCACAGATGAGGCAAGGGAATTTCGGCTTACGTTGGGAGCCATCCTCAGTTCGAGATTTAGATTCCGGTTTCGAGGCATCATATTTTGATTTGCCTTTGCCCTTCTTCTTCCCCTTGGAGGATTTGTCCGCAGGATTGGCCTGGATGGCATTCACCTCCGCGGTTTTACCAGAATCAAATGAGGTGGGATTAGCAGAGGTATTGTTGGAAGAATTAGCCTTCTACTTCCCATTCGAAGACTTCTTCGAATTGTGAGAGACGGAACCAATGACACCATCCACCGCAGGGGTAGGCGGAGCCTTAGTGGTTCTGGGCCGTGGAGCATCAGTCAAGATGTCATAAAGCGTGCCAGACTGCGAATAGACAAGATCCAGGTACTAGGCACGCGCGATAGCTTGTTTCTCCGTCACACACGCTCCCATCGCGATATCTTGAGCGATTTTATTCACAAAGGAGGTGGTGAACCAGTGAGTCAAAATCTGATCAGCTATGTGAAACTTGACCAATTAACGATGGCGCCGCCACTCATGAATGTGATCTGAGATGTGAGTGGCCTTGTCCTGCTTTAGAGAAGTCAGGAGGTGTGTCTCGGCCTCATACCGGACCGGTAACTGGAAGTGCGTGAGGAAAGCCATAGCTAACGAGTTGAAATCTTGGAAAATGCCACGGGATAGCTCTATGTACCATTTAGTAGTAGCTCATGTTAAAGTACGCTGGAAAAGACGCAGACGGATCGAATCGTCGACCCAAGAGTTAGACGAACACCAGAGGTGATACGTCATCACATGCGCCTGGGGGTCTTCGCCAGCTTTGCCCTCAAACTTGGGAAAATCACCTGGTATCTTGGTGGGAACCGGAGGCCAATATGGATTATGTGAAATCTGAGCATTGGTCAACTTTGAAACGTCCGGCAGTTCCAAGGTAGCCAGGAATGGCAGTGGAGGGTTAACTGCCATGCCAGTCCTAGGATCAGGTCCGGTACCCATGTTCCACGATGGTTGTTAATATCCCTGTCCCCACGGGTTCTGTCCCGCAGGATTCTGACCGTAGGGGGCATAGTTCGTATAACCAGACTGATTTGGATTCTAGTAACCATAGTGTGGGGCTTGATAACCAGGGTTCGGGCCCTGATTAGGTGTCTGCCCTATATAAGCAGCGTTTGGATTTGGCTGCTGAGCGTAGGTAGAACCGGGTGGAGGAGGATAATACTGAGAGCCTCTGGGGTGGTTATAGTTCGGTTGAGACTGACCATGAGGATAATAACCACTCTGAGGATGAGTAGGTTGTTGGTAAGTGGAACCCCGTAGTCGGTACGTAGGGCTTAGCGATTTGGTCGGCGGTGATTAATGAACAGTCAAGAGCAGAGTGAACGAATGAGAGGGTCGTCGAATGAACAAGTTGACCCGAGTGAGGGGTCGCTCCAATGACGTCGTCCCGGTGACCAGCAAGCTGGTTACAGTCGACCGGCTGTGCAGCCCCATGTTGTGCCGGGATGGGCCTGGCCGGGGCTCCCCGGGAGGCGGACACCGGTCAGGCCGATGAGCCGCCGCCCGGTGTGGAGAACAGACTGTGTGCTTGGCTGAAAACCAGCTTGACCTGATGGTTGCATAGGGTGAGTCCTCTACCTTATGCACGTTAGAAACAAAGAGACTTGCGTTGCATCGGGGTAAAGACGGTCATTTGCCCCCCAGACCATAGGCCTGTCCCGGTTGATACCCTAGCTGAGGTTGAGCAGGTTGACCAGCAGGGCTATAATATGGTCCTTGCGGATTGTATAATGGCCCTTGCTGGCCCGCAGGGTAGCCTTGGTTGGGCTGTCCCTGTGGGTCATACAGATAGCCAGGTTGGCCCGCGGGTTGGCCCTGAAAGGGTTGTCCCTGCGGGTTGTAAGCCTGGTTGTATGGTAAACCTTGAGCATATAGATAAGCCTCAGGAGCAGGAAGGCGCAAAACCTCCCCATGCTCGTCAAACTGACCTGGGAACATATACACGGGAGTGCCATCCTGTGCATAGTGTGAAAAGAAGGATCGATAAGGATCTTGGGGAACTTGTCCAGCTCCGGCGTTCGGCTGCTGTAAAAACAACCGATACTCCTCCGGAGAGATATTCTCCGGTATAGCAGTAGCTAGGTAAATGTCCTCCGGAGTTGGCCTGCACTTCGAGAGCAGATGCACAAACAACAGAAGAGGCACCCACACAAACAAGGTCGAACGGAATCGTAAGTGACTCATGCCGAAGGGGACACCCTGTAGTGGCACTGTCTCGATATGAGATGATATCCCCATGGGAGGGCGCAATTAAACATTCAATCTGAGATCTCGTAGATTCATGTGGTAAAGAAGGGATCTGCTCACGATGTGGTGGCCACAACCGCTCCCCCAAACAATCTACGAGGGATGCGCTGGTAGTCATCAGACCCGGGAATTTCCTCACCAGAATCACTCATGGTTGATCCTGCCGTTAAATCACGCAGAAGACGGCGAGGACTAGGAGGAAAAACAGCAGCAATAAACGGTGAACCCGATGTAAGAGAAAGGAAATCAGCTCCTAATCTCAATTCAGACACAGGGTCCGAAAAGGGCCAATTGAACTCAACTGGTCCTCCAAAGGGTTGCTCGGTGAGAACCGGTCCCCCGTCAGGAAACTCGGAAACAACAGGCTGCTGTGGTTCAACAGAAGGCTCAGAAGCTTCTGAAGAATCGTCCGTGTAAGGACTACCAGTAGACGAAACCGATGGTTCCGCCACCGTGGCAAAAGACTAGAAGAAAAGGGCACACACACACACGGGCTGAAAATGAGTTAAGACACACGATCAAACGGTCAACAAGCAATGTCTAAATAGGTGTGAAATCGTGGGCGATTAATTTTACCACATTGGAAAGTAAGAAATTCTACCGTTTCATGTTTCAAGAGTCGAGAAACGATAAAAAGATGACTCTATCTCTTTCAGAGTTGACACAAGCGTGAAAGGACAAACGCTTGACGGTCTTTTCAAGTTTAGGGAGTCAGAAAAGACCAAATGACTGCTCAGGAAAAACTAGGCACAAAGGGTGTACCAAATATCCGTGAACTGCAATATACACCTTGGTTTCAAAAATGAAACAGAAATCGACCAAGGACTTCCGTACGTGCAGGTAGTCTCCCCGAATGCTGTGTTCGGTGTATCACGGGTATAGGGCGGCAGACTCGGCTTCCTGTGGATAAAGGATTGAAAACCTATAGGGGTCTCCCTTTATATACGCGACGGTACGGGGAGCGCAAGTCCGTACTAGCGCTGTCTAAAGCCAACAGGCGAACGACAGATGCTAGGTTTAACGACGCCGGAACACGTCTCTAGCCTAGACCTTCTAAATATGCTTCGTTAAGTTCCAATGCTGCCTTAGGTTAATTGAATAAATTTTACAGTTGATCTTCAATTAAGTTTCAATTTCCAGGCCCTATCGTATGTAGTGTCTCCTAAATGCAAAGCTATATGCCACAGTGCAACATTTCGTTCGATGAAAACTAATTAGAGAAGAGTTGAGAGCTTTTATACAAACGAAATGAACGGAAACCAAACAATGAGCTCTATAATGCACCTAATGCAATTGACAACTTTTCATTCAAAACACTAATCACTAGCGATGTGGAAAAGATTACAATTTGCACTAATCAAAAGCATAGGAGATTTTTTTTTTTTGATTTTCAATGTTTAATGGCTAATATGCACTAATCAAACTTGAAAACAAATGGAGCAACTTGAGAAACGATATTCAAGAGAGAGAAACAAACACATTTCACTCAACAACACAAGCAATCAGATCCCCAAATCGACCAAAGTCTCTCAAAGCAAAGAAAAGACTCAAAAGCTTCCAATGGACCGTGTGATCTAGGTCCAAAGCAAGACCAAACGAGTTTCGAATGAAGAAATGAACAATCACCCAAAAATCGTAATGAAACAATGAACAACTACTTAGAGAATGTGGAGAATCAATCAGGTAGTTGACAGGACAATCCAAACACCAAAACTCCCAAGGAGGGCTCGATACACTAAGCCACTAGATGACCTAGGGCTTAAAACGTGAAATCGGTAGATAGAAGCAAACAACCAAAGGACAGAGGTGAATTCCCAGCCAAACAAGACTCCAACACACTCAGGCAGTCGAAAAATCAAGAAGAAAAACACTGATCAACTTTAGAGAGCTCAAAAATGAGAAAACTCAAAAAACTTACAGGGGTGGCGTGACTGTAAGAGTGAAACTGGCGCCAGAAGGCGATTGGCGTGGGTTGTACAAAGGCAACATGCGCCAAGTGGCGCGACTGTTGGGTTAAAAACCACGCCAGTCGAGTTTCTCAGCAAAAAATTAAAAATAAGCTACTTCAGAAACAGACCAATGCAAGCTAAGAAATCCAAGAAGAAAAAACACACAAAAAATCCAACCCAGAAGGTTCATCAAGCAAGGAAAAGCAAGATACAAACGACAAGGCAAGACAAAGACTCCAAGTCGTTCAGTCCGTAAACCAAACCGGAGATTGACTGAAGTAGCGTTGATCTACTCCGCTAATGCAAGGCAGAAGCGTTTCGAAGGCTATCTGGCTGTACTTCAGACTCCGTCTATAGTTTACAAATCAAACAACAAGCCGGGTCCCCAGCGGAGTCGCCAATTTGTTGAGGAGGTAAATCCCCTCTGCGGACAGAGGCGATCCCTACTAGCCCAGCAGGGGTCTAGCAACAAACAAACAATGTCATGACGCAGGTTCCTAATTACGAATGAAAAGGCTGGAGATAGAAGCCTACCTGGATTCCAACGCTAGGATCCGAAGAAGAAGCGTCCTCGTTCCTCAAGCTTGGCAGATCACAATCCCTCCACGATCTCCGCGGATGAACACCTGCACATGGAAGAAACGAACAGATACAAGCATAGAAACCAGCATACGTAACTAAACATCAGTCAGAAAGGACATTACTCGCATTAACATGATGGAAAACGGAGTGGAACCATAATCATAATCATCTATTAAATAACCAACGAAGAAAGATTACAACCAAGTTCTGACGTCGCGGTCTCCTTCGGACGGGTTTCCAGTCGTCCACGTCTCGCAAAGCTTGCCAAGGAAAGGGAAAACCTCTCCAGAGTCTCGTGACAATGGTCTCCTTACTTGAGTCAGCCTTAAGGGAAAGAGAGGGTGCTTTACAACACAAAGGCTCTTGGGAATATGGAGATTCAGAGCTTAGGCACTTCTAGACTAGCTTGCCATTGATCTGAGCAAGCTTTTATAGATGGGGAAGGAGGAGTTGGGATCCCTATTATTGTGGGATTGGCCCTATCAACAAGGAAGGTTCCATGGGAGGTGGCAAAACCACTTCCCTCCATAGAACTCCCGCAGCCAACCTCCCAACTCAAGATAGGTGATGGTTTATGAATTTGTTAGAACTCAACTTCCGCCATCCTTATTTAAAAAACAACTCCCAAATTGGGTGGCGCGACTACGGCTCTATGACAGAGCGCCAAGTGGCGCGACCCCTTTGCAGTAATTTCTCCATTGGCGCGAACTACTACAATTAAGAGTTTGTAGGAATTTTAATACAAATTATGTATTTCCTGGATTCTCCTGATCTAACAATTATATGTCACTGTTAAATATATAATCGCTTCTACAAAAAAAAATTCGGAAATTTAAAACATGATCGCCAATTGCAAACACATGAAGAAAGATCAATCACACATAACACACATGTTTTTACCAGGAAAGCATAAAGCTAAAAACCCCACTATCATATATTATTTATATATCATGGATCACGAAACAATCTCATACAAAAATATAATCCAAGAGCTCTCAATACAGTATACAATCATCTCACATTGTCATACAAAAATTGGTAAATACATGCACCAAATTACTGCCTCCTGACAGCCTGCCTCCACTACACAATCTCTGCTGATCACAATCCATGAATGAATAAGGTCCCGCTTGTCTTAACTACGCAATCCTTATTGGCATCTCCAATGTGTTTGTGGTTGCATGAGTGCACCCACTAATGTCACAACTGATAGTCAAACTGTCCCTTTCACCTGTCTCTCAACTGGATCTCCACTGGATCTGACATGCATGTAGTTAACAGTAGTAAATCTTCAGTTGCATGTGAGATCACTACTTGTGAATTAATTAAATAATTAATTCATTGATCTCTCACTAGTGTATGTTTAGTTACAACTAGCACAACTGAGTTAAACTACTTTACAACTCACATAACTACACATCCAACTTTGTTACAAATTCAAATCACTCAGTTACAACTAAGTCCACTTTCATGTCCCACCAACCAACCTTTGAACTCGAATTTACTATAGCTAAATGGTTTGCCACTTCAATTAACTAATTCTAAGTGCTCCATGAGAATAGATTAATATTTATTGTCCAACTATTATTAAGGGATAATAATAACCGACATGCATCTATAAATAGACATGCGATCTATAAATAGAACTCACACATACATCTAAAAATAGAACATTATCTATAGATAGAATTTTCTCACCGTCTATAAATAGACATCATCTATAAACATAATTTTTTCATCCATTCTAAAAATATACTTCCACCTAAAAATAGCCTGAGGCTACATCCTAGTGTAGGTGCTTAATTTTCACTAAGATCATCATCTTGTTGAATCTCAACACTCCCTCTCAACAAGAAAGGGATTATCCTTCACCCCGATCCTATCTCTATGGTATTTGAATTTTCTCTCGGTGAGTGCCTTCATCAGAATATCTACATCCTGATCTTCCGTAGGAATGTATTGAAGCAACATGATCTTCCGATGCACACAATCTTTGATATGATGATACCGGATATCTATATGCTTAGATCTATCATGAAACACATGATTGCAACTCTGATTATCACAATGAATCACTGTTGGATCTAAATGAGAACCAAACAAACCAACCAAGATCTTTCTCATCCAGATAGCCTCACATGCAGCTTGACTTGATTCCATGTATTCCACTTCCATTGAACTGAGTGCCACGGATCTCTGTTTCCTGTAGTACGAAGAAATAGTTGTAGATATGATACTAAAGATCCCCCCCTGATGTGCTCTTTCTTTTCGTTAGGCTGCCCGCCCAATCTACATCCATAAAGCCATGCAACTTCACCTCATTCATCTATCTGTACCACAAGCCATACTCAGATGTGCCCCTCAGGTATCTCAAGACATGCTTGCCCTCCTTCTAAAAGATCTTGGTAGGCTTAACCATCTCTTAACTAAGCTATTTCACCACATAGCATATGTCCAGTCTTGTATTCACTAAATACATTAGTGAACCCACTAACTGTCGATAGATAGTAGCATCCACTACCTCTCCAGATGTAGCATCCTCTTTCCTCCAGTTTCCTGGAAGAGGAGTATCCATGAGTTTGCAGCCCTCCATGTGAAACTTACCCAGTATCTCCCTTGCATACTTGCCTTGAGACACAAAAATTTCACTATATCGCTACCATATTTCCAATCCAACGAAATAATGAAGGAGGCCCATATCCTTCCTCTCAAACTCCTTTGCAAGGTTCTACTTGCATGAGTGTATCAGCTACTCATCACCTGTGAGTATTAAATAATCAACATAAATAAAAATGATTAAAATCTTACCATCCACCACAATTTGGTATAGGATTTCATCTGCCTCACTCTTGGTGAAGCCAAGTCTGGTGAAATAGCTACCTATTCGAGTGTACCAAGCATGAGATGCTTGCTTCAACCCATACTATGCTCTTTTGAGTCTGCACACATGTGACTCTCTATTAAATATATCCAATCCTTCAGGCTGCTCAATGTACACTTCTTCCTTAATGATCCCATTGAGAAACACAGTCTTCACATCCATCTGGTGAATGTGCCAACCCATCTATGCTGAGAGAGAAAGGATGGTCCTTACGGAAGAATACCGTGTGATAGGTGAAAAGGTTTCTTCATAATCAATCCCCTTGATCTGAGAGAAGCCTCGGGCCACAAATATGGCCTTGTATTTGACAACACTCCCACTATCAGCTTGCTTTACCTTGTAGATCCATCTTGAACCTATCACTGACTTATCAACTGACCTTGGAACAATTTCCCAAGCATTGTTTCTGAAAATGGAGTCATACTCCTCCACCATTGCATCTACCCATGTGGGCTCCTGCATTTCTTCCTGAAAGGAAGATGGCTCAGTCACAATAAATTTTTTCATGACAGCCATGTATCCAGTAAATCGTTCAGGAGACTATCTTTATCTGCGCTGTGAAGTAGGGGATCCTACATTCTGTGCAACATCGAGTCTCAACCTATCAGCGTCTGTGGTACACCTTCTACTAGTTCTGATGTTTGGCTCCGCATGAGTGGACTCCTCCACTCAATGAACCTCCTCTTGTGGCTGATCCACATCTAGATACTCATCTTTGGGAACCAACAGTTCCTCCTCCGCATGCAATTCTAGCTCCCTCTCAAGAAAAAACCACATGGCTTTCCCCTCATCGAATTTTATATCCCGTCACATAAAAATCATCTTATTGTTAGGAAAATACATAGGATAATTATGGGGTGTTTTTTTGTACCCCACAAATATCCCAACTTTAGCAGTCAGCTCCAGCTCTTCCTGGCGTCCTTTGTCACATGCATATAAATAGATGAGACAAAAATCTTAAAGTGAGAAACATCTAGTTTCTTAGCAATGCAAGCTTCTTCAGGTGTACTCATGCCAAGTACTCTATGAGGAAAACGGTTTTGAACATAAACCATAGTGTTACATGCTTCTGCCCACAAATGCATTGGTAGGCTCGGATCATGCAACATTGCTTGTGCTGAACCCACGGTCGTTCTATTCTTCCTCTCTGCGACCCGATTTTGTTGTGGGTTATGAGGCGTTATGAGTTCTATTCCAATTCCTTCTTTGCTATAGAAGTCTTTGAATTCATTAGAGACGTAGTCTCCACCATTATTACTCCTCGGAGCCTTCACTTGCTTCCCTGACTCTTTCTCCACCAATGCCTTAAACTCACGGAACTTTGAGAATGTTTGATCCTTCTTTTGCATGAATAAGATCCAACATTTACGAGAAAATTCATCAACAAAAATAACCTAATACCTATGTTTTGTTGTTGAAGCAACCGTGAATGGTCCACACACATTTGTGTGAACTCTCTCCAGGATCACCAAAGCATGGTTCTCCTTTTCATGAAAGGTGGACTTTACATACTTCCCCATGGTGCAACCCTTGCACTGATCTAACTGAGCAAGTGTTCCCATTGGAAGTCTAGTAGATATTTGTTGCATGACTTTCAAGGCTCCATGATGAAGATGGCCCAATCGCTTGTGCCATAATTCACCCTTATCCTGGCTTGCCACTTTTTTTTCCTTGCCCATCATGGCAACATAGCCATCTACCTCCATCTTGTAGATATTATTAACTCGAATCCCTATCCTCTTGGCTTAACCCATTTTTTTATGTCATAGGATAGTTTTTCCATCGCTGAAAACAATGCCATAGCCTTTGTCCTCCAACATTGCGGCTGAGACCAAGTTTTTCTTCAGGCCTGAACATGCATAACATATTTCAATTGAAATGGTTTACCTGAATCCCTCTCAAAGGTAATGGTACCAATTTCGATCGCACTGTATTGTTCATCATCACCCATGTCTTTATGCATTTGGAGATCTTTCTCCTCCAAATCACTAAAAAACTTCTTATCTCCATTCATGTGGAAGGAAGAACCACTATCAAGATACCACACCGATCCCAATGCACTTGACACCATGCATGTGATCAAAGAGAAATCAAGTTCAAATTGCGAGGCAAGGGCCTCACCCACTACAACTCCAGTAGCCTTCTTATTCTTCTTCTTCTATGGGTAGTTAGTGGAGAGATGCCCATGTTTGTGACAATGAAAAAAATTCACCTTGGACAAAGCCAACTTCTTGCCTTTGTGCTCGGATTTGGAATGGAATTTCTTCCCCTTCCTTTTCCTTTTTCCTTGGCATCCAAAGCACAATCCTCTTCATCATCATGCTTTGATTAAGAGCCATATCTTTTGTTCTGCTTGAACTCCTCCTGCACTAGATCCAACCACATTCATTCCCAATCCAATAGTTTTTCCCATCCATTGACAGAGTATTCATAACTGTGCCAACTCTTAGGAAGTCCCAAGAGAGCCAAGCTCACCAAATCATCATAATAAATCATGATTTCCACACTCCCCAATTCATCTCGACATTGAAAAAGCTTTGTGAGATACTTTGGAATGTTTTCTCCCTTTTCCATCTTAATATTTCTGAGTTTATCCTTCAACGCCAATTTCCTATGGTCGTTACTACTTTGGAAAATATCCTTCAAAGCCTTTCACATAGCATATGGAGTGGCTTTCCCATGAAGGCTTGAGACAATGTGGTCTCATACACCTTCCAAAAAAATCCTTCTCACCTTCGCTACTTTCTTTTACCATGCATCAACTAATGGAGCATCCATCGAGGTGGGCTTAGGAACATCACTGTTGATGAATTCCTTCAAGCCATTATCTTCAAGCACTGCCTCCATCCTGTCCTTCTAGGCAATGTATTTTGAGATGCCCTCGAGTGCATATTCTAGTCACAAGCCATTGAAAGCCATTTCTATGTTTACTCAACTGTCACACCAAGAAATTCTTGTAGCAAATTCGAATTGTTTCCACCAACAAAATCAACTCCTACTTCAAAAATGCAATCTTCTGTGCTCCGATACCATGTAGAAATTTTAATATAAATTATGTATTGCTTGGATTCTGTTGATCTTATAGTTATATGCCACTGTTAAATACATAATCATTTCTACAAAAATCTTTGTGGAAATTTAAAATACAATCACCAATTGCAAACACATGAAGTGCACATGAAGAAATATTTTTCAATCACACATAACACATATTTTTTTACTAGGAAAGCATAAAGCTAAAAACCCCACTATAATATATTATGTATATATCATGGATCATGAAAAAATCTCATACAAAACTATAATCCAAGATCTCTAAGTACAATATACAATCATCTCAGATTGTCATACAAAAATTGGCAAATACATGCGCCAATTTACTGCCTCCTGACAACCTGCCTCCACTGCGCAATCCCTGTTGATCACAATCCTTGAATGAATGATTTTATTCTTTCTTTGACTATGCAATCCTCATTGGAATCTCCAATGTGTGTGTGGTTTCATGAGTGCACCCACTAATGTCACAATTGATAGTCAAACTGTCCCTTCCACCTATCTCTCAACTGTATCTCCACTAGATCTGACATGCATGTAGCTAACAGTAGTAAATATTTAGTTGCATGTGAGATCACTACTTATGAATTAATTAAATAATTAATTCACTGATCTCTCACTAGTGTATGTTCAGTTACAACTAGCACAACTGAGTTTAACTCACTTAATTGAGTTAAACTACTTTACAACTCACATAACTACACATCCAACTCTGTTACAACTTCGAATCACTCAGTTACAACTAAGTCCACTTGCATGTTCCACCAACCAACCTTTGAACTCGAATTTCCTATAGCTAATCAGTTTGCCACTTCAGTTAACTATTTCCAAGTGCTCCATGAGAATATATTAATATTTATTGTCCAACTATTATTAAGGGATAATAATAGGCGACATGCATCTATAAATAGACATGTGATCTATAAATAGAACTCGTACATTCATTTTTATATGTTAAGGAGAATCCTTCAGGTTGTTCCATGTATACTTCTTCCTTTAAATCTCCATTCTGGAAGGCAGACTTCACATCCATTTGATATACCCTGAAATCATGATAGCATGCAAAGGCCAAAAACATTCTGATTGCTTCCATTCTTGCTACAGGGGCAAAGGTTTCATCATAATCAAGTCCTTCGATTTGAGAATATCTCTTACATACAAGTCCAGCTTTATTTCTAATTACTTGCCCTTGTTCATTCATCTTATTCTTGAATATCCATTTTGTGCTAATGACATTTTTCCCAGTGGGTCTTGGCATTAACTCCCAAGTATTTTTTCTTCTCAATTTGGTCTAGTTCTTCATTCATATAATTTACCCAGTTTTTGTCTTTGTTGGCTTCTTTGATCTTCTTTGGTTCTATTTGCGACAGCATGGCTAGGTATACTTCCTATGTCTGTTCAGCTAGTTGTCTTCTAGGTTGGACTCCTGCACTTTTTTCCACAATGATTTGACCTTCTAGATGGTTTTTCTAAGTATTTCTTGAGGGACCTTTTGAGTTTAATTCAGTATCTTTTGCTGTCTTACTATGTTCATCATTATCTTGGTTCTCATCTCCATGATCATCTGGAGGATTAGTGCAGCTTGTGCTTCTTGTTATGTTTGGTAGATCTTCGTCAAATCTCACATCAATGCTTTCCAAAATGTTGTGTAGTCTTTTGTTGTAGCACCTGTATCCCTTACTCTTGGATGCATATCCCAAAAATATTCCTTCATTGGCTCTTGCATCATACTTCCCCAATTTTTCACCATTATTTTTTATGAAACACTTGCTGCCAAAGACTCTAAAGTGTTTGATTGATGTTGGTTTCCCATGTCATAATTCGTATGGAGTATTGTCACAATTTGGTTTTACATGATCTTTGTTGAGAATTTGAACAGCTGTGTGTACTACTTCTGCCCAATAGGTTTGGGGAGTGTTACTTTCTTGCATCATGGCTCTAGAAATCTATTTTACTGACCTATTTTGCTTCTCTACCACTCCATTCTATTGAGGTGTACCTACAATTGTAAACTCTTGTTTTATCCCATATTCATTGCACAGGTCTGCAAAATCATAGTCTGTGAATTCACCTCCTCTTTCTGATCTGATGCATTTTAGCTGGCATCATGTTTGATTTTCTACTAGTGCCTTGAAGATCTTGAATTTCTCAAATGCTTCGGATTTATATTTGAGAAATTCCACCCATGTCAATCTGGTAAAATCATCTATTATCAGCATAAAATAATATTCTCCACCTGGTGCATTAGTTCCTGAAGGTCCACACAAGTCCATGTGTACAAGCTAATGTGGCTTACTTGTAGATATTTGATCTTTGGCCTTGAATGATGTGCAGGTTTGTTTGCCCAGTTGACAAGATTTACATATGGTATTTAGAGGCTTCTTTATTGCAGTCATATCTCTGACAACATTCTTCTTGCTCAGACTGATGATGTGGTCAAAGTTTAGATGTCCCAATCTTCTATGCCATAGCCATGATTTGTCAAGTTTTCTTATGTGGCATGCTTCATTCTCTTCTTCTACTATATAGATATTACTTTCTATTCGAACACCTTTGATTAAGGTCTTTCCTATGGTGATAGACCTTACTTCACAATCTTGGGCTCTGAAAATGACCTCACAGCCCTTATCACACATTTGACTAATGCTTAGCAGATTGGCTTTCAGCCCATCCACAAATAGTACATCTTGAGCCTCTCCTCTTCCATTATTCAGACTAACTGAGGCTTTTCCTTTAATTTTCCCAGCTTTATCATTGCCAAATGTTATATTTCCATATTTCTTTTCATCAAAGGCTATAAAATCGCTCCTGTCTCCAGTCATATGCTTTAAGCATCCACTGTCCATATACCATTGGCTTTTCTGATCTTGAGCTATTAGAACCATATCACACACATTCAAGTTCCTTTTCCATTGCATGTGACTATTTGTTTGGTAACTTTCTTGAGAAGATGGACCACAGTCTTTGAGAGGACATTTGTCAGACTTGTGCCCAATTTTATGGCAGCCAAAGCATTTGATTATATTTCTGAATGGATTATGTATACAGGTGAATTCTCCATTGTTCATAATTCTCCTTGAGTTTTCATACACTAGTCTTTGTCCATACATTCTGAACTCCATGGCTTTATGACTGAACCCCTTACAATAAAAACAATACCCATGGAAGTAGTATCTATCTCTAGCAGAGAGAGTTGTTTGAGGTAATATTTTCATTTGTCACATCTTTTGCTGGTTGGAATGGATTTTCTTTATCTTACAGTATGTTGCGATATGTCCAAGTCTATGGTAGGAGAAGCAAGTGAAACTTCTCACAATAAGAAGAAACCTCCTATGACATCTTCCGAATTTGTTCAATTCATCCTTAGGAGCATATGAGTCTTTTGCAATTGATTGTAACTTCATTTCTTTCGTTGTCACTTGAGGTTTTTTATTGTTTATGTTTGATTCGTTATATATCACGGACTTGCCGGTTTCTAATTCTATGGATTCCCTCTTTGTTGCTTCACTACCCTTTACAATTTTTACATAAATGATACTCTTGTTATTTTCTACCTTGGATTTTTTGGTTTCTCCTTCATAACCTATCCTAGCCTTTATGATAGGAGATATTTGAGCATTTAGTATTTTATCCAATTGCTCAGAGCTTGTCATTCATGGAGTGTTCATAGATAATTCCCTTTGGGCGTTTTCTAATTTCTTTCTTAGGCATACTACTTATTCTTCCAATTTCTCTTGCTATTGAATTTTATTTTTAATTTTCTTTAGTAGAATTTCTTCCACCTTCTTAGCTTCTTCAAGTTCTACTTTCAACTCAATGAGGTTTTCCAAATTTGGTTCTTATTTTACATATTTCAAGAGAATGTCTTTCTATTTTCTGCACTTGAGTTTAAGTCTTTCTATTTCCTCTAGGGCACTAATTAGCTCCCCCTCAAGATCTACCTCACCTTCATCTTCAAATTCTAGGAGATCTTCCTCAGGCACATCCTTGGCCATCAAAATGAATTATGTGTTGGAAATTCAGTTCAAATCTCCCATGTGTTTCACGACATGGACTAACCACCTCTCGTGGATCCTAACTCTGGTGATTGTAGCGGAGACTTATGCCTACGGGTTTTGGTCTAACAACAATCGTGAATCCAACATTTTGGTGTTTCCTCTTCATTGGGGGAGTCATCTAAGCTCTCAAATGCACTACTATCTTGTTGAACATAGAAATATCTTCGATTAAATCTATTCCCTTTCGGCCTATTGCTAAAATTGGTTTTCTCTTTCCCTCTTGACTGATTCTCCATTTTATTCTGAGGACATTTAGATGCCTAATGCCCCACTCTTCCACAATTAAAGCATTTAAATGGAGTTTTACCTTTATACTTGCCTGTGCCTCTATCTAATCTTCGAACAAATTTGGGCTCTTCTTCATTAGAGCAGGAGCAAGTATCTTCCTTTTCTCCTTTGCACTTATATTCCTTAAAGGCTGCCTCCCTCACATTTGACTTCCCTTTTGGAAGTCTCATCTCATAGGTCGTCAAGTTTCCAAGAAATTGGTTCATGGTCAATGTTTCCCAGTTAGTTGTTTCTTCTATAGAAGAAACCTTAGAGTTAAACCTAGATGGTAAACATCTCATTATATTTTTTACAATTACACATTCTTTAATGGTTTCTCCTAGAGCTTTCATGTTGTTCACAACTTATGCAACCTTTAAGAAGAAGTTGGCTACATCTTCTTCTTCATTCATTTTTACATTTTCAAACTGAGCTCTATAGGCTTGTAGTTTGGCCACCTTCACCTTTTTATCTCCCTCATGGATACTTTCCAATGTATCCCAGATTTCTTTGGCAGTCATAATGTGCATTACCTTTGTAAATTAAAATCATTACTGCATCAAAGTGCATTCAGTTTTTGTGTTGATATTTTAGAATTCTGTTTGGCACTTTTTTTTTGTGTTAGTATCCTCTTTGGAGCAGCCTAAAATTCTATTCTTAGAGACATTATGTATGTCCCCATTCTTATTTTCCAGAAAACATAGTTTGTGCTAATGGGGCTTTATTTGTTGAGCATCCTTCTAGGCTAGCCATCTTGGGGACCTAGGATCTCCTTCCAGTTGTTAAACTGATAGAAAGGCCAGCTCAGATACCTAATGTTGAACCCTTAGTTAAGCTGAGAGGGGTGGGGGGGATTGGGGTTGAGTCAGTTTGGCCATTCATGGTCTTTAAAATTTCTTTTACACTTATTTACACCTTTATTTCATGATCAAGTAATGTATAATGGAATAGAAATGTTAATAAGTGAAAGTAGTATTAAGTAGGTCAATGTCGATTATCAACACATAATCATCATTCACATAGACAGATATAAGTGGAAACCCATAAGGGAAAACCGCATATTATTATTGTTGTGTTACAAAGGCAAGCTCCATCCTCTCACCAGCGATTTTTGTAGGCTCCAACCTATAAGAGGCTACTACCTCAATTATCCAAGCTACAACTTGAGGAAACTCCAACTCCCATCTAATTTATGCAACTACAACCCATGGGAGGCTCCTACTTCACGCCCGGTACCTTGGACATCTATGAAGAGCTACAACTTTCGATGTCAGAGCTTCTTCCTCACACTACATTGAAAACATTTGCTGATTTACTTGGATATCATCCATGTTCTGCTTCTTATTCACTATTGTCCTCCAACCTTCATATCTTCCTTATATTATCTCAGGATCTACACAGCTTATATATCTTCTCTGTCTTCTTCTTATTCTTCCACACTCTTTTTTTCTCTTTGCGCATATTACAATAACATCATTTACAGATATCACCTCATAGTTGTTTTCATTCCATATGGGAATATGAAATGAAAAGGTATGACTCTTTGCCTTCCACCTTCTCATTTTCTCTCTCAGCACATTCAGGATGTTACAATACTATGTACTCATTTCAGTATTACATTGGAGTTTTGCTTTGCCTACTGAGAACTTTCCTTTGCATCACAAACAATATGAAAATAAATAATACAGTTACAGTTACAATCCATTATTTACTCAGCCCTTTCAGTTTCTTAGTTTTCTTGAGCATCCGTCCTCTTTTGTTGCTTTTCCTTTTGTCTTTTCTGTTTATGCTGTTATATTCCAACTTTGCTACAGAACTGCCCTTTTCTTTTTTTTTCCGAGTCTTTTTCTTCTTCGTTCACCCTTTTCGTTTTCCCTACTACCACAACACTATTTTACACGAGCTCCCTATCCTTTGTTATGCATTCATGTCTTTCCTTTGTGACCTGTGGGATATGGCCCACATAAAACTCCCTTTTAACTCAGTGGAGTATTACACTTCTGAGTTTTATCAACATACATACATTTAACAATAAAAAAACACATATATACACATAACAGGGCTTATAGGGTCCCACAGTACCTTGAACCAATCACAATACATCACAAATACTTGCTCACAGGTTTCCCACTCTATTAATAGTGATAAACCATAAACCGTGCAATTTGCAATATGCATTAGTGCGCGGTGTTGCCACGTGGACTCCCTTCATCGCATCACGTCGCTTGAACCTTACCACATCGCAACCAAAATAAAATTCCTTGCGATATCTTGAAGTTACACCCTATTTATTACGGGATGCGATGTTGCGTGAGGTCGACATGTGTCCCTCTATTTTTCATCACAAAAACTTTAACTTAACTTGCGGTCACCTTCCTGCTATCCCTTAAGCGCTGCGATGTGCGGTATGCGGGAGAGGTCCACGTCATCATGCCACGTCACCCTGCCATGTCACTGCCATGTCACCTTGCCACGTTATCATAAATTCCTGTGATCTATGGGGTCATGGGCCACGTCATCTATCATACTTCACAGTTTACAATTTATAACCGTTTAACTTAGTGGTTATCTATTTCGTGTGATTTGTGATATCACGTTGTGCCACCACATGTCCCTTCTCCACTTCGCATTACAACTTTTTTAACTTACCATGCGACACCTTAACACTTAACTCTTAAATTTTGCGATTTGAGATATCGCTCCTGACGCGATTCGATCTCCGTCGTCCAACTCTCTCCTTTATATTTTCGATCTAATCCTGACCGTCCGTTCGCCTCCCTTGGAATTCTTCAAATAATTCTCTTCCTTAGTCGACTTTTTGTTTATTTACACTATCCTGCTCTATAACTTTTGTTTCTCCACATTGTTCCTCCTACACTTGTTCCTGAGCTTGTCGTTGTTACTAAATGTCTTACCAAGTTAACACATTCGACATCTACCCTTTTCATAATGATTAAAGCCCTATCTGTCTCTCATCTCTCACCTCTTTCTCTTGGCTTAATCATCTGTGCGATGAAGCAATTCTCTTTCCTCTCTACTTCATCCACTACCTCTACTATATCTACTTCTTTTTTGTATCTCTGCTGCCTTTGGTGCCTATCGTTTCCTTCTGCTACCTTAACTTCCTTAACGCCCTTTGTTATTTTTCTACTTCTTTGTTGTATCTCTGTTGCCTTTGGTGCCTTTCATTTCCTTTTGTTACCTTAACTTCCTTAACTATCGTTGTTCTTTTGCGACTTCTTTGCATTAAATAATCATGCTAAAGCTTCTCCATGCTACTCCTTTGCCTCTTTGTTTCTTCTCTCTACTTTAGGTTATACTTCTATTGCTGCTCCTTTGCCTTATAACCGCTTCTTTTCCATTCTTTTGCCATCAATGATGATTCTGGTGTTGCTCCTTTCTATACCTTTGCCATCAATGACAATATTTCCAACACAAAACAACATAAATCCTTTTATGTTACACCATTTTTATAATCATAACTTCAATTACCATTTATGTTACTTCATAACCTGAAAAAATATATACATCAATTAGAAGTAAACAAAAAATGACACTTTGTAAATAAAAACTATAAATATGGAATGGAAGACTTTGGTTGCAATGATGAATTGACATGAGCTATAAATTGGTTTATATATACATGTTTGTGGGGGATTCGACATATACATGTGTGTGGGTGAGTCCATAGCAAGAGCACAAAAAACCCACAATAACGACCATCTACAAAACAACATAAATCCTTTTATGTTAATATCATTTTTATAATCATAATTAAATTGTACACAGACTTTGATTACCATGCAAAAATATGTACATCAATTTGAAATAAATAAAAAATGATACTTGACACTTTGTAAAGGACAAATATAAATATGGAAGGGAAGACTTTGATGTAATGATGAATTGACATGAATTATACTACCTTCATATTTCTCCATAGAATTCATGCTCAGATGTGCATATATATGAATTATATTACTTTTATATTTATCCATGGAATATATATATATATATATATATATATATATATACATGAGAAATATATATGTGTGTGTGTGTGTGTGTGTGTGTGTTCAAATTCACGTATAGATGAATTATATTGTTTTCATTTATACTCATATATATATATATATATATATATATATATATATATAGAGAGAGAGAGAGAGAGAGAGAGAGAGAGAGAGATATCTATATCTATATCTTTTTTCTTTATCTATGAGTGTCGATTAAAGCTTGTGGGTTCATGATTGACATGAAAGAAATAATATTTTAGCGACATTAACAAAATAACGATTTTTCGTAGGATTGTGTTCAAAACTTAAGAAGCCTTTAACTATCAAGTTAATAATATAATCTCATATATGTATTAAATTTTATCAATTTTCTTATAAGATTACAAAATGCCGTGAAAATGTAGTTTATGTATTACTTTAGTTTTATTTTAATCACTTTTAATTTTTAGTTTAGTTTGTTACGTCAATTTTTATAATAATTAAGTTTAGTTTAACTTCATAGCTTTAGCTTTATTCTTAATTAATATATTTTTATATTATTACTTTTTAGTTTGTATTTTAGTTTGAATTATTGATTTTTTTACTTTATTCTTGAGTTTGATTGTATTATTAATTTCATTCAGTTTTAGTGGTTATGATTATAATTTATTAAAATATAGTTTTAGTTTTAGTTTTTATTTTGATTACAAAATTCCAAGCATGATCCCCATTGTTGAAAATGGAACCAAGAAATATTCTAATTTAATTTTCCTTTGAATTGAATTAGAATAATTTGTAATTCCACATCACATGACAACTTGTATGAGTTAACTAAGTTAGTTTGACTTAGTTGGTTCAGCTAAGTCAATTTGAGGGTCTAACTTGAGTCATGTAGAGTGTTTCCTATAAAATAGGAGCCCCTGTTGAGTTTATTTTAAATTGTAATTAATTAACTCATATTATTTGAGTTAAAGTATGTTTAACTAGTTCCAAATGTTGGAGGAACTAGTGAGAAATCAAAGTGTGGAACTTAAACTTGAACCACATGTAGTGATCAATCAGATAACTAATAAATCAGCCATAAATAACTCATGGATGTCAAATCAGAGAAAGACCTGGTTGAGATTGAAGTTCAAGGGCAGTGTACTATCAGTTGTATAATCATCCAAATTGTACACGTGGTGCATGAAGTTAGAGGAGGGCCTTAGATGAATTGTGTGTTTGTGGATGGTAATTTCCCTAATTAGTTGGGGTTAATTACCCAAGTAAACAATGCAATGAAATAGGGATACAAGAAGGTAGAAAATTGGTCAAGTATTGGCCTAGGCTTGTCTAGAAAGTAGTGAGATAGATAAAGATAGTGCATATATTTCTCTCATTAGATAAAATGATTGTAATCTTATCATTTTTTCTAACTAATGCAATATACAGATAGCGAAGTTTTTAGCTGAGGCTTTCCCCAAGAAATAATTGTGTAATTTGTGATTGAAATTCTTTCTCTTTTATTCTTTGTGATTTCGTGATCGTTTATTGGTTTCTACAATCGGTAGAGTAGATTCAAGTCTATAGTTTTAGCATATTACAATTAGAAGTTTGAATCTATGTGGATTTTATACATGGTATCAGAATTGAAATCACTATAGAAAAGAAGAATACAAATTTGTACTTGCAAGAGGAACAAGTTTTGCAGATTTCTTCTCCAGAACTGGCAGCAAGGATCAGGATGGCATTATATGGTTTAAGGCTCGAGTATTCCCTTGAGGATATCTTGAATTATATTTCCTAGAGATACTGGATGGAAGTAGTCTCTGAGGAAAATGGATTGAAGGAGTTCATTGATAAGGACATCCTGAAACCAACTCCAGTTGATTAACAAGATCTAGCAGAGTGGAATAAATACATAGCAAAGTCCAGAAAGATTCTACTGGAAGGATTTCTAGTTCATATTGTCTCGAAAATCCATGGAAAGGAAACTCCATATGAAATATGGAAGGCCTTAACATACTTGTTTTAGAACAATAGTGATCTCAAGAAGATTCCATTGAAGGATAATCTCAGGAAAATCAAGATGCAGAAGCGTGACACAATACCAAAGTACTTGACCAAGTTCACCCAATGTCGGCATGATCTTGGAAGTGTGGTGTTACAGTTTTCAAATATGATATGGTGATCATAGCACTTCTAGGCCTTCCCAAGAGTTGGCACAACTACTAGGATTTGGTAAATGAGAGGGAGAAGCTATCAGAGTGAGAGTGTTTGTGGTCTGACTTGGTACAAGGATAAATTCAGCAGAACACTACAGATGTATCCTCATCAGCATGATGATGAGGATAACTGTGCCTTGGTTGGAAAGGAAAATAAAGGGAAAGGGAATTCATCCCATTCCAAATCATATTTTGATTAGGCAGGCAAGAACAAGTACTTGTCGAAGATTAAATTTTTTCACTTTCACGAGTTGGGACACTATGCCATGAAGTGTCCGCGCCAGAAGGCTGGAAAGAAACCCTTGGGAGGAGCGGCACGTAAATCTATTGTTTCAAAATTCAATTTGAATTTTACCCTCATCACATGGATGGTGTCATCGGTGATGGGTAGTGTGGGGTACCTGTATAGTGGAGCCTCATTCCATATGACTTGCAACAAAGAGTTCTTTGCCAGCCTATAGGAGAAGGAGCTCCAGATGAAAATCGATATGAGAGACGATGGAAGATATAGCGCGACCAGAATCAGTGTTATTACTTTTTAGAGGTAGTTTGGTTCTCCTCTCACATTGAAAGATGTCATATATGTTCTGGGTTTGAAGAAGAAATGAGTTTCAATTTCCATGTTGGAAGACAGTGGCTACAATATGATTTTTAGCAAATGAAAGGTGTTACTTCGTCACATAGCCACAGAACAGGTGAAGAAGATTAGGGTTCAGGTAAAGAACCTATACAAATTGGATGTATAATATTATGTTGCTTTGGGCACGAAAGCAGAGAAGGTGGAGAGTTGAGACATCAATGAGTTATGGCATAGAATATTGGGATGTCTACACCATGAAGCTTTGAAGATCATGCATAAAATTTACATAGGACTTCCTAAGGGCACACTTGAGTAGTGTGATACATGAAAAGGGTGTACATTAGGGAAGTACACCAAAGCCACCTTTCATGATAAGGAAATTCAAGCGCAAGTGATCCTTGAAAGAATTCATTGAGATGTGTATGGACCGTTCTTGAAAACCTCCATGGCCAGGTGCAGGTATTTAGTGATTTTTGTAGATGATTTTTCATGCAAGTGTTGGATATTATTTAGGTAGAAGATAGACCAGGCATTCTCAAAATTTTGCGAGTTCAAAGCACTTATTGAAAAACACATAGGAATGAAATTGAAGTCTCTCAAGGGCGATAATAGTCGATAATATGTGTCGAAAGAATTCAAGGACTTCTATATATCAGAAGGCATTCGACCGAAGTTAATAAAACCCCATAACCCACAATAGAATGGGGTTTTAGAAATAAATAACAAAAGAACTGTGGGAGTTGCAAGGGTGATGTTACATGATTAGGGACTATTGTTGCACTTGTGGGTGGAAGCGTGCAACATAATTTTGTATGTGCAGAACAGGAGTCCTCATCAGATTCTCAAGATGAGTACACTAGAGGAAGCTTTTTCAGGTAAGAAACTATATGTGGTGCACTTTATAATTTTTGGTTCATTAATTTACCGTCATTTTTCCAAGGATGCACGGAAAAATATAGAACCAAAATCTGAGTTGGGAAAATTTATGGGGTACACTGATACACCTCAAAACTATCGGTTGTACCTTCTATCTCACAAGATGACAGTGGTTCATAAAAATGTGAAATTCGATCAAGAGAAGGCCCTGTGAATTTCCCTTGAAAGGGATCTTCATATCCATGCAGATAAGGATATTTTAGCTCCAAAAGAAGAACCTCAAGATGTGGAGCATCCACACGAAGAGGAGTAGAGAATGAAGTACCCACTCATGCATATACATCCAGAGATGGAAGGAAGAACAATAGAGAGGCTGACAGGTTGATGCATGATGCTATAGAGAATCTAGGAGCACCCACATCAAAGCACAGACAAAGAAGGTCCCCAAATCTGTACTTTGGCTACATGGCTCTTATGAGCGAGATTGTAGAAAATGAGCCATGCTCATTTGAGTAAGTAGTGCAACAACCAGTATGGGTTGATTCCATGGTAGAGGAGTATGACTCCATTATAAGGAACAATGCATAGGAATTTTTCCCAAGATTGGAGGACAAGTCACTTGTAGGATCCAGGTGGATCTACAAGGTCAAGCAAGTAGCATATGGGAGTGTCATGAAACACAAGGCCAAATTTGTGGCCAAGGGGTTCTCTCAAGTGGAGGGAATATATTACAAGGATACCTTTGTCCTAGTAGTGAGGTATTCTTCAATCAGATCTATTCTTGCACTTTTAGCATCGATGGGATGGAAATACATCAGATGGATGTAAAGACATATTTCCTCAATGAAGTTATTGAGGAAGAGGTGTACATAGATAAGCTGGAAGGATTTGAGACCTTCGACAGAGAGTCGCATGTGTGCAAACTTAAACGAGTGTTGTATCGATTGAAACAAGCACCCTATGCTTGGTACACTAGGATCGGTAGTTATTTCACTCAGTTAGGCTTCACCAAAATTCAAGCAGAAGTGAACCTTTACCATATTTTGGTTGAAGGTAAATTATTGATTATAGTATTATATGTCAATGATTTAATTCTAGCAGGTGATGAGAAGTTGATAAAATCTTGCAAAGAATATTTGGCAAGAGAAATTGAAATGAAAGAAATGGGGATCTTGCATTATTTCCTTGGTTTGGAAATTTGGAAAAGAGATGGGGAATTGTCTATCTCTCAGGGAAATCATGCCAATGATTTACTGAAGAAGTTTCACATGGAGAGAAAAAAACCCATGGAAACTCCTCTAGCAAGGAATTGGAGGAAGGAAGATGCTACTTTACGTGAAGTGGTAGAAGCTACCATTTACAGGAAGCTTGTGGGTTCACTTATATACTTAGTGAACACACGACTGGACATGTGTTATGCGGTTAACCAAATTATTCAAGATATGGTTAAGCCAACCACGCTCTATTGGAAGGAATCAAAAAAAGTGTTGAGATACCTCAGAGACACCACTTAGTTTGGTCTTTGGTACAGACGGACAGAGGGATTGAAGCTACAAGGCTTCATAGATGTAGATTAGGAACGAATTCCATCAGACAGGAAGATCACATTAGGAGGAATCTTTAGTATTGTGTCAGAATCATTTTCTTGGTATAGAAGGAAGTCGAGATCAATTGAACTCATTTCAGTAGAAGCAGAGTACATGGTTGCTAGTCAAGCAACTTGTGAGGCTACCTGGACGAGGAAGATACTTTTTGGGTTGTTTGTTCAACAAATGGATCCTACGGTGGTTTACTGTGACAACCAGAGTTGCATCAAACTCTTTGTTAATCTCATTTTTCATGATAGGTCGAAGCATATCGACATATGATACCACCATCTCAGATGTTGTGTGCAGATGAAAATCATGATTCTAGAGCACATTCCTATATAGGAACAATATGCAAACATCTTGATGAATGCTTTTCAAGAGGAAATTTTGAGTTCCATAGAGGTAGGACCAGGGTATCATATAATCCCTTTCTTTCTCAGAGGGAGTGTTGAAAATGGCACCAAAAAAGATTCTAATTTCATTTTCTCTTGAATTAAATTAGAATAAAATTTTAATTCCACATCACATGAAAGCTTGTATGAGTTAACTAAGTTAGTTTGACTTAGTTGATTTAGTTAATTCAAGTTAAGGATATAACTTGAGTCATGTAGAGTGGTTCCTACAAAATAGGATCCTTAGTTGAGTTTATTTTGAGTTGTAATTAATTAACTCAGTTTATCTGAGTCAAAGTTAGTTTAACTAGTTCCAACTATTGTAGGAACTAGTGAGAGGTCAAAATGTGGAACTTGAACTTGAACAGCATGTCGTGATCAATCATATAATTGATAAATAAGTGATAAATAACTCATGCATGTCATATCAGAGAAAGACCCAATTGATATTGGAGTTCAAGGGTAGTGTACTATCAGTTGTGTAATCATCCAAATTATACAGGTGGTGCATGTCGTGAGATGAAGAGCTTATATGAATTGTATATTTTTGGATGGGAATTTCCCTAATTAATAGGGGTTGATTACCCAAGGAAACAACACAAGGAAATAGGGATCCAGGAACGAAGAAAATTGGTTAAGTATTGTCCTAGGCTTGTCTGGAAAGCAATGAGATAGATAGAGATAGTGCAAAGGTTTCTCTACTAACACAAGTATTGATATGAGTTTTTGTATGCTACAATGTATTTAATTTATTGATTTTGGGTTGCATGTGGTCATAATATGCCATGATGGTTGCCACTTGGACTCATCGTCATGTGATCTCTATCAGTTGTCTTGCATCCCCACCACTCTATTGAACCCTAGCCAACTGTAGGATTGAATGGTGAATATTGAATCATGAAATATGTATGATAGGGATAGTTTGTGGCGGGAGTTAGGGTAACTTTCCTACCTAGTCTTGTTGTCATGCTTCATTGTGTTATGGTTTGGTGGCGAGGAGGAGCTCTACAAATTTTCTCAAACATTGACACATCCAAAGGTGTTCTAATTATCAAAAATTTTTCCAATAATTTTTCATGGTGGCTTTAATTTCCTAGCCTTTCAACCTTTAGAAGATTAACACTTTCCAAAATTGAAAATTTTCTTAAACCCTGCCACATCCAAAGATATTTCGTTGATTCTCGAAGTTTATTCCAGTAAATTTTCATGGTGTTTCTGCTTTGTTAGCCTTTAAACCTTCAGATGTACACAATTTTTAAAATTTCTAAAAGAAAGTTATGTAGGTTCACCTCTGGAAAATGTCTAAGATTTCCTGTTATTCCTGCTTTCACGTTATTTAAGACTAAATTTTTTCTAATAATGATTCTTATAAAAATTACTAAGCGTGTTTTCTTGGCTTGAAGGTATTACAACTCTGCTCTAATTGGAAAGGTTTATAAGTCATGACATTCTTCTCTTCCCAGATTACATGGAAATTATTTTCCAGTAGATTACGTGAATGGATATTGAGTTCTTGTTGAGGGTAAGTTTGTTTTTTTTTTTAACACTGCTCTAGATAACTCCATTGTGGAGTTATTATCACCTGTAAATCTTCAGTTTCATCTATTTTCTGGGAATGCTTATTAATGTTACACATTATATTTTGGGACAAGAGAATTGAAAAACGTATTTTGTCACCTTCAAGTAACAAATTCAGTGATAATTCTTTAGAAGTGTTCCTACATGCATTATAGGTCATGAGGAAATGGTTGCAGAAAAAAAAAAAAATACCATGTGGACACATATTCGATGTACATTGTCTACAATTGTTGTTGGAGAGACAACAAACTTAACCTACATGCAAGTGTTTAGTTATTTCTTTAGAAACTAGAGCGACAACATTTGCAGTAGAGCGAGGTGTATAGCCTGAATAACAACATGTTGGAATAGAACATGGGAGGTGGGATTTGGGTTTTTTTTTCCCATAACAATAATTTTAACTACATGAGTTTCTAATTCTTATTTATTTATGGAATTTATTTTAAATAGGTGGACAATCAGGGTTACAAGCCAATATTGGATCGCTAAATTCACCACAATAAGGTCAAGGGAAAATATTTCTGTGACCCAAAATCAAGAAATATTTAAAGTTTCTCTTGAGGTTGTTTCCTAGTATGGAATTATTTTGTATATCATATAGCACAGACTGCACAGTTAATTTGTAAGTCTTTTTATCCTGACTTGTTTCTCAAGTAAGAAACATAAATATTTTTGTATCATTTTTCTGTGTTTTTCATTCAATTTCCTTCAACAATTGGAGGTATACATCTACTAGCTATAATATTATCAACCAAAAAATGAAATGTATTAATGTCTAATAGATACCAAAATTTAAAATGGTGCATATGAACTAGTGACTACAACTAGCAATAATAGCAAGAAAAATATGATTGTGACATAATTTAAAAAAAAAAGGTTCTAAATGGGATCCAAAAACCCTAAAATCCTTTAGATAGCTATATCTAATTTGGAAAGAAATGTTTCTCATATTGATTTAACACAAATATTTAATCTGGGCAAAGATATGTAGAAGATACTCACACCACTAGTTAGATGTTGTTCAAGTCCAAGACATTCCAAGAGCCTTTCAATAATATATGCGTGACTATTGGCCCACATGAAAAAAATTCTTAAAACATGGATGCGTGGAATCTGATGCAGATATTTACACAAAATATCATATCTATGGCTCTTATACTTCCAATTCATATGAAAAAATTCTTGAAATAAATGGTTTATGTCTCGGTAGACATGTGAGAAACACTTGTTGTAGCCACAAACTTTTTCTTTATCATTATTCATCACCTTAATTATTAATTGGAAAATATATTAACTCTAATATATTGGTTTAATTGAATCTATGTAGTCTACTAACCTAGACAATAGACCTCATCAAGAATTTGTGGCATTCTTTCTAGAAATTTTGTTCTTACGTGTTCTTTGGTCT
The DNA here is from genome assembly GCA_034641835.2 of Pinus albicaulis. Classification (NCBI taxonomy): domain Eukaryota; kingdom Viridiplantae; phylum Streptophyta; class Pinopsida; order Pinales; family Pinaceae; genus Pinus; species Pinus albicaulis. The sequence goes on along the minus strand of CM076571.1, from coordinate 735,844,272 downwards.
CTTCTACACTTCAATCAATCCATCGTCCAATTCCCACTATAGTACTAGTATGTTTTCAATGTACTTTTATCCCTTATTATACAAAAATGTTCCATTCTTTGTAGTATTGGGTCCATCCTTTCTCATAAACTACTTACATTCTCGTATTACATATTTATCCACTTTTCTATTCCTTTTATTATGAGTACATCTCATATATCTCATTAGAACATGCTCAAAACTAGCTAGGTATAGTTAATATCTTGTAGGACATTGGACTATCAAGTAGTCTTCACTTAGGTATCTTTTGTAGCTTTAGATGTTAGCCTAGGTTTCATGTTTTCAATTCATAAGTGTTATAGCATCATTTTTCACCCTCATGTGAATAATGATTGTCTCTTTGGCCTTAGGCACCCTTTCCCCCCAGACTTGAACAAATTCATAAAAAACAGCATTAAAAATCCCATACGCAGTTATGCCTAGAATTTTCCATGTATATACGAGAGTCCGTTCATACTTTTCTGTGTATTCCATTTAAATAATTAAAAAATATATATATTCCATATTTTCAAGGCAGGGTGATGGTTATTACCGTAATTCAACCACCCCAGCCTGTGGCCTAACTGTTTCCAACTGCTGAAACTACTTTGAGGGAGTATAAAAGCCCCTCATGTGTATGGCCTAAGGGAGAGAGAAAATTATAGACATTATACTCTGTTGGATCCCTATTTCAAGTCTGATGTTCCCGTGCCTCCTACACTTCCCAGGTATATCGAGGAAACCTTTGCTTCTTTGAAGATGATCATCATCCTATATGACATCTAGTGTGCACACATCTTGGAAGAATCCTAGCAAGGTGAGGGCTGGATGGATCCAGAGGACGGTGTACTCGAAGGTCGTGGAAGGATTCAGGTGATCTCTCCACTTTCTATTCTTGTACATGCCATTTATAATGAGAAGAACTATCTTGTTTCTGAATATTCACATGTTTATATCTCTTTATATATGTGTAAAGATTGTTATTTGAACATTCAGTATTGTTTATATGATATTATACATGAGTTACATTGACATTTAGGAACAATATATGTTTTACAACTAGTGTTTCGTGTTCGTTCTTTCTTGATTTCAGGTTACGAAGCACGAGGAGTTGCTGGGGGTTTAAACCCCGTGGGATCTACATAAAATGTAGGACTTTCAGGTAATTTCTACAAATGATTAAATCTAGTTTTCAGCATAAAAATAGGTTAAGTGAGTCCTTATTGAATGGTATGCCCTTGATCTGTGAAGGCTGCCGACCCAAAAACCTTTAGGGAGTTATTTCCTGAAACAGAAATGGCGACTCTGCTGGGGATCACACTCTTTTGATTTCCCTTTTGGGTTATTTCATCTGTCTTGAAGGTTTCCAATATTTTTAATCATTTTTTCTAGTTCAGTAAATCTTTTTCCAGTCAGACTGAAGACCTGGTCTCTTGATCAGGCTTGGCCTTTTTTTTCCTTATTTACTTTTTCATATGCGGATTTTCTTTTGTACAGTCGTGTATATACACTAGTTTGTGTAAAGTAACCCGCGTATACATGAGTTGCCTTTACAACAGTCACATATGCACGCTTGTTGCAAAGTTGTGAAAGCGCGTATGTTTGAGTGAATTTTGAAATTTTTGGTTTGGAGCTTTTTTGGTCTTGTCTGCCTATGGTGACTTGTTCCTATGATATCTTTGAAGTCTCTAGATAGTGATTAAAGTGGTTTTATACTTGTTTCTCTATTAGTTGTTTGAAGACCAACTCATTTGGTGAAGTCTTTGTTTGTTATGCTTGCAATTCTGGCCTGAGCACCAAGATATTTTTTTGAAGATTCTTGGCTGTTATGAGTATTCAGGACAAAGAGCTTTTGCTCATTTTCTCTGTCCTAACTTTATGAGTTGCTCTGCATCTTGATTTTTGCCTATTTTTGCGTTTCGTTTTCTTGATTTCATTGACTAGGTCTTGTTGCAATTTTCGAAGAGTCTCTTTGGATTCTTTGGAGTTTGAGTTTGCTACAAGTTTATGTTATTGTGCTGAGTTGATTTCTTGAGTTTCTTGTCTTCCTCTTGCTCATATAATTCTTGCTACGAGAGTAGAACAGTTGGCTTACAAAATTTTGTTGAAGTTTTTCTTGAAATTCGAAGTTTGTTTGGCTCAGCAATTGGATAGTTTCTTGGTCTTTTTTGAAGTCTCTTTTCTTCATAAAACTCAAAAAATCATAAATGCTTTTTGTTTCCCATTTCTTTTGTTCTGGTTAATGGTTTCTTTTCATCTTTTGAAGCCTTGTTGAAGTCTTTAGTCTTCGGTTCATGACTTGAATAGGAAGGGAGTCTTTCTTTGATTTCATTCTGTTATATCAAGTATGATTTTGGCATCTGTATACATTGAGATTCTGATTTGGATCTAGAATGGTTGATTGCCAAAAAGTGATTGAACTTGGGTATCTTTAGAGATTTCTCTTTGCTTTCTTGGATCTGGCATCTTAGGATTTGCATGCCATTATTCATTTGCATTAGGTGCACATAAGAAATTTAGTCTTTATCGCAATTTTTTGAAGTGTGTGAAGTATGGTTATTTGAAAATAAAAGTAAAAAATATATAGTCTTGTAGAAACTGTGTAGAAATCACTCTTCATCCAAAGGAAATCATTGCATTTGCCTATAGTTTGGTTTTCATTGGTTTCTTGTTGCGTCATACAAACATCATTGGTTTCACTTCCATATGCCCTTGACATAAAATAATAGCCAATTAAAATAAGCGATATAATTTAAAAACAACTAGCAATTTTTGTATTAAGTGTCATACATAAACTAGCTAGGTTGTAAGGCCTTGTATTAGGTTAGTGGAGAGTTAGCTCTCCAAGGCCGCTCAGATTTTGAAACATAAAAGTTTATTAATGAGAGAAATCCAACACCATTAGGTGGACCCGGAAAGCTCTCCTCCAAAGAGTCAAGCACGAGGGAAAGTGCAGGCAAAGAAGAGAGATACCCCCTCTCTGATTTGTTGAATCTTGACCTAAGACCGTTCCGCCCGGCTGCTGATATAGATCGGTGTCCTTAATTTCCCATCCTAGGTATCACACAGGTGACTGTAGGGGGGAATACCCATGGTACCTGAGGCAGACCTTGTATCACTTCCAGCAGTACTTCTGGAGGGTGCCCTTGCGAAGCTTGGGTACTTGCACTGGCAAAGGCTATTGTTAGGAGATCAGTGTAACTACTTCTATTACCTTTGTTAGTGGATCTGGGTTGTAATTACCCCAGAATACTTTTGGGAGGTCCTATTCTTTGCTTTCTTGTATTTTGGTGTCCGGTCCTAATCACCCAGAGCAGAAATACTTAAAAGCTGCTTGCTTGGCCGTATCTTAGGGAATTTATAGTGAGTGCTCTTTTCTCCTAGCTTGCTTAGCTTTATACTTTTTTTAGTCTAATAAATCTTTTAAAGTGGTTGACTGATCGAAATGGCTTCGTGGGTTGTCTCCCATGAGTGCCAAGCCTTCTTCAAGAAGGCGTAAGAGTAATTTAGAAGGTGTTTATCACCCGGTGTTATCAGACGCAGTGGAGAGAGATCCTCCGTTAGGGCTTGAAATTTTTGTAGCTGGTTTTGGTGTTGTTGTCAGTACTGAGAGGAGTACTCCACCAACCTCGAGAACTTTATTTCCAGAGGAAGAATTAGAAGTAGAGGAAGTACCTCAATCTCCTGAATCGTTTCCATCTCCTCTTCCTTCTAGTTCTCCATTTATCATCAAGTACATCGGACCTGAGTCTAAGAGACCTGAGAGTCCTTATCCATCACATTATTACCTTTCGATGTCCATGACTGGGAACACAGTTTCGGCTGTGAGTGCTGCAAGTATTCAGACTCCTTCTAAAGTTGAAGGAGGAGGCACTACTGTTATATCTTCGATTGTTTCTAGTGTTGTTGTGTTTGGCTCTAGTTATACCCAAGCACAGGCTTCTTAATCTAGTCCCTTTTGTTTCAGAATGTCCGTTAGTGGAATTCATCCATTTTACTTTTCTACTTCTACAACTGCATCCGCACCCATCTCCTCTATGGCTAGTGGATCAACTTCTTTTCAAGGGTTCCCCTTTGGAAGTGGGCATATTCCTCACTCAAATCCTTCCTTAGGGTCTTTTCCTTTTACTTCCCAGACTCAGAATTTTAATCCATGGTCTGGAGGTAAAAGTTCTACTACATTCACGGGTTGGAACCCTATCTTTACAGCAGTAGGGGTAAGGAATCATTTTGTCACTAGTCACCAAGGGAATGTTCATGTCTCTTCGCCTAGTGCTTATCAGGCTTTTTCTCCTTTTTCAAATGCTTGGAACCCCTATCAAGGAGTTTCTTCTTCATTCACTACTTCAGTGGGGGGAACTGGTCTGGTTTATAGTAACTCCATGTTGGGAGGGGGTCCTTCTCCGAATGCTGGGTCACAAGGGTTTTCCTATGGCCCAAATTTTTCTACAAACTCTTTCTGGCAACCTAGTGCCTCATCAAATCCAGGGTATTCTTTTCAGAATGTGGGGAACTCATCCTATCAGGGATGGAATTCCCAGGCTCCTCCTCATTTACCATTTCTGGTAACATTAAACTTTCCAGATTTGTCGAAATTAACTAATGATCTGATCCTATATAGTCCGGGGTGGCCTCTGGTCCCCACCAAACTACCTTCATACATTCCAAAGTTTGAAGGAAATAATGAAGAGGATCTGGTAGACCACATCACCACTTTTCATTTATGGTGTTCATCAAACTCCCTGATCGATGACTCGATTAGGTTCAGGCTATTTCAGCGCACCTTGACGAGAAATGTAGCTAAGTGGTATATTGAGTTAACTGGGGGAAATTTTGTGACTTTTGGAGATCTGGCTACCATGTTTTTAAATCATTTTCAGTTGCCTGTTCGTTATGATGTTGGGAATGAGCTTTTGGATAATTTTAAGCAGGACAAGGCAACCCACATTTCTGATCATATCCAGGAATGGAGGAGAAGGAAGAGGCTCATTAAAGCCTATATTCCAAATTAATTTCTTCTAGAATGGTTTTTGAAATCATTGCAGCCAGATATTTCGAAGGATGTTTCCCTATCTGAGGTATTTTCCGAGGAACGAGCTATTTTTAGGGCCCAACAATTAGAACTGATTTATTCTCAGTCTGGAATCCTCAATAAAAAATTTCTTGATGCTCATCACTCTAAATTGAACTTGTCCAAAACTAAACATGGTCCTCATGGTGATGGACTTATTGGGTCAATCGATAGTGGTGTAGCTAACCTGCTTAGCCAGCTGCAGTAGCTGTCCATACAATCTGCTTCTTCAAGTCATGTTGTACCTTCAGTTCCAACCTCTTCCCAAGATTTTTCAATAAATATTGTCCATACTTCAAACCCCAAAGGAAATCAACAGTCCGATGGGAAGAAGAAAGGATGAAATAATAATCAGAAGAAGGGCAAAGATGGGAAGGGTGATGCAAATAAATCCAACACGCATGTTGGTGAGGGACAAAAGGATAAAAAGAAGGTGAAGTTTCCATGCAAGTTATGTACTGGAGATCATCTTACTCACCTCTGTCCTAAAATTTAGGATGCACAACGCTTGTTAGCTCAACAGGGATCTTCTAGTTCCTAGGTTGTGTTAACAAACCCTTTTCCCCAAGGGCAATAATTAGTTGTTGGCGCGAATCAAGCTACTGGAGCTTCCTCTGGAGGCACCCAGGAAGGGAAAACCCCATCAAACTTATATATGATGAGTTCTCATGCAGATATCGCTACGAAATCTCGTGATTATGGTACAAATGAGTCTTCAAAAGCCAAGGGTTCTCCTGATAGTACTAAACCACTTCACATTACGAGGCCCACTGTCGAGCCCATACCTCAGATGCAAAAAGCATCTACAAAGCATACGACGATTAATCCAAATTCTAAGGCTGCCTAGAGCTACTCTGTTGTGGAAGATCTGGCGCAAATTCCTTGTGCTATGTCTGCTCTCGAGGTGCTCTAGTCTTGTCCAGCTCAGTGAAGTGCTCTTCTCACCGCTATTAGGGTTGTTGATCCGAAAAAATCTCTTATGACTACATTCGATATGACTAATTTTAAAAAGAGACTCCCACATCATATTGCTTTCCATATTAGATCATATTTTTGAAAATTCACTATATTTCGAACGGCGGTTGATGAGGGTGCTTCCACGTGTGTGATGTCTCTCGCATGCTGGAAGGGAATCAGATCTCTCGCAGCTGTTCCATCATCCACGCTTCTCACTGCATTTGATGGTCATTCTCACAGGCCGCATGGTATTGTCCTGGCTTTGCCCATTTGTGTTGCGGGCAAAACTATAAATATAGAGGTTGAGATAGTTGATGCAAGCTTGGACTACAACCTTCTGTTGGGGAAAAACTAGATTTATGAGATGGATGTTATTGCATCCTCCTTGTTTTGTATTATTTGTTTCCCTCATGAAGGGAGGATTGTCACAGTTGACCAACTGGATTGTTCTCCTGTAGACCCAAATGCATCTACTGACTCAACTATCCCTTTGGTGGATAATGTCAAACCACCTGTTGAGAATCTCGGGGTTGGAATGTATTCTTCTCTGATGGGTAATTTCGATATTCCACATCCTTCCATTCATATAAATGAAATTTCATCCTCTAGGGCTCCTATTCGAAGAGAGTTCTTCATAAATCATTATTTTTTGGATCCTTGGACCTTACCTTCCCTTACTTCCACATTAGCGGAAGGTCAAGTGGGTGGAATGGAATTTCCGATGTCTGTAGCAGAGATTTCTTATAAATCTATTATTGACTCTACAGAATCCATTCCAGTTTCTCTTTCACCAGAGGAATTGGATGGCGATGTGGCCCCGAATTGGACACTTAGTTCTTCTTCTGCCCAGGATTTCCTAGACACCACTCTTCCATCTAAAGAGGCTATCATAGAAGCTATGACTGGTGTAGATAGACCCTAGGATGATTTGCATCATCGATCTTACTTTCTACCAGACTTGAACGAAGTTGAGTCAATTTTTCCAAGTCCTCAGTCTTCTGGCCCTGTTCACCCAGTCCTGAACCCTTTAGCACCAGCACAAGTTTTTGCTAAAGGGAACATGGTTTTGATTTCTCCAACTATCCCAGTGAACATCTCCAGAAATCCCAACGTTATCGAGAATGTTTTCATCAGAGCTGAATGTTCCCCTAAGGAGATTCAAATTTACACCAATCTCTTTAAATATTTTAGGGATGTGTTCACTTGGTCTTATGAATAAATGCCTGGTATTGATCCATCTATTTTTGAACATGAGATCAATATTTACGAAAATGGTAAGCCTGTGAGGCAAAAGCTTCATCCAGTCAACCCTAGGAAGGTTGCAGCTATTAAAGCTGAGGTAGAAAAGTTTCTCAAGGCATGATTTATTTTCCCTGTTTCTTTGACTAAATGGGTTTCTAATCCAGTTCCGGTGGATAAGAAACAAGGGACAATTTTTGTTTGCATTGATTTTAGAGACCTTAGTAAAGCATGTCCAAAAGATAATTACCCCACACCATTCATAGATCAAATTATTGACGAGTGTACAGATAATGAGATTTTCTCCTTCATGGATAGTTTTTCTGGATATAATAAAATTACTATCCATCCTGAAGATCGGCATAAGACTACCTTTATTTGTCCTTGGGGTACCTTTGCTTACAAGAAAATGTCGTTCAGCCTGAAAAATGCTAGAGCCACTTTTCAGCGGGCCATGTCATATGCCTTCCATGACATCAAACATATTATCAAGGTGTACTTGGATGATTTAGCTGCTCATTCTCACAAGAGAATTGATCATCCTTCTCACCTCCGTCAAGAATTTGAAAGATGTCATTTTTACAAAATCAGATTGAATCTGAAAAAGTGTGTTTTTGCGGTCACATCCGGTCGGTTGTTGGGGTTTATTGTGTCTACGAAAGGGATTCAGGTAGATCCCTTCAAGGTTGAGGCAATACTTCTGTTGCCCCCCCCCCCCCCCCATCGTCTATTCGTCAACTTCAAAGTCTACAAGGAAAAGCTAATTTTCTACGGAGATTTATCGTGAATTATGCCGAAGTTACAATAGTATTCATGAGATTATTAAAGAAGGGAGTCCAATTTTTGTGGGATTACTTTGCTCAATTCTCATTTGATGCTTTGAAAAAAGAATTGACCTCTTCTCCTATACTGAGTCCACTTGAGTATAGCAGGCATTTCCTCTTATATCTCGCGGCAGCAAAATCTACTATCAATATGGTTCTGGTTCAGGAGGATGATGCTCTTGTAGAGCATGTTATATACTACCTTAGTCGAGGTTTGTTAGGGCTTGAACTCCGATATTCTCCGATTGAAAATCTTGTTTTAGTAGCTATCCATGTTGTACAGTGGCTTAGACATTATATTCTCCTATGAAAAACTTAAGTTTTGGCAGCAGTCAATCCATTTCATTTTGTTCTCAGCAGGCGAGTGATTGGGGTCAAATAAAATCAATGGATTTTGATTTTGCATGAATTTGATCTTGAGTTTATGTCTGCCAAGTCCAAGAAATGATTAGTTTTCGCAGAGTTAATTTCTAAGTTGCCCTGTAGAGAAGAGATAGTTTATGATGAATCCTTTCCGTATGAGCATCTTTTTCTCATCTCTTCACAAGATACTTGGTGTGGGGATCTTATTGTTTATCTTTAGACTGCGAAGTTTCCTTCAACTTTTTCAAAAGATAAGTTTCGTAAGTTGTGTCACCTGGCTAAAAATTACTTGATCATCGGTGATACTTTATATCATTGAGGGGTTGATTCGATCTTAAGATGATGCTTAACTCTCGAAGAAGCTGAGGTTGTGCTAAATTATTTCCATGGTGGAGCTTGTGGTAGTCATTTATCTAGGCTTGCTACAACCCAAAAGATCTTGTGTGTTAGATAATTTTGGCCTTCAATTTTCAAACATTGTATAGAGTCGGTCGAACGGTGTCATCCGTGTCAAGTGTATACTCGAAAGATGCGCGCTCATCCAGCACCACTCTTCCCAATTGTCACTGTCGGTCCTTTTACAAAGTGGGGTATTGATTGTACTACTTGTAACTTGCCTTCAGCTAAAGGTCACAAGTACATTACTGTAGCAATAGACTACTTCACGAAGTGGGTCAAGGCTATGCCTACTTTTAGGAATGATGGTGAGACAGCAGCTCTTTTTCTCTTCAATCAAGTTATTGCTCGTTTTGGTATTCCTAAAGAGATTGTCACTGATCATGGTAGTCATTTTCAGAACAGCATGATGGTTGAATTAGCTCTCAAATTGGGTTTCTGGAAAGAGCATTTATCTCCTTATTATCCTCAAGCCAATGGGCAAGTGGAAGCCGTGAACAAATCCTTGAAGACCATTCTTCAAAAGACAATTGATAAAGCTAGATCTAACTGGCATATTATGTTGTATCCTGCACTTTGGGCATACCGGATGTCAGTAAAAACTGCAACTGGTTTTACTCCGTTTCAACTAGCTTACAGGTTGGAATCAATATTTCCCATCGAGTGTGAGATTCCTTCTCTTAAGTTTGTTGTAGAACTTCTTCCTAACACTTCTATTCTTGAAGAACGCCTCCTTCATCTGGAACATCTTGATGAGCATAATCGAGATGCTGCCACAATGAACGAGGCACATAAGAAACAGGTACAAGTTCAGTACGATAAAGTTGTCAAACCTAGGGTCTTCTCCGAAGGTGACCTTGTTCTGGTTTATGCCCAGGAAAGGATGCCCTAGGGGCAGGTAAGTTTAAGTCTATGTGGTATGGCCCCTTCATTGTTAAAAAGGTCCTCAATAAAGGAGCTTATACCTTGGTTGATTTTGAGGGAAATGAATTGGCGGAGCCTAGAAATGGGCTTTATCTGAAAAGGTCTTATGCCTAGGCCTCGGCCTGGCATATCTATTTTTTATATATTTTTGTTTTTGTTTTTGTACATCTCTGAGTTTTCAGTCTATGAGGTGATGGTGATGTTTTTTTATCTGCTTTGGCAGGTTGTATTGGATATCATGAGTCATTATGATTTCGCTGATGGTGCTAGTAGACACACTCGGAACTTAGCTTCCACGGCTTGGGTACTTTATTATCCATCTGGTCAACTATTAGTTTCAAGAGAGGTCTGCATTGGTCCTGCTTCCAATAACGTAGCAGAATACACTTTAGTCATTTATCTACTCTCAGAAGAAATATCTTTAGGTGTTGATTCGTTGGTACTATTCTCGGACTCCCAGCTGGTGGTGTCACAGTTGAACAATATATATCGGGTCCGAAATCCTTTCTTGTTTCGATTGTTTTTTAGGGCACGTTTATTGCAAAGATCATTTCAATTTATAGCATTTATTCATATTCCTTGAGCTAACAATCACATGGAAGATTCATTAGCTAATCAAGCAATTGACTGGCATATTATTCATTCAATACTTTAAATCAAATCATAAAAATCATGATACATTTTCACACATTTGTTTCATCGCATGATAAACCACTGTATATATGTATATATCATCAAAATGTACAAAAAACTATACAAAAAATTTGGACCCATATGTCCTACAAAATTAGGGCTTATGCATGATCATGTTCAGTCTCAAAAATATAATACAATCATCCAATAAAATCTATCATCCCTGTCCAACGTTCGTGTTCCTATAGAACACGATCACAGTAGCCACATGATGGAATAACTGTACCCAATCTCTCAGTACCCCAACTACCCATCTCTGGATAGCCTCTGGTAAGTCTTCTACTGTAGACATAGGCACTTGGCAAGTTAAACTCTCCAAGTTTCTCTGAACGGCGTGTAGTGTCCTACTAGGGTCTTCAGTGTCTGCTTCACCTCTATGACGTTTGTGCCATGGGTATCCTTCCAGACGAACTGGTCCCATATCTGTGTGATTTTCATATAATTTTGTAAGTCATTTGGAATCCAATCAAAAACATGTTTGTTTTTCATTTTTCACATATATTTAAAAAATCAAAAAAATCAATCAAATATTGCAGTCTTACCAATAACACCCCATGCTGCACCGGGTGGAAGGACTAAGTCTGGATCACTGCGAAAATCCATCCCAGCATAGGGATAGTCATCCACTGTAATAATATGTTCTTCCCACCATTGGAAGAACTCATCATCCCATGTCGTTCAGGAAACTTCACTTCCCCCTAGTATCTTCATCAAATCAACCCATCGGGCTATTCTTGGATCTCTAGGGCTGTTGATGGAAGAGATAACTTTGGGTCAAAGCCTAGGAATCTTCTCAAAGAAGAATTTCATCAAAATGGTTCCATACCCAAAATGATTTGTTTTAGTTTTCCAGATGGAAGACAGTTGTTTTTTCATGTTTTTCAGAAGAGTTGTACACCAATCAAAGAGGTGCGCTAAGCATTCCATAGCTATACTCATCTGTGTTCTCGATGCCTGGTGCAAGGAAGCAGATCCTGCCACCCTGCCAATGGTAAAGAGGAGAATTTTCATATGCAGCTCTGATAAATCTTTTATTAAGATTTGAGTCTCTACATTTTGAGACCCCTCTACACAATAGATGTGGACATAATCCTCAACTATAAGCCCTCCCAAAGGCTTTCCATGTAAATCTACCGGATCTCCTCGTCGGGAGAGTCCAGTAATAAAATAAATGTCTTCCACCTCTATATGTATGGGTATTTGATCAATCGTGAAGCAATCTTCCTCTGGTTCCCAATGATTCACTAGCATTTCAAGTAACTGGACGTTACTTTTCATATTTGGCATTTTGAAGAATTTGAGTAAACCACAATTTCGAAGGATATTGAGCGCATTTTGATCTCCCATGATCTCTTGGTCAATAACACTATGCTCACGTTCTCTCAAATAGATAGTCATCCTGCAAAAAATCATTCAATTTTTCATTAGGTTCATTTTTTACAATTATGGTCTGCGCATATGCCACTTCCCTTGTGGACAGTCGCATATCATACGCAGGTTCACCCACATGAACCCGCATATGTGCAGAATGATAAATCAAAAAAAATCTTTTCAACGGTGATAAATCAAAATCTTTAATCTATTAATGGATGAAACTGATCACAAAAATGAATTTAAGGCTTACCTGACTAATCCGATGACGTTTGATGGTTGTTTTCTCCTGATTTGAGGAAAGAGGTTTTTTCTCCAGAGCTCTTTTCTTCAATTTGGCAAAGTAATAATGAACCAAATATGAGGTAAAATGCGTATTTATGCCCAAAATTTGAAATTTTTTTGCAAAATTTCATTATGCTTATTTTTCACATCTATATTAAGCTGCATAACCATGTTTCTTGTAAGTGTTGGGATGGGTGTATTTTCAAGTACATTTTGCTGACTTTGATATTTTTTCCAGTTTTCGAATCCATGATCGCTGACCTGTCATGGCAGGTATATGATCTTAACTGGCATATAGGTTAGGAAATTCACTTTCCATTGCATTCTGCATTCTAGCCTCCATTCTGATCACTTTCCATAGGGCCAATCCCATCGTGTCATAAGTACTTAACCCATTTCACTCGCTGATTATTTAATAATGACTTGGTGGTAGAGCCTTCCTTTACATGGGCTTCCTAGTTAGTTCCTCGCTAGCACTTGTTGCCCATGCTACACTTTATTTAGGCTCGGGAGTCCTCTCTAGTCTCGCCATGACTTATATGTTGAAGCTTCATTCTTCTTCTTCTTAATTATCATTTTTCTAGCTATTACCCTAAAGGCTCCCTGGTGTTCTTGAGTTGCATTACTGCATTTCATCTTGACTATTTGTTTATCTTGGCCTTGAGTCGGCTTCATTTGGACTCAATTTTTAAGCCATCTGTTGACCTTGATTCTTTGTACAAAGTTAGCCATTGCAAAGCACTTAGCTATCACGACTTGACACCCTTGTTACCCATGGATGGAACACTCCTTTGAGTATCGCTTACCAGTTTTTGCCACCTTTCATTGTGCATAGGATTGTTCCTATCCCAGGAACGAGTGCATCTATTTCCTGATACTCGTTCTATATATTGTACCATAGCATTCTTTTATTCTTTTTTAGACTTACTATATGAAAAAGACAGAAAGCACATAAAGAGTAGGAACAGGATGTTACTTCATATTTTGATGGAAGTTACAGTATCAGTTTGTCGCCCTTGAACAAAGCACATAACACTATGTCTTTTCCTCATTTGGGATGGTTTTAGTTGTTAGCCTAGGCGATGCTATAACCTTCTTTTACAATTCAGTGCTCCTGCGATTGGTTATCTCTTCCAATCATATGGAGAGTTTGTTTTTGTCTCTTTCATAACAGACTTATACAGTGTCATTATTTACTCCCATGGTCATCATGAGTCGTACTTTTGTTCAAGGGAAGTTAACTCTGAGTTGGCCATTCTACAATGTCTCTTGACTTATTATTCAAGCCTTCCTGTTTTTGTCAGTATATTGTACTATCACATCAGATGTTTGGTCTTCTACTCGTGCTGGTTTGAGAAAGTTTCCATTGACTTCTTGCCAGCAGGTTTGTCTCTTATTGACTACGACATATTTCTCTGAGAGTAAACCTAGAGCCACACCCTGGCCCTATTTACATCATTGATAGGTGACCTTGTGCTCAGCATTTGATCATCATTATGGGTCTTTGACTGAGTGGTTTTCCTTATGTTCAACGTCAGCATACATTATCACACTTGGGATTCGTGCAGTACCTTGATTTCCATTTGCTCGCCTCTTTGTCATCTTTCATTATTGGTTGGTTCAAAGGGTTTCTTCCATGCGCTAGCTTCATCTTGTGTATATCAGAAACGTACTTCAGGTTGGTTCTTTCACTCTACTTCATCCGATTTCTTCCAAATCTTGGCATGTGGGTTACACTCGTGTTGGACTGATGTCAGATGCCTTAATGCCTTCCTTCCAGCAGATCTTTTCCCATAGACTCCGACTCATTGCTCTGGGAATAACGTCTAGAGTCTTTTTTCAGTACCTTAGGGTTTGCAATCATTAGTGGCAGACTCTTCACTGTCAACAGTGAGGATTCATTATTTCCTTATGATTGATAGGTTCTTACAAGTGTTCGACTTCAACTCATTTATTCGCACTTGTTAGATTGTACTAGGGCACCTTGATACTCATTATCATTACCAGTGGGTTGTCTCGCATTTGTTAATGATTAACATTATTGACCAGTAATCAAATGATTTCTCACACAGTCGACTTCATGATTTCTCACACGGTCGACTTCATCTCATTTATTCACATTGTGTATAATTGTGCCATAGTGATCAGTGAAGACCTCGAGTTTGCATCAACATGCTTCGGTTCACTTTTGGCAGGTCATTCAGTTTCTGCCAGCGACGTCGTCCACCCTTATATGTTGCAGTTTCAGTACAACAACATCTTATATGTTGGCTCCCGAGTTGGGTGATTGTACCATGTATTCCACCTCTTATGATTTGGTACCTGGAGATTTAGTTATACAACATCATTGTTCAGTATTATATATGTGATACTTGCACTTGATTCTCGACTTGTACTTTTGGGCAGTGCTCAGATGATTCACTATGTACTTTCCAGTTCAGCTATACTTGTATACATTTTGGATATATACACGTGATTTTCTTTCACTGAGCATGGGTATGCCCACCTCAGACATGGGTTGATTCTCTGACTTCTTTCATTGGTTTTCTAATAGGCTGAAATCTGGTGACATCCTCTCTTGTCTTTGCAAGGTTCTTTCTATGCACATAATATATTTAGGCCATCATGTACCCCTTCTGACTTCATATATTAGGGGGCATCTGTTATAGCATCATTTTTTACCCTCATGTGAATAATTATTATATCTTTGGCCTTAGGCACCCTTTCCTCCATACTTGAACAAATTCATAAAAAACAGTGTTAAAAATCCCATACGCGGTTATGCCTAGACTTTTTCGCTTATGCCATTTAAATCATTAAAAAATATATAAATTCCTTATTTTCGAGGCAAGGTGATGGTTATTCCTGTAATTCAACCACCCTAGCCTGTGGCCTAACTGTTTCCAACTGCTTAAACTACTTTGAGGGAGTATAAAATCCCCTCATGTGTATGGCCTAAGGGAGAGAGAAAATTATAGACATTATACTCTTTTGGATCCCTATTTCAAGTCTAATGTTCTCATTCCTCCTGCACTTCTTGGGTATATTCAAGAAACCCTTATTTCTTTGAAGATGATCATCATCCTATATGACATCTAGTGTGCACACATCTTGGAAGAATCCTAGCGAGGTGAGGGCTGGACGGATCCAGAGGACGGTCTACTCGAAGGCCATGGAAAGATTCAGGTGATCTCTCCACTATCTATTCTTGTACGTGCCACTATAATGAGAAGAACAGTCTTGTTCCCAAATATTCACATGTTTATATCTCTTTATATATGTGTAAATATTGTTAGTTGAACATTCAGTATTGTTTATATGATATTATACATGAGTTACACTGACATTTAGGAACAATATATGTTGTACAACTAGTGTTTCATGTTCGTTCTTTCTTGATTTTCAGGTTACGAAGCATGAGGAGTTATTGGGGGGTTCAAACCCCACGGGATCTACATCAAATGTAGGACTTTCGGGTAAGTTCTGAAAATGATTAAATCTAGTTTTCATCATAAAATATAGGTTAAATGAGTCCTTCTTGAATGGTATGCCCCTGATCTGTGAAGTTTTTCGACCCAAAAACATTTAGGGAGTTATTTCGCAAAACAATAAGACTACAAGTTTTTTTTCTCTAACTCTAAAGGAGGGACCGAAAAAATAAATATCCTTTTAAAAGTAGCCAAAATCATCCCAACAACAACAACCTAATGTAAAATTCAAATCATATGCTCTCCATAATGGTGGAGGAGAATTGATCACTACCTATTGTAGTCTTCATTGGGATGTCTCGACCATAATGAATCTAAATTTATCCCAACGATTATATTTATTTGAACAGGTACATAGGTCCATATTGCAACTTAGCAATTGCCTTAAATTCTAACCGTCAACCCAAATTTTCAAATCCATAGCACACTTATCAAAAAAAACCAATTTTACTTGAACCCCTGAGTGGTTCTTGCACCTTATGTAAATTAGTGTACAACACTGAGAGACAGGTAGCTTTATGCAATCTCAAATTTTAGCAACACAAAGTACTTTAGTTGTAATGGGAAAAAACTTGGCCTCTCTACAAGTGATTTTGTATTATCCTAGTCAATCCAATATAGAACACTTAGATGAGAAACCTCTAGCTATTAGTGTTTCCCAAGATGATAATTCACAAAGTCCTTCATCTAGTTCACAATCTCTTGATCCAACAATGAATAATCGGTCAGTATTATTGAACATTCAACAGATGTTATTGAGAAAAAGGATAGAGGTAAGGAAAGATATCTTCTATGGAATTTTATTAGTTAAATAGAATTATATGTTTAATCATGCATATTAATACTGGTCGCCATTCCTTTCTAGCAGATCCACTACATCGTGAGCTACGATGTGTTTTTCAACTAGAAAGTTCTCTAAGCTAAATCCCCCAAGGAAGTATTGATGTTTCTACTTCTAGGATAGACGATACGATTGAAGAGAGGAACCCTACTTCTATAGATTCTTCTAGTCATGTAGGGGATAGATGGAAGGGCCCTATTACTAGCTAGTTCAATGAGGAAAGTGTGTCACCATCTTCTCCAATTGAATTATCTTCCAAGGATTCCTTAAATTTTGTTGAAGTGGTGAAACAATCATCATCTCGTCACTTAGAGGTTGAAGAGATTCAAAGTTACAAATATATATACTTTGTTTTACATATGCACCATACAAAATTATTGCTTTAATTTAATTTTAATGGGAAAAAATAAGTGGGGGCCAACAATGAGCTTATGTGACTTAGGGACCTAAATATGTTTATGGCTAGATGGTAGAAAGTGAAATTTATTTGGGTTTTTCTTAGAAGTTTCCAATTTATAATTTTTCCTAAATATCATTTGTTGAGTTTACTGCAACATTGTTGAAGATGATGCATTGGTATCTTACATTATATGGAGTTTCCAATCAATGAAACTAGTCATATTTGTACTCATTTGTCTCTCCATGCTTTTTTCCATGCCAGAAAAAATGTGTTATGAATGGTTACTTGATATTGAGCCGAAATCTTATTTTTGTTGTATTCTTTTATCATGATATAAATGGTATTGCATTCTAACATGGAACTGTTGACTTATTTTTCTGCCACTGTGATTACTCTATAAAAATATTTTACATTCTAATATGGAAATTTTGATTTGTTTTTCATCGCTATGACTACTTGTGGAGCCTCAAGACTGCCTCAATTTTGACATCCATTTTCACTATCTTTCCTTCTTTTTAACAACTCCATAAGCTCAAACAAGTATTCAAAATGCAAATTTTATCCTATTAAGGTATCCTAATGATCTATTTTTCATATTTTCATGTTTTCCTTATTATTAGAATAAAATTTGTATTTAGCCACGGAATTAATGCAATTTTGCAGCTAAATTATGTTTATGTAGCCGCTGCCACAATTCAACAAGTTCTGAGGAAAAAATGAAGAAGCGAAACATATGGATAGTTGGTGAATGATCTGTTTATGGATCCTACCCTATCTATCCATCCATAATCAAGGAAGAAAGCACCTAGGATTGTAGTCAAAGGGTTGGTCAAAATAGGAATTAGAACAAGTGAGCGAGAAAGATTGAGGCTTCACGATTTTATCTCCACATAGCAAATCGTGAAGCGATGAAATTCATATTTCTATTTAGAATTTCATATATAGTTTTCCTAGTATCAAAAGGCGTGAAAGCCTCAAAAATTTAATACAAGACTGTTATAAATACTAGGCTATGTAATTAGGAAACAAGTTCAAATTGTTGCAAGATCGTTATATTATGAAACTATGTTTTTTTCACTAATTGAAGAAGGAAGAATTCTAGAATCTTAATGTGTGGCTAGTAAAGAATATATCAGAAGCCAATATGTTGTGGATGGCCCCTGCACATAAGAGGTTTATTTTTT
Source organism: Pinus albicaulis (assembly GCA_034641835.2). Taxonomy (NCBI): domain Eukaryota; kingdom Viridiplantae; phylum Streptophyta; class Pinopsida; order Pinales; family Pinaceae; genus Pinus; species Pinus albicaulis. The sequence continues at coordinate 735,826,218 of CM076571.1, read as the reverse complement.
AATTTCTTTTCTTTCATAGTTTAGTTTTTCATGCTTTCGCTATATTTTTCATATAGATACATGCTCTGTTTCCATTGTGATTTATAGCATAGATGTATTATGTATTCATTTGTGTTTCGTAGCCCAAATACATGATTTAATTTCATACTATATACATACGCTTTTTTTTCATTTACATTGCAATTTTTTTTTTTTTGGATTTTTATAGTATAGATTATTAAATTTATCATTGTTACTTCACTGTTTGGTATCTTCATTTGGAGAATGTCATTATGTTAAGGTATATGCTTTGTCTATGATTGGGTTTATTTAGACATAATTTATCATAGTGGGTGAAATATATTTATTTCGTATAGATTAAGATTCATAATTTAGATTAATTTCTTTTCATGTAATATAGGTTTATTATAGATTAGTTTCATTTCTTACAAAACATTTCGTTTTCTTCCTTCTTGCAAGTTTTACTTTTCAGTCATTAAAATATTTCTTTTAATAAGTGTGAACACTCTTTAGTAATTTCTTGTTTTAAATTTCATTTGTATAAATTTTCCAAAAGAATAAAAAAATATTAAAGTTCCTTCTTGTTTCTAGAACTTTATTTTTTCTCAAAGTCAATCATTAACTATTAACAAGCTAAGTTAGGATTTTCATCATAGTTTTGGAACTTAGTTGAATTTAGATTTCATTTCAGAGATTATAATTTTTAGTTTCTCAATTCCATTTAGACATTAAAAATAAACATAAAATATTTAAAACAACTTTAAAAATATAAAATAAACACAATAAATTAAGTAAGAAAAGGCTTCTACCATATATAGTGCACTTGCACTTCACAAAATTACCAACTATGGTCAATAATTTATGATAGTAATTTAAGACATTAAATTGATTAAACATGTTGGCGTCATTTTTAGGGAAGTGTAAATAGGAGCCTTATCTCTTAATCTTAAAAAAAACAACAAAAACTGTTATAGGTCAATTTGGGCATCATCCCCCAAGACCTGGTCAAACTGGACATCATCCCCAGGACCAATGAATAGGGTCTAGCATCCCCTTATATTTCAGTTGCTATATGCTCTAAGTGAATACATTTCATTCATGGCTTCAATAATGAGATTTCCAAGGTTTGAATTATATATTATATAACCCATTGACTCATTATTGCTCATTTGCAAGGGACTAACTCTGTTGCAATGCCAATACCTCCATGCAAAGGTGCACTACAGTGCACTTCCCGACACTCAAGGGTGCATTGGTCACCTGGGAGCGGAATTTTCATTATTTCAGGAATCTCGACATGGCCATTGCCTTCTAGAAGAGTCCATAGGTATCAAACTTCGAATCCAAGTGTCCATCCACCACCTCTAAACTAGGAAACATGTCTTGCCTATTATTAGAAATCCATTCATTGAAAAACTACCATCAGTTTCCCTATAAATTGATCACCCATCTAAGTGTTAGGGAGGAAAAATTTTGTGCAAAGTTATGTTGTTGGATTCTCATTTGATAAGAGAGTGGAAGTATTGATATGTTGCTAAGTTTATGCTGGATGTGATGAGGCTGGAATGAAGTTAGAGCAGGTTGACAACAAATCGATCCATTGGTTGTAATATTCTCCTCCTACTCTTTAATAAATATATTTTTTCATTTTCCCATACATACTGTTGAGTCTAAATTTTTTTTTTCATATTCATACATATTTCCATTATGTCATAACCATTTAGCTCTTATTTCATAGCCATCTGACCTAAAACCCTACATCAAGTAACCATTTTCATAAATATATGGGTTAGGATCCTTGTTTTCCAAAGTTATTTATTTTATGTATTTAAAGTGAATTTATGATTATAAACTAGAAAATTAGCATAGTTTCATATATCTATATATGTGTTATGAGTTTTGTGACATGTGTAGGTCAAAAAGGAGACTTCTAGAAGACCCTTATGTGGCACTCTAAGGACAAATTCGAATTTGGTTGGAGAAGATCATGGGATCAAGAGGATATGTGTCTCATTTCCTTATTGTATTGAAACTCTAAGAGGATATGTGTCTCATTTCTTAGTTGTGTTGAAGCTCTAGAAAGACATGTGTCTTATCATTTCCTATTTTGATTGTAACTCTAGAGATGGAGGGAGAGATTCATGGACTCCCATTAATGAGATAACTCCTCATATTTTGTATAAATAGGAGAAGCTTTCTCCTATCATGGGTAATGAAAAGTAGTGAAAAATAGGAGAAGGAGAGAAAGGAATAGAGAGTCTTTTGTAACAAATTTTAAGATGGAATGGGATGTAGATTTGTGAGTTTTTCAATAGAGAAATTCAGTTCCTTGATGCTGTTGTGATTACAACTTTAAGGAGCTAAAGAATTTCACCAAATTGGTAGCAGAGGGCCCCTGCTATCCAAGGAGGATTCTACATGCTTTCTAGATAAGTAGCTTTTAATTCATGTCTTGCATTATTTGTTTAACTAAAATATCCTCATTATCTTACAACCATTCTTTTTCTTAAAACGCTCTTCCAACATATCAATATTAGATGAAAGAGATTTGGTTGTATCATGTTGAGTTAATTAGCATTTTCTATTTTGCAATTAGATTAAAAGATCCTCATTATCTTACAATCATTCTTTTTCTTAAAACGCTCTTCCAACATATCAATATTAGATTAAAGAGATTTGGTTGTATCATGTTGAGTTAATTAGCATTTTATGTTTTGCAATTAGATTAAAAGATCCTCATTATCTTACAACCATTCTTTTTCTTAAAAGCTCTTCCAGCATATCAATATTAGATGAAAGAGACTTGGTTGTATTATGTTGAGTTACATTTCATGTTCATTTGCAAGCTAGGATATCCATGGATTAGAATGTTCTGTTTTTCACCATTTTCCTAATTAGGGATAGAATTTACAATTACACTCTGTTTTGAGTCTAAGGTTTCCTTTTCTTTTCTTTTTGACATAGATTTGATTTCATCTTTTGAACATAAGTACTAAAAAGACAAAACCCCCAAAAACATCAATAAAATACATACAACGAAGTAAGGAAGAAGTCACTTAAGCACATATAGTGCACCACACTACATCAGTTTACTAGCCCTGGTTGATAATTTATGTTAGCAATTTAGGACACTAAATTGACTACACACATACGTTTATATCTTGTGAAATGTATTCTTGATGATATATGTATTTCAAATTTAACCGGTTTGATTTGATTAAGATAAGTAGATACTTCTATATTGTATGTTGTTTTTTGTTCTCTATTTTTGTTTGCATGAATTGATCTAGTGGCTTGAGTTGAATTGAGAGTGACGACAACAGCGATAGAAGGAGAAGGAGAGCAAAAAGGATCACAAGTAGGCTCTTTCTCATTTTTTTATATCTGCTTGTTTTAGAGAAAATAGTAGTTATCTTTATTTTTTTGTTCTGAGTGAAGGAACACCACAAGCATGGAATTTAGTTTATACGTAGATTAAAATTCCATATAACAAATTCGTGACTCCACTGGGGAAACATTCTATCATTCCTGGTGTTTCTGCCTCTGTTTATCTTCATCAATAGCATCTACTTTCAGTTATCAGCATTTGAATGAATAAATTTCATTAGAAGTGTGTTTAGCCTCCTGTTTCATAAACCATGTTGTGCCCAACACACTATTGGTCAGGGTACAATGCACTGCAATGCACTATGTGCCATTAAGGGGTGCTCTACAATGCATTGTCTTCCCTTAGAGACTGCATTTCCCCCTCATCCAACCAAATTCCATCAAAATTTGTCATTTCTTTCACTTTCAGCCATTTTTTTATTGTATTCTTAGATTTTTTATTACTCTTAGAGACCTGTAAGCTTTCATGTTCTTCCTCCTTTGAAAATTAATTTGTTCAATGTTTCATTAGCTGTTTTCTTTATCATTGGAAAATCAAATTCAAAGTTATTAATTTTTTGATTAGATCAATTCTTTTTTCAAAAATTAAATTGTTGTTTCATTCTTGGTTTCCTGTAGGAAAATTGTAGTTCCATTCTTCATTTTCCTAAGATAAATTGTTGTTTCATTCCTAGTTTCTCAAAATAAAACATTTGTTTGATTGATTTGTGCATATAGTTTCCTTTCTTTCATTCACATTAAAGGGAGCTAAAAATAAAAACATGCATGTGTATATAGATAATTGTGTGTTTTGAATAGGAAAAAGTTAAGGACATCTGAATTTAGTTTGTGCTCTTTTTTGTATGCTCAAAAACTGATTGCTCTTTCCCCTTAGTAGCTAGGATTTTCATTGAAAAAGCTAAATTGAAAAGTTTGTTTATCATTTAGTTTTCATTTTTAGGAATTTCCACTACATCACGCGGTGAACCTCAAAAAAAAATTTTTAAACAAGATCAACATAAAATTTACATCAATCAACCTAAGAAAGAATTGTAACATTAATGATAACATTTAGAAGGTCTAGGTTAGAGACATGTTCTAGCGTCGTTAAACATAATAGTTGTTGCCAACATGTCTGCGATAAATTCTAAGTGTGATACCTCACTCCACTTACGTAAGTATATCAGAGCTCGTCCACGTGCATTTCGGTTTATAGGGTGATGTTCTAGTACAAAAAGTAAAAGGGTGTGCTCCCACTGTGTGGTTTCACATTAGAAAGTGCTAATACAGACTTAGGCCTCCACGTACCTTCGGGTATATTTTGGAGGACAAATTTAGGTTTATATCCATCCATAGGTAACCGAGTCGGCCGCCTTGTAACTTGTGATACATTCAACACAACATTCGGGGAGATTACCTGCCTGTACTTCTTGGTTCGCCAAGCGGTATTCTGTTGTTCACAATTACTTGGTAAACCTTTTGCCTAGAATTACCCTTTTTTTGTTTTTTTTTTGTCATAAAATAAATCAGTCATTGTGGAATAATAACATCCATCTTCCCATCGTTCACGTAGAATAGCACTTAAACCACCTTTACCACCAGAATCCATTTCTAGTCGACAAAGGCGACATTGTTCTATCGAAACCAGTACAATCAATACCTCTGGTGTGTCTTCATCATCACACATACTAGAGTTTCTACATATCTTGGTTCATCTATTGTTGTCGAAACAAAGTCCTCACAACTACCTATGGTCACAATCCATCCAATCCGTGAGACCATAGCTCCCGAACCCGACATTGTTCAACTAGAAGTTGATCCAGATCTTGTCATTCTTTGACTAGAACATCTAGATCCTGAAGTCGAACAACCGAAATTTGTTCCTCTATCATTCACTCCACAGTCGATTGTAGCCATTGAGTCTCTCATATCACACAATCAATCACCTGAAATATATCTCAGGCCTAACCACGAAATCCTTCCACTTGGTTTGATTTTGATTGAATAAATACCACAAGATGAAACACCTTCAACTCCAACTCATTTTGGGGAGGATCTTTATCTTGATGAGTCTTTTCCTCAATCACCTTTCATTGCTCTCTTTGATCCTATTTCAATTTGAGTTCCCGTCGATCCTATAGGGTATACATTGGGTCGTATGACCATGGCTGAGTCAACATCTCTGGTTGTACCATCTGTTATAGTTGCAACATCATCCACTATTGCTACCCCATCAATTTTCACCACATCACCAGAGTCACATCTATATGGTGGTCCTTCCGTCCCACCTGGTTACCAATATTTATCTGGAACCTTATCTGGTGCATCCTCAAACCCATGGACTTCACCCATGTCATCATCTAGTATTATATATGGTATATATCTAATGAGTATTGAACGGCTTGATCCTTTATATACATCTTCAGTGCAATATCGAGCTGGTCCATCTGGGAATATTCCATCCAGTACAATCTCAACTAGACTCCCAACATTTGGAGAACAATATATTCCATCTTATTATACTCCTCATGCTGGGTGGAAACCTATGGTCACCCATTTTGATATTACTATGTCCTTTTATGGTCAACCTAATGTTGGAATGATTGTTTTTCAGTGGCAGCCTATCCTGCCTGTTCAACCACAAACGGTTGTGCATTCGTATCAACTGATTCAACCTGTTGCACCCACATCTACTCCACTTGTTAATACATCATTACCCCTTTTACAGGCTGAAAGTGTTGCACCTCAACCATCTCAGGTGGGTCCTTCCACCAAATACCCTCAAGTATTGGGCCCTCAAACTCCAACTCCTTCAGCTGGTTTACAACAACCACCTGTATCTGGAATTTTTCATTCACAAGTTGGATTACCCTATTATGGGATGTCATAGTCACAACCCAATATTAGCTATTCACAAATGGGTCCAAACTATTTTATTTTGGTCTATAATATTTGTGGGCATTCACCTTGGTAGCCATAACCACAAATGCCACAACAATCATTCCAACAACAAGTAGCTTACCCAGGTTTTGGTCAACATAATCCTCAAGTGTTTTCTTATCAAACCAACCCATACCTGGGTTAAAAACAACAAATTCCTTATGCTAGTTCTCAAAGTCCTTTTGCCCAAGCAATTCCATCATATCCTGGTTATGTTCAACCTTGCTTAAATCGGCAGTTTCCCTTTGTTGCAACTTTAGAATTACCTAATTTAAATCAGCTTACCAATGACCCCATCAACTATGCTCCTTGGTGGTCGATGATACCACATAAATTAACCTCGGATATTCCTAAGTTCAATGCAAGCCCTGGAGAATACTTGTCGATGCATGTTATGACTTATCATTTATGGTGTTCATCCAACTCCTTAAATGATGACTTTGTTCGACTATATCTTTTCCAGCATACGTTCACTGGTCTAGCCACAGAGTGGTACATTGAGTTACCACAACCTTCATTTGATAATTTCGCTGCCTTAGCTACTACCTTTCTGACCCACTTCCAGTTACCCATACAATATGAAACTAGAAAGGAACTATTGACCAATTTCAAACAGAATAATGCTACTCACATTTCTGATCATATTCATAAGTGGTGTCGTCTTTGTAGAATAGTCAAAACATTTGTTCTTGATTAGCTCCTTGATGAGTGTTTCATTAAGTCCTTGCTGCCATCTATCACCGAGGATGTGGCATCATCACTGAAGATCAGTTCATTACTCGTGCCCAGTACTTAGATTTGATTTATACTCATTCTGGCATGCTCTACGAGAAAATTCCCAATGCGCTGGGATCTAATTTTAATGTTCCTCTTCCATCTAAGGACTCTCATGCTAGTGACGGTATGATCGGTACTCCACTCACACATCACTCTACTGCATCCGATCCTATACCTTCTTTCAAATTTCATGTCGTGTCATCTGACAAAGGCAAAAGTGACAAGAAACCCGGAAGCAAGAAAAAGGGTAAAGCAAAGAAAAATCAAAATTCAACCCCATAGGAATGATCATCTAATCAAAAAACTGGAAATAATCGGAAACCTCATTACCCTTGCATAACATGTAATGAGGAGCACTTTGTTCGATACTATCCTCACCGCATCGAAGTATCAAAATTTCTTAAGGCCTCAAATGCATCTGTTATGTCGACAAATCCATTTCTGAATCCAGACATTATTTCGTGACTGCATCTTCGCGGTCAGAATTTGTCATGCATGCCAAATATTTGATCATAAAATCTGCAAACCACTAGCGTCGATGCATCTTGTTATCGCTATAGGACCATTTGCAAAATGGGGCATTGATTTCATGACCTGCAACCCTCGTTCGTCTGGGGGGCATGGTTATATTATTGTCGTAGTAGACTACTTTACCAAGTGGGCCGAAGTGATGCCTACATTCAATAACACAGTGAAACAGGTGCATTATTATTTTTCAATCAAGTCATCTCACAGTTTTGTGTTCCACAGGCTATAGTCACAGATCATGGTAAGCATTTTCGCAATCACATGATGAATGAGTTGACTGCCAAATAAGTACTTTCGCATGATAGTTATACTCCTTATTATCCACAATCCAATGGAAAAGTTGAAGCATTAAAAATATTCTTAAACGAATTCTTCAATGAATGATACTAGTTCATAAACAAAATTGGAATTTAATCCTGTACTCGACTTTGTGGGAATATCGAACCCCGGTGAGAAATGCAACCAGATTTACTCCCTTTCAATTTGTTTATGGTCTACAAGTTATCTTACCTATCCAATGTGAAATATCGTTGTTAAAATGCGTTGTTGACTTGTTACCTAACACCTCTACTGAAGAACCGCATATTTTTAACCTCATCCATTTTGATGAAACACGTCGTGAAGCCGCATTGGCAAACGAAGCACATAAGAGACGAATTAAGGCACAATAATACCAACATGTCCAGCCTCGCATCTTTTCTGAGGGTGACCTAGTCTTAATTTATGATCAAGAAGTTGATTTGATAGGTGCAACAAAATTTGAGCCATTATGGGGTGGCCCCTACATTGTCAAAAGAGTTTTAGGTAAGGGCACCTACAAGTTAGTAGATTATGATGTAATTCCATTGGCATAGCCTCGAAATGGGTTGTATCTTAAACGTAACTATGCTTAGTTAATTTTGATTTTCATTTACTATCTTAGTTTGTTTTTCTAGAGTTTTCTTGAAGTTGGTAATCCACTTTACATTTCATTGCAGATGTTTGAATCTTTGGAACCATTCGTTGGATACTTTGATGGTGTTAGTCGTAGTATGCAGAATCTATCCTCTACAGCATGGGCCATTTTTTCTCTAAGTGGCGAGTTAGTGAGTTTTCAAGGGATTTATATCAATCTATATACAAACAATATCACTAAGTATAGCGCATTGATCAAAATTCTCTCTGATGCCATTTCATTTGGTATTAACCGCATCATCATTAGGTTAGACTCACAACTTGTTGTACTACAACTTACTAGCGTCTATACTATCTGAAATCCAACACTGCATCGTATGTTCCTAAGAGTTCAAATTTTGGAAATACATTTTGATTATATTCAATATCAACACATTTCCAAAAATTTGAACACATTAACTGATTCCTTAGCGAATTATGTTTTAAACAGACATTTGCAACACATGTAAAGATATATTTTCAATTCAGATCACATAATTGAATAGGATTGCACAATAAACATAGGAAAACACTGAAAATAAATAGATAGATAGTTATAGGTTTTTAAAAAAAGCTGTGCCCGAGACACATTGGTCATCTCACCTCAAAATGTATACAAAATTTCAAAGTAAACTAGTGATGCTCATGATAAAAAGCTATTGATCTAGATATCCTACACAATAACTGCATCCAACAGTTAGGAACACCAATAGTGTGGCGTTGCAGTCTCATAGGTAACTCTTTGATCCGGAAATGCAGAATCCCAAGAGTTAATCCCTCCACATGTTGTTGTAGCTCAGCAAGAATACCAATCATATATAAATCCCTAATGGATTCTCTCCTAACAGCCCTCTCTACTGGCTCATCTTCTCCCTTCTTTAGCTGACCCACCAGTCGAACCAACCCACATCTGTATACATCAAAACTTTAGTTTAGTCTTGGGAAACATAAAAATACAAAAACATGTATAAACCTTAGAAAAAATAAAAAACCATGGTCAAAATATTCTTACCTATTGCACCCCATTGAGCGTTGCTAGTAGAATCAAGTTTGGATCTCCTCGGAAATCTACGTCTGCTTATGCATACTTATATATGGAGATCATGTGTCATCTAAACTAGGTGAAGACTGTAGTAGAGAATATGATGGTTGATTGACTAGCATGTCTAGACATCAATTCAGCCCATCTCTGCATCTGTGGATCTCTAGGGCCAGATATTCCTAGTGTAACATGTTATGGCTGCATCAATGGAATCCTCTCAAAGGCGAAGGAAATGAGGATCAAGCCATAGTTGAAATTATTCTTCCTTCCTCCCTTTGCTTTGGTCAGATGTTCTTTCATCTGAAAGAGAAAAACATTAGCCCAATTAAATATTGTTGGTTATAAACACTCAAGTGCATACTTCATGTTTGATATGTTTACCACATGTAGTGTAGTGGAACCGACAAGCTTTGTGATAGTAAATAGGATGGTTCTCAAAGGTATATCACACACATCATGGATATTTATTTTTCCATCTTTACTTGGTTCAGTACCTGGATGGCAGTACTGTAGTATGTAATCTCTCACTGTCTCTCCTCCAAGAGCAGATCCTGCAAGGGAAATGGGAGAACCCCGCCTCAATAATCCATTGGGAAAATAAATTTCCTCCACCATTTTTTGGAGTAATTTGTCCCCAATGTGAAAATCCTGTAATACTAGATCCCATGAATGAACTAGGAAATCCAATAGTTCCATTTGTTGCCTCATCTGTGACATTATAAAGTATTTAAGCAACCTGCAATATCTTAGGGTTCTTACTATACCTGGATCTTTTAGGGAAATCATATTGTGTTCTTCATGTTCTCTTTCTTTCCATGTAATCTTCATTTTGATCTGATGAATACCTTGAAAAAAATCATAAGCTTCATTAGGATCCATTTCATGCAAAAAACTTGGGAAATTTTGGGCACATAGAAAGAAACAAAAATGATAATTGTGCCCAATACACCCCAGGTCAAGGGATAGAGTGTTGTAGTGCATCTGGCCCTCAATTGCAATGCACTGCAACACACCTTTTGACATTCAAGGGTGAGTTTCCCTTTGAGCGTAGTAGATTTACCCTAATGGGCTCAAAACCCTAAAAATTGACCATGAAATGCAATGGAAATGATACTAAAAGAAATATAAGGTTCATAGTTCCAACCTGGATCAAAAGGAAAGATAAATCATCCACAGAAATTTTTGCAATTAACCGCTGAATTTCGGAGAAAACACTGGTTCATAGCTCCTAATTTTCAAATGGTGAAAATGAATGGTAAAAAATCTTTTAATTAGTCAATTTGATTATTTTAATTCATATTTAATGTTGTGACTATGGTTTTTATTCATTTTTTTCTATGAAATGAGTATTTTTAATCTGTTTGATGGTTTTCTAAATAGGTTTTACAACTGATACAATGAGATTAGTCGTGCACACTTATTCAAGAATGATTTGACCACAAAGGATACTTTTATCCTTCTTTTTCGAGCTTTGATAAAAAATAAAAAGGATTTGAAGAGCACTTTTATCTCTTTTTCGAGCTTCAATAACTGCGAAAAAGGAGCCCCCTGGAGTCTTCTTTTAGCTCTTTTCATACTCTGATAATGTGAAAATATTGTCAATCGCTTGTCTTTTAGAGCTCGTAAAACTAAATGAAATGACATCTACTCAGTATAATTTTAACCCTTTTCCAGAATGAGATACATTATTTACGAAAAGGAAAACCTTAGTCGAACATGGCTAAAAGGTTTTCTCAAGTATCATTTTACATTTTTTCGGACCTAAGCAACAAATTTACGAAAAAGGACTCATGGATTTTTATTTTTTCCCCTTTTTCAAACTCTTTAAACACGAAAAAGGACTGGGTTTTAATTATCGTTATACTCGTTAAAACATAAAATAGAGACAGACTTGTCAATCATGGAAAGATCGAGTTTCATTTATCTCTGGACTCGTTTAATTATTAAATAGCGATGGCTTCACTGAAAGGGTCGAATTATAGATCAAGAATATGTTACCCTCCTCAATCTTGTTAAAAAATAAAGAGGTATTGGTCGTCAAATGACTGGGGAAAATTTGGGAAAAAGAATAGAACACTTTATGGTACCAAGTCACTCTTGAACATGACACATTTACTCCATCATTGTGACTTTTAGTTTGGGTAATCTTCTTGACGGTTCATCATACCTTCACTTCGGTTTTGGGTAAATGTTGCCAACTCATCTTAATGTCATCGATATGTTCAAGAGAAATCATCCAATAAATCCTCATCCCTCTGTAATAATCATAAACCTTCATTTTCATGACAGTCATCCCTGAACATTTCTATATCAAGTCACATTTTGTCTCTGAAATTATTACTCTCGTTTCATGATAAATTTTCTTCTTGTTAACATCATCTCAACATCCAAGAAGTTTACTTAGAAATATCTTCCAGTACCCTGAGGCCTGCTACATCATCATCATGTTTCTCACTTCCGGACCTTTGACTGAAAGATTTTTTTGGTGTTTGACATCAAATCATCTATTCACGCCTTGCAAATTGTACTACAGTACCTTGAGATCCATTAACATCAATGATTTTTTTCTCATGTCTGTTAACAACTCACATCATTGGCTGATAAACAGATGATGTATTCCCATGTTCGACTTCAAATAATATATTTGCATGGTTATACTTGTACTTGAATGATTGAATGAATGATATAAGAAGACCTTGGATCTATTTTCATCCATCTAGGCTGCGATTTCAGGATTTTTGTACACATCATCTATACAATGGATTTTACATACAGATCGCCATATAAACATGGGCCTATATCTGTAGGCATGTCTATATTTGCCAACATTCCAATGTAGAAGACTTTCTAAATTATGTACATGTTATGATAGTTTTGTGTTGAGCATGGGTATGCTTACCTCAGCAATTCATGTTCAAGATGAAAATATCATGACATAATGTATTGCAAGTTTGATGTAGGTCACCGTCCACTTCAAATCCTACTCATCACATCGTAAACCATCTCGTCCAAATAATATTATTATTTTGACTTCATGCTTTATGGGGCAATTTTTATAGGTCAAATGGGCATCATCCCCCAAGAGCTAGTCAAACTGAACATCATCCCCAGGACCAATGAATATGGCCTATCATCCCCTTATATTTTAGTTGCTATATGCCCTAAGTGAAGACATTTCATTCATGGCTTCAATTTTAAGATTTCCAAGGTTTGAAGTATATATTATATGACCCACTGACTCACCAATGCTCATCTATAAGGGACTAACTGTGTTTCAATGCCAATAACTCCATGCAAGGGTGCACTACAGTGCACTTCTCGACACTCAAGGGTGTGCTGGTCACCTGGGAGCATAATTTTCAATGTTCTGGGAATATCCACATGGCCAGTGCCTTCTAGAAGAGTCCATAGGTGTTATACTTTGAATCCAAGTGTCCATCCACCACCTCTGAACTTGGAAACATGTCTTGCCTATTATTATAAATCCATTCATTGAGAAACTACCATTAGTTTCCCTATAAATTGAGTACCCATCTAAGTGTTGGGGAGGAATAATTTTGTGCAAAGTTATTTTGTTGGATTCTCATTTGATAAGAGAGTGGAAGTACTGATATGCTACTGAGATGATGCTGGATGTGATGAGGCTGGAATGAAGTTGGATCAGGTTGACAACAAATCAATCCATTGATTATAATCTTCTCCTCCTACTCTTTAATAAATATATATGTTCATTTTCCCATACATATGTCTATATCTTGTGAAATTTATTCTTGATTATATATGTATTTCAAATCTAATCAGTTTGATTTTATTAAGATAAGTAGATACTTATATATTGTATGTTGTTTTTTGTTCTCTCTTTTTGTTTGCAGGAATCGATCTAGTGACTTGAGTTAGATTGAGAGCAACGACAACAACAATAGAAGGAGAAGGAGAGTGAAAAGCATTACAAGTAGGCCCTTTCTCATTTCTATATATCTTCTTGTTTTAGAGAAAATAGTAGCTATCCTTCTTTTGTTGTTCTGAGTGAAGGAACACCACACTCAGGAAATTTATTTTATCCGTAGATTAAAATTTTGTATAACAAAAACATAAAAAAATGACATGCGTAGAGAAATGTATTCTAGAGCTAGATTTGTAGCTAGAGGTATAAGTTTAGTCCCAGCAACACCACTGACTCCATCAAGACCTTGTAGTGCCACACCATCCACCCAAACCCGCATTCCATTCTTAGCAGGTAGAAATAGACTTCCTGAGGTCTTAAGATCGGAAATTCAAACTAGAGACTCTCCAACTTCATCAACTGAAGTAGTTATGGAAGAAGAAGACCCTATATCCCCAACAGAAGGATTAATATTTCTAACCTCTACTGGAGAACAAATCTTAGCCCAGGAGCTAGACATATCTAGTGAGGAATAAGAAGAAGTCTTCTTTAATATACCATTGATAAAGGAACCAGAAGAATCAGAAGAGGAACAAACAATCCCAAATTTAGAATCCTATATTAGTTTTGAAGAATATACAATGGTTGGAGAAGGGGAAGGAGAAGTACACAATGTGAATGATTACCAATTAAGACTAGGAGGAGGTGGACCTAGGATTGGAGGTGGAGGAAGAGGTAGAGGTAAAAGAAGAGGAGAAGGAAGAGGAGGTAGAGGAGAAGTAGATCCTGTTGGATTTCTTGATGAAGATACTACTGCCACAATGAATAATATCTCACCCTCCATCCTTCATAATTTTCATGGATTAAGAAGTGAAGATCCTGAAACATTTTTGTTTGATTTAGAAGTTTTATGTAGATCATATGACTACTTACTCGATTCTCAAAAATTGAAATTGTTTCCTACAACTCTTAAGGATGTAACATTAAAATGGTTCGTGGTCTTAATAACACATTTTATTAGGACATGGGAAGAAATGAAGAATTCATTATTACAAAAATACAAGGATTAATGCACACCTCATAATCAGAAAGATGAAGTTTTTAAGATGATGCAAAGAGAATATGAAAACTTGGAGGATTTGATTGAGAGATTCAATTACAATCTAAAAAGGGCTAAGATGGAAAATTTGGATGAAGATACTTTAAAAGCTCTCTTGTTGAAAGCTATTAGAGATGAATGGATAGATATTCTTAATATGATGTGAAAGGGAGATATTTCTCAACTATCATTGTATGACATCTCTGAATTACGCATACATATTTCAAGAGGAAATTCAAGAATTCGGAGGAGTTCGAGAGATCATATTCTCTCTAGAGTTAATAAATTTGCAACTCAAACAGTAAGTAGGGCTGAAATAGGAATTTTTCTTGATATGTTAAAAACAAATATTTTAGGGGGTCTAAGTGAAAAAATAGACACCTTGAAGTTACAAAGAAAGAAAAGAACTGAAAGTGTTTCCTTATCTATCTGTTGTCCTAAGTGAAGAAAGAAACATTCCTGAAGAGAATGCCCTCTTGATTTAAAAATCATAGAAACCTGTGTCATATGTATAGGAAATCATGAAACAATGAAATTTCCTTCCATTCCATGTCTTAAAGTTGTTTACCAAGATGAAATAGATTCAAACCAGATATATCCTCTTTGTTTAGTTTCTATAAGACCATGGAAAGGACCAAAAACTCAAGGTTTCAACACTCAGACTCTATACTTAGCCCCCACAGAATAACTGGAATGCATCAATGCCATGGCAGCAACCCTGGTCTCAACCCCAACCTTGGACACAAGGATTGCAAAATTTCCACCACAACATTCTCCTTAAATGAGTCAACAACCTCAATTTCAAAATAAAAACCCACAACTTTCATTACCATTTACACAAAGGCCAAACCAACTACCTTCTCAACCACTTCCAAACCCAAACAATAAAAATGCACAACCTATTTATAACATGGAGGGGGGGAATTTCCAGAATTATATGATAAATCCACTATATCTTAATAATGTTAAACTTAGATATGGTAGAATATTAGAAAATAAGTTTACTTCTGTTAATATTTAGGAAAAAGAAAAAGATGATCATTCTGATGAGGAGATTTTTCTTCATCAAGATAAAAATCTTCAAAATAAAAATAATTATTCTTAAGAAGGGACATCTCTTCATCAGAATAAAGATTTTCAAAATCAAACACAAGATAATCCAATAAACTCAACTCCCATCATAGAGAAACCTTCGGTATCTATACCAAAACCTCCTTTCCCTTAAAGACTACAAATTGATAAAGGGGTAGAAAAAAAAAAATCATGTTTCCTAACTATGATATATTAGATTAATTGAAGAATTTTTGTATCAAAATTCTTTTGCTACAAGCCATTAAAGAAATTCCAATCCTTGAAAAATCAATAAGATATTTGAGTATAAATAAATCCAAAATAAAATCAAAGAAAGTAAAAAAAAATACAGTTAGTATAGAAAATTACAGAT
This sequence comes from Pinus albicaulis, assembly GCA_034641835.2. Taxonomy (NCBI): domain Eukaryota; kingdom Viridiplantae; phylum Streptophyta; class Pinopsida; order Pinales; family Pinaceae; genus Pinus; species Pinus albicaulis. The sequence continues at coordinate 735,810,206 of CM076571.1, read as the reverse complement.
ATTATGATGGGAAAAATAGCCATACAGAAATATTTGGACCCATGAAGTCCCATTGTGAAACAAAACCTCAATGGTATTGAAATCCCAAACACATTGATCGACTTAGGAGCAGCCATAAACATCATGAGTAAATAAACTATGGAACAACTAAAACTTCCAAATATTCTATATACGCCAACATTGTTACAACTAGCAGATAGATCTGTAATTAAACATGATGGTGTACTAGAAGAAATTTATGTATCCTTAGATTCTTGGGAATATTAATTGAATTTATGATCTTAACTCCCAGAAATAACTTAGGAGGACATCCATTAATATTAGGAAGACCTTGGTTAGCTACAGCTGATGCTTTCATCAGTTGTAGATAACATGTTTATCTCTAATGGACATTCAACAAATAAATTCACATTATACCCTCAAGAAAAAACAATGATAGAAGTAGAAAATGAAGAATGGATGGATGATTACAATGACATACAACCTATTTTTACTATCTCACAAATTACTGAAGAAAATGAAATTATAAATTTAATAGAAAATCATGAATTATCTTCACACTGTGAGAGTAGTAAAAAATATTAGGAACAATGTAATATTTAATATTTATCATCCATACAAATGTCTTTATATTATATGGAATAATTTGGTAATTCTTCAACTGAAATATTTCCAAGTAAAACTTTGAATGTGAACAAAAATCTAAAAAAAATTCAAAAGTATAAATTAATAAAAACATTGCAAAAACATTCTTCTGCATATGCATGGGAATAAAATGACATGAAAGGAATAAACCTCAAAACTTGCATACATCACATCTATATTGAGGAGAATTCTAGACCAATCCGAAAACCTCAAAGAATAATGAATCCAAATATTAGGGAAATTGTGAAGGAAGAACTACAAAAACTATTGAATGTAAACTTTATTTATCCAATATCAGATAGTCAATGGGTTTCACCTTTAGTAATTGTCCCTAAAAGGCATGGAAAATGGAGAGTGTGTATTGATTATAGGGAATTGAATAAGGCTAATTTAAAGGATCATTTTCCATTACCTTTCATATATCAAGTTTTAGATACACTAGCAGGAAAGAAATATTTTTCATTTTTGGACGATTTTATTGGGTATAATCAAATTCAAATAGCACCAGAAGATCAAGACAAAACCACCTCTACCTATCCATGGGGAACTTATGCTTACTGAGTACTTCCTTTTGGATTATGCAATGCACCTACAACATTCCAAAGAGCAGTATTAGGTATTTTCTCTGATTTAATTCATGATTGTGTGGAAGTGTATATGGATTATTTTACAGTCTATGGAAATTATTTTGAAGAAGCCCTTGAAAATTTGGAAAAAGTTCTCATAAGATGTAAGGAAGCAAATATCTCATTAAGCCATGAAATTTTTTTTATGGTGTTTACTGAAGGAATTTTTTTAGGACACCATATTTTAGGAAATGGAATTAAGGTGGACTCATCTAAAGTTGAAGTTATTTCTAAATTAGCAATCCCAAGTTGTCAAAAATATGTTAGGATTTTTCTTGGTTTTACAGGATACTACAGAATATTTATAGAAAACCTCACAAAAAATTGCATCTCCACTCTTCAAATTTGTCACAAATGATTGTGAATTTCATTGGAATCCTTACTGCCAAAAGACATTTGAAACTTTAAAAGAAAATATTTCTGAAGCACCCATCCTAAGAGAACTAAACTAGAAATTTCCTTTTCATATCTCAAATAATGCTTTAGAGACAACTCTGGGAGCTATATTGGGACAAAAATACTTGACACCTTATGCCATTTACTATACAAGTAAAAATTTGACTCTGATAGAGTTAAATTATATTGCTACCGAAAGATTTTTTAGTTGTTTTCCATGCCATTAACAAATTCAGACCTTACATCACTAGCTATGAAACTTTCATTCATACAGATCATTTTTCAATTAGATATCTAATGAATAAATAAATTACTAATGGCAGAATCACAAGGTGGTTAATATTATTACAAGAATTTAATATCAGCATTTTAGATCAACTTGGAAAACAAAACACAGTTGCTAACTTTTTGTCTAGAATTCAAAATGATAACAATGACACACGAGTAGAAGATAGTTTTTGTGATGAATATATTTTTTCAATATCTACTAAATATCCATGGTTTGTAGATATTGCTAATTATTTAGCCACAGGAAAACTTCCGTCATAATTGTTTCCTAGAGAAAAGAGGAAAATAATTCAAATGAGTGCATATTATTCATGGGTAAATGAAGAAATATACAAGACAGTTCCATATCTCATCATTAGGATATGTGTACGAGAGGATGAAATACCTAAAATACTAAAGGCATGTCATGATGAGCCATGCGTAGGATACTTTGCTGATAAGAGAACTGCCTACAAAATCCTTCTTTTAGGATATTATTGGCCTTCCCTCTTCAAGGATTCCAAGGAATATGTTAAAATATGTGATAGTTGTTAGAGAATGGGGAAACATGTTCCTTTAGATTAAATTCCCTTACAACCACACGTACTCATCAAACCCTTTGAAAAATGGGCTCTAGATTTTGTTGTACCAATCAATCCACCAGCAAGACAAAAGAGGTATATTCTTGTCTACACTGATTGTGTCACTAAATGGGTAGAAGCTAAAGAAATTTCTTTTGCTAATGAAAATATTGTAGTTTCATTTATTTTTTAGGATATTTCCTTTTGAAGACTACATTGGATAACACATGAAGAACAAAGACAAGAAGGAAAAATTGAAGGTTAGCAACATCTAAGGTATGAAATTACAAAATTTTATTTAATAATAGGGTTGTAAACATTGACATATTAATTAGATGATCATTTTATACCACCAGCTCAAATGACATTATTAAAAGGACTGATCATGTCAAATCAAAATCTAATTTCACATTCCACCAGTAAACCCTCATCATTTACACGATCTCCCCAACGTTAATTTTGATTTTATTGGTTAATAATTCAAGCAATAATTTTCCATTTTAAAACCCCACTCACGCTCTTAATAACCCTGAAGCCTTGCTCATTAACTCAGTCACCCGCATGTATTGAATATTCCATGGCATAATTTATCCATGTTCCCAAACTAATACTGAAACCCTCAGTCTACCCTGTCAAAAGAGGCAGTCCTAAAGGTGAAGCTTCTCAGAAGCTATGGGATTAAGTGTGAGGACAAAGCATGTAGGAATAAATTTTATGAAAGGTTACCCACAAATGAAGGAAATTTTACAATGAGCACAGTGGCTCATTTTTGTGGAGAAATTCGAAGGTTTCCATAAAGAAGTTACTGAATGCTTCACCAGATTTTTTGATGGAGTAGAAGTTGAGATCGGTGATATCAAGCTTGTAATCACAGAATATTTCATAATAGAAGCTATTGTACTACCAAATATAGGAGAAATATGGCTTAAAAACAGAGGAATCAGAGGAGGATGGAAAAGCTTCTTAAAAAACCCAGGTATGGATACTAGCATTTTTAGAAAAGTAATTCCTAGCAAATCCCTTAAAGGAAAATGGAGAAATATGTTATTGATAATCTAGAAATTTTTTGCCTATGAGGGAAGCTTCAGATGTATGTTCTTTTATCATGCTAGGTTGTTATAGAATTTTCTTGAATATAGGTAAATAAATCTTCCATACTTTTTATTGCATAGCTTGAAGAAGATGGCAAGAATTGTTCAGAAGAGAATTCAATTCATAGATAATACAATGTATCATCATGGGTTAATAAAAATTCTTATTTAATTCCATCTTCAAATCCTAGGGGACACTTGGGAAAATTTCTTAATCCGAAATCATTTTCAAGAAAAAGAACAAGAACAACCTAGTGGTAATAAGGAAAAAAGAGGAAGAAAAATAAAATTTGAAAGCTTTGTTGAGAATGAACAACCATCTCAGGAACAGTCAGAGGATGAAATCCCCATTGCAGAACTTTTGGGAAACTTCAAGAAGAAAGTTGATAAAAAGAAAGAGGATAGCATGAAAGGAAAGGAAAAAGTCATAAACATAGAAAATCCAAAAATTCAAAGTCCTTCGCGGTCAATAAGAAGAAGCTCTAGACTTAGTAAAATAGCAAAAGAGACACCTTCAAAAGAGATAGAACTTGTCGATTTAGAAGAAAGTCTTGGGATGCCATCACCCACTACTATTTCACCCACGCAAGTTCCAAGTCGAAGAACTCCAAAGATTGATCTTGTGCAGAAATAAATCTACGATTATATTGATTCTTTAGTGAAAAGAGATCTAAGAAGGACATCAAGTTTTGAAGAAAAACCTTATAGTCCACAAGAACCTCTAGTTGTGAATACACTCAAACAAGAGATATTTGAACTAGAGGCACTGAATAGGCATATCAAATAGGAACATGAAGCTCTGAAGTTGAAAAATCAAATTGAGAAGACCATAAATGATAATAATCTTTTACATATGGGTTTATGGTTTAGGAAGAACATAAATTTGAAAAAGAAGAATAAACAACTAAACAACCATATCATAAATTTGAAATATAAACTTCTAATGAGGAAGCCAAGATTAGATGTAACCACAAGGAAGAAAAAGAAGATGAAATTAGATGTGTTCGCAGAAGTATCAGGGCAGATACAGTAACATGATGAAGACTCACAATTTTGTATTTGCATGAGGACATGCAATGGTATCCTAGTAGGGGTATGTTGAGCCTCAATACTGCCTTAATTTTGACATATGTTTTCATTATTTTCCTTCTTTATGACAACTTCATAAGCTCAAACAAGTATTGAAATGCCCATTTTAGCCTGGTAAGGTGTCCTAATGATCTATTTTCATATTTTTAGATGTTCCTTATTATTAGAATAAAATTTGTATTTAGCCACAAAATTAATGCAATTCTGTAGCTAAATTTTGTTTATGTAGCCACCGCCACGATTCAACAGGTTCTAAGGAATCAATGAAGAAAAAAACAATATGGAAAATTGATGAATGATCTGGTTATGGATCATATCCTATCTATATATCCATAATCAAGGAAGAAAGCGCCTACGATTGTGGTCAAAGGGTCGGTAAAAATAGGAACCAGAACAAGTGAGCAAGAAATATTGAGGCTTCACAATTTTCTCTCCATGTAGCAAATTGTGAAGTGATGAAGTTCATATTTCTATTTAGAGTTCCATACAAATTTTTCTTAGTCTACAAAGGTGTGAAAGCCTCAAACATTTAATACAATATTGTTATAAATATCAAGTTGTGTAATTATGAAACAAGTTCGAATTGTTACGATATTGTTATATTCTGAAACTCTTTTTTTTCACTAATTGAAGAAGGAAGTGTTCTAGAATATTAATGCGTAGCTAGTAAAGAATATATCAGAAGCCATTCTGTTGTGGATGGCCCCTGCACATAAGAGTTTTATTCGTTTAATTTCATGTTATTTCATAGTTCAGTTTTTCATGCTTTCATTGTATTTTTCATATATATACATGCTCTGTTTCCATTTTGATTTATAGCATAGACGTACTCTATCTTCATTTGTATTTCGTAGCCCAAATACATGCTTTACTTTCATACTGTAGACATACACTTTTTTTTCATTTACATTGCAATTTTTTTCGGATTTCTATGGTACAGATGATCAAATTTATCATTGTTACTTTAATGTTTGGTACCTTCATTTGCATAATATCGTTATGTTAAGGTAGATTCTCTATTTATGATTGGGTAGATTTAGAGATAATTTATCATAGTGGTCGGCATAGATTGATTTATTATAGCTTAAGATTCATCATTTAGATATATATATATATATATATATATATATATATATATATATATATATATATATATATATATATATATATATATATATATATATATATATATATATATATATATATAATTTGTTTATTATTTAATATTTTTATGATAGATATTTGATTTGTTTATGTGTAAGTTATTATTAATTTGAAAAGATATAATGTATTTTTAATTTCACTATTGAATTTGAAATTTTCTTACATTATAAATACAATACTTTAACTAATTCAAAAATAAATATAATGCATTTGTGTTCAATTATTAGTTTTTATATTTTCATTTTGACCCAAAAATATATAGATTAATATAATGTATTTGTTAGATCTAAGAATTTTGTGATCCATAATGATTTATGATGTGATTAATCCTTATCTAAATAAGGTATTTTTGTTTAATTATTAGTTTTTATATTTTCATTTTAGCCATTTTATTAGGAGCTATATAGGTTAAATATATATTGAATTAAGTGTTTAAGCTTTTCCACCATTATTATTATTATTATTATTATTATTATTATATACCATATATGTATATATATATATATATTTTTTTATTTTTTTTTAATTTTTGGTAAGCTTCTAAGGACTACATCTTCACTTCACATCAAGTGGTTGCCTTAACATGGCACCTTATCACTTTATTTATTTATTTATTTATTTATTTTATTTTATTTTTAAATTTTTTGGTAAGCTTCTAAGGACTACATCTTCACTTCACATCAAGTAGTGCCTTAACATGGCACCTTATCACCATCTATCCAAGACATGATGAACAATTGTTTTTTTAATATATTTTAAAATCAATGTAATATATGTATAGAAATTTAAAATTAATATATTTTTAATTTTTTATGATAAATATTTGAATTAGTTTACATATTTATTTGTGCATTTTTTATTTAATTTGAAAAATAAAAACAAATATGATAAATTTAATTTAATTATTAGATTTAGTTTGTCTATTGGGTATTAGATAAATTATGGTTTTCCTAGATGTTAAGTCACTATTTCAAATTCCCCTTCATATTCAAATGTTATTCTTAGACATGACCATATCCTCACCAATACAAAAAATAAATTTCTTTTTTTTTTCATATTTTAAATTCCAAACTCTTTTTACTTAATTAATTAAAAAACAATATAATACATTTGTATTTGATTATTAATTTTAAATTCCTACCTCCTAAGCTCAAGCTCATTTTGACCAATTTAGGGACTATTAAGGTAAATGAAAAAAAAGACAACAGTTAAAAAAACTTCCCATCACAAGACAATGCCAAGTACCTTTAACTAACCTTATCCACCTCTAAAACAAAAAAAGTCCTCTTAAACCAAGGAAATAAATTTATAAGAATCCATCATTATTGAAGCCTTAAACCTGCCCATAGGTAAAACAACGAAAGCATCTTCAGTGACAGTAACAGCACCGTTGTCCAATGTTGACGAACATGATTCTTTTATCAACACAACTTATTTTTCTTCTTTTTTACACTTTTCTGAGCAGACCTTGAAAACTTTTTTCCTTTATGTTTGTTACATTATTTATTCTTTATTATGTTACCAAAGTCTCCATGTCAGTTTCATACCATGACTTGTGACAATTTTGATCGTAAGACCACAACTTGTTGTAGGTTTCCTTAGTATCCTTGATAATAAGCTTGTGGAGACTCCCCTAATGATCTAATGAAAGTGGAGAACAGAACGGATGAACATAGCAATATTTTGAGAAACCCCATACAGTGGGCACTTCTATGTGTATTATAGTTTGCAAAATAATAAAGATGTCTATTTCACGTGCAGATTAAAACAAAACTTTCATTCCATTTTAGATTTATGGGGATTGAATCCACCACTTTTCTCTCTGCCTTCTAGAAGGTGACAAGTAGAATGTCTCGGATAATGCCTTGGTAAGAGTTGCACGGAATATAATTGTGACTAGCTGCTGTCTTCATAACCTTAAAATGTTATTTTTTTTTCAAACGAGAGAAATATATTTTTAAAATAGAAATTAAAATTACAATTTGCTAAACATTTCATTAACATCCAAAATATATTTTAGTTATATATAAAAAAGAAAAATTAATTTGTAATTAGAAAAGAAAGATTAAAGAGAATAAATGAAAACAACGACCATTAAACACCTTTGCTTAATTCTGAATAGATACCAATACCAACATACATCCAAAAGCAAAACTTGATGTGAGAATAGATATACTAGAACATTATGCTAGCTTTAATAGCACAAGATTTAAATAACATCAAATTATTGTTATAATTTCTCAATTTTCCTTTTCCATGATTTCAACTAAGAATACAATATAAAATCTTCTTCTTTAAAAACACAACATAAAATTTAAAAATGTTTAACCAAAGTTAAAGATGCTAATGTCCTTAAATTTTATCATAGTCTCATATCATGTTAAAACCTTTGAAATACACTAAAAATCAGACATAGATGATGTAACAATGTTAGATACATTTATACTACGCCATGTTATATTAAGAATACATTTAACATATCTTCATAGCAGCCAAAATATATCTAAAAGATATGAAATCAACAATTACATATACACAATAAATTGAATTAACAATTTTTTTTTTTTTTTTTGAAAAAAATACTACTTATATATTGATAATAAAAGTAATACATACTTCAAATGGTTTTGTTTTCTTTCATCTCCTACAACCTTCCCTCAGCAGATTTTCTTCAACAAAAATAATGTCACTATCCTATTACATTAGCTTCTGTTTATCCTATGTCTTATCATATTTCATCATTTTTTGCATTTCTAATTTCAAAATTTCACAAAAATAACTATGATCAAAACCCTATTGTCATAACTATTACATCCATTAGTTGCCGATCACTCAAAAAAACTAAGAACTATGCCATTCTATTACATCCAGTAGCTATCAGATTGTTTCTAATATGTGCATAGTAATAGAACTTTGGAAACCATACAAAAACTGTGTTTGTCTATAGACTATACTGCTGCCTTTCGATGCACCCAAAGTTCTGGTCATGTTGTCCCTCCATTCCATTATGCGTATTTAATAGAACATGCATTGATAAATACCCTTTGGTTAAAGGATGAAAAATACAACTTACCCGTCTCCATGTTGATTCCTCTTTTTGAAAGCATATCAATAGTCCAATTCTGTTCTTTGTATAAATGATCGAAGTTAACACTCAGAAAGTATCTTACCAAGGTTTTAATACGACCCATTCAATTCCTTAATATAGGGGGATTGAATGTGTTGTTTCCATTTACCCATTCAATGATCCCTTTGGCATCTCCAAAAAATTGTATTTTGTTGATGCTAAGCTATTTTGTTGCGATCAACACACCCCATAATGCGATGATTTCAACTCTGTTGTTTATTCACCTGCCTACTTCCCTCTAGAAGTGGTGGTATTTGGTGGGTTCTAAATAGATCACGACCCCATATCCACGTGACCTCCTTGAGCTTGCTCCATCAAAAAACCCCATTGGAAATGACTTCCACACCTCTACAACTCTAAATGTTCTATATCCTTTATTGGGCTGAACCAGACCAATTTCATTGAAGAAGGCCATGCATTTGATGATATCCTCATTTACTTGTATGCCTCTATTCTCAAAGATCACGACATTGCGCCCCTGCCAGATGGTCCATAAAAAATAAAGAGGAAGTGTAATATATTATTTATCTTTCAACCATGTATTAATGCATGCGATCAATGTGGGTTCATGTACTTTTTCCTCAATGTTAAAATGAGCCTGCACTCCTTTCCAAATAGCCATGGCATAAGGACATGAAATGAATAAATCACTTATGTCCTCTTCCCCCTTCTTGCATAGGATGCACATGCTTGGGCCAATGAATCCCCTTTGAAGGAGATTTTGCCAAGTCAAGATGCGATTATGGATGGCCAACCATCTAAAACGTTTGATTTTTTGCAGCATCTTCCACTTCCGTAACACCTTAAAGTGTGGATTATTGTGAGGTTCCCTTACCGAAAATGGAAAATTATTGTAGATATCCTTAACCATCAAATAGCCCTTTCTCAGTTTTCCCACCCAACACAAATGATCCTCCGTATTCTTCAGGTAGATCCCTGCCTGTCTTAGATCTGTAACATATTCCAACCAATCTGTGCCCTTTGCCCTTGTTAAACCCAGATCCTCTGCAGAAATCCATTCCTGCCCATTCAGATTATGCACTCTATTGCAGAAAATCTGTTTTATATGTACTATTTGCAAACTATATAAATGATTAAGGACCTGTGCAGATAGCGCGTGGTTCCCATATAAACCAACAATGGCATCAAGACCAATATTAATTTTGGATCCATCACCCACCCTCCATCTGACCTATCCCATAAGTAAAGCTAAAACAATGTGTAAACTCCTCTAGATGTATGAGGACTGTATCTTCTTTTTAGCACCCCTTCCAATCCATGATGTGAAAGAGTTTCCAAACATATATTTGTCTTTCATAAAGTTAGACCACATGCATGTGCCCTCAACAACCCTCCACATATTTTTAATTAAGAGTGCCTTGTTGAATGTACTTGGGTCGATGACCCCCTAGCCACCCGCATCCACAGGATTAGTTATTATTGACCATCGAACCAGATGTAGTTTTTGCTTACCCGTACCTGGATCTGCACCAGTCCAAAGGAACCTTGCCATAATCATTTGAATCCTTCAAATAATATCCTTAGGTAATAAGAAAATATGCATCCAAAAGACAAACATATTTTGTAAAATCGATTTAAGCATAATTAATCTGCCACCCAGGGACATCCACTTATGTGTCCAACAACCCAATTTTTTATTAAATTTGTCTATAAGCCATTCCGAGTCACATATCCTGTAACTGGATGGTTTAAGGGTGAATCCCAAATAAGTAAAACCTCCGCACAATTGCTTAGACCCCACCTTGAGATTTTCTTTAATAACCTGTAAGATATTTTCCAATCCTCCTTTATGAATGAGAAAGGATTTAGCCCCATTCATATTTAGCCCGATGGAAGCTCCAAATGTTGTAAGACTATAATGAAAGGAGTTCCATTCCTCCGCCGTACAATGACCTCCAAATAGTAGATCATCCACAAACATAAGGTGGGATACCGAATGGAGATTGGAGACATGAACCCCCCTAATGAACCCCACATCCCTAGCAGCTCTCACTTTCTTGCTTAATGTATCAATAACCAACAGGAAAAAGAGGGGCTATAATGCACAACCCTGTCTTAAACCCCTATGATCAAAAACGAATTTGGTAGGCAAGCCATTAATGATGACAACCATATTAGTGGACTTCATACATGCCAAAATCTAAGTACAATTCCTATGAATCATGCCCATCATGCCCATCTTGATCAATATAAGAAGTAGGAATTCCCAATCGACAAAATCATATGCTTTGCTCAGATCGACCTTAAGGATACATGATCTCTGCATACTGGTGTTAATAGAATGTAGCATTTCTTGCGTAATCCCTACAACATCCTATATCTATCTCCCTTCCTTGAACCCAAATTAATCTGGAGAGATGAGCTTAGACATTAATGGCATAAGCCTATTAGCAATCAATTTAGAGTCGACTTTGTAAACAAAGTTACAAAGGGAGATGGGCTAATCTCCCTTCCAAATACAATCTGGAGAAAACCATCTGAGCACTGAACTTAGCTTACAGCACGAAGTTGATACAATCCAGAGAAACCACCTACAACCGCACGGGTTGATACAATCAGAAAAAACCACCTACAACTGTCCTTGCTGGAACTGCTGCTTTTCAAAGCTTCACATTCATTATCGTACAGCCAGCAAAGGCCGAAGGCTTGGAAATATCCGATCCCAAAAACAGTTTAAAAAATTTGAATAAAACATGCTGATCAGATCTTCCTAAAAATTATAAATGAAAAACGAGTGAATCGTGTTCGATCCCCTCCACAATTTCAGAAAGGTTAAAAAACCTTGCAAGGAGGAGGAAGTTTCTTTTGGATAACTCATAAACTTACAATTGGGCTCTCTGAAAACATGCCAGAAAGAAAGCCATTCAAAAGAGGGGCATCCCTAATGTAAAGTCCTGAAGGAGAGGTCGAAAAGACACATTATCCACATAAATATTTTTATTTGTCCAATCTCTAACAAGTTTGAAATCTCCCATGCCCTGAAGTTTTTCACATCTTTCAAACCTGTAATAGGAAAAAGAGCCATGAGCGCGATGATTTCGGCCTGTTCGTTTGATCCTTTGCCAGGGCCATATGGAATATAAAAGGAATGACTTTGTTTCAGATGTAACACTGCACATATCCCACAAATAGGAGGGTGTTGACCTGATCCAACTTAGAGATCCAGATCTGGCATTACTAATTCCTTGGCCTTTTTGGCTTTTAACCACTCAATCTCATTACAATGCTTTATGAAGAACAGACCAACATAGAGCTAGGGAGAAATAACATTGTCCACCAGATTCCATTAACAAAAACACATGGGAAAGCTTCAATTTGTTTTACTAATTTGTCTTCAACCATTCTTTCATACAATCTTCCAATACAGCTTTCTACCAGCCATTTTTTTTAATGAATTTTGTAGAAACAAGCCTGAATACCTGCACTGAAAACGGATGGGAAAAAATAATGTAAATATAGATTTCCTATTATATTTGCATAAAGAACATCTATTTACCATCCCCTTTTAAAACCAGAATACCAGTTCAAGAGCTTGTTATACAAGGCCTGCCAGAGGTTAATTTTTTTGCATTTGAACGGGCAGTGAAGCTTCCATAAAAGACTTCCCCAACATTTTGAATCCCAATGGAATTGGTATTTAACAAAGGCAAATACCAAATAGCCTAATCTGTGAATACACTTTAGAGGATTATTTAGATTAGACTTTTTGTTTTTGATCTTAATAAAATTTTAAAGATATATATAAGTAGATAAATGTTTTTTTGATTAATCATATTATTAGGATTTGTTTTACATAGATTTGGTTTACTTTTCAAATCAATTAATATGGTTCAGAACAAGGTTCAAATGCATTATTAAATCTTAATGATGTGATTAATCCAAAAAACATTTATCTACTTTATAAATCAAAATCTCAATATATATATATATATATATATTATTCTAAATCATTGAGAGTAAATAATAAACTCTTCTCTGCCCAAATTCAATTTCCAAAAATAATATTTCGGATATTGATAATATTAACCGTATATGTATATTCCTTTTGAAAAATCAAACTTATTGGTGAAAAGTCAGATGAAGCAGAAAATGACAGACCATCCCTGACAAACCCTAATAGTAACATTAATAAATTACCCGTAGCTGGGAGGAATGATCTCAAAGGGTAAAGCTGGTAAAGAAGTTTGCAGATCTCGTCACGTTCACAGAGAAAACGACCATTAAAAAGAGCACAACACTGGGTCAAAGTAAATTGAAAAACATCTCAAAGGAACCCATTAGAAATATAAAATATCATTTTCTACAAGTACCTGCAGATACTTTTCTATTGAATCTGATACAGGGTAGATTGCAGATCATACTTGGTGTAAGAATGAGATGGCATATGATGTAGATTGCATCAGAACTGCTTTGTTCTTCCTTCCCATTGTGCAATCGTGAATATGCAGTTTTTTTCACAAGAAAAACCCGTGAATATGTAGTTTGGTAGCTTGATGACTGAATTTGAATGTTTCTTTTCTTAACTTCCTGTCATAAGTACTAATTTTTGAGGAAAAAATTTAGTAGTTTAATTTTCTGAGAAAAATTCATAAAAAGGAAAAAGAATATGCATCAGATTTTTTCCGAAATTTATAACGTTTCCTAATTTCATGAATGAAATTTACAGTAGTTTTCTAGTATAGTATCAAATTACACTTCACGTATAAAAGGAAAAAAGAATATATATGAAAAAAACTTAAACTGTTTTTCATTATTTTTATTTTTGTTTTTTAATAGACTATTTTTTTTGCCTTGAAAATCATAGAAATTCTGGTAAGATTTTAAGAAAATCTGGCAGAGATTTTTGTAAATCCATATTATAACTATCAAACTTTAATATTTTGGGTGACCTAGAGGTTCTTGATGGTGCTGAATCTATTTCCACCATCAAAATCATGATTCAAACATTGTCAGCTGTAAGATTTCTTAAATTTTTTTGGCTGGATTAGGGCCAAATTTTCTTGTCAAGAATTTATTGTAGTTTCATAATTTTAGTTAGTATTAAATTGCAGTTCATATATTGACCTATTATTGATTATAATAAAAAATATATTTAAAAGCTAAGTTTATGTATTAATGATAATGATGATTTGATCCATTAAAACTAATGGGGTCTATGAGACATTAGAGAGGAGAAAAAAATCTAAGTTTGATTTTTCAAATCTTGTTTTCTATGGTCAAAGAAGGAAAATAGTGCTCCAAGATAGCTATAGGTGGCGAGATGGTAAGGAATTGAGAAATAAGTAGCTTGAAAAGCTCATAAGAATTCAATTCTTATTTTAGTTTATATATATAATACAAAGTAAAATTATAAATATTAGAATATATATATATATATAAAGTATGGTTACTTTATTTTATTGTCATTTGTGAGATTGGTTTAATTTATAATCGTAAAAAATATGATAAACTACTTACTTATAATTTTTATTTAATATATATTTTTTAAATTGCACAAATTTTAAATATTATTAATTTTTATACAATATAGATTTTAATTTAATTTAAATTTTTTTTTAATTATTTTAAATTTATAATTTTTTAACCAAAAATTATTTCATAAATATAAATAATTAAAATAATAATTAATAAAAATTAGTTTTTTGAGAGGAATGTTAATTATTCTCTCCGATTAAATTTAATTCCTATAAGAAATATATCAAATTTGAACCAAATATTAATATTTTTTAATATAAATTTAATATTTAAAAAACTTTAAAATAACTTAAGTATTATCATAAATATTTTTAATTTTAATTTTATAAAAAATAATTTATATAGAGAAATATATAAATTAAGTATTAAAAATTACAATTAGATTTTCTTCTTAAGATTAGATATACTACATTGATTTTAGTGGACTTTAATCATCATCATAATCATTTAATATAAAATAATTAGAAATGATATTAAAATTAAAAGAATTATATTAAAATCAAATTTTTATTAAAATTAAATTATACCTATTTTATAGTTATAATTAATAATATATGCTTTTAAATTTATTTAATCAAAATTAACAAATTAATAATACAAAATTTTAATATTAAATTTAGATTTTTAAATATTTTTGGTTTTGCAAGTTTGGCAAAATTACATACTTTAACATGTCGAATATATCACCCTATCGGGCTAGGAACTAGTGACTTCACATCGAAATGCCTTAATCTAGCGAATTGAAAAAATGACTTAACGCTTTAACATCAAAGAATGTCTTAGACTCAATAAACAGATTTTTAAATATTTATTTCAAAATATAATAATAATAATAATAATAATATATAATTTGATTATTTTATTTATTTTATATTTTTATATAAAATAACTAAATATATAATTAATACATATTCTAGCCCTTAAATCATATGTGTGTAAATATCTCCTTTGACATTATAAAAATAAATATTAAATTAAAAATGTAAGTGCTTATTATCTCCCCGAAACCATTTAAAAAAATCTAAAATTTTAAATATGTGACCAAATAAATGACAAATTGTACATCATGTGAAACCAATATTCAAAAAAGATTTAGGTACCGAAATGTGACACTCGGAAAGGTCGGAAACAAATTTTGAAATCTCATTTTTCAAGCTTTCTTTCGGAAAAGATACACGGAACGACATAGCTACGCAATCCAGGTCGGTGGGCCAGTTGCACGGGATGAGACCTGGCTCCAGGTATGCCATCAGCTCTAGAACGATAAAAAAAAGGGTAAAAATTTGTTCTAGATCAGCTTTACAACGCTAAAAACATTAAAAATTTGTTCGAGGAGATAGCTGATATTATGCTGAATTTATTTTGATGATAGATTTGGAAATATCTTGGAATTTGATTTACAGTAATTACATCAAACAATTAATGTTGCTGCTGTCTCATAATCTATCTCTGCAATTTAGATAGAAATATTAAACCTACAATAGTATGTTTAAAACATGGAAATGGGAGAACTCTGAATAAGTAAGAACAGGTGGTGTCATATTATGGAGACGGCTTCAGAGGTCATATAAACACACAATTTCTGTTCTATTAAAAAAAAAAGTATTATTTTTTTCAACTGAAAATTCTTGTTTGGAATAGCTTACAGGCATATATAGTCTTGTTTAGGATTGGATTACAAAATTTGGGAAAACAAACTTTATTATTTAAAGATCGCAACCTCGGAATTCTATAATAATAATAATAATAATTATTTTTATTTTTATTTTATTTTATTTCTCTCTGAGAATGGAGATTTCAATAACTCTTTATATTGTTGAATGGAGATTTGAACAGCTGTTTGTCTTGTTGTGATAATTTTCTGACCTGAACCGTGTGAAGAAAAAAATGAAACATCCAACCTTTCCAATCTCAAATTAGTACTGTCCTTGTTGACGAATGGAGGGTTTAGTGTCAACCCTAACCCTAAATATTAGATGTTTTATTCTTCATCACACAGTTCAACTCCAGAAAATTATCACAATTTCTGATTTCAAATGATGAATGGTGGGTTTAATGTCAACCCTAACCCTAAATGTCAGTGTTTCATTCTTCATCACACAGTTCAACTCCATAAAATTGACACATCTATCATCACAATTTCTCATTACAAATGATGAATGGTGGGTTTAAACCCTAACCCTAAATGTCAGATGTTTCATTCGTCATCACACAGTTCAACTCAAGAAAATTTTCACATCTATTATCACAATTTCCGATTACAAATTTTCACATCTACTATCACAATTTCTCATTACAAGAATAGTGGGTTTAATGTCAACCCTAACCCTAAATGTCAGATGTTTCATTCTTCATCACACAGTTCAACTCCAGAAAATTATCGCATCTATTATCACAATTTCGCATTACAAATAATGAACAACCCTAACCCTAAAATCTCAGATGTTTCATTCTTCATCACACAGTTCAACTCCAAAAAATTATCACATCTATTATCACAATTTCTGATTACAAATGAATTAGGTTTATACCTGTGAATGCCGCGAATGATTGAACATCTGTGTTCAAGATGGTGAACGATATTTCTAACGATTCATCGATCCGAATTGAAGCTGCCTCATTTTGTGCCAGAATCAAACCAATTGAAAGTACCCTAGCCAATTATTTTGTAAAACAATACTACTTTTTGGGTATCGAAGAAAGCCCACAGATTCACCATGAAAGAAAAAAAGATTCAATATATACCCAAAAAAAATATTACAGATCAAAAGGAGGAGCCGAGATGCAGTCGTTTGCTGACTACAAGTAGAGAGCACGCATGTACGCTCATATATGCAAAATCCATATAAGAGAATACAGGCGTGCTCTCTCTCTCTGTCAGCAATGGGATGGAACCAGCACCAACGCCAATTTTCAGTACTATATATATGATTATACCTGCAAGCTTCACAAAACAAAAGTATCGTGATCAGAATCAAGGATATTATATATTTTCTGAAAAATGCATTGCTTCAGTTAGGAACAAATACCCAGAAAATATATGGATCAGACGTGCTTACCAGTCATGGATGAAGCTCTCAAGTTCATAGCCTGGGCGAATGTAAAATATGAATCCATGGCGCAAATGGAGGAATATTAAATAGCCAATCTGCAGTGGGTATTAAGTAGCCCCAGCTGGCGTAAAACCCACCGTAAACTTTGTGTGAGGAAGATAGTGAATGTTCGTTTATGGGATGCCTTACAATGTGCGATTTTGTGCAGCCTGATTCTAATTTAGGGTTAGGAAGTTGTCCCGTGAATAGTGCCCGTGATGACAACAAAAGCCAGCGGGCTTCTCGCCTCTGGTTGCCCTGTCACTGTCTACTTATCTCTTCCTTCCTCTAAATTCTGATAAAGGAGTGAGAGTCGGTGGATGACAGAGTTGGATTGCGGTTAAAGGAAATTAATGGCTTTAGCAAGAGGATCGTTAAACAGATAGAAAGCCAACCAAGGAAGATCTGCATCCGCAGATTTTCATCAGAAATTACGAGAGGGTGGCATAGCGTGCTGCAAAATATCTTTCCATGTGAGGATAGATTGCTCATATATTATGACAGGGAGCTTTACATTCTCGTGGAATAGCGTGCTACAGAATATCTTGCTATGTGAGGAAACATTGCTCAAACTACTCCAAGACGCCAAAAGATACCTTAGAGCAGTGGTCCTGCAGCCCGCTATCAAAACTGCTTGCAATGAGGAAAATGACAAAACAATGACTGGCAAAGACAAGTATTGCATTAACCATTCTCAGTGAAAATTCAAATTATGGGATCCTAATCAGCATACTGTATACCACACGAAAGCGAAAAGAATGAGGACGTTCATAGTAAGGTCAAAACTCGTCTGCCAAGATCATTCAAATTGGGGTAGTGTGTTTTGAAGCCTCAAACTCATTCAAATTGGGGTAGTGTGTTTTGAAGCCTCAAAAGAGAGTGACTTAAAGCAGTAGCCCATAAATTATTCAAATTGGGGATAGTGTGGTTTGATACCTCAAAAGGGCGTGACTTAACGCAGGAGCGGATGGTTGGAATTGAAGTGAGCATCCAGGAATTTCTTTTTGGCAACATTACTAATCATTTTGATGGATTTGAGGAGAATTGAACTTGAGTCTCATGAAAAAGAGGAGAATTGAATTTGATCGATCCGGGGAGAACTAAAATTGAGTCTCATGAAAAGGAGAATTGAATTTGAGTACAGAAGTCAATAACTTGGCAAAGCTTCAATCTCATGACAGAAGTCAATAACTTTGCAAGAGGCTTCAACCAAGGGACCTCACATGTAGTACGCCCAATTGTAAGAGCCTAACCCCACTAAACCTCAAAAAAATTGAACCTACTCCTCATCAAAACTAAGTTAACCTCAAACTATATAGCCAACATTTTAATTAACGTATGTGATCCAAACGGATCTTAATTAACAATGGAAAGTTCCAAATGAAATGGTGGAAGCGCATGATAATTAGTGTATGGGATCAAAAGGGATCTTAATTAGCAATGGAAAGATCAAAATGAAACGGTGAAAGCATATTTAGGAAGATCATGGTAAATCTCTAATAAGAAATTGAAGGGTATGAATTCTCACCCGTACATTGTGTGTCACATTGCTCACCCCTTACTGTGGTTTAGACATATGGCATGTAGGCCAAGATACCCAAACCAGGACCATAACTCATCCCTGACTGTAGTTTAGACATATGGCAGGTAGAGCCATACAGGAACCAGGACCAAAAATGTTTTCCACAGATCACAACGGTTTTTAAATATGAATAGGGAGGTGTAGATATTCTCTCAACATCCACCTACAAATATGCAACTAATTCTAGTATGAGTATGGAAAAATTATCTTCCAACAAGGTATAAGAAGATCCAAATTAAATAGTAGAGATATATTAAAGGAAGATCTAGATTAAGGTAATAAGAAATTGTACTCATTGTGATTTATATGCTTATTTAGAATTATTATGTATTTTTTATTTATCATGGTTTGGTTTACTTATTAGCTTGCTAAAATAAAAAAAAATCATAAAAATGGTTTAAATTATAATTTTGTTTTAAATTATTATTATTATTTATAAATAATTAAATTAAACATATAAGTTAAACATATATACATCTATAAAAACAAGTAATACTATGAACTATGGAGATTTTTAATATGTGAAAAAAATACAACAAGATTATTAAGCATGGAGATTAACCCCAACTTTATTATGGGGATTTTAAACCTATAAATAGCTTTATTACAATACCATGGGCCAAAATTATGGTTAATAAATACCACATGTCCAAAAAACCATAACTCATTTCATATGACACTTGTTCATAAGACCTTTGTTTGATTAATCATTTAATTAAAAGGGAGAAAATAACATAACTACTTTGGAGATAAATCTCAACCTTTAATTTATGAATATTACTAAGAATATTCTAAAATATTTCTTGGAGGTTAAATCTATACCATACACCTAATAACTAGTGCAACCATATAAATTAAATAGCTAGTAAAGACAAATTGACATCATTTCATGATAAGCATAAAACCACTTCATGATACATCTGACATTGTTAAAATTTGAAAAATCATAAAATTAACTAAATTATAACTATATTTTAAATTATTATTATTAATAATTACGATAAGGATTAATATATAAATTAACCATATACATTTAAAAACAACTAATAACAATATTCTTGACCATGGTTATTCACCTCCAATTCGACCAATTTTTTTAATTTGTAAATATGTTGTGTTAAAATAGGATGGGCCAATGTTGTGTTACAATAAAATGGGTCAATACCATGCCCATAAAACTATAACTCATTTCATATGACATTAGATATGCATTTTTTTATTTATTTAATCATTTTGATTTAAAAGGTCAAAAATAAATAACTACTTTGGAGATAAATCTCAGCTTCTGATTTTTGTATACTACTAAGAATATCCTAGAATATTCCAAATTATTCATAATTCAATTGAAATTTTGGAATCCCTATTCCAAAATAGACACTCCTCTTGGTGTAATCAATTGATAGACAAGCCTATTGATATCCTCCATATGGAGCGTAAAGTACTTTGCTTCTCTATTTTTTACTGGAAGATTTGTTGTGCTCTTGTAACATGAATCTGTTTGGCTTGACTGTACACTATAAATTATTTAATTATAAATTTTATTTTCTTATTTATATGATATATGCATAAATTGGCATTAAACTATTTTATTTTTATTCACATTCTCCATGTTAAAATGCTAATATATGCCCCCTCATTGGAAGTAGATTTTTTTTTTTGAATTAAAAATAGATTATAATAAATAAAACTCTCTAGAGGTAGGTTCATGTTGAGGTGACTAAGGCAAATAAGCAAGGGGAAGGTCATGGTATTTGGTTGGCTAGAATTGAAGCAAGATAAGGTTTGGATGACTAAGTAGGATAGTAGTAGGATGATATCACAGTTAGGTCCTAGGGTCATGTTACGAAGATAAGATAGCAAAAGTAGTCTGAAAATACTCTAGGAGGAGCTAAAAGCAATATCTGACCGGAGGGCTAATGGCCAGGAGGGACAACTCCAAGATGATTAAGGCTAGTAAGAACCATTCCATGAGGGTAGATAGGCTCATGGATACCAGCGACAGGTGAGGGGCCTTGAGGAGGGGGTCTTGAAGGCTGAGTCGAGGTGATAGGAGCAGGTTGTGGAGGGCAGGGCTGCTGACTAGTCAAACCAGTCCGTTTGAGGTCAGACTGAGACAACTGCATCATGAAAAAATTCGACGAGCTGGGATCATAGACAAGAGGAGAAAGACCAAGGAATTAACTAGGAAAAGAGGAGTCTTTGTAAACTTTGGGTGAAACACTAGTCAAAGGTTTGACTATTTGTTTATTGGCCACCGAAGAGATGATGGACTCAGGGGGGGTCTGAGACTTCGATTTGTAATACGTCAATTGGTCAATGGTGACAATCTTTCCATTGTGAGGAAAGCACATCTTACAGTGAACCACAGATGGGACAACAGACATTGCATAAGTGTAGCTACAACCCAATAGAATGTTGTAGTCTAAGGGGGCATCAATGACTTCTACATCAACACTAACAATTTTCTGCAAGAGTAATGAGAAGAGTGCGAGAATATGCCAAGGTGTTGGAAAGAGTGACCCATCCCCACACTCGGAGGCGATATGGGAAGGGCCAACTCGGGAGATCAGGATTGCTTCCAAACCAAAGCGAACATCACACGAGGTGGAGTGCCCCTCGCCAGTGATACAACGAGGAGACGTTGGCATTACCGGATCTTGGCGGAGTATTTGAGGTGGACGAGAGCGGGGAAGGGGGGATTTTACGACGGTCAACATCGAAGACGATCGAGAAGATGATCATCAGGATCTGACGCCCATGGATTATTAGAGCTTTTAGTTGTGAAGGGGAACACAGTAGAGGACTTCTGACAATTGACATCTGTGTGCCAAGTCATCTACTATACTATACGAATGGACAACTTTACCAGAAGAAAAGTTTCAGCGTAATGACCCCTTGGGGATCTTGGTATGAACCTCTGCCTTAGGCTAAGGGATAAATAAAGGGCCATTGGGTGTCGAAAGAGGCTCTGTGGGAGGTGAAGAAGGGGGCTCAGGGGTAGACGTAGCGGGGGGCTTTTTGTATTGATGGGACCGAGTTTGAAGGTCGAGGTCAATAATAATGGCTTGTTTAGAGTTCATCATGAGAATATGGTATTCAGAGGTACCAGATGGAGGAGGTTAAGTGGCCACTTAACTTTCAGGGGGTTGGGTAGCCACGAATCCTTGTTGGGGGAAAGGATTGGTAAACACAGCTGGTTGGATAGGTGCAACGTTAGGAGGAACCGAAGGGGAGCCTTGTTGTCCTCGAGACATTGTTTGAGCTTCCCACATCTTCCACATATGAGGTAAAATAGGAAATTATTGGGTGTATTTACCATAGACACCGTAAAAATAACAAGGTTTTTTTTGTGCAGACATGCCTGTCCTACTTGAGTTGAGTGCCCTGTTGCTGGTTAGCAGTGTTAGGTGTATTCCCTTGGGGATTGGGTCCTAGATTACCTGGGGAAGATTGGTTTTGGTTTCCTTTCCTCTTCTTTTTGGAAGTAGGAATATTAGTCACACCCTCCTGTGCATACACCTGACCCTGGGGGGTGGTGGCTACTGTTGCAGGGGTTGAGAAGGCAAGGGAGTTTGGGGTGATAATGCTAGAGGAGTTGGAGCACCAGGCTATGGATATGGATAATAATGAGGTTGGGAAACATTGTGGTAAACAGGTTGGGAAAAAGGCGGAGGCATGTCGTATCCTGGATACATGCTACCGGGAGGGGGGAAAGTGTTGGAGGAGCTGGCCCCTCTCTGAGGGAAACCATAACCCATGGGGGGATGAGTGTATAGATGATAAAGAGCTAAAACAATACCGTCGATGGCATGGGATGCCCCCGATGCGTTGGTGTTAATTTTGGGAAAATAGGTCCAAAATCCATGTTGTGATGCTCATATGATGATGACAATAGTTTTATTAGATTCATCTTTCGGAGAGGTGCAAGATCGATCTAAAGATCATCTTGATCGGATGAGTAGGAACAAGTATTTCGATTTTTTTCCACATGTGCAAGGTCAGCATGATTTATCCCACATGCATAAGAGATTTTTCACACACCCCCAAAGATGCCTATATATTGGAGAGACTTGGAGTTCATTTCACACACACATTTTTGTGGAGGCATGTTTTCTTCTCTCTTGGATGGTGATGGAGCAACTTTCTTGGTTCTGGGTTTAGGGCATCTTGGTGCAACGTCTTGGTGGAGCATTCTTAATGAGACGTCTTGGGCTTGTGTGACACATGTGGGAAGCTGACCTTATGAATACTTTTCTGGTTGAAGCATCCTGCTGATTATCGTAACGCAACCATTCTTTATCTCTGTTTTTGGCTTGTCTTCCATCGATCTATTGGTATGTTCTATCTGCATCTTACTTTCATTGAGCCTTAGAAGTTGAAAGTGTATTTTCATCTAGCATAGAACATCTTCAAAATTTAACATGGTAACAGAGCTAGGAGAAGATAAAGCCCATCTAGTTGATAATCTAGGGTAGCGAGATAAGGACTATTTTCAAGTGAACGAGCTACTGAAAGAAGGCCGAGTTAGGAGACCTATGTTTCAGGTCTGTTGGGGCTGGTTGGTGCCCTAACCTTCAGCGTGGAGGAAGAAGCCTAGTCAAGTAACTAGAAGACCTATTGGCAATATGATGCAATGTGTTGTCCTTGATGGCAACCCACTTGATGAAGATGATGGCAACACTTGAAGAAGATGATGGCAACCTACTTGATGAAGTTGTTCTTGACTTGATGAACTTGTTAATGATGTAAATATGATGTTCTACAAGTAGTACAGAAGTTGCAGAAGAAAGGAATATCAATATGTGCAAGAGTAATGATGAAAAGTGTATTTCATGGCGCATATGCGCGGTTTGCTTAATAGAAGGTGTATGTACGCGGAAAAGTACGTGCCAAGTCGCATATGCCTAATTGCGCTCTAAATTGATAAAACCAAGGGACTTTACCATGGTATTGACCCATTGTATTGAGCGCTGGATTATCTATTTGATCCCGTCCAGGAATACCATCGGAAGTGGTGTGGTTTTGGCTCATGGTATTGCCGCCAGTTCTATATAAGGAGAAGAAAATCATTGGTGCAATGGGTGCAAGATGTCTGAGCTTGAATGAATACTTCTCTGTGAAGTATATCTGTATGGAAAGGGTAAAGGTTTGATGATAGATCTGAATCTATGATGCACCTATGAAGAAATGATGAAGCGGGATATCTAGATCTAAAATGTATTTGTATCTACTAGATCTGTTTATGGAGTGATTAGATCTGTGATGAGGCGAACATCTGTCTGAAGTAAAGGGTTGAATCTGAACTGAATATCTGATCTGAAGAAGTATGCAGCTCTGTAATGGTTGAAGATCCATACGCTAGTTAGCCGCAGAGGAAGCGCGTATATACGCGGCTTCTCTGAAGAAAAAGCGCGTATGCGTAGTGAAGTTTATGTGCAGATGTATACGCTGGTTTATGTGAACGGAAGCGCGTATATACGCGGTATCAGTGAAAGGAAAGCGCGTATGAAAACTAAGGTTTACTAAAGTATGAAGTATGAAATGTATGATCTGTTCTGCTGTGTTACTGCTATCTGCTAATAATGAATTCTACAGATCTGGGTTGTTTGAAGTGATAAGTATCAGTTTGATGTATTATTGAGCCTAAATGTGTGGAGTGGGTCCAGTCTGAAAGTATGATGAAAAGTGGCCTGCAAGTTGTTCTATAAAGAAAGCTTTTGGATCCAGTGTGAAAATTGATGAAACGTGGTCCATGGTGGTGCTGAGGGTTGTAGCCTTCAGTCAGGGGGTTGTAGCTCCCTTCCAGGTGAGGCTGGTAAACGAGATCAGGGGGTCGTAGCTCCCTTCCAGGAGAGGCTGGTAAACGAGAGCAAGGGGTCGTAGCTCCCTTCCAGGAGAGGCTGGTAAACGAGCGCAGGTGGGTGCCTGTGTACTGGTATGAGTCTGTGCCAGTACATAGTTGTAAGATGTTTTCTTTATAATAAAATATTGAAGGCTGAGACAACGGCAGCGGTGGTTTTCTCTCGACTTGGGTTTCCACCTAAAATCCTGGTGTTCATGTGTGTTGCTTATGTGTGATGGTTTATTCTGTTATTACTGCACATGCTTATTGTTTATTGAACATCTAATGAATGAATGATGGAATGATATAAGTGAAGAATTATCTGCATAATAAGATTGCTGGACATACGCATGTTTTATTAAGTATATCCGTGTGTATACGCGAGTTGGCTTCAGGAAAGTCGCGTATGTGTTTTGAAGTAAGAAAAAGTAAAATTTTTTGAGTATGTCCTAAATACTGATTCACCCCCCCCCCCCTCTCAGTATTTTTCCCAACAATTGGTATCAGAGCAGGTCCTTCTGAAGGAGCTTGATCGCTTGAAGGAGATCCGTCACAATGGGAAAGAAGCAAAAGAAGAAGGTTACTCAAAAGGAGATATCTCAGAAAACATGTGCAGCAGAAAATGAAGAAGATGAAACAGGTAGTGATTGTTGTTCTTGTGATATTCTTCTTTGTGCAAGCAATGGTGAAGATAGTGAAAGTAATGCTATGGACCTAGAAGAAGTTATCAAAGATCAACAAAGAATATTTAATGAGAGGGAATCTTCCTACAAAGATTTGATCTCTAGACTGAAAAGGATGTACGATAATGTATCCGATCGAAGTAAAGGACTTGAAGCAGAAATCATCTCTCTGAAAACAAATCTCGAAGCATCAAATAATAAGAATAAGGAACTTCACAATCGTTTGAAGAAAAAAGACTTGAAGCCGAAATTGTCTCCCTCAAAGAAGATCTGAAGAAATCAAATAAGAAGATTAAAGAACTTGAAGCAGAAATCATCTCTCTCAAAGAAGATCCAAAAAAATCAAAATAAGAAGAATGAAGAACTCATCTCCCTGAAAGCAGATCTCGAAGCATCAAATAAGAAGAATGAAGAACTTAAAGAAGAAATCATCTCTCTGAAAGCAGCATCATATAAAGAGAGTGAAGAACTTTTACAAACTTTTGAAGCACAAGAAAATGGGTTGAAGGAAGAGATTTTAAAATTGAATGATCAAGTAGAAGAAGGAAGAAAGGTCGAAGAAAGCATGAAGAAGCAATGCCAAAAATTGGAGGTTGAGGTAAACATTCTCAAAGGTAAATTAGAAGAAAAGGATAAACTCTTGAGGTTTCAAGATAGTACTAAGATTCTAGACAATATTCTTAGTAATCAAAGGTCTCCTGCTATTAAACTTGGTCTTGGTTTTCATGAAACTGTTAAAGGAGAATCTAGTTCACAAGGAAGTGCTAAAGATTCAAAGGATGTCAATGCAAAACCTGAAGTGTTGGAAGAAACAAAAGGTCAACCGACAATCATGAACTCTCAAAAGAAATCATTCCCTCCTAACTATAGAAGCATCAATAATGTTAAATGCTTTAAATGTCATAATTATGGGCATGTTGCAGCCAATTGCAGAAGCAGATCATTTCAGTCACAAACAAACAGATTCTACACAGAAAGGTACTCTGGTTTCTTCAAGGGATATTGTTTTTCATGCAGCAAGTTTGGTCATAAAGCAGCTAATTGCAATAGAAGAAGGAATAGTAAAACACATTATGAGTCTTATGCTTATTTCTCTGGCCACATAATATGTTATGCTTGTAACAAGTATGGACATATAGAAAATGAATGCAGGATGAAAAGATCCAGGAAATTGGATAACTTCCAGCATACAATTAGAAAGATCAAGCAAAGCTGGATGAAGAAGGAGGACCGATCAGAAACGTAGGGAATATTGACCCTACTGCAGTCATCCGCTTCTAAAGCTTACTTCTCTTAATGACTGCAAGAGTGATGTGAGATACATTATAGAGATCAGGAATGTATTGTCACAGGGGGAGCAATGTCTGGTGATTTTCATGATTGTTTTGGTGATTCTGGTTATGATTATTTCTGACAGAGCATCTGATATGCAGAAGACAGGTACAGGTGGTACAAACTCAGGGGGAGATGAAGGAATGTGAAATTTTCTATGTTTCACTTTCCATACGCGGGTTCTGTGAACAAAAGCCGCGTGTACACATGAGTTACAGTGGAGACAGTCGCGTATGCACTTCTGATAAGAAAATTTGTATGACAACTGAAGATCAGGAGCATAGGTTCAGGGGGAGCATCAGTCTGAGTACTAATGATTGTATTATTGGCACTGTATCTGTTTATTTCTCAGTTCTAAATGATTATGACATGTTACATGGTTTCTTATGATTGTGGATGAGCCTTGCTTGTTTTTTGATGAAGGATATTCTTTGCTTTCACACATGGATGAGATGGAAGTCTTATGATTCAGAGATAAGGATAGATCATGCAGAGATTGTTGCTGATGACTTGCTGTTGAAGGTGTTCAGGTTGCACAAGCTAAGAAGGAGCCTTGGTCATATAGAAAGAATACTTGGATGCACATATTCAGGGGGAGCATTAGCCTTGCTGAGTATAATGATTCTGAAATATGATCTCTCTTGAGGTCCTTCCGGTATTGGTCATGAAAAGTCATATTTGTAATTTGATGAAAAGGTCATGTTGAGACCTATGATGTAAAATTGTAATATTCAGTCATGTAAGGACTTGATCAAATATGTACACCCACTTGGTTGGGTACTTGAGTCAAAATGTGTACACCCACTTGGTTGGGTACTTGATTCACAATATGTAAACCCTCTTGGTTGGGTATTTGAGTCTCATATGTAAATCCACTTGGTTGGAGCTTTGATATAAGTATGAGTCCTTGGTGATAGGAAGGTCATAGAGTCATGTACTTCATTGAAAAATATGTTTGAACATTCAGCATGAACTCAGGGAGAGCATGGCAACTTCAATGCACATCAGATCTACAACGCTCTTCTATCTACATGAGGAGAAAAACCTTATGTTGGTTTTGATCCGCCCTTTGCCCTTGATGTCAAAGGGGGAGAGTGACATGGTGTTTGAATAGGGGGAGAATATCATTATGCTTAATGTATCTATATGTTGTGATCAAACACCATCGTGGTTGCCATCAAGTCCAAAGGGGGAGATTGTTGGCAATATGATGCAGAGTGTTGTCCTTGATGGCAACCCACTTGATAAAGATGATGGCAACACTTGAAGAAGATGATGGCAACCTACTTGATGAAGTTGTTCTTGACTTGATGAACTTGTTAATGATGTAAATCTGATGTTCTACAAGTAGTACAGAAGTTGCAGAAGAAAGGAATATCAGTATGTGCAAGAGTAATGATGAAAAGTGTATGTCATAAGGCATACGCGGGTTTGCTTAATATAAGGCGCGTATGCACGCGGAAAAGTACATGCCAAGTTGCGTATGGTCAATTGAGCTCTAAATGTGTAAAACCAGGGGTTACTACCATGGTATTGACCCATTGTATTGAACGCTGAGTTGTCTATTTGATCCCGTCCAGGAATACCATCAGAAGTTATGTGGTTTTGACTCATGGTATTGATAAAGGGTAAACCTATATAAGGAGAAGAAAATCATTGTGCAAAATGCGTGCAAGTGTCTGGGTTTGAATGAATACTTCACTCTGAAGTATGTCTGAATGGAAAGGGTAACAGTTTGATGATAGATCTGAATCTGTGATGCACCTATGAAGAAAATGATGAAGAAGGTTATCTAGATCTGAAATGTAATTGTATCTTCTAGATCTGTTTATGGAATGTTTAGATCTGAGATAAGGCGAACATCTGTTTGAAGTGAAGGGTTAAATCTGAACTGAATATATGATTTGAATAAGTATGCTACTCTACAATGTTTGAAGATCTATACGCAAGTTTATAACAGTGGAAGCGCGTATATACGCGGGTTGGATAAAGTGAAAGCGCGTATGGGTTGTGAAATCAGCTCTGAAGTATGTGCAGAGGTATACACGGGTTTATATGAATGAAGGCGCATATATACGTCGGATCAGTGAAAGGAAAGCACGTATGAAAACTAGGGTTTGCTGAAGTATGAAGTATGAAATGTCTGACCTGTTCTGCTATGTTACTGCTATCTGTTAACGATGTATTCTACAGATCTGGGTTGTCTGAATTGATAAGTATCTGTTTTGATGTATGATTGAGCTTAAATGTGTGGAGTGGGTCCAGTCTGAAAATATGATGAAAAGTGGCCTGCAAGTTGTGTTCTAAAGGAAGCTTTTGTATCCAGTGTGAAAATTGATGAAACGTGGTCCATGGTGGTGCTGAGGGTTGTAGCCTTCAGTCAGGGGGTTGTAGCTCCCTTCCAGGAGAGGCTGGTAAACGAGAGCAGGGGGTCGTAGCTCCCTTCCAAGAGAGGCTGGTAAACGAGTGCAGGTGGGTGCCTGCGTACTGGTATGAGTCTGCGCTAGTACATAATTTGTAAGATGTTTTCTCTATAATAAAATATTGAAGGCTGAGACAACGGCAGCGGTGGTTTTCTCTCGACTTGGGTTTCCACCTAAAATCCTGGTGTTCATGTGTGATGCTTATGTGTGATGGTTTATTCTATTATTACTACACATGCTTACTGTTATCTAATCATCAGAAGAAATAATGTTGCATAGAACTAAGTAAATAATTAATGACATAATCAGATCTCTGTGTATACGCGAGTTTTATAACGGATATCCGCGTGTATACGCGAGTCTGGTTCAGTAAAGTAGTGTATGGGTTTTAGAGCATGAAAAGTAAAAATTTTTGAGTATGCCCTAAATACTGATTCACCCCCCCCCCCCCAAGTATTTTTCCCAACAAAATATGACAAATCACTTCAATAAAGGAAAAATGAATTTCCCAAAAAAAATTCCACAAGAACGAAACCGTGGGACCCACTTCCGCCATGTAGTCAATCAAAAATCACATTTCACAGTTTTATCATGACAATATTAAAACCATACTTTACATTCGCCCGATGTGATATAATCTATCGCATCCCACTTTCACTTCGGGACCACTCTTTCCCTTTGTCCATTTCCGCCAATTTTGCGATTACAATATTGCAATCGGTGAAAGGTAGCCGATCGACATTCTAAAAAGGTTCACACACGAATAAAGTCCGCAATGCAAAAAGTTCTCATTTAAATGCTGTAATGATTGTGTGGGCACATCAATCCATACTTTCCATTAATGTGAGAACTTAAATGGTTTTTACCGCCCATGCTTTTGAAAATGATTTGACGTCAAGAGCATTGAATTTATGTACTAACTATGTGCCAAGTTTCATTCACTCATTATTTATATTATTACGATACTTTCTTATCTATAAAACAAAATTTCCTCTTTTCTACTTATCATTCTTCATTGTTCATGAGCAATTCCAAATAAATAGAGCTCTTCAGAAATGTTGAAAGCTGTGAAGAAATCCAAGAAACCTATGGCACCCTCAAATCTGAAGAATCTGAAGCATTTGTAGTAGCTTTTCGTTCAACCCTATGGGGTTTCTCATCTTCAAATAACTTATACATCACTTCCAAATAGGAAGAACCACTTTGTGACTCCATGGCTGACTTCTCCTCCATTGGAAAATGGTTCGGTGAAGAATTGTTTACCTATGTTAGAGTCTTCAGGAGCTTGGCTCGACCACATGTTTTACCATTATATGTTCTAGATAAGATTCTCGCAAGAGAAATCACTTATCAAACTGCCAGTAATGGATTAAATAAGTTTATGAAGGAAGCAAAGAAGGCATCATGGCCCTCTTTTCTGATTCACTGTGGTGTATATACGTTAGACAACTATAGGCATGCAGGGTTAGAGGTCAATCAAATTTTGTGTTTGAAATTGTTTACAATTTCAAATAGACAATATGACCCAAATCAAGTTGCTAATGTTTTCACCACTCAAGTAAAAATCAGGCCTTTTGTGCATGAAGAAGATGATTTTGATGACTTGTTTGATTCAGTTGACACTTATTCTGTAGTTCAAAAGTTAGCAACATCATGCCTTAATCCAAAACAATTTTCAAAGTTCAAGCAGTATAGAAACAAAATATTGGAGTGGATTCCTTTAAATATGCTAGAGGTATCTCAACCCATCACACAAAAAGAGCAGGAAAAGGAACAAACACCTAAGGATACTGAAGTCCTTAGAAAAACTGAAGAGGATATTCTGCTGAAGTTCAAACCAAGTATTTAGAGTTTCTAAGTAACTTGAATGATGTATAGAAGGAGTTTAATCAAAAACTCCAAAGAGACCAAAAAGTTTTGATCACTGGTCATCAAAAAAGAGTGCAAAAACCTCAAAGAAAAAGTCATAACTTGTTTACTAATGGGTCAACTAACAAGTCAGTTAGCACAGAACAAGTGGAGTTCATCCTAGCCTACCCTAATTCATAAATTGTATTGAAAATTGAGGAATTTCCTCCTTTGGACATATTTTATAGTCCCAAGCATAAATTTTTCATGAGAAGGAAAAGAAAAAGGAGGAGAACAGAAAAGTCTTAACTCTTTGTTCCAGGAGATGTTCCTATGGAGGTAGTTTGGAAAGATTCATAATCAGATCCTTCTTAGGATCTAACTCGTTTGGCCCAATTCACAGGATCCTATGCATCTACTACTATATATATGGCCACTTAAGTTCAATGGTTAATCAAAGAAAAGGATGAAAGAATCCAAGAATTGGAACATGAATTATAGGCAGAGAAGCATAGTGTCAACCAACAACTACAATTACAAGTATCACAACTCCAAGAGAGAATTAGTCAATTGAAGTTGCAGCACCAAACTAAAATTGGTGCTAAGTATACTCAAATTCATCAATTACGATTCAATGTTGAGAAATTGAAGGACAACCCGAAATTAGATGAATTCAGGAAGGAAGAACTAGAATTAAATACCCTTTTGGCACAACAAGTTATTTTCTACCAAAAATTTTCAAGTATCATTGAATTATGTGAGCAAAGTGATTCACTGATGAATCAAGTAGCAGACCAAATAATCAGCTTCGATGAGATCGATGACAAAGTGTCACAGTATGTCACCTAGAAAGATACTACTGATGGCAGAAAGGCTAATCTTCCCAGGATTGAGGATTCCAAAAAGGAAATTTTATTTACTGTTTGGTACATACAATTGAAACAATATGAAATGGATATCTACGAGCTATATATGTGTCAAATAATATTGTTGAAAAAGTCAGCTAGAATCTCATCTTTGTAATCTTATTGACAGGTGCCCTCTTGGTTCTCTTCCTATTGTTAAATATTTGATAAGGAAATGGCAGGAAATATCCAAGGTAAAAGAGGAAAACATCATAAAATTGGAAAATATAGACTGGGAAAAGTATTGGAAATATTTGGTTAAGCCACATAGCCAATGGCTCCTGTTGCACTGTCTAACAGAAACTTCTTCCTATATGATGCCTCCACTTTCAGATGCAGTTTACACTGGACAGCTGCGCATCAAGCTAGGCCAACCTCCAACAGTTCAACCTATGCTCAACATCCTTCAACTGAAGGAACAAGTGGTTGATGAGATAGCATTGCAATCTTGAAGCAAGTCACCCCACTAAATTCGGTTTCTGTTTTTATTTTCACTTAGTTTAAGGAGAGCTATTTAAACCTCCTCAACTTTTATTGTAATTACTATTTTTAAAATCTCTAATTTATTATATAAACCCCTTCATGTCTTTTAAGAAGGGGTCTTGAAATTTTGAAAGGAAGACTTTACAGAAGTCACATTTTTGTACTCATAAATTTTTCTTAATAGAAAAGGCTAGACCAAATATTTTTTCAAATGATGAGAGTTAGTGTATACATGGTACTTTTATCTTTATGTTAATTTTAAATGAGAAATAGATGATTTTATTATGGTGTTTTGTTATATGTATCTTTTTAAAACAATCAAGCATTAATTCACTTTTGAACATGTTCTATTGCCATCTTTTATACATATTCAATACATGCAGTAAATAGATGCAATATATGTGTATTCAATTGTTTTAATTAAATAATTGATTAAATCAATTTTTTAAATTTTTTTCATAAATCTAAGTGTTTTTATAATCTTTATTTGCATTTGTTGAAAGATCATCTCCTTAAATTGCATAAAAAGAAAATTAATATTGGGATAGATATAGATAGTTATACTTATTTACTTCAAGCTTGTTATCACTCCCATCTATCAAGTTACAGTTAGTTATAATACCATCCAACCACCCAATTATATTTCATTGGGAAACTGGTCCCATAAATCCAGTTGGAGCCACCATATCAAATGGATAAGGGACAGTTTTCAAGTCCCCAACCAGGTGGTTTTCCCCTATGTTGTTGCACAAATTTTCGAGGCCTCAACAGGAAGGTAGTAGGGGCATTGTACAAGCCAAATGGAAGGATCTTGTAGGAAGAGGTCCCCCATGGAGATGTGAAGGTGGTATTATTTTGATCCTTAAGGATGATCTGGATCTGATTATATCCACTAAATCCATCCACGAATGAGAAGAACTTATTCCCTTCAAGACCATCCAAAACTCGATCAATGAATGGCAAGGGAAAAATGATCTTTCCTTGTAGATTTATTGAGTTCCCTATGGATCAACACAAATCCTCCATTTCCCATTATTCTTGGGTACTATAACAAGAGGTGACACCCACTCACTATCTCAAATGTGGTAGATGAATCCTACATCCAATAGCTTTTGCAGTTCCTCTTTAACATTGTCTTTAAAGGAAGGGTTATGTTATAGGTCAATTTGGGCACCATTCCCAATGACCTGGTTAACTGGACATCATCCTTAGGATAGATGAATAGGGTCTATCATCCCCTATCATTTAAGTTGCTACATGCCCTAAGACAAAGAACAAGAACAAATCATCTTTGACTTCCATCTGCAAGGTTTCCAAGATTTGAAGTTTATAATATATCATGTGTGAGCTCACCAACGCTGCCTCTCAAGGGACTAAGTGCATTGCATATGCATGTAACCCCAATCAAGGGTGCTCTGCAAAGCACTTCCCAACACTCAAGGGTGCGTTGGTAATTTGGGAGTGAAATTATCATTGTTTCAGAATCTCCACTTGGCCAGTGTCTTCTAGAAGAGTGCATATGTGCCAAAATTTGAATCCATGTGTCCATTTGATACCTCTAATATTGGGAACATGTCTTGCCTATTATTAGAAATTCATTGATTGTAAAACTACCTTCATCTCCTCTATAAATTGAGCACAGATCCTAGTGCTTGGTAAGGAAAAATTTGAGTAGAGAAATGCTAGTGGAATTTCAATTGAGGAGTTGATTTGTGTAACATGCTGCTGGAGAGATGTGCATTGTGATGAGGCTGGGATGCTGTTGGAGATGGTGACATCAAATCAATCACTCAATTGTAACCTCCCCTTCTATTTATTAATAAAGATTTATGCTTACTTTCCCACATATGTATCTGTATAAGCTTATCTCTTTCATATTATGAATTCTTATCTGATGTATATGGTTCATGTTTCATTTATTTAACTGAATAACTTGAATAGACATCTATATATTTCTATATCTTTGTTGTTTATTGTTCATTCTTGCAGGAAATATTTTGGTGATCTAGCTCGGATTTGAAGCTACAACAAGAGCGACAAAATGATAATTGGAAGCGCTTGGACTCCAAGTAAGTTTCTTGATCTGTTATGTGTGTCTATTTACTGTTAGGAAAATTATTTGCAAAGTCTTTAACCTATTGTTCTAGATAAGCACCACATCTAGGGAAGAATGTTTTATCCGTAATCCATAATTCCACATAACAAATTGGTGACTCCACTGGGGAGTTTACCCTTCATCCTTGGTGAATTTGCCTCTGTTTGTCTCTTTTATTTACCCAGTAGCATTTAATCTGAAATATTAGGCTTTCTGAAATCAAAATTTGCATTAGAAGTGTGTTAAACAGTTGATTTTTTTGTTCCCTGATGTGCCCAACGCACTGTTGAACAGGACACAGTTCTTTGCATAGCACTGTCTCCCTTCCAGGGGTGTGTTGCAATGCTCTATCTCCCCTTAGAGACTGCATTTCCCCCTAGAATCAACCAAATTCCATTGAGTTTGTCATTGCATTTGCTTTCAGTTTGCTGTTTGCTGTGTTTTAAAGAGCATGATACCTCATATTGACCAGTAACTCTATCTACCTCTTCCTCCTTTGAAAGAAAAGTTTGTTCAATGTTTATTTAAAGTGTTTTTCTTTATCATTGAAAAATTAATTTCAAAGTATTTTCATTGTTTCATTAGATCCATTTTCTTTTGAAAAGAAAATTTTCATTAAATTCTTTGTTTCCTGTAGGAGAAATTGTCATTCTAATCTTCATTTTTCCTATTAAAGAGAAATTTTTGTTCTATTCCTCATTTCTCAAAATTATAAGGCATTTGTTTTTGTTGATTTGATGCACTTAGTTTCCTTTTCTACATTCACATTAAAGTGACTGAAAAGAAAAACCCGTGTTTTCATGTAGTGGATTGTGTGTGTTGCATAGGAACAATTAGGAAAGCTGCATTTTAGTTTGTGCTCTTTGATTGTTTTCTCTCAAATTGATTTCTATTTCCCTCTAGTAGCTAGGATTTTCATTGAAAAAATAAAAGTGAAAGATTTCTTATCATCTTTAGTTTGAATTTTAGGAATTTCCAATACATCATCGCGGTGAACCTTGAAAGGAAAATTGATAAACAAGATCAACTTAAAATTTATAAAAATTTACCTAACAAAGCATTGGAACCATAACGATAAAATTTAGAAGGTCTAGGCTAGAGACGTGTTCCGACTTTGTAAAACATAGCAGCTGTCGTTAATTGTCTGCGATACATTCCGAGTGTGATACGTCACTCCACGTACGTAAGTATATCGTAGCTCATCCATGTAATTTCGGGTATATCGGGTGGTGTTATAGTATGAAAAGTATAAAGGGGTGCTCTCACTGTCACTACACGGAAAAGAACCTCTAGTGGAGGTTATAAAGGAGGTTTTTAGTGTTATAAAATTGGCCAAAATTGTCAAAAAAACATTTGCTACAACATCCATTTATGGTTATAGAGGTTTTGGCGGAGCTTTTAATGGAAATTCAACACAACTAAAAAAAAATGAGCGACCAGAGGTTATTACGGATGTTTTTTCATCGATGCACTACTCTAAATTTAACGCATCGGTGCATACATGAAGATAGCGCCCCGGGGCTGTCTCAGTCGAATAACGCACTGGGACGTTTAGGTTTAAAATCGCACCAAGCATAGTGTTGGTCATACAATGCACGGGGCCATTCTAATTGGTCTTGGGATTTGTTTGGTGCCCATAGTTTGTATCAACGCACCGGTGCGTATACCTTTATGATGCACCGGTGCATCGTATCATAGAAAGGCATCAAGATTTATAATTGGTATCGGTATTCGTGTGGTGCCCATTGATCGTAAAAATGCACCGATGCTTATAGATACATAAATGCCCCGATACGTAGTATCACACAAACACACCGATATTTATAACTGGTATCAGTATTTGTGCGATGCCCATAGATCGTACAATGGCACCGGTGTGTATAGACACATAAACGCACCAGTCGACAGTTACTGACATGCACTGGTTTCCAATTTGTTTTTTTTAGAAACATCGACCTGTGACAATCTAATTATTTTGATTGTTTAAATTCATTATTCATCAAAGGTCGACACATCTTATAACAATATTCATATTAATTACATTTTTATTAATGCAT
This sequence comes from Pinus albicaulis, assembly GCA_034641835.2. Lineage (NCBI taxonomy): Eukaryota > Viridiplantae > Streptophyta > Pinopsida > Pinales > Pinaceae > Pinus > Pinus albicaulis. Next base: position 735,773,382 of record CM076571.1, on the reverse strand, counting down.
TTGAATGTGTTGTTTGGATTAATTTGTTATATCATATCAGAATTATTGTGGTTTTTTAAAATTCATTATTCATCAAAAGTCGACACATATATATCTTATAAAAATATTCATATGAATTAAATTTTTATTAGTGCATTTGAAAACGACAATGGAGAATGCAATAGAATAAATTAAAACATATATATATATATATATATATATAAAAGACAACCTTTATCATACAAAATGGGACAGTTATTTGTATCCCTTTGTCTTTCAATTGGGACACTATGTCCATTACATTAAAAAAAATGTCTGATTTCACAGACATATTTCAAAAAATAAAATGCCTTTCTTTGATATCCAAACATAGTGATCATCATTCTTCGCTTGAACTGTTGTCACTGCTAGAGCTACTTCCATGATTTGGGTTATTTTGATCAGGAATGTTTTGTTCATGGCATTGATTGTTTTCTTCTTCTTCACCTTCCATCTACAAACATAAAAATAAACTGAAATGAGTGTACATACATTGGTGAGAATAATGAAAATTGCAATATTAAATAATATACATCAATTTAAATCGAAAAGAAAAATGACGTACCATAGCAACAATTGACTCATAAACTATACACATTCTTTCAAAACCATGTACCATGCCATCTTTCAAAATTTCATCTGTTGGCGCAGTTCCATACTTTGTTTCCTGCAAGTTTTAAACCCCATAACAAATCATATATTTAATATAAAAGATGTTTTTGTTTTATTAATTATAGACGGAGCTAAGTAAAACAAGATCGATAGATGCTTACAAATCCTACAATTAAATTCTAATATGCCAACATATACTCACAACCCATATTTAACCCAATTTCAATCAATTCGTCTGATGGTTCTTCTTTGTATGTTAGCACCTGTTTGAATACATTCAATGATGATTTTTGTAAAACAACTTAAAAAATAAAAAAAATGAAATCTATTTAAGTTGTTATAAGGAAGTAACAATTACTCACAAACTTAGAGATAAACCCTTTTCTTCCTTGTCCTCCTAGTTTATGTGCTGAATGGGTTCTATTTTCTTTTCTTTTATGTAAGAAATTTTTTGAAAATTAATATTTAATGCTAAATTTTTTATTTATTGTACCTAATGATTGAAAAATTCAATGAATACATATTACATTTGAAGCACATTGTTGTTGAGATTGCTCCTCCTGAGATGCAATTTTGTCCATTTCTTTGACCATCTCCTTGTACACCTTTTTGGACATTCCTACTTGCATATTTCTGATATCAGCTTGTTCATCTTTTGAGATTTTTATAATCTTCCTGAAAATGCAACATGAAAATAAAATATTTAATTTTTATATTGATATATGAAAAGTAAATATAACAAAAGTGATATTTATAAATAATTCTAGACAAACATTTAAAGGAATATTAATTTTTCATTCCTTTTTTGTTGTTATATGTTTTTTCTATTAAAAGTCTGACATGTCTCATTGACCAATTCTCTGGAAGCTCTTCCTGTAGTTCAGATAAAATTTGGTTCTTGGAATAATTGGGTTGATTTTTGTATTATAAGTGGAAAGAACGTCTATACATTCATTCCACTAGATCCCTTAAACTTTTGTAAAAGCTTTTCCCCCTTTCGTTAACTTCCAGCACCACTCCAGATGAGCTAAGGAGAAATTCATTTCATTTGCATGTTCCATTTTTCTTTTCTTTTCTTAGAACAACATTCCTTTTCTGAGTTGTTGTCCCTGTAGAACATTAAACAAATGTGAATTAGTAGATTGTTTGACACATGTTATCTAATAATTTTAAGTATATTATTAATGATAATTAAAAAAAGAAACTCATATTGGATCGATAGTATTTTTTCATTCACCTTATTCATCCTTTTGCAATATTTCCATTAAACTTTTCCACTCTTCTAGTCCTAGATCAGAAATAATCATATCGAGCTTTTTCATTTTCTAGCTCTACATGATACACAGTAAACAATACATATTAGTTAAACTTACATATAGTTCAAAAATAATATTTTTTATAAAGAATTTACAAAGAACTTGTCTTTTTTGCTTTTTTTGATGTGTTATCAGTATTTTTTTTACTTTATCTATTGTTAGTCATTTCTTTATCAATATGAAACCTGTACCATATCATTCATTAATATATTTATAAACAAATTCTCAAATTTTTAGGTAGAAAATAAATCTCAAGACACTGGTGCGCCTTTCATGAGGTACGCACCGCAGCCGGTGCGTGGGGATATTAAAAATGCACCGCAAAACAGTATAATAGACCGTACGATGTGTTGGGTATTATAAATGCACCACAAAAACAGTGTAATAGACCGTATGGTGCATGGGGTATTATAAACGCATCGCAAAAACAATGTAATACACTGTACGGTGTTATCCTCATTAAATGGAGCACAGGTGCCCTATTTCAGATATGGTGCATGGATTTAGAATTTTTTTTTTCAATTTTTTTATTACACAGTACTTGCGCGGTGCGTTGTATAATACAACGCACTGGTGCAGTAGGGTACGCAGGGCGCATTGATAAATAAAAATCCATTTTTTCCAAAAATTCACACAATGGCCGAGTGGATTGGGATCTGACTATGCAAGTCGTCCTGTGGGTTGGACGTTAATATAAAATGAAAAACCCTATTTCTGAAATCATAGAAACAGGGAGAAGAAAGGGAAAAAACAAAAAAATGAAGGGTTTAGGGTAAAATTGGATAAAACTGCAGAAAAAAGTAAAAAAAAAATCAAATTTAATCACGAGATGGTTTGAAATTATATGATACAGGGTTTGAATCACCAGATATTTGGTTTATGATTGTCTGAATACTTCTGTTCGAACGTATTTCGCTACTCCACAGTGCCCTCGTGCTCTCTTGCTCCAGGTCTATCTCCTGCAAATATCTGGCTGAAAATTTTAGCAAAAATAGTGAAATAATGAAAAGTGTTTAGTATTTAAATAATTATTTTATGAAATTAGATTTTCGAAAATATTTTTCCACCCATTTTTCAAATTTCCACTTTTTTTTCACTTAAAGAAAATAGAGTTGCATTTTTTTATTTGCCTTTATTCGTGACCAGTGTGGAAGAGTTAAGAAGCACTGGTGCGTCTTCGTAATACAACGCACCAATGCGTGTTATGATGATAAGCGCACTAGACTGTATAAAGTTCTTTTCTTTTATGTAAGATCATAATAAAATAATGATAATTCTAAAGTACATGAATTTATTTTCATTATTTTTTAAACTTTATTATGTTACAAAAATATGTATTATTCTAGATTTGTTATTTTACAATTATTTGAAAATTTACAAATTTAAATATTTTAATAAAATCATTTCACATTAATATAATTAAAATTTTCACATTAATAGAATTAAAATTTTACAAATATTTTACATACAATTACAATTTTAATTTTACATAGAATTACATTTACAATTTTAGAAATATTTTACATACAATTCAATTAAAATTACAATTACAAATACAATTACAATTTTAGAATTTCACATACAATTAGAATTAGAATTAGAATTTTACAATTTTTCATACATACAATTACAATCATTTCACAATAAATTAAATATTACAATTACAATTAAAATTTTACATTAAAAATTTTACATACAATTACAGTTAAAATTACAATTAGTACAAATACAAATACAATTTTACAATTTTATGTACAATTAAAATTTCAATTTCAATTACAATCACGACATAATATTTAATAAATATCATGGTCATTTAATATTAAATTAATTAATAAACATCATCACGATCATGATAACCATCGTACAAACATCATATTTGACTAACATTCAAACATAAGGTATTAACATTATATATTAACATCATCACAACACAAACATCAAATATACATCTCATGTCAAATAACTCATGCTATCACATATACACATCTATCTGCAAGCTAAACATTAAATGAACATATCTAACATGACCTAACAATATGCGCCACATCATGATGATTACCAACATGTAAATTAAGTACAATTGCAACATGAACATAAAATACATGGACCATATATATATATATATATATATATATATATATATAACTGAATAATGTTAAAAATATACAACTGTAATATAAATGTCATGGATCAGCTAGTGGTAGTATAACAACATCAATCGCAGTACAAGTGGAGGCCTGCTCAGTAAAGGGTGCAGCCTCGACGATTGATGGTCGAGCCTACTCATGATCATGATCACTAGTACTGATGGATGCATCAGATGGTGGTAGTACAACATCAATATAAGTAGTAGTAGTGGAGGCCTGCTCAGTCAATAGTACTGCAGCCTCAACGGTCGATGGTCCAGCCTACTGATGATCATGAATAGTACTGATGGATGATGTAGGCTGCTGACTGGACGTGGCCGATGGTCCAGCCTCATCTCCATGATGACTGTTAGATGCTGCTAATGGAGCCTCATGCTTATCAAGTGTGGCTCGAGGTGAACGATCATGAGATGATGAGTCGCTGCTCACGGACTGTCCATCACATGCCGCGGCTTGACTATGCCTATAGCTACAGACAGTCCTCCTCAGTCGCATAATAGCTATCATAGCTCCTACGACATGCCGCATCAGGCTGTACATATCACGTGGCATGCCTCTCCACATCCGTAACAACCTATCATCGGCCTGTATGTCTCTATAATGAGCGGGCCTGATGCCTGCCTCAACAATCAATGCACTGAGTTGGTTTCCCAACTCCATCCTATATCTAGTCTCAGGTCGACTGTGCCTAGCAAAAGGCAGTACCAGTGCACCAGTAGGAGCATGTCTCTCTACCGCACCGGCCTCATCCTGATCATGATCATCCTCAGCATCAGCCATGTCCTGATCGTCATCAACATCCACACCTAGATCATGTGGTGGATCCGACATCTCCTCACCATAAAAAGAGCCAACGTCTGCAAAATATATACACGTACACAATAATAATTAGACAAATTCATTACACAATTTAACAAAAACAAGTTAAATAACATGTTAGAATAAATATAAATAAAACAGTAATATTACCTCTATCATCTGGGGGCTCATCATCTATGAAGAGGATGTTGGGACACCCTTTCCAATCTAATCCAGCATAAGGACATGGGTCCATAATGAAGGGGTGCAGCCCGTCAACACTGGCTAGTAAGTCCATTGCATCATGCAATATCCTCTCTGGAAACATAGTGTCTCCCCTCTTGGGCATCATCTGCCCCCACATGTGCATTTGGGCCTCGAACACCGACCTACGAGGCTGTCGAACAAAACTAGGTCTCATCTCTAGAAACCTCTCAAAAAATAAACAAAATAGCTCTGAAGCAAAAGGAAAGTTGACCCTCCCTTGTGCATAAGCATGACATCTATCTAAGGCTGTACAAAACTGCTGCAAAAAAAATGGTAGACCAACTGACAAGTCGTGGCTATTGTACTAAAGAATCAACATAATATAAAAGTGATCAACTAATGCGTTGCCCATCACTGGTGTTGTGCGAAATGGTCGAAATGATAAGTGAGAGGCACTGCACGTCCTATCTACCAAATGCACCTATACGTAACTGACCTCCAGGTACCTGAAACTCTGAAGGAGACAGTACATATGCTCCAATGTATCTCTAGGAGTAAACTATCTGACTCCCTACTACACAACTAGCTGGCACATCTAGGAATGAGGGAAAATCCACCCCTCTCCTCGATAGTCCTGTAATAAAATAAATATCCTCCTCAGTGGGTGTGTACCACTGGTCAGGACCAACCTAGAAAGCCTGTCGGTGGGCATTCCACCTACGGATAAGATATCTCAAAAACACACTATGGGCCTTTAGCGAAGTAGCCTCCTCATAGAACTTGAGGAGGCCTACTTGCCTAAGGATCCCCTGGGTATCTGCTGTAATAGGGCGAGGGTATGCATCTCTCTCCCTCTCTCGGACCTCCCATTGGCGAATCATGTCATATTGTTCCGCCTGTTGTTGTTGTTGTTCCTCCTCTTCTCTCTGAACCATTGACATATTAAATATGTTTTTTTTATTAAAATAGACATGTATTTAGGAATATATATATATATATATATATTTTTTTTTTCTTTTTTTTTTTTGAAAAAAAAACAGACTAGTCGGTGTAGCACAAAAATAGTCATCCACCGGTTCTGGTGCATCTTAAGTTTGTAGCGCACCGGTGGCGGTTCCCCTAATGAAAAAAAATGCACCGGCCTCGGTGCAGGTGCCTTTTTTTCAAGCATCGTTGACTATATCTAAGGTTAGAATAGCGGTGCGGTGACTGAAATATATGCCCCAGAGCGTATAGTCGTGTCAATGCACCGACTTCATGACAATTACATAGTCGACGGTGTGGTCTTTTACCCGGCCGTACCTTTGACCCTCTCGGAATGCCGAATGCGGTGCGCTGACATATACTGGGGCAGCTAATTCTGTCAATGCACCACACTGTGATTCCCATGGTCAACGGTGCACTTGGCTAAATGAGTGTATCGCATTTTTTATTTTTATTTTAATTTAAAATTATGCGGGGCGCCTTTCGGTACCACCTCGGAAATGGTGCGGATACCATTAGCATCGATGGTGGTGCGGCTTGTAAATTTTACGGGCAGCATTGCTATCCGGTGCAAGCCGAACGGCTCAGGTGCATCGCGTGACAATTTTTTTTCTTCTTTTTTAATGGTTATTTTTAAGGTTATTTCAAATTTTAATCTGCTAAAAGGCTTAATTATGGAAAAACTAGAAAAATACTTGTACATTTCGCCGTCGAGGAGGCATATTGGCTATAAAATTTGCAAAAGAAATTTTTCCCACCATTTTTCAAAATGCAAGTTGGAGATTGGTGGCCAATGTAGAGCAGCAGTGCGTGCAATGGGTGCAATGAGAGCACCGATGTCAGGGCGGCTCAGAGAAGGGGAAATGGCACTGGTGCTTGAGAGCTCTGGAGCACTGAGGAAAGTGAAAAATACAATTTTTTGGTCGTAATTTTTTTTTTATTTAACCCTGTTCCAGTGCACGGGGTTTTATAGGAGCACCGGTACGCTTACTTACAACTGCACCGGGCAGTGTCATATTTGGCGCATTGTTTATGATGCACCGAGGTGGTTCACTAACACCACACCGGGATGTTTCAGTTTTGGCGCGATGTTCTGATGATGCACTGGGTCGGAATATTCATAAAGCACTAGTGCGGAATAGTCATAAAGCACCGGTTTTTTGGCCTTAATTTTTTTTTATTTAATGCTATTCCGGTGCGTGGTTATTATAGGCGCACCAGTGCTCTTGGATAAGAACACACCGACACGTTTCTATTTTGGCGCAGTGTTTTATGATGCACCGGCATGGAAGAGTAGTGAAGCACTGGGGCATTGCTATAATAGGACACCCCGGGTAGGTATGTACGTCATGCACAGTGTCTGGTGTGCTAATTTTTTGTGCACACCGGTGCATTCTATGGTAGAGCACACTGGTAATTAGGAGCTCAAGAGCACTGGAAAAATGAAAAATCCAGGTTTTTTTTCCGTAATTACTAATTTTTATTTAACCCTTTACCGGTGAACGTGGTTTATAGGTGCACCAGTTCTGTTTCTTACGAATGCAATGGTCGGTTTGTGTTTTGGCGCGTTGTGTTATGATGCACCAGTGTTGTTTCTTTCTACTGCATTGGGTGGTTTTAGTTTTGGCACGGTGTTTTATAATGCACCGACGTGAAAGATTTGTGACGCATACGTGCTATAGAATAATACGACGCACTAGGCGGGTGTGTATGGAGTGCATGGTGTCCGGTGTGCCAATTTTTTTGTGCACACCAATGCTTTCGCGATTCTAGAGCATTGGGGCGACATTTAATGATAAGCACACCAAGAGGAAAACATCCGCAAAACCCTCCACCCGCCAACCTCCGCTAGAAACAGATGTATGGGGTATTTTCTGTGGGGTTCCCCAAAAACATCCACTAGAGGATCTTTTCCTTGTAGTGTGTGCAGTTTCTCATTAGACATCGCTAATACGGACTTGGGCCTCCACCTAACTTTGGCTATATTTGGGAGGACAACTTTAGGTTGCTATCCATGCATAGTGAACCGAGTCGGCCGCCTTGTAAATTGTGATACACCGAACACAACATTCGGGGAGATTGCTTGCTCATACTTCTTGGTTCGCCAAGAGGTATTTTGCAGTTCACAGTTTCTTGGTAAACCTTTTGCCTAGTAATACCCTTTTATTTTGTTTATTTATTTTCGGTTAAAATAAATCAGTCATCTTGGAAGAAAAAAATCATTTTCCCCATCGTTCGCGTAGACTAGCATTGAAACCACATTTTCCACTAGAAGTTACTTCTGGATGGCGAAGGAAACACCACTCTACTGAAACCAGTAATATCAATTTCTCTGGTGAAGCATCATTTTCCCATATACTAGACTTGGCACAAATTATTTCTACACATCCTAGTTCATCTACTGTTGTCGGGACGGAGTCCTCACAGTTACCCATGGTCACGATCCATCCTATCAGTGAGACCATACCTCCTGAAGCCGATGTTGTTCAATCGGAAGTTGATCCAGATCCCATCTCTTCTTTTCTAAAAAATCTGAATCCCGAAGTCAAACAACCAAAAGTTTTTCATCCATTGGTCATCCCACAATTTTATGTAGCCATTGAGTCCCCCATATCACACAGTCAACCTCCTGAAATATACTTAAATGATACAAATACTTCCCTAGTTTGATTTCGATTGAAGAAATCCCACAAGATGAGACACCTTTAACTCCAACCCATTTTGGGAGGATATTTACCCGTACGAGTCTTTTCCCTCAATCACCACCCTCCGCTTTGATCCCGTTCCCATTCATAATCCCGTCGATTCAAAGGGGTATAAATTTGGTTAAGTAACCATGCCTCGAACCAACATCTCTAAGAAGCCATCCTGCTCCACCATGTTAGTACTAGCCCTTATACCCCATCAATGTTTACAACATCACCATAATCATATTTTCATGGTGGCCCTATGGTTCCATTAGGTTATAACCTATTCAAATTTTTTCTCGATGCATCTTCAAAACCCACCTGACACCAATGATCGGCACCGGCATCCTAACCGGTAAACTATAGTGAGTACTAAACTAATTTGATTCTTTATACATATCATCAAGGAAATATCAAGTGTGTTTCCTCCGGGTCTATTCCATCCAATACCATATCAGATGGACTCCCTTCATTTGGAGAGCAATATTTTCCATCTTATTATCCTCCTCATGTAGGGGGGAAACCTTTGGTCACCCAATTTTACAGTACTCCGTCATTTTTTGGTTAACCTAATGTCAAAATGAATGTTTTTCAATGGCAACCCACTCTGCCTATCCAATCACAAACGGTTGTACACTCGTATCAACCTATTACACCCACATCACTTCCACTGCTATCACATCTTAATTCTCTCGGTTGATAATCTAAAAATATTTTACAACAACTCCTTTTCTGTAAGCCAGTCCTTCGACTCAATACCCTCAAGTATTGGGCCCACAAACTCCAAATCCTTCGGTTAATTTACAACAAAAACCTGTATCTGGAATCATTTATTCATGAGATGGTTTACCATTTTATGATATGTCACAACAACAACCTAGTTATACCTATCCTCAAATGAATAAAAGTTGTCCTAATTTGGGTTATAACATTGGTGGACAAACCCCTTGGTAGCGTCAGGCGCAAATACGTTAAACTTCATTTCAACAAGTACCATATCCAGGTTTTGGTCAATAGAATCCTCAAGCTTTTTCTTATCAAAACAACTCCTATCTAGGTTGCCAGCATCAGATTCCTTATAGCTGTGCTATTTCTAAGCAATTCCATCAACCCTGCTATGCTCAACCCGACCTTTATCATTAGTTTTTACCTTTTGAGCTTCAACTTGTGAGTTTACTGTGATTTAAATCAAGCAATCCAATGTTCCAATAAACTATACTGTGCATGGTGATACCTCACAAATTACCTCCGTATATTCCTAAGTTCAATGGAAACCCCGGAGAAGACACACACTCACCAAGTGTTCCGACTTATCATTTGTGGTGTTCATCAAATCCCTGAATGATGACTCTATTCGACTACGTCTTTTCTAAGGTACACTCACCGGTCCGGCTGAAAAATGGTATATTGAATTACCTAGAGCTTCTTTTGATAATTTCACTGCCCTAGCTATTGCCTTTTTTACTCACTTCCATTTACTCATACGATATTAAACTGGAACGGAACTCTTGACTAATTTTAAACAGACTAATGCTACTCACATTTCTAATCATATTCATCGCTGGCGTTGCTTGCCGTATAATGGTTGTAGCTCCTACAACACCCTCCAAAAATACATAAAATCATAACACACACTTCAAAATTT